>OX392464.1:66254738-66975001 GCA_947623515.1 Neoascia interrupta
TCTGTATGTCACATGTTTTTAGGCCATCAATTTTGAACTAGGGTGCTGTACAAGTACAAGTGTAAAAAGTTTTGAAATCCGCCCAAAGACACGCCCACAATCGGTGTAAATGTGCAACTACCCCCAGAGCTTTCAAAACTGTAATACGTCTGAAAAGGCTGTAATTTGGCATTTGGAAGAAAAATTTAATTGGTAAACCTCCTCCAGTGGGCGTGGCATCTATTAATAAAGTTAATTTTCAAAAGCATTTAACTCAATATTTTTGCTCCAAATAAAAAAAAAACTGGCTTAATATTTTATATAGAAAACACTTAGTTATTCATTTTGTTAATACAAGACTTTGGGCCACGCCCAAATTTGGAGGCACAATTGAAGAAAAACCTAAAACTTTCCAGAAAAACGTAATTTCGACTGGCCTTAAACGTAATTTAACGTTTAAGGCCAGTCGAATTATTAATTTAACAAATAACGGTTTACAGTTTGAAATTTCATGTGAAAATGGACTTAATGTTTTTAAGTGTTTTTTTTTTCAAGAAGTTTGGTTGGCAAGAACTAGAAAAGCGAATTTTAGGTTTAAGAAATACTAAGCTTTAATTAAAAAATTAAATTTTTCGAAAATATCAAAACGTTTTTGAGAAATGAAGAGTCGAAAATTCATGACGTTTTTAAAGTGTTGGAGACCATAACTTTTGAACGGCTTATAGCTTAAAATCAATGTTGAACACAAAAATGCATGAAAAAACGTGTGCCCCCCCCCCTATCTCCGGTGCTGTTTGGTGAAATTCTATGAAAAAAAATCACACGTATCAAAAATAAATCAAGGTTTTAAGGAAAATCATAGCGGATTTTGAAATTTCAAAATCTTCTGAGATTTAGCTCAAAACCATAAAAGCATTTTCGAAAACAATTTTTTAAAGTCTTCTAGTAGCTTAACGGTACAGGCGATCTTTTTCAGATTCGTTTAAAGTACAAAGCTTACAAAAAGGAGGAAGGCTGCGTTAAAAAATTTTTAAATTGCCGTTTTTAACCTAAGTTTTTAGAAGCCTATTTAATAAACGAAATAAAACAGGAGATTGTTTTACCGTTTACGCATAAACCGGTGGCCATAGAATTAAAAAAAAAACATCCAAGGCTAGTGCTGGTGGTTATGCTATTGGAAAAAAGTTTAACGGGAACTGGAAAAAACTTCAAAATATTTGTTTATGGATTTGAAATTTAAAAAATTTAAAAAAGGTCAAAAGAACGCATGTCTCCCCCTCTATCTCCCAAATGGTATAAAGTATAGTTATTAATTAACACCGGGCATAGTCCATCTTCTTAAATTTTATACAAAACTAATGCAGACTTCGAATATTCAAAAACTTCGAAGATTTAACTAAAAATGTGAAAGCATTTTCGAAAACTTTAAAGATTTTTTAAAGATTTTTAGTTCCTTGACGGTTATGACCACCTTCTTTAAATTTGGCTGAAGTATGTAATGTTTAAACGGCAAGCGAACTGCATCAACTGTTTCAAAATTGCCGTTTTCGACCCTAAGTTTTTAAGCCCATTCAAACAAGCGAAATAAAAAACAGCATATTTTTACTGTTTTCTAGAAATCCATGTCCGCAGAGTTTGAGAAAAGTGGCAAATGCTAGCACAGGTGGTTGTTAAATTGATCAAAAAGTAACCGTAATTAAAAATAGTCGAGATTCCTGTTTTATGGGGTTTAAATTATAAATATCCTAAAAAAGGCCAAGAAAGATTATGTCCTTCTTTCTAATTTCGAAACGGTAAAGCTTTTTGCCATCCTATTTTTAGAGTAACGAAACCCAAGATAAAGTCACCCAATATAATATATAGATTATTATGTTGGGTGAGGATTATATAGAATCACCCAATATAAGTACTTTTCTTACAGCACTACGAAAAAAGTATATTACAGAAATAATTTTAATAAATAAATAGAATGTTACACAAACTGCGCAATATAGATGACTATAACCTTCAACAAAAGCCGTCGGACCGCTCCGCTTATGTCTTCATACTTGACGGTCTTTTTTGATCAGAAGTGATATACACGTGTTGATTGCATTTTCACATTTAAAATTTGGTTTATACTTAAAAACGCCCGCAAAAGTGGGCGTGGCAAAAATTTATTCATTTCAGTTGATAGCGTTCAAACATATCTGAACATTTTATAGCGTAAGTTTTTTGGATTCAAGGAAAGTATATCGAATAAAAACTGTTTATTAAAATGCAAATGAAATATGACCACATGACGGTAAATGAAATATGACATGGCTCATTCGACTAACAATTCGGTCTCGATCATATGCCCTTAAGGTCTTGGGGGTCTAGGTTGATTATTTCTCTATGTTACAAACTATGAATCAAACTTAATATACCTCCTTTCCTATGGGATGGGGTATAAAAATGCATTTTTACGTACATTTGAGCGTAACGTGTCAATATCTGTTAATATTGAAAGTTTGTAATAAGGGACGGTTGGAGCACGCCCCTTTTCGAAGTTTGCATAACTTTTAAAATGTCAAAAAATAACAATAGCATTAGTATCTAACAATGTGGGATAGAATGGGGTATTTAACGGTCCGGTTTACGGACTGTAACTTCTGCGAACACACTGTTGCACTTACTCACTGTTTTTTCTTAAAAGGAGCAAGGCATGTCCAACTCCTATAACTAACCAGTGAGTAAGTGCTGCAGTGTGTACGCAGAAGTTACAGTCCGTAAAACGGACCGTTGAATACCCCATCCTATCCCACATTATAAAATGCTGATGGCATAGTTGTTTTTTGATACTTTATAAGTAATGCCAACTTCGAAAAGGGGCGTGGTCTAACCGCCCCTAATGACAAACTATTAATTATAAGATATTTCCACAGATATTTCCAAGTTACACCTAATTGTACCTAAAAATGCAATTTTTTGGTTCAAATTCAATATTTTTGAAAAATCGACCCCTAAAAGGGATCGTGGCTGAAAACTTTATGTGAATAAAATCTGGACTGAAGTCTTGTTTACCTAACCTGCTACTTTATTTGTTTCATGCTTTCCTAAGTTAGGCTCAAGGCTAGTCGAAATTAAGTTTTTCTGGAAATTTTTAGGTTTTTCTTCAATTCTGCCTCCAAATGTGGGCGGGGCCCAAAGTCTTGTATGAACAAAATGTGGAACTAACACATTTTTTTTCCACATAAAATATTAAACAAATTTTTTTCAATTTTGAGCAAAAATACTGAGTAAAGTGCATTTGAAAATGTACCCTTAAAATAGATGCCACGCCCACTAGAGGAGGTTTACCAATTAAATTTGTTTTTTGGTGTCTTAATGTCAAATTTCAGCCTTTTAGAACTTCTTACAGTTTTGAAAAATCTGGAGGTGGGCGATTGTGGGCGTGTCTTTGGGCGGATTTCAAAAATTTTTAAACTTGTACTGCTTCGCATGACGTGCAGCTGATGTACGAAATTTCAGCACCCTAGATCAAAATTTAAGGCCTAGAAACATGTAACATACAGACGGACGGACGGACGGACTGACGGACGGACGGACGGATGGACATGGCTCATTCGATTCAGAATTCGGTCTCAATCATATGCCCTTAAGGTCTTGGGGGTCTACCATTATCATTTCACCGTGTTACAAACTATGTGACAAACTTAATATACCTCCTATCCTATGGGATGGGGTATAAAAATCAATATTAGCATAGAAATATCCAAGTTTGCGGCCAATAAGTACGCAATTTTTGATTCAAATTCACTAAGTTTGTAAAATCGACCTCTAAGCGTAGCCAAAACCTTTGCATAAACTAAATCTAAATATAGTACAGTGCACCTTCTCAATTTAGAACAATAGCTAAATTTAATTGTTGTTAGTGTGTTTGCTTACTACGCCGCTGGAGCTGTGGGTTCGAATCCTGCCATCGTCACCTGAATAAAAAAGACTAGTTCTTTTTCACGGTCCCCACCTCTGCGAGGGTCTGACAAGCCCTCCGAGAGTATCATTTGTCTTGAAAAACTTCTCATAGTGCCGTTCGGATTCGGCAAAAAATTGTAGGTCCCATTGTATGTAATGAAATTAACACACTAGCATACATTGTTGAGAAATCGGCCCTGGTTTACCTCGAGCTGTTGTGCCCCTCTATTTATATAAGCTAAATTTAATTTCTAATTCTTCCCTTAGATAGGCTAAGAAGCAGTAGAAATCCATGTTTTCTGAAAAATTATATGGTTATAGAGCTATGTAAGTATTTTCCTTAAAACAGCTATATTAAGTAAAAATTTTTCGATCTGCAGCATAAATATTGCATAAATTGCATTCGAAAGATTACTCTTTCAATCTATGCCACAAGAGGCGATCTGCTGACATTTAGACCGATTGTGGGCGTGTCTGTGGGCCGATTCAAAAGATTGTAACTCTTTTTTTGCTTCGGTTTCAGCTTTCTAGCGCCGCATGTACTGCCTAAATAAAATATAAGGCCTTAAAATTAAAATTGGTGACATACGGACAGACGGACAACATGGCTAATTCGACTCAGAATTCGGTCTCGATCATACCCTTAAGGTCTTGGGGATCTATCGCTTTTATTTCTCTTTGGTTAATTTTCGCCTGTATTAAACTTAACATACTCCACTCCTGTGGAATAGTAATAAAATATGAGGACTTATACATACCTTACTCGAAGAATTCTCACTGAACAATAATTGTTATCATTGACTTTATAATGAGCCCAGTTACACAACTCATTAACCCCCCACCAATAGTCATTCAAAGTTTAGTCCTGCAAATGTAATTAAAGGTGAATATAGCATTCTCAAGGCATTCATCGATATCTTAAGAAAATGTTGATATGCATCATAACCGTAACTCATTTATCCGTCAACGAGCTAGGAATAATTCACCATGGCTTATCTTGTACGATTAATTATGGGTCAGATAGCTAATGTTAAAATTAATATGACTGAATAAGGGCTGAACTTTTGCTTGGGGTAGTGTATCTTTTATATTATGGGATTATTCAAAGATTAAGTGTGTAAAGATTGAGTATACTCACCAGTGCAATGAAATTTTTTATCTTTGCTTACTTCAAGTGGCAACAAAAATGATATCGTCTCCCCCACACGAGGTGCAAGTTCCTTTTTCACTGTTGTCTTGGCTCCGCAGGTCATCGGGCAATTACTTATGCAAATGGCGAATTCACGGGCAACTAGATCTTCGTTGATGACGATGACTGCCACTTGGAGTGCGCCCTTTGTTGTTGCGTCGCTAATTACAGATGCTATGCGTACTTTGTACTTGTCGTTGTAAATAAGGGCGTTCTCAACAAAAGCTTGTTTAATTTTAACTGTGAAAGCTATTGACAAGAGGATATACAAAATAGTTGAGTAGCGTTTGAGGATATGTTTAAAAGAAGGTACAAACCTGGTACCTCATCATCAAGCATATTTAAACACAGATGTTCAGGATCAGATGGACATTTTTCTAAGACATTCATACTGCCAGGAAAGTAGCCCAGATCCCCTACACTTATGATTGAATCTGATGAAGCGTAACTGCGTCGTTTTAGTCCGTGTTCGGCAGCTGTAATCGCATCTTGGCAAAGGTTGGCATAAGCACGGTTTTTGTCGTCAAAAGCTTCATTGTGAATTGCATCTAAATCGAATTTTCCACTGTCCATGGCAAGTATATCGGCCGGCTTTGTAGATGCGTAACTTGCTGAAAGGAATGAAGCAGTGTCGTCCCTACCATTGGTGTCAGGTACAAGAAGCTTGTGATTTTCCAATTTAAGTGGGCGTTTAAGTTGAATGATGTCGACATGGGACGAGAACAAAATCGAGAGATTCCCGCTGACATAGATCCCCGATAAACTTGTCAGACTGCAAGATAAAGTCAAATTTTAAGCAATTTTTTATGTACACTACATGCACACTACAGTGCAAGTGTACATGAAGGATCAAGTCCCTATAGGACAATAAAATCTTTTTCCATCTCCGCAAGTGTATGAGGAAAGTACCTATGTAATTTATTCTATTCTATATTGCATATTCTCAAGCGTTATTGCATATTTATTATAACATTCAGTAAAAGTGCATATTGCCATTTTTTTCCAAAAAAGCTTTGCTTGTCTGTTACTCTTACAAACTTCTTTTTTTAACTAGTTGACGTCATTTTAGCTTTTGTGAGCGCATGACGTAACAGCATAGCATGAGCTGAACTTTATCTGTGCTCCCAAAAATAATAAGTTGGAACTAACATGATATCCAAATTCAAACACTGTCCATTTTGTGAGCTCAAATTCAACACTTTTGTGGTGGAACGGGCCTTTTTCACCAACAAATATTTAGAGTGATCGAACCAAAGAAAATGCTTAAGCTGGAATATGAATATGGTTTACAAGCGTAAAATTATGTTGAATAAAAATTGATGCAATGAAAAAAAAACTAGTGGGAGGGTTACAATCCACTTAGGCGAATCGTTGGATACCCCATTCGGATTGACCACTGTCAAGCTCCAAATTGTTTCATAAATGTGGTTGTTAAATTTCAGTTTCATTTAACTTCAATTGTATTTAGAATTTCTCAGTTAAGAATCTTCTCCCTCAAAAACGGGCCACCCCTTTTCAATTACATCTTTATTTTTGTTTTCATTTTTTATCAGAAGTGATATGATCACATTTCACTTGATTGCATTTTTACAAAAAAAATTTGGTTTATACTTAAAAACTCCCCAAAAGTGGGCGTGACAAAAATTTATTTATTTGAGTTGATAGCTTACGTACATATCTGAAGATTTTATGGTCCAAGTTTTTTGGATTTAAAGCAAATATATCAAATAACAACCGTTTATTAGAATGCATATTATATATGACCACGCCTACAAGGGGGCGGTTTTTGCTTTTTTCTTAAATGCCAATCAAAATATACTTAAGCGAGAATAACGCGTACCAAATTTCAGCTTTCTACGATAACTATGAATTTTCATGCTATTAAGTAAAGTGGGCATGTCAGTGGGCGGATTTTGAAAATGTTTACACTTGTACTGCTTCGGGACCTAAAAAGAATAAGTTTCAAGTTCCTAGCTCAAAATTTAAACTACCGACACACGGACGGACGGACGGACGGACATGGCTCATTCGACTAACAATTCGGTCTCGACCATATGCCCTTAAGGTCTTGGGGGTCTACGGTGATTATTTCTCTATGTTACAAACTATGAATCAAACTTAATATACTTCCTATCCTATGGGATGGGGTATAAAAAAAACTGTTCAATTAGTTTACATATTATTGCATATTTTGTCAGTTATTCTGCATATTTTAAGCCTTTTCATGTATATTTGCATGCATATTTCGAGCCTTTTAGGTTGCATATAATCCGGTCTCTAGTAATAACAAACCCTCCGAGAGCATAATTTGCATTAGATGTATCATTTCGCTACTTGAAATCGGAAAAAGGTTGCAGGTCCCTCACAACATATATGGGTGTGAGAGGTCAGGCGATGACTCTTCTGAGCTAGGCTACGCGCATACATGCAATCTTAAATGGTAAATCTATTTTGTTGTTTTTTAAAAGTTCGTAGGAACGTATAAGCGCGCACTTACAGTCAATTCGACAGAATTTCGACAAAAAAATCGGAAAGCCAGATCGACTAAAATGTCGAAAAACTATCGATCTAGAGTTCTATAAGCCTTAAGATCGATCATCGACTTTCGAATTTTCAGTATAATGTCTTTCAATAAATCAAGTTAGCTATGTTCAAGCTATGTCAAGTCTCTTGTTTCTATGGATACCGCACCTACAGCGACAAAATCGTTTTTTCGAGTCTAGTTGTGTCGAAATTGTTCTTTTGCAGAAAGAATCCATTCTTTTTTTAAATTTTCACCAAAAAGAACAATCTCTACCTTTAAAGGTTAAGGCCTAAAAGTTGTTTACATATGGACGGACAGTCGGATGGACGGACGAACATGGCTTAATCGATTCTCCTTTCGGCCAGCTTTTCAGTGCTGAGTTACTTAAACGAAGATCTGTTAATTCCGTAACAAAACGAATCTGGAGTTAACTCAAGGAGTTGTTTTTTAGTGCAGAGTTAACTCCGTCAACAAAGTTGTCAAAATCTTCGACCTTCGAAATTATTGACTCTCCCAGCTCTCACTTCACATAGAAAAATACAGGAAAAGAAGTTCGATTTATTCTCAAATGTGATTTTTCACAACAACGCGCAAATCAACTGACATTCCACGCAGAAAAAACATTCAAAGAAGTTCATACTGTTCTCCAGAGATGATCCGAGATGAGCCGAGATTAACCCCAGATCTGAGTTCACTGAAAAACTCATTTCTGGGTTCTGGATCTCAGTTTAACTCAGAAAGTCGAATGATCTCGCACTGAAAAACCTGCCCTAAAAGGTCTTAGGGGTCTACAGTGATTATTTCACTGCGTTACAAACTATACATCAAACTTAATATACCTTGGGTCGGGTATAATTACATGACACAAGTTGTAGATATTAGCAGTATCTAAATTTTATTTATATGTTCTAGGTGCCTCCACCCACTTCTGTGGACGTGGATTTAAAAAACAGTGATTTTTTTTAGTTAAAAAGGCGGAATTTTAGGCCGAAATGCACGTTACCTCCCAGTATGAAGGAACTGCCACTTTTAGGAGGCGTGGCAGTTTTTTTTTGGTATGTTAGGGTATTTTGCAGTCCGTCGTAGATGGACTGAAGCTTTTGCATACACCATGTTATACCTTCCCACTTGTTATTACTCACTTTGGAACCTTAGTTCACTAAGAAGCCTTTTACACTCACTTTTTTTTTTTTTTTTTTTTGAATACTAGGATGGACGGAGGCTAAAACTCCAAAATCTTTCAAAGATACCAATACGCCCTCTAAAGCAGGTACATAATACCGAAGTAGCCGATATTGGTTATGCCCGATTTCCACGTGCTAAAAAACCACCCATTTATGAGAGACACTATGAAACTGCCAGAACGCACTTCATAGTAGTAGATTTTCGCTCTCTCATAATACTTCTTGACTACAACTAAGTTAACTTAACAAGTAGTTTACGCTTCCATAGTGTTAATCGCATTGGATAGGTTGCTTTCCAGTGAATGCACCTACTAAGCCGTTCATTCATGCGGCTTCAACCTACGTCGCTAGATCGAAGGGTCTTGTTCTTTGTAGTCGTCGCTCGTTGTTAACATCGTTAAGAGTCTCGTTTAGAGTACGGATCATTTCATTGTTGCAATGAAGCGAAGTTTGTTACTTCTTCGCCCACGGTAGCTATTCCTTAATCTCTGTGAATATCGCTATTCCTAATATACCATGGAGCACTCACAAGTGCTCTTAGTGTCTTGTTTTGGAAAGTCTGCAACATGGACATGTTGCTCGGCTTGGTACAACCCCAAAGTTGTATACCGTATGTCCAGAACGGCTTTAACACCTGCATGTACAAGAGCAGTTTGTTATATATGCTTAATTTCGAAAATCTTCCGATAAGCCAATACATTTCCCTGAGCCTAATCTCGAGCTCAAAGGATAGACATGTGCATAGACTCAAGAGGATACAAGCATCCACAGGTTTTCTAAACCCACCTCTGTCTATCAACTCCTACTCTCACCTCCCCGTGGTGAACACCGGGTGCCTAGTACCTCAACTGGAGATTGGGTTCCAACCCCTTTGGAAGGTTGTTGGGGGTAGCAGACGAGAGAGGGGGGGAGGAGTGTTCCCACTAAGGCACTTCTTCCGGCACTAAGGCACTGCATCCGGACGGCAGCGGAGGAATTCCCCAGATGGAATCAACGGTGGCGTCCATAGTTCCAGTCAGGCCGAACTACTTAGTGAACACCTTATATGGGCTACTACGACGTATTCGGAGCTCAGGCCTGTAAGGAGCGGGCTATCCGGCTCTCCGTCCTTAGAGCTAAGCAAAGGATCTGGTCCTCCAGGTTGGGGGTCGTGCCGTCGGGGTGACTTCCCGGCCACGTAAAGAAACACCAGTCACGAAGCAGAAACAAGCCTCGGATTCGGACGGATTTACTGTTGACGACCAATGCAAACGAGAAAAGGACAACGAGCTCCGGATCTGCACGTGGAATGTTAGGTCCCTTAACAGACCACGTGCAGCCGAGCAACTAGCGGAGGCCCTTAACGACTGCAAGGCAGACATTACTGCCATCCAAGAAATGCGGTGGGACGGGCCGGGCAAAAGAAGGATGAAAAACTGCGACTGCTATCGGCATCAAAGACAGCGCCTATTTGGATGTCGTTTCGTTGTTGGAGGCAGACTTAGGCAAAAAGTCTTGAGCTTCAACCCTGTAAGCGAGCGCCTCGCGACGATCCGCATCAAGGCTAAATTCGCCAACATTAGCCTGATATGCGCACATGCCCCCACAGAGGAGAAAGATGACGAGACCAAAGATATGTTCTACGAGCTCCTGGACAAAACTTATGAGCAGTGCCCTAGCTACGACATTAAGATTGTCCTAGGCGATTTTAATGCCAAGCTAGGAAGGGAGGGCATCTTTGGTCGTACTGTCGGAAAGCATAGCCTGCACGACACGACCTCCGATAACGGATTCAGGCTGATCGACTTTGCTGCGGGGCGACACGTTGTGGTCGCTAGTACACAGTTCCCGCATCTCAATATCCACAAAGGGACATGGAGATCTCCCGATCAATCAAGCGTCAACCAGATTGACCATATTGCGATCGACGCAAGGCACTCCTCCAGTATCATGGATGTCCGAACTTTCAGAGGGGCCAACATTGACTCGGATCACTACCTTGTTGTAGCCAAGGTACGGCTGCGGATATCCCGACCAGCGCCAAGTAATGGAAATACTGTGAGGAAGTTTGACGTCGGCCGAATACAATCGCAAGAGATCGCCAGGTCCTTCTCCAACCGAGTCTCTCAAAATCTTCTACGAAGTCCTATGCAACCAGCATCGAGTATTGATAGCCAGTGGCAACACTGCCAAAATGCCATCAGAGACGCCGCCTCTGAAGTGCTGGGTTTCACACGGCGACCACAACGAAACCCCTGGTTTGACGATGAATGCCGGCAAGCACATGCAGCTAAACAGGAAGCATACAAAGCGGCGCTGCACAGAAGGACTAGAGCTGCTCGCGAGCTCTACGAGCAGAGGAGGAGAGAGGAGCACCGGCTTCTCCGAAGGAAAAAGAGAGAGCACGAGAAGCGCGCGGTTGAAGAGATAGAGAGATGTTACAACAGGAATGAGGTTAGAAAGTTTTCCCAAAGGATCAAAAGGTCCTGCCAAGGGTATAAACTTCGAACTGAAGCCTGTAAGGACTATCAAGGGAACATCGTTGTAGAATCGCAGTCGGTGCTGAGGATTTGGAAAGACCACTTCTGCAGACTGTATAACGGCGAGGACGAACCAAATACCGCTGTCAGGCAGAACGAACCATTCAACCCGGGCGAAGACGTTACCGACGAAGCATACGAACGATACCGCCCACCCGACCTGGAGGAGGTGAAAGTAGCTGTGTCTAAGTTCAAGTGCAACAAAGCAGCCGGAGCAGACGACCTAGCTGCCGAACTTTTTAAATCCGCTGGCGATGAGCTGGTTAGGAGCATGCACCAGCTCATCTGCAAGATATGGTCGGAAGAAAGCATGCCCGACGAATGGAACCTCAGCATTGTTTGCCCGATCCTGAAGAAAGGAGACCCTCTGAGTTGTGCCAACTACAGAGGCATAAGTCTTCTTAACATCGCAAACAAGATCTTTTCTGCTGTACTGTGTGAACGCCTGAAGCCGTTTGTCAACAATCTGATAGGCACATATCAGTGTGGCTTTAGGCCAGGAAAGTCCACCATCGACCAAATATTCACACTGCGGCAGATCTTGGAGAAAACCCAGGAATTCCAAATCGATACACACCACCTCTTCATCGATTTCAAGGCCGCGTATGACAGCATCTATAGAGACGAGCTATATAGCGCAATGTCTAGTTTTGGCATCCCTGCCAAACTCGTCAGTCTGTGCAGGATGACGATGGAAAATTCACGCTGTTCCGTCAAGGTCGGCAAAGACCTCACCGACCCCTTTTATGTCAAAAAAGGATTAAGACAAGGCGACGCGCTGTCATGCGACTTCTTTAACATCATACTTGAGAGAATTGTGCAGAACTCTCGCGCCAACACCAGAGGTACAATCTTTCAAAAGTCCGTTCAACTACTTGCATACGCAGACGACATTGACATAATCGGTAGAACAAAGCGTGATGTCAGTGAGTATTGGGACGGAAGCGGCGAATATGGGTTTAGCAGTCAATGAGGGCAAAACCAAGTATATGCTGTCATCAAGAAAAGACACCCAACACCGACGTCTTGGACAAAACATCACCATCGACAGCTATAACTTTGAGGTAGTTAGGGACTTTGTCTACCTGGGTTCCGCTATCAATTCAGACAATGACACCAGCGCTGAAATCAACCGAAGGATAACTCTTGCCAATCGCTGTTTCTTTGGGCTAAGAAGGCAATTGAGTAGCAAAGCCCTCTCTCGAGCAACTAAAGTGTCCATGTATAAGACCCTCATCATCCCAGTCCTGCTTTACGGTGCAGAAGCATGGACCATGTCAAAGGCGGATGAAAACACTTTAGGCTGCTTCGAGAGGAAAATTCTTCGGACGATTTACGGTCCCGTCTGCATAGACGGAGAGTGGAGGAGGAGATATAACATCAAACTGTACGGGCTGTACAGCGATACCGACCTAGCCAAAAGAGTCAAAACACAACGTCTACGATGGCTGGGTCATCTAGAGCGAATGGACACCAACGCCCCGGCCCGGAAAATCTTCGAATCCACACCGCAGGGACGACGCGGTAGAGGAGCACCGAGACTCAGGTGGCGCACGCAAGTGGAAGGGGACCTCAGCCAACTTCGCGTGCGAAACTGGAGACGGCTAGCTAGAGACAGAGCTAGCTGGCGAAGCTTGTTGGCTGAGGCCCAGGTCCACCCCGGACTTTAGCGCCACCTTAAGTAAGTAAGTAAGTAATCTCGAGCTCGTCACGCTTCTTCTTTACGTGTGGTTTCCACCTTAGTTTAGCGTCCAGTGTCATCCCTAGATACTTCGCTTCAGTTGCATAAGGTATTTGTGCAGAATTTATGAACAGAGGTAAATTGTTAACCCTTCTGTAAGTGAAATTCACATGCGTAGACTTGTTCTCGTTAAGAGCGATTCGCCAAGTCTTCGTCCAGACACAAATTCTGTCCAATGCTCGTTGGAGGTTTCTCGTTGATGACTGGACTAATTCACCTGTTGCCAGGATGGCCGTATCGTCCACAAACGTGGCCACGACAGTCTCGTCATCTAGAGGTATGTCTCTCGTGTAGAGCAGGAACAGGGTCGGACCGAGGACGTTTCTTTGGGGTACGCCAGCCCGAATTCGCTTGAAACTCGAGTATTCACTACTACACCTAACACGAAAGAGTCTGCTTTCAAGATAATTTTCCAATATTTTAAACATGTCTTCCGGCAAGTTTTGCCGTAGCTTATATTTCAAGCCTTCGTGCCATACCTTGTCGAAGGCTTGCGATACGTCGAGGAAAGCACTTGAACATATTTTTTTCCCTTCTAAGGCTTTTTCAATTTCATGCGTTATTCTGTAGACTTGATCTATTGTGGAATGGTTAGGTCTGAAACCGAATTGATGATCTGGGATCAAGCGTCTTTCTGCAATTATTGGTTGTAATCGCTTCAGCAGAAGTTTCTCGAATACTTTCGATAATATCGGCAGAAGCGATATGTGCCTATAAGATTTTTTATTATTTGCGCATTTCCCCGGTTTTGGAACCATAATGATTTCAGCAACTTTCCATTGTCTTGGAACGTATAGAAGTCTAAGAGAAGCGTTTATCATATAAAGTAGCTTGACTAATGCCTTTTTTGGTAGCTCTTTTAATATTTCGCCAGTGATCAGGTCGTAGCCCGGGGCCTTATTATTTTTAAGTTTGCTAATTGTCTGTCGGAGTTCAACTAACGAAACTTTTTTCATTTTAAAGCTATCAGGTTCCCCGTTGTTGTTTAGAGCGTCAGCCAACGGCAGACCGTCGAAAGGCTTGAATGTTTCTTCTAAATGTTCAGCAAACAAATTTGCTTTCTCTTTGTCTTCTCTTTCCCATTCGCTGTTAGCTTTTTTTATTGGTGCCGATAGGATTATAGGTTTCTTGATAGACTTAACCGCTTTCCACAGCGAGTAATTTGAGCTCCTATCGCCGACAAGCTTTCAAGGTATTCAGTGGTCTCACGATTTTTGAGATCTTGCAACATTCCTTTCAGTTTGTTAGAGAGGTGGTTCAATAGGGTTTTGTCTGGGGGGGCCCTCGTGCCTTGCCATCTCCTACGCGCTCTTCTCTTTTCACGAATCAATTCTTCGATTTCGAACGTACATGCCAGTCGGTGCTAACTGCGTTCTTTTGGGACGAATTGTTGTTCCAAGCAGCGCTCCGAATTTCTTCAATGAATTTGTCAACTGCGGTTTCTAACTCGAAAGGAGTTTTCAATGGCACATTCAAGCCAACACCCTCCTTACAGTCCTTTCTGAAAGCGTCCCAGTTCATGTTTTTGCTAGCTAATCTAGGAGCTCTTTCTATTTTCGCCAGTCTTCCACCCATCTTCAAGATAACTCCTGAGTGGTCTGAGCAAAGATCCTAACACTCTTTAATTCGCGTAAGGTATTTGGGGTACCCTTTAGCGATGAAAAAATCGACAAGGTCAGGTTTTTTATTCCTATCGGTTGGCCAATATGTTGGCTTACCCGTGGAGAAAAAGTCCGCCCCACGCTTCATACTATTTTTGTACAGTAATCTGCTTCTTGTTGAATTGCATCGTGAACCCCAAAAAGTATGCTTCGCGTTAAAGTCACCCCCAATGATAAAATTGGACCCAATGAAGTCATACATACGATCAAGATCGTCTTCCACTAGTCTATATCCTGGCGGGAAATAACAAGATGCAATGTTATAATTTAAGCAGTCAATTTTTACAGAAACTGAACTGATCTGCATAGAGTCTAGCTCAACTTCTGTGTTCTTGAAGTGCTTTATGCAGTTTTTAATGTAGAGGGAGGATCCTTCTCTCGAATTTTGCGAAGGATGATGTGCGTGATAGTCATTGTAACCTTTAAGTTTGGGTGTAGACCCGTTTTTAAGGTGAGTTTCCGTAATCATGCAAATATCAATATTGTTTTTCCGTAGAAATACTTCTAGTTCGTCTATTTTATTCAGAAGGCCGTTTGCATTCCATGTTCGTATTTTAAATAACTGTTTCATATTCATGTTCTCTTGTAATATTTTCGAGGCTTAAACTCGAGCTTGCTCAGTTTGTCAAATATAACTTTGTTGATTTTAGTTTGATCCTCAAGTTTCTCCAAGATTAATGCGAGGATCTGAGACACTGCATCTGTTGTGGGCGATCTTGCCTTGCTTTCGTTTGCTTGCTTTCGTACGCCGCCTGTGCGTATGATTTCGGTCCGACCAGTGGTGGTTTCTCCGCTGCACTTGAACTGGCGCCGCTCTTTTGTGGAGCTTTTACGCCTTTTGTCGACGCCTCCTTTGCCAATCTTCAACTTTTGATCGGCTTTGGCGTCTTTGGAGTCTTTGGCTTAGGAGTTTCAGCAGCTTTTGGGCGTCCTAGGCTTTGATTCTGACCTCTAGTATTTTCTTAAGAGGTTCTCGTTCCTTTTGCAGCTCTATGGCTACTTCGCATTCTCGATAGTTCGCGGGGTGGTTTCCGTGGCAATTGGCGCAAACTGCTGGAGCCTTTATGTCAACTTTGCACTCTGTTGACAGGTGTTTTCCGGCACATTTCACGCAACGTGGTTCTTTTTGGCAGTAGGCTTGTGTGCCTGAATTCTTGGCATCGCTTACACTGTGGTATCAGTCTATTGCCCTTTCGCATGGGTTCGATTTTAACCCTGATGTTAAGTATCATTTTTATTTTCTAAATATCGTTTATGCTCTCAGTTCTTTCAAAGGAGAGCATAAAAATTGGAAGGCCGCGTCTGATTACAGTGTCTCTTTCTCCTTCCGTGCGTTGCTTTTCCTTTTTAATGATATTGACGGCATCAATAATTTTAAGGCCTTTATTACGTCTTTACGTCTTTTACAACGTCTTCTTTTGTGCATGATGGGTGGAGTCCCCTTACAATGACTCGCAGTGGTTTTTCGTACTTATTTTGATAAGTATACCACTCGATTCTTTCTGCATTCAGTCTAAGAGACAGTGCGATTCAGTCTAAGAGACAGTGGGATTCAGTCTAAGAGACAGTGTGTTTTACACTCACTACTATTAAGAAAAGCTATAGGCAAATGGGGAAGAGCAGACTAAAAGAAAGCGAATTTATTTAAGAACATTAAGAAAAAACATTCAAACCATTTGACGGGGAACCATTGCATTGGTGGCAAATTTTAATCCAAATGCGGAACTGAATAATCATAGAATAAAAACCCTTTCATTGGCAGAACTTCTTTAAACAATACGAAATATGTAGAACAACAGAGCTACGACTAAATTACTGGCGAAAGTCTAAAGAAAAAAAGCGAGGCTTTCTTAGCTAGCGAAGAAAGCGTTGGTCAAGCTATATTATAAATATTATAAATGCCTCCATGAGAATTTTACACGACCCAAGGCAATGGAAAATGGGTGAAGTGACTTTATAGTACTAAAACCAGACCGAACGACAAAAAGTCATACAGACTTATTTCGCTACTGCTACCTAAGGTATTAGAGAAACTGCTACAATGTCTAGGAAAGACTGGACGCAAAACTCAAATTGTTTTTGAAACAGGTGCGCCCTAAGACCCCTTTGATCAATATAATTTGTCAAATAATAAGAAATTTGTCAAAATAAGACGCTTAGAATAATCGTTTATGCTATATATGGTACATACCTACATTAAAATCAGTGAGTAAGTGCAACAGTGTGTACGCAGAAGTTACAGGCCGGACCGTTGAATACCCCATCCTATCCCACATTGCAAAATGCTGACGTCATTGTATTTTTTTTGACATTTTATAAGTAGGTAGTGCAAACTTCGAAAAGGGCCCAACTGCCCTTTACTACGTACTATCAATACTAACAGATACTTCCAATTTACGCTTAAACGAACGTAAAAATGCATTTTTTTTTGGTTCAAATTCAATATTTCTGAAAACTCGACTTCTAAAAGGGGGCGCGGCTAAAAACTTTATATGAACAAAATTTTGTTTATCTAACCTGCTATTTTTTTTTCGTGCTATCCTAAATTGGGCTTGAGGCTAGTCAAAATTACTTTTTTCTCGAAAATTTTAGGTTTTTCTTAAATTCTGCCCTTAAATACGGGTGTGGCCGAAGGTCTTGTATAAACAAAATGATAAACTAAGTGTTTTCCACATAAAATATAAAGCTCAATTTTTTCATTTTGGAGGAAAATATTGAGTAAAATGCATTTGAATATTTACCCTTAAAATAGGTGCCTCGCCCACTGGGAGAGGTTTACCAATTAAATTTTTCTTTTTTGTGTCTTACATTCATTAGGTTTACTCGGTGGCCAGATTGGCCCCTCGTGATTACCCTTGTAAGGTAGACAAACATGGTTGGACATATGTCTTCTTAACTGAACCAGCCTGATCTTTTAAATAAATCTTTTTAGGTCTAGTGATATTCCTTGCCTGTAATCAGTAAAACTATGTCATTTGCGTAAGCGACTGCTTTTATTCCTCTTTTTACGAGAGGTTTCTATTTTTAGGTTATTGAACGATCCTTCTAGGTCTAGAAAGTGTTATAATGTGAAACGTTAAAAAAATGAATTCTTGTATGTTTGTTTGTCTTTCACGAATTTCTGTACCATTCATCAGATTGCAATGAAATGTTGGTGAGCTGTTGTTTGCATACTCGCCGTAATAATTGTATGAAAAAAATAAAAAAATTGCGAAGGTAATTGCATCAAAAGAATGGTAAACGCTTCACGGATTGTTCGTTTTCGACGATTTGCGACTTGATCGATTCGTATGGGCCCAAGGAAAAACATTGGCCCATAGATAAAACTCCCAGAAAATTTTCAATGCAACTTGCGCACATTCACTCTGTTTAAGGGCCGATTTTTCAATAGCCAGATTAACAGGCAAATAAGGTTTATTTCCTAGATAGCGCAAAAATGTATGTTTAAATAGCCAGATAGCATTTATTCAACAGCTAAAATGCCAATCTGATGAAATAAAGTATCTGTCGTTTTATGATGCGGATAAAACAATATTCTCGAGATAAGAATAAGTTTTGTCAAAAATTTTAATATTTTTTTGTCATTTGAATTTAATTTTCGTTTTTGGGGAAATGGATTTCTTTGATTTTCTCGATGATATGTCGGTAGAAGATGAAAATCTTGTCATAAACTCTCTAACTCCACAATTAAGTAAAGTTAGAGTAGTTCGGCATAGACCAGACCATTTTGTGGAATGGGAAGCTAAAGACTTCAAACGAAGGTTCAGACTGCAAAACAATTCTGTCCAATATTTGTTGTCTGAAATCGTCGATAAGATAAAGTATAAAACGACACGGTAAGCGATTTCATCAATTTTCTGCTTTTCTAATAAATTTAATTTTCTTCGTTAGCAATCAATGTTTATCGCCAATGGCGCAATTATTAATAACCTTAAGGTTCTATGCTACTGGCAGCTTCTACATTACAATTGGAGATTTTTTGGGTGTAGATGCATCCACTATAAGCTCAACTATAAAAAGGGTTACCCAAGCAATTGCATCTTTAAGGACTGAGTTTGTGAAGTTCCCAGAAAACAGTCAGATATATTGAAAACGTAGCAGAACTTTTACCAAATAGCTCGTTTTCCCAGAGTCATTGCTGAAATAGATTACTCTCATATAAGAATAACCTCTTCAGGTTTAAATTTTCTATATTATCATTTCTTTCTTTAGAACAATTTAGCCATTAATTAAGGGGGAAGCACCGCAGAAAACTTCAGAAACCAAAAGGGCGATCAATGTGCAATCTGAGTCGTCGCACATAAGATTTAAAATTTCAAGACATTGTTGCTCGATGGCCAGGATCAACACACGATAGTCTTATATTCTCAAACTCCGCGGCGAAGTACCACTTTAATGCTGGTAAATTTGGGAACGGCTTAATACTTGGTGGACAGTGGATACTTCTTGAACAACTATCTTGTAACTCAAATTAATGATCCCCAAGCTCAAGCTCAAAGTTTGTTCAACGAATCTCAAATAAGAACAAGGACTGTGGTAGAAAGATGCTTTGGAGTCTGGAAAAGACGATTTCCTGTTTTAAGTATTGGCATGAGATGCAAACTACCTTTGGTGCAAGATACCATTGTAGCAACAGCCATATTACATAACATGGCTGTTGCCCGAAATGAAGAGCCTGAAATATACGTTGAACCTGAAAGCTTTGATACCGAAAGCTTTGATACTTTTGGCGTTGAGCCTGAAATGGCAGGTAACAACGAGACACGTCAAGAACTCATAGAGTGTTTTGAATCACTGCTGCGTTAACTAAGAAGACTTCTATTGTACTTTTTGCAACATTTATTCAAAAAATTCAATACAAGCTTTTAAATAATAAAATTAGTGTATTATTGTTGCGGGGTGTACATTGTTGACAATTCGGCCCTGGTTCACCTCGAGCTGTTGCGCCACTCTATTTATTTTTTTGTATTATTGTTGCATTCTGTGCTTATGCTCTTCTTCTTGTCTCCTCTCTTCATTTTTTAGACCAAGAATTCGCAGTTCATGCTCTTGGACCCGAAGCTTGTGCTCAATTTCTTGATTATTCAGCTCGCTTTTTGAAGTTCCACTAACTCCAAACGTGAATCACCCAATTCATCGAACTTCGTTCGCAAACTTGCCTTGTTTGGTTTTTTTCTTAAGGCTGGCGTAATTTTTCTTTTTAGAGATTGCGGCTTTCAGGACTCCCAAATATCCAATCCATCAATTGCAGCTACAGTCTAGCTATAGTCTCTTTGATAACCGTCTGTTAATTTTTTCTCAATTGAAAATAACATTTTTAGTCTGGGAATTGAAGATTCGCAGATTTTAAATATGTATCTTAAATAAGGAAGGTCAAAAATTGAGTTAAACACATACACTCATTCACTTCCTCGTTATTCCCATTAGGTTCTTTTGGCTCAGGATCCAGAACAGTAAATAAGCATTCTTCCGAAACATCAACGGAATCAATGATTTCGATTTCTACTTGTTGTATAGAATCACAGGGAAGTGCTAAAAATGCTACAACACACTACTCGTACTGACTATGTTAGTACGAGTACGAAATTTTTTTCAAAATAAAAGAGTGTGGCACATGTTATTTCATCACTGTCATTTCGTGGCTCCAATCCTTAAATATTGGAGCACATAGCTAGAACCTTCTCCTCTTCTGGTGAGAAGATAACTTTTGGAGCCTCTCCACCACCAGTTTTGTACATTTCTTGGCGATTCATTGCCATTTTTGTCCTTGTTGCTTTCTTGATGCCCTCATATTTAAACTTAAGGGTTTTCGCGGACCTCATTGAAACACCGTGCGACGCATTAAACAAATTTTCAATTTTGGTCCACGTAGACTCTTTGTCTTTATTTGAAATCCTATCCGTTTTTTTGTTTTCGATTACATTTCGAAATTATGCACCTCAGACGATGTGAAATTGACTGATCTGTTCTTTTTTTTTGAAGCAGTTGCCATTCTTATGCTGCACTGTTATAACCCGCACTTAAATATTTTGTTTTTACGAAAAAAATATTTTTCACTAAATATTTCAAATGACATAACTTTGATTTTTATACTTCACTTCGACAGTTAAATCAGCGATTAGCTGATTCAGCTGAATAGCTCATTCACTTCCTCGTTATTCCCATTAGGTTCTTTTGGCTCAGGATCCAGAACAGTAAATAAGCATTCTTCCGAAACATCAACGGAATCAATGATTTCGATTTCGACTTGTTGTATAGAATCACAGGGAAGTGCTAAAAATGCTACAACACACTACTTTCAGCACTTCACATCAGACCGCATCAGCAACACTTCATCGATAGCAAAAACATTTTAATCCCCATTCAAGGTTGGAACATCTGACGACTCTGCTTTTTCCCATTGGAAAATAAAAGATGTACATAGAAAGCAACGGAGACGCTTTGCTGTACCTAAGCACTGCAACAGGTCATGAGGGAGACTTTTGTCTACAACATCGACAGTCGTCATCATCCAGTCGCAGAGTTAAGGCCTTCAGCCAAACTTAAAACTAACTTGAAAAAACAAATACTTATAATTACATTTGAATAAATATTTCTTGAATTTAAATAGTTCTCTTTCTATTTCTAAAGGAGCTAAAATCACTTTAAATTTGAAAGTCCCACATCTGAATTTTAACGCTTTTACTCTAAATATCAAAATACATATTTTGAATTGAAGGAAGCGTTTCTAGGTTCATTCCAAAAGGCATGCAAAACGCAAAAATGCGTTGGTAGTTAGTATAGTCTTTACTTCTGTGGTGTGAGGATCGGTTTGAAAGTTTGTCGGTTCCAAATCATTTGTTTTGATATAACTAAAAAGTATAAAATTATGCAATTTGAGATTAGCTAAAGAGAAAATTGTTTAAAATTAATTGATATTTAAACATTTAAAAGCCATTAATTTAAATTAAACTAAAAATGTTACGGCATATTCTAGAAAAAAAACTGTATATTATAAAGGTAATAATAAGTATATAATAAAATACGAGATAAACGTACGAATTTCTGTTTTTTTTTTATTAATTGTCGTTTTTAGCTTTTAGCTCCTGGCTCGAGATTTTTGAAAAGTAAGTGTAACGAATGCTAGCCAAGACAGCTATTTCAAGCCAGAAGATCTTCAATTCACAATCAGAACAGAGAAATTAAATAAAAAAAAACCTTTTTTGACATATAAAAATTTAACTTTAAATTTAAATGTGAACGTTCAAAAAGTTATTTGAATTAAAAGTATTTCCTTTAAACTCAAAAGTAATACTGCAGCTGAAAAAAATCATTTTTAGATTAAATGTTATCACTTGTGTAATAAATGTAATAATGTAATAAATGTAATAAATTAAAATTTTCACTTTTAAATCAAGAGTATGCAAACACGGTGGTATTTCATACATGAAAACTTTTAAATTTAAAGTCTTTTGTTCAGAGATTTAAGGTGTTTTTTTCTCGGTGTATCAACCAGTTTATTCGATGTTTGAAAAATCGGCCCTTAGTGAAAAAGCTTAGTGAAAAAAAGTGTAGGTTATGAATTCGAACATGGACAAAATTCACAAGCCTGTAAAAGAACTGATAGCGGAAATGGAACAAGTGGGTCACAACCTTAACAACATTAGTTCAGAGTTAAACAATTTCGCTGCAAATACGCACGATGAAATCGGCTCTCTCCAGCTACAGGCAAAGATAAACGCTGCAGTGACTCTGGTCATATCAAACTTGCTAGAAGTTCAAAATCACCAATCAATCGAGCTCTCAATTTTGAATGATTGTTTCCAACAAAAACTTCATCCCTTCCTTTTGGACACAACAAATTTGGCTGATATTTTTTATAAACTAATGAATACATCAAAGTCGAAAATTTATTTCCAGGACCTATCAATTTTACATCAAGCAGCTGAGGTACCAACTTACCAGGATGACAGCTCAATCATAGTCAAGATAACTATTCCATTGCCAGAAGCGACTACGTTTGCTGTTCATAAGGTGTACCCAATCCCTCAAATAGTTGCAAATATTGAGTCCAAGTACATCGCTGAAGTTGACAATCAAGGTTTATTTATTCTGATGTCCTCAGACGATTAAAACCATTGTGTGGATATGCGCTTCAATTCTAGTCTACCCACAAAAGTATGCAGATACAGTAAGCCAATTCACACCAGCGGTACATCAATCTTTCCTCAGTGAATAGTTGTAGCTACTTTGCCATGCCTGCTCGACGAGGCATGCTTGTTAGGATGACCCCCAGCAATCAATGGTTGTTAAACGGCGTCCATTGTGCTCCAGTTTTTGAACAGCTTGGAGTGGAAATGCGTCTAACATTCGAGCAAGCTTGGGAGGCGACTTCTGTGATGAAACAACCACAAATCGACACACATACACGCGTTGCGAAGCAAGTTTGGCAGGCTGTCAGCTGAAGACCGGAAACTTTTATCACCGTTACATCTTGGGAATCACGCGGACCTTTTGAAATCGCTATCGAAAGGTAAAAAATCGGTTGAGGAGTTGGACATGGAGGCAAAGCTAATTGACTTCCACCAAAAGGGAGCAGCCCAGCAGGAGGAAGCAGAAGTCCATCGTTACTCTCTGCTATCAATCCCAAGCATTGTAGTTGCTGCGGTTATAATTGTAATTTTTGTAAAATTACAATGATAAATACCCTAACGATCCACACTCCCTAACGGTTCATCTACCTGCCGATTGCAAGAGATCATATACTCCAGTCAAAACCAGCGAAGGGAGGGAGACGCCATCAAGGAAATCCAGGAGAGACCTTACATACGCCCGTGTGTAACGTTAAAATGTTATAATATGGTTCTTTACATTTTTTTTGTACTTAATCGATTTTGATTTTCTTAATCATAAAGGAAGCAAAAAAAAAGTAAATAATAATAATAATCATTACATCAATCAGTAATAATCATAGTAGTGTCTATATTATAGTTGTACATTTAATAGTTTTAATACTAGGCGATATATTATATTAAAACATGTTAACTACATTTTAGTAAGACGTTAAAATATTTAGATTTTCAAACTTAAAATAGTCAAAATTCAAATAGTACTAATATGTAATATTTTAATACTAATTTTAATGTAATTTTAATGTAATAATTCGTTAATTAACATTTGTATTTAACTGTAACATTTTTTTTGTTGGTTTTAGAAAACTATAAAATATATAATACTAGCTGACCCGACAGACGTTGCCCTGTCCAAGCTTTGAATTTTCTATTCGAACTGGAATGAAAACTACTTCAAATGCGATATTTTTTATTAGTAGATACAAATGCTTTTTGATATCCAAACAAAATTAAAACCCTTATCTTGGCTTTCGCTCGGTGGTCAATATCAAATCAATCCATATTTCCCTTGGTCCCGCTATATCTTGAGAATGGCATTACCGATTTCATTCATCATTAACCAAAAAGTTTTCTTATACTTAAAGGAAATTTCTTACGGACAGAAAAATAAAGACCAAGAAGTTGGGTAATTTGAATTAGTAATAATAGTAAATTAAATAACTTGAACTTAACGTCTACTTAAAACAAATATATTTGAGAACTATTTTTTTTTTGTAAATTTATCGCTAAAGTAGTAAATTTATTATGGCACTAAGTTTACTGTAGGCCGGAGTGGAATTTGTTGGACTTTTTATTCAATATATGTCGCGATTCCGAATATGCTATTAAAAATTGTCGGTCTCGATTAGTTTAGAATTTATAGGGAAAAAAGGTAAAAAAGAATGCAACTTTCACATATCCCTGTATGGCCACAGGCGCCAGCCAGACAGCTGACACCCGCCCTAGCTGACCCGACCGATGTTATCCTGTCCAAGCTTTGAATTTTCAATTCGAACTGGAATGGAAATTACTTTAAATAAGTAGTTTTAATAGGAACTTTTCAACCCTATTTATCGGCTAAGACCCGCGATAAAAAGGGATGAAATCCTTTAAGTCCGCGAAGCGGTCCACCCAAACCCAATTTTTTTTACAGATTTTATTTAATTTTTGATATTTTGATTTGATTAAATTTAAATATCTTAGGGCCGATTTTTCAAACATCGAATAAACTGGTTGATAGCTATTCATTGAATAAATTTAACTCCCTCAATGTCTGCTGAATAAGACGATGGCAGGATTCGAACCCAGGTCTCCGGCGTAGTAAGCACACACACTAACCACTACGCCACGGCACCCCACCATAAGAATGACAACTGCTTCAAAAAAAAAGGGACAGATCAGTCAATTTCACATCGTCTGAGGTGCGTAAACTCATGGGCATCGCTTTCAAATTTCGAAATGTAATCGAAAACAAAAAAACGGACACGATTTCAAATAAAGACAAAGAGTCCGCGTGGACCAAAATTGAAAATTTGTTTAATGCGTTGAGCGGTGTTTCAATGAGGTCCGCGAAAACCCTCAAGCTTAAATATGAGGGAATCAAGAAAGCAACAAAGAAAAAATCGCCAAGAAATGTATAAAACTGGTGGTGGAGAGGCTCCAAAAGTTATCTTCTCACCAGAAGAGGAGAAGGTTCTAGCTATGTGCTCCAATATTAAAGGATTGGAGCTACGAAATGACAGTTATGAAATAACAGGTGCAACACACTTTCTTTTATTTTGAAAAAATTTCGTACTCGTACTAACTATGTACATTAAAGCATTTTTAGCACTTCCCTGTGATTCTATACAACAGAAAAAATCGAAATCATTGATTCCGTTGATGTTTCGGAAGAATGCTTATTTACTGTTCTGGATCCTGAGCCAAAAGAACCTAATGGGAATCACGAACTAGTGAATGAATGTATGTGTTTGACTCAATTTTTGACCTTCCTTATTTAAGATACATATTTAAAATCTGCAAATCTTCAATTCCCAGACTAAAAATGTTGTTTTCAATTGAGATAAAATTAACAGACGGTTATCAAAGGGACCCATGTTTACTCACACATACAAAAAACATTATTTCTTCTTGTAGCTGCAATTGATGGATTGGATATTTGGGAGTCCTGGAAGCCTCAATCTCTAAAAAGAAAACTTACGCCAGCTCTAAGAAAGAAACAAAACAAGGCAAGTTTTCGAACGAAGTTCGATGAATTAGGTGATTCACGCTTGGAGTTAGTGGAGCTTAAAAAAGATATTTGCAAGAGCAGAGCTGAATTATCAAGAAATTGAGCACAAGCTTTGGGTCCAAGAGCATGAACTGCGAATTCTCGGTCTAAAAAATTAAGAGAAGAGACAAGAAGAAAAACATAAGCACAGAATGCAAAATTAATGCACTAATTTTATTATTTAAACGCTTGTAATGAATTTTTTAAATAAATGTTGCAAAAAGTACAATAGAAGTCTTCTTAGTTAACGCAGCAGTGATTCAAAATCTTCTATGAGTTCTTGTCGCATCTCGCTGTTACCTGCTATTTCAGGCTCAACGCCAAAAGTATCAAAGTTTTCATCAGGTTCAACGTATATTTCAGGATCCGCAGGTGGCTCTTTTTCATTTCGGACAACAGCCATGTTATGTAATATAGCTTTTGCTACAATGGTATCTTGCACCAAAGGTAGTTTGCATCTCAAATCGTCTTTTCCAGACTCCAAAGCATCTTTCTACTACATTCCGTGTTCTTATTTGAGATTCGTTGAATAAACTTTGAGCTTGAGTTTACGGATCATTAATTGGAGTTACAAGATAGTTGTTTAAGAAGTATCCACTTTCACCAAGTATTAAGCCGTTCCTAAATTTACCAGCATCAAAGTGGTACTTCGCCGCGGAGTTTGAGAATATAAGACCATCGTCTGTTGATCCTGGCCTTCGAGCAACAATGTCTTGAAATTTTTAATCTGAGTCGCACATAGCTTGCACATTGATCGAAAAATATAAAAAAAATAGCCCTTTCGGTGTCTGAAGTTTTCTGCGGTGCTTCCCCCATAATTAATTAATATTTCAAAGAAAGAAATGATAATATGGAAAATTTTAACCTGAAGAGATTATTCTTATGTGAGAGCAATCTATTGCAGCAATGACTCTGGGAAAACGAGCTATTTGGTAAAAGTTCTGCTGTGTTTTCAATAAGTCTTGACTATTTCCTGGGAACTTCACAAACTTGGTCCTTAAAGATGCAATTGCTTGGGTAACCCTTTTAATAGTTGAGCATATAGTGGATGCATCTACACCCAAAAAATCTCCAATTGTAATGTAGAAGCTACCAGTAGCATAGAACCTTAAGGTTATCAATAATTGCGCCATTGGCGATGAACATATTGATTGCATACGAAGAAAATTAAATTTAAAAGAAAAACAGACAATTGATGAAATCGCTTACCGTGTCGTTTTATACTTTATCTTATCGACGATTTCAGACAACAAATATTGGACAGAATTGTTTTGCAGTCTGAACCTTCGTTTGAAGTCTTTATCTTCCCATTCCAAAAAATGGTCTTGTCTATGCCGAACTACTCTAAAGTCGAGAATTTGTTGTTTATGGCCCTTCATCAAACGAAGTTGGTTGTAGACCTTTTGGGCATCATTGCTTTCCATCGTTCTCGTCCGAAAGCCCATTTGGTAAAGCCGCCAACTGCTTCAATCGCTCGTTTTTTCCTATAATGGCTATGTTGTAAGCTGGTATACACTGTCTTGGTTTGTGGAGGTTCTTATTTCAGTTCTTTCTTTTTTCAATGAGCTTGAAATATTAAGCGGAACAGAAACACTGTTCTTGGCAATGGCTTTGGTATCTTTTTATGTTTTTTTTTATAACTTCCATCCACTGTTAAACACTGTTTTTTTCATACACTTTTTTTAATTTAGGGAAAAGGTTCGATTACACGACTTTTAAACTCGCGGGGATATCGGCTGCGCCAGAATGTTATAATGTAAAACGTTTTAAAATAAACGACCGTACGTTTTGCTTGCTGCAATCAGACTCCCAGAATTCTAGCATTCGACTTTCCACGGACCTCATTCGCGTTTGGTTGAGTCAAGGCCAATAAACTTCGTTCGCTCGTTTGAACTACTCAGCGTAAACCGTTTGCCAGTGGTAAAATAACGATCGCAGCATTTCTGCCGGATCGATTTACATTCACTGCTGAATATTCACCTGTCGATTTTCGCTGAGAGTTCAACGCACCAAGACCACACCTGACACGAGCCGTTGGATAATGTATGTATGCAGATAATGTGCATACAACAAAAGGTTGCCAATGTGAAGTTTTTGTTATATAAGGACCTCTTGATTATACTCGCCACCTCATGCAGCGAGTCATCCATGCGTTTACAAGGATTTTCCCTTAGTATAGGCGTGTTGTGCATTGCTGAGGACTCGTCACCTCATGCAGCGCCGTTTCAACGGATTTCCCCTTAGTATAGGCGTGTTGTGCATTGCTCAGGACCTTATTGATTTCGAGGTAATTTCTTAGCCGCATATCCATCAGCCTTTCTAGTATCTTAAGTAAAAAAAATGAGAGACCCTTAGGTCTGTAATCATTTGCTTTGCAGTGATCGCGTTTTCCCGCTTTAGGAATAAAGATCACACGCACATCTTGCCAGTTCTTTGGGATATACCTTAGTGTTATGAACCCTATGAAGATGTCCTTGAGCCAAGGAATGAAAGCATCACTTGTTATCTGAACCATGGGAGGTATTTTACCATCCGGTCCCGCTGATTTGAGGGGTTGGAAAGATTCTATTCCCCAGGTTAGTTTAGCCTTGCGAATACACTCAGCGATAACTGCCTGTTCTTCGTTGGATAAAGAAGGGTGGCAGTCTGTATCGAGTGTGTGTTCGCTTGTTATGTCTTTGCACTCGGGGAAGTGTGTATTGAGCAGAAGTTCCAAGGTTTCATGGCTGTTTACCGTCCAAGAGTTGTCCTCTTTGCATAAGTTCCCGGGTATGGTTGGATTTTTGGCAAGGATTTCGCGCAATCTTGCCGCTTCCATTGAGGTCTCCATGTTGGTATAGTAGTTGGTCCATGATGCTCTTTTCGCTGCTCTAGTTTTCCCTTTGTATTCGTTGAAGCTGTTGCGATAAGTATCCCAATCAGTATCATTATACGACAGGATTTCTGGAATGAGGCTAAGAGTGTCTCAGAGATAAGGTTGACGGATTCCTGTAACCGTGTCACACTCGAGATGTTGCCTGTTTGATTAGGCGCTAATGGTCTTGTGACGAGTTTGGAGAACTTGCTCCAGTCGGTCTTAGCAGGGTTTCTTAAAGGTAATTCTTTATCTATTCTAAAATAAATATTGAAGGTTATCCTGAAATGGTCTGAGAAGGAGCATTTGGTGGATACCATCCAGTCATTAACTTGAAAGTTCTCAGTACAGTGAGAGTTAGATCATATTGACCTAATTCAATGACCTCTCCAATTTTGTTATGAAAATAGGATGACTACCCCTGTTACAAATTTTTAGATTGGATATCAAAATAAATTCTAAAACAGACTCACCCTTCCTGTTTCTATCTTTGCTGCCCCAGTGAGTGTGATGGGCATTTGCATCCACCGCGATGACTAGGTTAGCATTGGTGTTCCTTGCGTGGAGTTTCAAGTCCCCTAATGCTTGCCGATGGTGGATTGTCCTTTTCGCATGGCAGATATGCGGCTGCAAGAATAAGTTGTGCCTCATTCCTGCGGTCGCACACCGCCACGGCTAAGTCTCTGTTGCTGAAATGACAGGAAAGATTAAAGTTAAGTGCTTTCTTAGCCAATATGCAGCTTCTCTGTTTACGTTTCTTTTTGGTGTGGAGGAGTGAACATATTTTGGACCCTAATCCCTGGATTTTGAATTTTGAAAGTCAGGGTTCCTGGATTAGGGCCACATCAATATTTTCCTCGGCCATGAACACCGGCAGGTCATCGGTGGCAGCTTGAGAGTGATGCAGATTAATCTGCACCACCCTCAGCTTTCCGACGCTGGTCTTTTTCATGCAGGAAGTTAAACTTTAACTGTCCTAGCCCGAAGGGGTGGTCAACCCTGCTACTGTTTTCAGATAGCTGACAGATTGGTGTCCACCACTATCTTCATGTCCACACCTCCACCTTTTTCCCTCGGTGTCTTCGAAAGAATCTGCTAGCCCTTCGTGCTAAGACCCTCGTTCTGCATTTCTACAAGCTTTAGTATGGCTGTTTCCTCCGGAGCCGGAGGAGGTATCCATACGTGCACTTGTGTGCGTAGTGGAAGAGTCGAGGCAGGTACTGTTTCTGCTTTGGCATCAGGCCAGACCTCTCCAAGGTTGCAGATGCAGCGAGTTAGAAAGTCATATGACTCCCTGTTGCTGCAACTAACTACCTTTACTCCTTTCCGCCACCCGGCTTCTGCGAATTTGTGGTCATTATGTGAGCTACTGTTTTCGCCTTCAGCCACCTTGGTTTCTAGGTGGCCCACCTTCAGCCACTTGTCCATGGTGAGTTTTCCATCAGGATCACTCTTGTCTATGATGGCCATGGTAAGCTCCTCATTGCTATGTTGCTTTGTTTTGGCCATCTTTGCAATATTCTCAGCGACTTCATCAGCTGAGCGTTGTCTCTTGGGGGTAGGTTTGGCCTGTCCCTTCTCATCGTCTTGGAACCCGAGGGTTTCCTTCGGCGATTTGAAGGGGTGGCTTCGCTTGGTTCCATGAGGACTAACGCCTGGCTTTGTGGACCCTGAGAATTTGGCGATGTCTTTTTGGGGGAGGGCCTTCGATGAAGAGGCACCCGTTATCTCTATTGTGGGACAGAGCCTCTTGTCTTTCGCGACATCGTTGGCCTTTCCCTTCTCAGTCTTCTGATTGGATGGGATGGCTATCTACCTTGACTACTTTGGCATGTTTTTTTAGAAGGTGCCTAGCCCTGACCGTCAGCGTAGCTGGATCTCTTTCCCTCATTCTTGCCAAGAGTTTTCAAGAGCTCTTATAGCTTGATCTAGCTTTTTGCTCCGCTGTTTTCTTTTTAGACTTATAGACCAGCGTATCCTCCAGAAGTCTTTCCTCTGTCTCAGAGTCTATTGTCGAGACGTTACTGGACTGTGAGGAAATGGCCTCCCCCAGTGCGGTCATGTCTAGCAGGGGACTCTCCGACTGAGTGGTTACTCCTGTCGCTTCGCTGGCTGCCCTTTGTCTAGCAGGCTTATTTTCGTCTGTTCTATCATGAGGTAGCTCTCTGCCTTCACACCCCTGACCATCAATGTGATCTTCCATGAAAGTTTGGTCCTCCAGAATCCGTGACCCTGCCGCTTCCAAAGGAGCGAGTGGATTTGCACTAATGTGCGTTCCACCTGGAGTAATGTTAATATGTTGTTGTCCTCCCATGTTGGTCTTGGGTTTTCGCATTAGTTAGTTCTGCTACGTTCCAGGATGCATTGCCGGGCTGCTACCGTGCGGAGGTATAACTAACAATTGAGATTGGCGGGATGAGAATCGCCACACCTAGAAGGATTTCAGCTCCTCCGACCACTCCCCAGCAACCATTACATTCATTAGGAGATGCTTAGTGCAAATTTCAGCCTTTTGAAACGTCTTACAGTTTTGAAAGCTCTGGAGGTAGTTGCACATTTAGACCGATTGTGGGCGTGTCTTTTTGCGTATTTCAAAAATAATAACATTTGTGCTGCTTTGCATGACGTCGAGCTGACGTACGAAATTTCAGGCCTAAGAACATGTGACATACAGACGAATGGACATGGCTTATTCGATTCAGAATTCGGTCTCGATCATATGCGCTTAAGGTCTTGGAGGTCTACCATTATTATTTCACCGTGTTACAAACTAAGTGATAAGCTTAATACATATACCCCCTATCATATGGGACGGGGTATAAATAGCAATCTACACCCAGACTGACGGGTAACAAAATTTGCTCGCAAACTTCGTCCCCTTAAGTGTTTAAATTTTTGAAATCCGCTCACAGACACGCCCTCAATCGGTCTAAATGTGCAACTACCTCCAAGCGGAATAGATGAAATACCTGTCAAGATTCCACTCTTTCTGAATTTTTAGTCACGCCTCCTTTAAGATGTCGAATTCTGGACATTTTTGCTTGAATTTGTATATGCTTATATTGATAGTTTGTTATCAGGGCGGTTGGACTACGCCCCTTTTCAAAGTATAAGATAACCACAAATCATCAGAGAATATCACAAATAGTAGTAATTTACAATGTTAGATTGCAGGTAATTAATTGGAAGAGTTCGTCTGCAACGAACTTCTTAAAACCCGACCTTATTTACCCTGTAAAACGAAATTTAAAAAATTTTTAGCTTGAATTCAAATTCGAAGTTTTTTTAAACAAACTAAACCGAACATAGGCTTAGAATTTTTTTTTAGCTTTCCAAAAAAATCTATATCATGTCAAACATAACCGCGCCATTAATGGGATCGTCTCACCCACCATCAAAATCCATTCAAAAATTAATCGTAATTACATCGCAAAAGTGGAGAAATATCAACCGAAAAAAAAATTCACTTATGATGCAATTTGAATCGTTTTTTTGCATACTGGGATACCGTTTTGAATTATTTTAGTGACACATTAACAATCTGAAAATTCTTTATTTAAATGAACGTATATAGAAGCCCATATATACGTTATATACGATATATTCATTTAAATTATTTATTTATGAAAGTTTTCTGAATCATTAACATGACTCCAGATTTAAGTGAACGAATATATTTCGAATACCTTTACTTAAATGAACTATATGGGAATTATTTTTATGTTTCCGAATAACTTCATGAAAGAATTATTTTATAGTGTTTTAATAAATAAAATAAGACCGTCACGTATGAAGTCATACACGGAGCGCTCCGTCGGCTTTTTTGAAGGCTTAGCGTAGATTTATTGCTCAATTTGCATATAAAATGTTAATTATATTTGCGACTTTGTTTTTCTTTTCTTTTAATGACGATTTCGGATGGCATTTATGGCATTTTTTAAAACACATCTCGGTAACTCGGTAACGCTTATCTATATAATATTTCTTGAATATTTCGAGCTCAATTTTAAGATACATTATGCTGCCATTGCAGTGTACTAAATAAAGGGTAGATTTTTGACAGTTTGCCCAGTATTCGGGTTTAAAATTCTTAAAATAGTTAATTTTCCATCAATTTCATTCTAGGTACTGTAAAAAAATGACTAACGGGTTTTTGGTTTTAATTTTTTTTAATATCTTGCTATTTACTTCAGTGTTTTGTGCTTGTGTAAAACTAAGTAAATTACTTAAAAACAACTTAGAAGTTATAGGCATTTTTTAGCACTATCATTTTAGTTAATGAAGCACATCTTGAAAATCACGTAATATTTCAGCCTTTCTATATTTTTCAGTCTTGCCCCATGTTCAAACATCTGTTACCGTTTAGATTAATAAGATTACTTCTAGCTTTAAATATCCACATAATTTTATTTTGGTCAAAATTATCTGTGAGGTATAAAGAGTCTTTACTATGATCAAGATTTTTGTAAATTCTTTCTTGGCTTTCTAATCTCCTTCTTTGCATTTGCTCATTTCTCCTAGTTTTTTTCTAGCCTAAATGGCTCCTGGGTTCTAGTATTCCAATATTCTGCTGATAAGTTACTGGCCTTCGCATCTTAAGCCATGCTGTGTTCCTAGCGCTCCCAGAATATATATATCTGTTTGGAAAATTAGTGTTTATGGCAAATGGGGTAAGCTCTAATATCGTTTCGAGCATAAAAGCATACGTTGGTGTAAGAGAGGGTAGTTTCAAAACTCGTTTGATAAAATATATTTGAAGCTTATTTACTTCTTCAAAATATTTGTATCACCATACCTGCGCTGCATATGCCTGGATTGCCTTACTAAGATACAGCTAGAATCATTGTAGAATTATTGTACTGCTAGAAACAATTTCCACTTTGATCGTGGAGCTATGTTCTTTTTGCCGAGAAAATCTTTCCAGGTCGAGTTAACGCTGGTTTTCACTGAAGAATTTTTCCTTTCTGTATGCTTCTGAAAAGACAAGCCATCAGGCGTTAACAGAACTCCTAAATATTTCTATTTCTTCGCCCTTAAAGAACCATTTTTCTTTATCCGGCAATTTTCCCCCCCCCCCCTCCTTCGGGATACCATAATTTTAGATTTGTTTAAATTAACTTCCATATACCGAAGTTATATACAGTGTTTTTCATGCCTATTTATCATTTCTTGGAGAACTTTTATGTCTTCAGTCAATATTACTATATTGTCCGCATACAACAATAAGCGAATTTAACCCCGCGGGAACTCGGAGCAATCAATCTCCAAGAAGGTACAGCAATCACTTGGGATTGCATCTGAAGCTTTTATATAACAAGAACGATAACAAACATTAAGAAAAAATCATTCTTAGGAATGTAAATATGATTTCAATAGAATCCATTTCTTTGAAGCAATAACAGCTTTTTTTAGACCGCATATCGCAAAATAATAAAAAATAGTCTTCGGGATGTATTTATGATCAGATAAGCCTAAACCCATTCACATTCAACGGAAGCATTTTGCAAAAAAAGGAAGTGTGATGATTCGAAAGTGAGTTTACCTATTATTTGTTTGTCTAGGCCTATGGCTAACTTTTATATGCGACATGCGAGCAAAACCTAATTTGATTGGATCCTGATTTCGGCTAGGTAGGTATATAACGATCTTCCGATGCTTCGTTGAAACCACCCTAGAAATTATCACCTTGAGCATAAAATGGCGACTTTGGTATTCTCGCTGAGAATTTTTCAAAGGTAATTTCATGTTAAAGCTACACTTTTTTTGTGATTAATTTTCAAAAAAATAATTATTTAAAACAATTACTAAAACAGCTAAGCAATTATTTTTTAAAACTTGTTTCAAGGCTTGGTTTCTGACCTCGAATGTTCTTTTAAAGGGATTCTCGTCCCTCTTGAAGCTCTATGGCTACTTCGCATCCTCGATAATTTGCTGGATGGTTTCCCTGCACGTCTACTTTGCACTCTGTTGAGACGTATTTACCGGTGCATTATACGCATTGTGGTCCTTTTTGGCAGTAGGCACTTGTGTGCCTGAATCCTGTGCACCGCTTACAGTGTGGTATACTTAAGGCTATTGCCCTTACGCATGGGTTTTATCTTAACCCTGATGTTACCCATACCATTTTATTTTTATAAATTTCATTTATGCTCTCAGTTCTTTCAAAGGAAAGCATAAAAATTGGAAGGCCGCGTCTGATCACAGTGTCTCTTTCTCCTTCCGTGCGTTGCTTTTTCTTTTTAATGATATTAACGGCATCAATAATTTTAAGGCCTTTGGCTTTTACGTCCCTAACAACGTCTTCTTTCGTACATGAGGAGTCGAGCCCCCTAGCAATGACTTGAAGGGGTTTTTGGTTTTTCATACTTATTTTGGTAAGTATAGAGAGTGGCGCAACAGCTCCAGGTGAACCAGGGCCAACTTCTCAACAATGTATGCTGGTGTGTTAATTTCTTTACATACAAGCGGACCTACAATTTTTTGCCGAGTCCGAACGGCACTTTGAGAAGTTATCTTAAGACAAATGATACTCTTGGAGGGCTTGTCAGACCCTCGCGGAGGTGGGGACCGTGAAAAAGAACAAGTCTTTTTTTTCAGGTGACGATGGCAGGATTTTGGTAAGTATACCACTCGATCTTCTCTAAACTTTACTTACGATACAGCGAACGATATAAATCGGCGTCGTCTACATTTACTTTCCACACGTTATTCCGGTGCGAAGTAAGCTTATAATGTTTTGATTCCACCGTGCTGGCAAGAAGATTGCGCAGTTTCCCGAAGTCTGCTATTCAGACTGCGTTCGTTGCGGGCGGAAGGCGAATTTTTAATTGTTGTTTAGCCTTATTTAATACAAAGGGCTTATATTCTTCTTGTGATTTAGCCTTGTCTGCTTGTCTGATACAGAGAGTTCATTTCTTTATGTATGACTTCGGGAGATAAACTCGCCTTCCGCTTCTTGCTAGACCTTTTCCTTAAAGCTAAATCGATCTCACGTGCAAGTTCGTCTTCGTCCGTATAAGTATTCGCTTGCTGTTTGATTCGGTGTTACATACTCTTTCGTCTTCTCACAGTCTTTCGTTGCACAAGTGTTTTTAATATCCTCCATTATTTTTCGTAGAGAGTCAACTTCCATTTAAAGATCGTGGAAGAGTCGCTCCTTTTCAGTATGTTTAGTTAGGAGCTTATTATTCTCATTTTCTTAGTTGTTCGATCTTTTCCCCAAAGGATTTATAAGCAATAATAGGCTTTACCCAGAATCCGTAGAGACTGCCTCCGAAGAGAGTGAATTTTTCGGTATAGCTGGGCTGTAACGTAGAGGAAACTAAAATTTTCGTTATGTTCCTTATCATTTTTTTTAACTTGTCATTTTCATGAGAAATAGGTAAGTCACTTCTATTTAGAACATCCATTTTTAAATACAGCCGCCCCTTTGGAGACAGACGCCGACCAGTGAGCCGCACAATATGTGACAGACGGTTCTGGATTTTAATTTAACCTTCAGATTCATCTATAAGTTTAAACCTTACTGCCAAAGGTTGCCCAAAATAGAGCAGCATCGACAGCATCCGTTGAGACATTTACGAGTACTTCTTCGTGTGGATTTTAGACAGCTCTTACGACATGCATACCTTACCTCAAGACCATTCTAACCCCGACTTTGCGGGGGAATCGCATAACATCAATTAAGTTAATTTACTAAAATGGTAGTGCCACAAAATCAATAGTTTCCTTTAAAACTACTGAATATTCTCTCAAATTTAATTTTTTATTTGAAAGTACAATCCTTCCGGTTAATAATGGAAAATAATCACATTCAAATGGCTGCCTCGTCTGGCCATGCAGTAGCCAACACGATCGGTCCAATTTTTAAGCACATTATCGATTGTGTGCAGCTGTATTTCACCAATTGTCTCTGGCTTGTCGGCGTTACACTTATCTTTTACGGCACCACACAAATAATAGTCCAACGGTTTCAAACGACATCAGCTCTGCGGCTTCAAAAACAGGACGCAAAACATCGAGTGTAGCTTCGACTGGGTGGCACGTAGCGCCGTCTTGTTGAAACCAAATGTTGCCAATATCATGGCCCGATAACGATCGCCATTGACTGTAACGGCCACTGCTTGCTCATTTTCGAAGAAAAATTGCCCAATTATGCCTCTGAACCAAAAATCGCACCAAACAGTGACTCGTTTTGGGTAAATCAGCTTTTCAATGTATGCGTGCGGGTTTTATGTGCCCAAAATACGACAATTTTGCTTGTTTACATACCTGCCAAAATCTTCCAAAATCTTTTTCCAGAATCCGTACGCACACATTTTGCAACATTATCATGATTTTCAAAGTAATGTCGCAATATTTCTCAGCGTTGTTCAAGCGTTACACAACCATATTCCTTCAGCGGAAGGATAAAACTAATTATCTGTCAAATCAGACATGAGCTAACTGTTACCATTCACGAAATAAGCATTAGTAAGAAAAAAAACGTTGGATGGCGGACCCTTTATTAGAAGGTTCATTTAGGTTTTAATGTAGACATACATGTAGTTCATGTATGATAGTATGTAATTATAACTTACGTTATTGATGGCGCAGTCTGCCACCAAGCTCCGTGTCGCTTTCGATAAATTCCAATGCGGGTTGTTAGGAACTGCAAGGGCGCACTCATATTGAACACTGAATACCTAAAAGCGAGTAAAGTGAATCGTTTTTTTTTTGAAAATGGTTAAGTGGAACGCAGTCAAAAATACCAAGCGTCCGAAACGGAGCGAATTTTCTTATCGAAATCCGCGCTACATTTGCAATTGCGACCTTCTCTATCACATAAACAGCCTTTACCTTCCATTGAATTGGGGTGACATTTCTTTCCATTGCACGACTTACACGCAGCAGTTTCAACACCAGGGAGAACGCTGTCAGATATGGGTACATCAAAGTGTTCAACTTGATCCAAGTAATAATCATCGGTGTCGCGCACGCTAAGATCGTCGTACATCATGAAGCTGCGTTTTTGAAGGGTTTTCTTCTTCTTTACAGGCTTTGGTAGATTCTCGTGATTACTGAGATCATTTATAATGACCATGCTGTCCAATTCGTTTTCAAGTTTTCGGAACGCAGCATCGGCAGGCTCATCTTGAATATCCAAGGATTCTAGCAAGTTGATTTTATCCTGGAGAGTGAGGTTAGGATCACTGATTTGCTTAGCAAATGGTGGTTTTTCTGGTACTAAATGTTCAGGGACATTTTCCAAAAACTTGAAATATGACTGATGGGGAAATGTTGCAGAGTGAGGTGTTGAGGCTTTGAATCCGATATACCCTAAAAAACGAAAATATATTTACAGTTAACAATTTTTAACCGCACTCACTTCTGAGTTTAATTAGATTTTCGAAACTAGGACCGTTCCAGGTGTCTTTCATAGTTCTAGGATCTGTCCCCTGCACAAAAAGAGATCACGCAGAATCTGCACGCATATCCTACGGAGAAATCTCCTTCCTGAACGTCTGGCAATCTATTTAACTGAGTTCTATTCAACGGACGATGTGGGTGGGAAACAAGAGAGTACTGTATGAATTTCAAGCATGCTTCAGATAAAAACATTCTACTATATTACGTGTGATGTCCCAAGCCTTTATTGTGAAGTAACTATCTTCGCGGATGGCAAGGCAATATATTCTTCGCATTAAATAAGTCTAAATGTGGAGACTTATTTACATCATGCGGTTCCTATATTGGAAAATAAAACTTTATGCTGAGAAGATTCAAGCTATCTTTTCGAGCTGAAATAAAGTCTTGCTTTCTTTTGAAGCAGATTCTTGATATTACAGTTAAACCGGTTAAACCCTTTCGTTTACAGAAAGTCCTTAGCAAATAGAAAGTCCTTAGCAAATAATGCGAGCAAATTCTTTGATATGAATTTTACGAGGTCAGGATGAGGATCAGCTTCACGGGTGGATTCGGCTATGGCCATTTATGATAAGTGATGTCACAAATCATAGAAATGTATCGGTGTAAACCGTGATCATAACAAGGAAGGATTTCTGTACGCAAATATAATAATAAAGTATTAGCGGGAGACGACTAAAAATACATCCCAAAGTGGCTCCACCGGACCAATATCGGATTAACTTGAAACGAAGACTCTGTTTCTGTCATTTTGGCTCTCAAATGAGAGTGGCGATGTCGTTTCCCAGAAACGAAAAACGATATTCGCTGTAAAAATCACAATAGAAAACGTACCTTCTTGTGACAGACCTGTCGTACAGGGACAGTTTCAGTTTTCTTTTTTGATTCTGAAACTGTTACATAGATGCAGAAATTATGTTTGTGAATAGGGTGAGTTGGATTTTTGAGAGGATTTATTTTTAATCTCTTGCCGAGAGGATTTAAATTTGTATGAAAAATCGCGTGATTTGTAGATAATTTAATAGAGATTTATATTAATCGTGGATAAGTGCCCGGTGGAGACATGGCATTGATTAAATTGATTTTCACAAAATGTGCTGAAACAGTCCTTAAAAGCCGGAGTTTCGGTCTTCCTGGTCGTCTTGAACCTGGGAGCTTAAATTCACAAATACCTTCTTGGCAAGAGCGTTGTTGTCCATCAGCTCGATGTGACCATCAAGCCAATATAGTCTTTTTGTTTTAGCTTTTTTAGCTACATCCACATCTTGGTACAGCACATAGAAATCGCGGTTGTGTCTTCTCGCCTCTCCTCCATTCGCCCCCCTCGTACACAGGACTATACATTGGCCGAGCATAATTTCTCATTCTCTCTTTATCGTCCAGCACTCAGCGGTATAAAGCAGAACGGGCAGAAAAAGTGTTTAATAGAGCTTACACTTTGTCTTTCGTGAGAGGAGCTTTGAACGCATTTATTTTGCCACACAGAAATAGCATAGATTTCCAGAGATTATCTTGTTAACTCGCCAAGCTATAGTTGTTCTCCGTAACTACCTTAAAGTTGCTGCTACCAACAGTGAAGTTTTTTCCTAAGCGGATAACGCATGTTTCTTTATGTGCTCATAACATGTAGTTAGTGTTATCCTCGTTTACTTTCAAAATTAAATGCCTAAATTGACTTGGAAGATAAAAGGCCTGAGTATTGTGCATTGGCTGAGCGTTTTCTCTATACAGGTTGTGCATTCTTATGTTTATTCTACATATATTTATTAACCACGTACCAAAATAAAAGTTGCTAAAGACGTGGGTGATGGATGGCTTAAAATGTTTTTGAACTCCCGGTTGCAAAATATTACAAAACTATTGTAAAAGCAGTTGCCAGTTACAAAACCAAGTAACATACTAACATCCAGAAATTGTTTTTTTTATTATTTTACTTAAAAACTTGATAGTTTAAGTTGCGATTCGGCGCGCGAGTTACAAACATAAGCCAGCAACATCAAAATCCGGCAACAACAGGAAGTGCTGACATCAATTTAGGTATTGACCTGATGAGAGCATACAAACCCACAGCAAAACCGATTGCTTGGTGATTTGTATGACACCAGAGCCCATTCACATGAATTGATTTCCGTTCGGTATCAGCCTATTAAGCAATATTATTAAGATAGGTCGTAAGTAGAATAAGTAGACATAGAAAAGCAGTCTTGTTCCAGATGCAGGTTAATAAAAATGTGTTGAGAAACAAAGTTTCGGTCTTTCTCTGATAAAATTGTTTTGATTATAAATCCCCAGTGCTTGTAAAACGATAATATATAACTGGCGCAGTCTCGAAACGAACCTTTTTTAGTGTTAAAAGTGCGATACACAGTAATCTTAAACAAAATTTAGAAGATAACGCAGAGACAAACACTAATTACACAAAAAAAAAATATATACATGTATAATAAGTCCATAAAACTGGAGAGGAAAATAATAAGAAATACAATTTTTGACAGTAACAGAGATATGGCACAACTAACGGAACAATGCTTAGCCATGCTGACAGAGATAGTAGGTCGTCAAAATCAACAAGAAACATTAAGGAGCAGACGCGAAAAAGAACTTCGTCATTTTTCTGTCTTCAAAGGAGCTGTGGGAACTCTGCCAACATTTATATCATCGGTGGACCGAGCTTTAGAGGACTACGAAGCGAACCAGAAGAAAGAAGTGTACAAAGTCATCTACAACTAAAAGATCATCGGACCAGCAAAAAATTATCTCGAAATATCACCACCGCTGACCTGGGATAGCTGCAAAGACACCCTGAGACCCCACTATAAAGCAGCGAAAGACGAAAACCATATTATGGAGGAGATCAGCTTTTTAAAAGTAAGTTCGATATCTGATCTATGTGATAAAGTAAGATGTATAGTTAGCGATATAGCTGAATGTGCCATGTTCAGCAACTTTCAAACCATGGTTTTTAATAATTTAAGTAGTTTTTTAGTAGCTTAGAATCAAGTCAATAACTGCAGGAGCTCTAGCAGCTGAGCTGCAAGATAAATTTTCCCTGCAAGACATAAGAAAAGTGCTCAACAGATATGTCGGTCAGGACACTTTTAACTTAAAAGAGATTAAACAATTTCATGTCGTCAGAAAACAAGCTATACCACAGACACATAATAGTTTTCAGCCTAAGAGAAATAGCCAAAATAACAATCATCAATATAATCGTAGTTTAAATAATTCTACGAGACAATCACGTTCTAATTTTAATCAAAATAGCGTAAGTCGACAGTCTAGAAATTACAATACGAATAGAAGCAATAATTCTTCTAGAGAAATGGACGTTGACGCAGTTAGTAGAAATGAAATTAATGAGTTATTAGAAAATGAGTTTTTTATAAGCTAGCTTCGGAAAAAAATAAAATATATATTGTTCTAACTTTTAGTGAAAAGAGATATGTTGCCATGGTAGATACAGGTACTACAGTAAGTCTGTTAAATTCAAGCAGAGCAACAAATAAAATATATGAAAGAACAGGAGGGCAAAAAGGTCTATTTATAATAGAAGGGCAGGTAAAGAAAAGTGCAGAATATGTGAAATCTGTATGTCCAACTGAATTCGGCCAACCAGAGAATGCTAGAATAAAATGGGTTAAAATTGAACTAGAAAAATATTACGATTTCTTGTTAGGAATGGATTGGATAGATAAAAACGTTAAGAAAATTGACATCGAAAATCAAGAATTAATATTGAATAATTGTTAAACGATAGCATTTCTAAATAAAGTAGTTCAAAATGAAGTTAATACAATAGAAGTTGGGCAATTGAAAATATAAAACTTAGCCATTTAAATGATGAAGAAAAGTATGGTGTTATCAAGTTGTTAGATAGGTACAAGACACTATTTTACAAAGAAGGAGACAAGTTAACAAGTACGACAAGTATTGTTCACGAAATTCGAACAACGACAAATGACCAGATAAATTCCACATTATATAGATATCCACCTCAACATGAAGCAGAATCAAGTGACAATTGACGATAAGTATCCAGTTCCCAATATAGACAGTATATTGGATAAGTTGGGGAAAGCTCAATATTTTACGACATTAGATTTAGCAAAAGGGTATCACCAGATTTTGGTAGCCGAAAAAGACAAAGAAAAAACGGAATTTGTAACACCATCTGGACTTTATGAATATGTGCGGATGCCATTCGGTTTAAAGAATGCTCCAGCTACATTCCCACGTCTGATTAATAGAATTTTGAGGGATTACATAAACAAGATATGTGTAGTTTACCTTGACGATATTCTTATTTTTTCAACTACGCTACGGGAACATCTAAATTCATTGCAACTAATTTTCAAAAAATTTAGTGAACATAATTTGCAGATACAACCTGATAAATGTTGTTTCATGGAAAAAGAGACGAATTCTCTAGGGCATATTCTGACTAAAGATGGAATTAAACCGAATCCTGATAAAATAGAGAGTATACTGCAAATAGAATTACCAAAAACAGAAATACAGCTTAAAGGCTTTTTAGGAATGACAGGGTTCTATAGAAAGTTTATCAGAGATTATGCCAAAATAGCATACCCTCTTATAAAATATTTGAAAAAAGGTGTAAAAATTAACAGAAACGATGCGCAGTATATCGAAGCGTTTGAGAATCTCAAACTTTTGCTGGCCTCTCATCCCATTTTAAAGTATCCAAGTTATGAAAAAGAATTTACAGTTACAACGGATGCTAGTGATTATGCGAACGGAGCAGTTCTTTTACAAGACGGTCATCCGATATGTTATGTATCCAGAACTTTGAACAATCACGAGAAAAATTACAGTGTTACTGATAAAGAGTTCTTAGCTTTAATTTTTTTGGTAGATTATTTTAGGCATCACTTATATGTCATCATATGTTATCACAGAAAGTTTATGATCGTCACTGATCATTTACCAATAAAATATCTGAATTCTAAATATAAAGGTAAAGAATTATCTCAACGCAACCAAAGGTGGATTCTTAGAATGCAGCAATATAATTATGAAATTGAGTATCTTAAAGGAAAGGAAAATAAAGTGGCAGATTTAGACAATCGTAGATTGGAAAATAGTCCTCAAATTAATGTAGAAAACAGCAATGCATTTAGTAGACGAACAATTACAAGACCACATATTTATGAAGGCGGAGATAGTTAATAAATACAGAACTCAAATAATTTTAACTTATTATCCGGAAAAAGAGATAGAGGTAAAACATGGAAGGACCATCATAGAGATCAATCCACAAAGTGAGGGAATAACTATTAAAGATTTATTAAAACAATATATAACAAAAGGACATATAGGTATATATTCAGAAGTAGATGACAGAGAATATAACAAAATACAGCAGTATATAATAGAACTTTTTTCGAACGATCCAAAAATTAAATTTAAAAAAGCAACAAAAAGAGCTCAAGAAATAGAAACTGAAGAGGAATGCCACAAACAAATTTCTTTATATCATTCAAAAGAATCATTACATAGCGGAATAAATGAAACTTATCGAACACTAAAAGATAAAATATATTTTCCGAAATTGCAGGAACATATACAACTAATTATTAATAACTGTGGGAAATGTCAAGAAATTAAGTATGATAGAAAGCCAATAAAACCACTCTTTATATAACAGAAACTCCAACTGAGAAAAATGAGATTTTACACATAGATATTTTCCGTTACAAAAAGAGAACCTTCGTTACGGTAATTGACATGTTAACAAAATTTGGCGTTGCATACTTAATCAATGATAGAAACTGGGTTAAAAAGATGGCGATAATAACGGGTGATTTTTTAGCTGGTTTGGTTTTGGCAACACTGGTTTTGACAGCTGACGTGTGTTTAGTACCTTGTGTCACTGTCAAACAGCTTCAGTTTGGTTTGCAATTTAACCGTGGATCGTCTTACAAATGAACAACGCTTGCAAATTATTGAATTTTACTACCAAAATTCGTGCTCGGTTCGAAATGTTCATCGCGCGCTGCTTCCATTTTATGGTCGGCATTCTTGGTGAACAGTTAATTTCACGTTTCGGGCCGGTCAATTGGCCGCCTAGATCGTGCGATTTGACACCATTAGATTATTTTTTATGGGGGTATGTCAAGGCTAATGTCTAAAGGGACAAGCCCGCTTGGATTGACGCACTGGAAGCCAACATCCATGCATTCATATGTGTGAAAGAGTATGCCAAAATTGGACTCAGCGGATGGGCTACCTGAGACGCAGCCGCGGTCAACATTTGCATGAAATTATCTTTAAACATTAAACTGCAAGGTTCAAACTATCGATTCAAATAAATATTTCATTAATTTTTTCGAATTTTTTGTGTTTTTTTTTTTAAAAAATTCTCAACCTCTTAAAAAATCACCCGTTAGAAGCCTATTTAGCTTCGTTTGATACACCAAGAAAGATTATTATGGATAACGAGTTTAATTTGAACAAATTGTCAGATATTTACAAGAAAAACAAATAGAAGTACATTGGACAAAGCCTAATAGTCATACAGGGAATGCAGATGTCGAAAGACTACATTCGACTCTTATAGAAAAGATTTAGGCAATAGAAGAAGATATATCGTTGGAACAAAAGTTACAGAAAGCTACAGGAAATTATAATGAAAGGACCCCAAATCAAGCTAGAAATACTTCAAATATAACAGCCTTAGTAGAAAAGGTTAAAATGAAAAAAATTAAGAACATACAAAGACTCAATAGGAATAGGGAAGATTATGTGGAAGGGAGAAAAGAAGGATATATTAAAAATTACAAAAGAGTCAGACATAAAGATGAACCATATTTTAGGAAATTTTCACTAAAGAACGTTCATATATCAAATATTAAACGACCTCCTAAATTTTCAGGTTATAATAATGCTTCTTATGATGATGAGGATAGTCCCAGTCCAGGGACTTCTTCAGGTATATCCTATACGAGAAGAGAACCGGTATGTCAAGCTAAGAGTTAAGGAAGTCGAAATAGCGAATGAGACATACACAATACTCCACATTATAAATCCACTGGAAATGATTCAAAGTTAAGATCAATTAGAATTCAATATTTGAAATTAGAAGACTCAATACCACTTTACTCAGAAATCAATTTAGTATGTAGTAAACTGAAAACAATAAGTAAAGCAAACAGACAAAAGCGAGGCTTATTAAATTTCGTAGCCAGAGCTCAAAGTTGGCTATTCGGAACAATGGATGACACTGATCGTCAAGTAATAACCAATCACTTACAGGTCATAGACTTTAATAATCATAGGGCTATAGACAATCTTAATAAGCAAATTAAAATATGATCATTATAACAGAACATTATATGACTTAAGGACACTGATAGAAAGCGATAGGATTAAGATTTCAGAATCGTACAACTCTACAAGCAGCATAGTTAAGGAATTAAACAACAAAGTTTTATTTTTAGATCAAGAGACCAAGCTTAGATATTTTGAAGAAATAAAGAAGAAATGAAGAAATGAAGAAATAAAGTAAACCAAATACTCGACAACATTATGGCAACTAAAAATAACCTCATACATCCAAGTATGTTAACGATGCAGGAGTTTGACGCTTACAAAGTAGATTTTCATATATTGAAACTCTTAAAAGCTGGAGTAATGGAGTATAAAGATGATAGCTTAATTTTTGCAATAAAAATACCAGTTAATTATATATTAAAAATAAAAATAAATAGAGTGGCGTAACAGCTCGAGGTGAACTACGGCCAACTTCTCAACAATGTATGCTGGTGTGTTAATTTCTTTACATACAAGGGGACATACAATTTTTTGCCGAATCCGAACGGCACTTTGAGAAGTTTTTCCAGACAAATGATACTCTCGGAGGGCTTGTCAGACCCTCGCGGAGGTGGGGACCGTGAAAAAGAACATGTCTTTTTTTTCAGGTGACGATGGCAGGATTCGAACCCAGACCTCCGGCGTAGTAAGCACACACACTAACCACTTCGCCACGGCACCCCACATATATATATTAGCATAATATATTATATATTAGCAGAGCTACAATTAATTAAACCAATTCCTAATCAAAATGGATTGCAAATCGATAGAGGAATTGATACTTGAAATAAATAAAGATATATATAATTACAATGAGAAAGCTATGTTAAAAGATCTAGAATGTAGTACAAATTGTGTTGTGAAGAAAACATGCTCACTAGTATATGAAAATGTAACAAGTATAGAAGAACTTGATAATGAATCTGTGTTACTTATAAATATGAGTAATGAAACTGTAAAACATAATTGCGATAAAAGAGTAATAAGCCTAACAGGAAACTATTTAATAAATTTTAACAATTGTACACTTGAAATTAAGCAGAAGAAATTCTATAATAAAAAGATTACTGTATCCGATAAATATTACTACCCATCAAATAATATAACAGAAATGTTTGTAAAGCCTATTAGTTTTAATGAAATCATTTTGAGCTATGTAAAAAATTTAAAAGAAATCAAAGAACTACAATATCATAAGAATATAATGTACGGTTCCAATGTAGGGTTACTAATAATCATAGTAATAATGTAAAAAATAGTAAAAAAAAGTAAGAAAGATAGGATCAGCATTATAAATAATATGAAGCCGGAGACTTCTGACTCAAATCGGGTAGGAGTTACATACATAAGCCAGCAACATCAAAATCCGGCAACAACAGGAAGTGCTGACATAAATTTAGGTATTGACCTGCTGAATTCATACAAACCCAAAGCAAAACCGATTGCTTGGTGATTTGTATGACACCAGAGTCCATTCACATGAATTGATTTTCATTCGGTAATACGAACTATCTTCCGTTCATGTGATAGCTTATTAAGCAATATTATTAAGATAGGTCGTAAGTAGAACAAGTAGACTAAGAAAAGCAGTCTTGTTCCAGATTCATGTTAATAAAGTTGTGTTGAGAAACAAAGTTTCGGTCTTTCTCTGATAAAATTGTTTTGATTATAAATCCCCAGTGCTTGTAAAGCGATAATATATATCTCGCGTTTCTTCGCACCGAGCTGCGGCGCCGCGCGTAAAACAAATCGTTCGCTTACATTTTATTCATTTACAATGTAAAATCACCCCAAATAGACTATCACTGTAGTCTTGCTCATGCATACATTTTTGGGGCAATTTTTTATTTTTTTTTTTTTTGCAATTTTGCATTGGGGCCTAATTTTATAGAGCCATCCCTGCTACCAACACAGATTTGGAAAGACAACTTGCTTCTATATTCCAAAATAACCTGAACAGTGCTATTGCAGTATTAAAACCAGTGAGTAAATGCAACAGATTGTACGCAGAAGTTACAGTCCGTAAAACGAACCGTTGAATACCCCATCCTATCCCACATTGTAAAATGCTGATGTTATTATTATTTTTTGACTTTTTATAAGTAGTGCGAATTTCAAAAAGGAACGTGATCCAACCGCTCCCTTACTGCCAAAAGTTGCCCCAAATGCATAGTTTGTGACACAGTAAAATAATCACCGTAGACCCTTAAGGTCTAGGTAGGTGAATTGATTAAGCCATGTCCGTCTATCCGCCTGTCCGTCTGTTTGTATCTGTAGTTTTTAGGTCTTCAAAATTGAGCTAGGATCATTTAACTTGAAGTGTATCTTGAATCTTATTTTGTACAGACAAAGTGTGAAAATTGGTAAGTGTGAAAATTGGTAAAATCTGCCAACGGCCACGCCCACTACCGGCTTCAATGTAAGACAACCCCTATTTCAAATTTTCTTTCAAAATGCCTTTTGGTCAAGTTAGGCAAGGCCTAGGAACTCAAATTTTATATATAAACCAATAATGCCCCAACACCTTTAAGAAGGCGAAAATTGGACCGCCCACAGTGTCGACCCGATTTCTCGCAAAGCTCACTCCAAATCGAAAAAAAATAGTTAAGTTTTGTCCATAAAAAGTTTTGAGTTCCGCCTACTTTTAGGGGACGTTTTTACGAAAAAACGTTTTTTTCGGAAGTAATTTTCGGTTTTAACGCATTTTGTCATGATTCTAACGAAATTAAAATTTATTGAATTTAATTTTTAGGCCCCCAGGCCCACTGGCTCATTCGACTAACAATTCGGTGTCGATCATATGCCCTTAAGGCATTGGGGATCTACGGTGATTATTTCTCTACATTGGGATGGGTTTTTTAAAAGCATAGCCCATTGTGGACGTAAAAAGCAAAAAAAGCAAAAGTGTAAGTTTTCAATGGTCAATGGTGTGGACGGTCCAATTTTTGCCTTAGTAAGAGCTTTTTGCCAATATTGTATTGCTCTGTACCAAAATTTGAGTTCCTACGTTTTGTCTAACTTGACCAAAAGGCATTTTGAAAGAAAATGTGGAATAGAGTTTCTCTCACATAGAAGTAAACAAGTAGTAGGCGTGGCCGTTGGCAGATTTATCCAATTTTCACACTTTGTGCAACAGAAGAACCAAGTAGTGCATCAAGTTTCAGCTCTCTAGCTTGATTTTAAAAACCTAAACACTTCTGCATACAGACCGACGGACGGAAGGACTGTACATGGTTTAATCAGTTCACCTGTCGCTCCTTATCATATCTCTAAAGGATCTTGGGGTTTATTGCGATTATTTCACAGTGTTACAAACTATCCATTAAAATTAATATACCCTCTGTCGGGTATAAAAACTTTAAGATTTCGTGTTGCTGGGTAAACATGGTCGGCCAGTTAAAAGCTCGTTACAGACGAACTCTTGAGCTCACTCACTTGTTTCAATTAAAAAGTTTTTTCAGTCCAAAATCTTTGTAGCCTACTTGCAAGTATCAAGTAAAAGGCTTACTTTTCTCCTCTCCACATATTTGATGCGTGTTCCTTTATTTACCGCATCACACATTCCACATATAACTCCCCGTTCCATAGAGATATTGACCTAAGCCAGACCTAAGATATTGATCAAGATCGAACTGTAAGTCAAGTAGTTTTGAGGCTTTGAATTTCGAGCTAGAGACTTTAAACTTGAGATCCGTCCTCTCTGGGTCCCGAAGCAATACAGATGTAAAATATCTTTATATCCGCCCACTTAACTTATAAGGTTAAGTGGGCGGATATAAAGATTGGGCGGATAAAACTAAATACTTGAATACTTTCAAGTATTTAGCGTAGGACGCTGAAGACTGATGAGCTGTATATATTCAAATTCGTTAAGGGAGTGGCCAAAAAGCTGTATATATTCATATTCAAATTTAAAAGGAAGTGGCCAAAAACTTTGTATGAATGAAACCTAGAAAAGTGTCTTGTGTGCTCAATTTTATTTCTTATTGTTTCCCTAGTGAGTCTGAAACGCAGTCGAAATCTGTGTTTTTCTGGTAAATTATGGGTTTTTCTTAAAGCTTTGAGCACGCTTCTCTACAATCGTCTGACAGCATGGGTAGAAGAGAAAATATTGCATGAAGCACAAGCCGCTTAAAGAAGACATTACTCTACGATTGATCAAATCTATACATTGTCAAATATTATAACTACACAGCAGCGAGGGAAAAAGGAATTCCACGCCTTCTTCGTTGATTTTAGAGCTGCCTCTGACTCAATTAACAGAGATGCTTTATTCTACAAACTCCATAACTCCGGACTATCTACTAAGTTTATTAAAATCTTGAGAGCGCTATATGCTGAGAATCTTAATGTCATTTGGGATGGTGTAACAACTTCCGAAGAATTCCCATCATCTGCAGGTGTAAAACAAGGCTGTGTTCTTAGTGCACTGTTACTTATTCTATACCTTAACGACTTAGTCGAGACTATGCAAAAATTTGGTGGTGACAGAATCGGAGATATTGGTATTCACATCCTTCTCTACGCAGACGACATAGTCATCCCCTTGGAATCCCCAGTGGAACTTCAAAAAATGATTGATGCGCTGCAAAGTTACTGTGCTACTTAGAGCCTGCAAGTAAATTTGCTAAAATCAAACATTATGATTTTTAGAAAAGGTGGTGGAAGCTATGCCAGAAATGAACATTGGAAATTCGGGAGCGATAACATTCAAATCGTCAAAGAATATTAATATTTAGGAGTTATCTTCAAACCAAATGGGCAGTTCAACACACACATAAAAACCAAACTCCTGGAGTCCAAAAAAGATTGAAACAGCGTGTGGCATAATTTTCTTTCAAAAGACAACATCCCGCACGAAGCAAAATTTAAAGTTTTTAAAGCAACTTCAGTTGCAGTCATGTTCTACGCAGCGCAAGTTTGGGGGTATCAGAGCTACGAAGATGTCGAAAAACTCGTCACGTACTACCTGAAGCGTTATTTTAAGCTCCCGTCAACAACACCAAACTACATGTTATATATAGAGGCTGGCCTTTAAACTCTTTATATGGAAACCTTTAAAATGCATATGAATTATAATGTTAAAATACTCAACATGTATCCAGAAAGACTCCCCAACAGAATTTCACGTTACCTTCTAAACAATGTTTACTCTTGGGCAGCTAAATGGAAAGAGCTCTGCGAGAGACTACAGCCGGATGTCGACTTTCTGAACATAGAAACAGAAGAACTTAAGGGAGTCATGGATAAAGTTATCCAAAGCCTGCACTTAGGCAGGCTTTGGATAACTTGGATAACGCCGCGAGCATTACCCAAAACTCTTACACAATCTGGATGAGCTGAACTACTTCCATCCAAGCAACAACACGGAAATGATATCCCTAATTTTTCGACCCAGAGGAGAGATCCTGCCGCTTAACTTCATCCCCCACAGGGATAACGCTGCTGATGTATTATACACCTTGTGCAACCTTAGGTCAAGAGAAGACGCCATCCATTTTATCGCAAGATGTCATGTTCTACAAGAGTTGCGACGTCTGCATCTAGGGGCAAGCTTTCTTTCCTCCTGAGGAAATAATAGTACCTCAAGACAAAATTCGGAAGACAATAGTACCTAAGACATTTACAACATAAATTTTTAATGTCCCCTTTTTTTGAACGTTATTTGAAGATAAACCCAATCAAGTGGACGTGGCCAATGCTATTTTTTTTTAATCACCTTAATGACAATAACAAATTCGTGCTGCAGTCAAAAATTAATACGTGGCCGCCCGCCGCCGGCGTGATTATAACATCACTTTTATGTGATTTCAGTATTTAAAAAAATAGAGGTGTTCGCATATACAAGCCTTTAGTGGGTGTGTTTGTAGGCAGGTTAAGCTGATTTCCGAACTTGGTCTTACAAAATACATTCTTTCTACGACTATCAAATTTCGGCTACAGCTAAAAAAATTACGACCTCTCTTGTTTACATACGCACGGACATGGCTTAATCAATTATACTATCGGTCTCGTTCATATCTTTAAAAGGTCTACGGTGATCATTTCACTGCGCTACAAACTATACATTAAACTTAATATACCCTAGGTAGGGTATAAAAACTCGCATAAATTCCTTTATGATTGACTCTAATCTTTTACCAGCGTTTAAAAAAGCCTCCTCTCTACTTCAACTTCAAAGTGTATTATACAGGAAAAACTAAAATACAAAAGACTTGTATACACGCAATGTACAAATTCATTCGTGATCTTTTTCTCGCCACTGCGCTTTAAAGATTGAAGACTTTACGCAAAAAAAATCACGCCTGTTCGCAATTGTTTGTCGGGAGCAAGGACCAACTTTTCGCCATTCAAAAATAAACCCTATAACAATAGAATGCTCTCTGCTACCAGCAACCAGCAACCATCGTGTGCTCGTCGATTTCAATGGGCCAAGGCTAAGTCTCAACTATAATCCTTTATCATAACTTTGTCCTTTGCCGGGTTTTCATAGAGTGTTGACTTAGTGGAATATATTTCCAATTTTGCAGCTGCGTTTCGGATATCGCTAAGTTCTCTACAACTGCAATCATCTGCGCGCTAAACCAAAAAACGGATGTCTTTCAGACTCCATTGTCGAACACTTTCGGGCAAGGTAGGCAAAACCCCACTGTTTGCATTTTGAGAAACAAATTTTATTTGATTAACAAAAAAAACTTTTCTGATTGCTGCTACCGTTACAAAAGTCGTTATTTTTTTTACATTTATCTACTACGATGGACGTTGATATGAATGTCATCGTCGCGTCGTAGCCGTCCATGAGGAAAGCATAGGTTAGGTTAGGTCAAACAGGGGTGTGGTGAACCTAACATGGTCAATAATGTATGTGTCAATAATAATATAATGGTCAATAATGAGAGCATGGTCAATAATGTATGTAAATCACATTGTGTGTCGAAAGAGCAAGCGGGTTGTAATCCTTGAAAATAATTAAGTAAGTTTGCCTTTCTATGAATAAGAATTTCATCCTTGCATTTATATGTTGATTACTAGGAGAATGTATTTGTTCTTGAATATATGTTCTTTTTTCAATATATGGCAGCGCACATAAAAACAAAAGTAAAATTTCATTGTTACTTTGACGTAAAGTATCATTAAGTTTTGGAAAAGCATGGCAACGCACATTAACGTACGTACACAACAACGCAGCATTGCGATTCTAGCTTTAAGCTCTTTGCTTTCACTGTATTACAAACTATGTGTAGGTACCTACATTACTTAAAAAAGTTTTTGTTCCTTAACGACAGTAAAAATCGAAATAAAAACACGAACAAAAATTTGTTTAAAGGTTTTTATTTTTTCACCAAATGCATTTCGGTCCACAACTCCATTCGGTGAACATTACACATTACACAGTACATTTAAACTAATTGTGCTATTAGCAAACTGTAAAAACACTGTCGGTGATAAATTCAAAAGTGAAGCTAACTGAAGTGAAGCTAAAAATGCAGCTAACTAAGCAAATGGTAATATCTTTAATATTTGTCACGATTTTTTTTTTTCGATTTGTACGCTCTTCTGAATTTCGGGCAAAAACTTTTCGAAAACTCGTTTAGCCATTCACACTACCTAACCGCCGACTAAAATTTGTTTTCATTTTACATTTATTTATCAGTTGTCAAATTTAAGCCCATATTTATTTTTAAACGTGCTTTAAAAGATCCATAAAAGATGGGAACATATCAAGAATTTTACGCTGACCTCAAAACCACAAGCTGATTTCAGTCAGAACATTCGGTTTCGGAGATATTGACATCCAAAGTTGGGACAAAAGTGACATTATTTGCAAATTTAATTTAAAATTCTCAAGGCAATTTGATATTCGTGACATTCAAAGTGATTTTGAACGAAAACTACTAAAAAGCCGGGGTTTCGAAAACAGAAAATTTATGTATGTGAAAACTCGTGTTTTCAAAGAAGTTTTCGCGTGTTTTGACGAAAACACAGTTTTAAGTTGGGTGTGTAGAGAGCATTAGAATGAATTTCCCGAGAAATCAGGTTTTTAAAGATTTAATATGTTTGAAGTGGGCATGGTCAATAGGCTGGGTGGTCATTTTTGTTTAATTTAAGGTTTCTGGCCGGTATTACTCCTCACCAAAAGTTGAGTTCATATGTTTTGTCTATCTTGACCAAAAGGCATTTTGAAATAAAATGTAAATTTGTGGTTGTCTGACATTCAAGTCAATTGTGGGCGTGGCTGTGGTTCTCAATTTTCATACTTTGTACAAAATGAGAACCAAGCAAAGCTTCAGTTTCCTAGCTCAATTTTAAAGACCTCAAAGCTGCATACACACGGACAGACGGACGGACGGACGGGCGGACGGACGGACATGGCTTGATCGACTCACTAAGGGGTCTCACTAAGGGGTCTACTAAGGGATTATTTCACTGTGTTACAAACTATGCATTAATATTAATATACCCTCGGTCGGGTATAAAAAATATATATATATGAACTGATTGTGTTACGAAATTTGTGCTTCGATAATTAAAAATGGGTCGCAAAATTGGACAATTGTCAACATCTGAATTAAAAGAAGAATTGAGTAAAAGAGACCTCCAGACATCCGGTCTTAAGAAGGAATTGTTACTCCAACTTCGGGCCGGAATTACTGAGGAAGGTGGAGATCCCGATACGATGCTGTTCGAACAGCAGGAAAGCACAGAAGAACAGCTGGAAAGTACAGAAGGTACTGCCGATGAAATACCCGCTTTCATAAAGTTGCTGTTGGAAAAATCCGAGAAGCTTGAGAGCGGCGAAAAAGAACAAAAGGTTGACAAGCTAGATGTTAAGTTCGATGAGCAGAAAAAAGCTCTAGAAAGCAAACTCGATTTCTAGAACGCACTCTTTGAGGAAAAGTTCCAAACTTTAGCTCAAACTAGTGGGAGGGTTACAATCCGCTTGGGCGAACCGTTGGAAGCTCCAAATTGCGTCAAAATTCTTGGTTGTTAAATTTCAGTTTCTTCTAACTTTAATTGTGTTCAAAATTTGTCAGTTAAGAATCTTCTTTCTTCATTTAATTTCCTACGCAATAACATTATTTTTTTTGATCATATTTTTTATCAGATGTGGTACACATGTATTGATTGCAGTTTTATATAAAAAAATTTGTTTACCCGACCCAAGGTATATTAAGTTTGATGTATAGTTTGTAACACAATGAAATAATCACCGTAGACTCTTCAGACTTTTTAGATATATGAATGGGACCTGCAACAACCCTGTATGTTCGAACATCTCTAATTTAAAAAAAAAAATTTTAGCCTTTTCATTAGCCACGCCCACTTTTTAAGCGATTTTAGCTTAAAATGAATGATTTTCAATAAATATATATAAAATTTGGCAAAAAATTATATGACAAAACTTGTAGATATTAGCATTTGGCATTTTCTAACTTTTGTGTAAATATTGTATGTGCCTCTGCTCACTTTTGTGGGCGTGGCGTTTAAGAAAGTGATTATTTTATTTGAAAAAGCAGAGTTTTAGGACGAAATATATGCAACCATCTAATATAAAGCATTCAACAGTTATATTTTTATATCCCACCCACTTTTTGGAGGCGTCGCAGTTTCCTTTTTTGGTATGGTCGGGTATTTTGCAATCCGACGTAGTTGGACTAAAGCTTTTGCATACGCACTGTGTATGCAAAAGCTTCAGTCCATCTATCGCACTGTTGCACTTTCCCACTTGTTTTTTTTACTTAAAAACGCCCCCAAAGATGGGCGCGGCAATATTTATTCAATTGAATTGATAGCTTACTTGATAGTTTATTAGAATGCATATTAAATTTGACCACGCCTACATGGGAGCAGTTTTTGCTTTATTTTTAAATGCCAATCACACTGCACTTAAGCGGGGATATCGCATACAAAATTTCAGCGTCCTACGACAACTTTGATTTTTCATGCTAGAAAGTAAAGTGGTCGTGTCAGTGGGCGGATTTCAAAAAAATTTACATTTGTACTGCTTCGGGAGCTAGAAAGAACAGATATCAAGTTTCAAGTTCCTAAATCAAAATTTAAGGCCTAAAAACTACCGACGGACGGACATGGCTCATTCGACTTACTTAAGGTCTTGGGGCATTAATTCTCTATGTTACAAAATGAATCAAACATAATATACCTCCTATCCTATGGGATGGGATATATAAATTGAAAGCGTGGAGGAAAAGTTCACTGAAGTCAAATTGGAAGTGGAACAACTGGCGAAGGAACTCGAATTAGTTAAGAAACAGAAAGTTCGAGAATGTTTGCGAAAAGAAATGCAGCCTCCTACCTTTGATGGTCAAACGTCATGGCTGATTTATTAGAGGAAATAAATTATAAGAGTTCTTTTTCTCCTTTTTATTACTTAACTATAAAATTTCCCCCCCTTTTTTTGTTTAAATGGAGGTTTTTTTTTCGTTTTTCCTTCAAAATCTGTTTGCTTAAATTATGTTTAGAAATTATGCTATAGAAAAATTATTTCTCAGTAGAAAGATACACCTGTATCATATCTCTGTTTTGTAAAATGTGCGGTAACAAACTTTGTTAAACTTTTTTCGAAATAAAAATCTATCTTTAGTAAATTATAAGAGAGAAATTTCAAGCTGCGCGATTACGAACAATTGCGACAACGAAGAAAGGTCGATTGCACTCACGCTTTCACTAAGAGTAACAGCAGCAGACCATTCCTGAAGAAAAACAAGGGGACTATGACGCCATTGTCAAGGCCATTGAAATGAGGTTTGGAAACGACCCCATGCAACAAGTTTACCATGTCCAGTTGCGCCGAAGGGTCCAGACAAGAGGCGAAACGCTACAGCAGTTGCAAGCGGACTTCTATCTTACCCAACGGACTACTATCTTACCCAAATGCCAGCAGGGAAATAATTAACGAGCTTGCAACCGATGCCTTCACAAATGCCATCGCGGGCGGAAATTTACACATGGCCGTAAGAATGGCAGGTAAGAAAACGCTCGCTGAGGCTTTGGCATTCGCCCTGACCATGGAAGCAGCAGATCAAGCTTCGCAAGGAAGCCATCGCATCAGGGAAATGGCTATGGTAGAGTGTTCATGACAACTCGTAGACATCAAAAGACAAAACACAAGCAAAGTTCGAGGGCAAATCAGATGCTGGAACTGCAACAAGATGGGACACCTACAGCGACAGTGCAGTGCTCCACCAAGGCAAGCAAGCTGCTCACATTGCTCTAGGAGAAGACAAAATGACTAAGCAACTTTCAGGCCTGACATTTTACCTGCTGGACACGCTTTGGGGCGACAGCCCTCGGGAAATGCCTAAGAACCAACTTTGCGGGGCAGAAGTTGGTTGATGGAATCAACGCTCCCAGGACCATCATCCAAGATTCACAAACAAAAAACCAAAACGATAGTCTGACAGTGGAGGCAGCTATCGCTAACAGAAAATGTGTGGCCACTATCGACACGGGTACCACGGCCTCCATAATCAGAAGCCACCTTGTCCAGACTTCTTGGCTACATAACACTGGCTGCTACAGTCTAAAGACTTCAGGAGAAGCAGCCAAATATGGTGAGGTGCTTCTACAAGTACAACTAGAGGGAATAACCTGCCCACACCGTCTTGGTAGCCGACACATGCGACGAATGCATCATTGCAGTGGATTTCATGAAGGCACACGACGTAATTCTAGACCTTCGAATGCAAGTATTAAGGTATCTAACCATCGAGATCCCTATATGGTATACGGAAACGACGACGGTGAATTTTCGGTGATTATGAGAAGCGATGAAGATCTGCAGCGCCCTTCAGAGACAGTACTTTGGACCGATTCTATTTAGTTGAGCCACATATTAAAAAAGATTTCCAGAAATATTTCGTAGAAAAAATTCTTGCGGACCCAAAAAATAGCATGATACTGGTCAGGGTGTTGAACCCAAACAAACTGACGGTGTGTTAAGGCTTAGACAAAGAGAGGTGATTGACACGAGCAGAAAATCATGGCGGAGAGTTTCATTGGTGAGTTTGCTGATATATTTGCATCACAGCATGGAGACTATGGTCGAACACACCTATAGTACAGCACCGCATTGATACCGGAGATGCCTACCTGATCCGCCAACCAGGCGACTTCCTTTGGCGAAACACGCGGAAGTTGAAGAAATGATGTCGACCATGGAAAAAGAAGGTTTGATCGAAAGTTCGAAAAGTCCGTGGGCATCACCTGTTGTACTTGATTCTGCGTTGACTACCGGTGGCTAAGCGATGTCACGAAGAAGGACACCCACCCTGTGCCTCGAAATGGCGAAATCTTGGACACACTCTCTGGAGCTGGTTTTCCACCCTTGACATGAAAAGTGGCTACCGGCAGGTACAGATCCATCCAGAAGACAGAGAGAAGACCGCTTTCACAACCGGCAACGGATTGTGGCAGTTTACAGTAGGAAACAGTGGAAAGCCTGCTTGATGTACTTGAACGATGTCATCGTTGTGGGAAAAATTCTCGCTGAACTGATCCAGAGAAAATTGAAGCTGTGAGAAGTTGGCCAGTTCCAAAAGGCAAACACCAGATAAGTAGCTTTCTCGGTCTTGCCACATATAACAGGATATTTGTGAAGGACTTCACCGGAATCGCCAAATGCCTGCACTAGTTGACTGAAAAAGGCAGACAATTTAAATGGTCAGGTGAGTGCGAAAGAAGCTTTACATATTTTAAGCATACTACATACTTTGCGAAACACCGATACTAGATAATCCCATCCCTTGCAAAACATTTATTGTGGACGCAGACGCTAGCAATCTGGGAGTTGGCGCGGCATTGTCGCAAGTGCACGATGGGCATGAGAAAGTGGTTGCATACTTCAGCTAAGTTTTAACCCGATCAGAAAGAAATGACTGCGTTACCAGGCGAGAACTCCTTGCTCTAATATTGGCAACGAAACATTTCAAGAAGTACCTGAGTGGCCAGAAGTTCATCTTGCGTACAGACCACGCTGTTTTCAAATGCATACTTCAATTCAAAGATCCTGAACGCCAAGTCGCAAGATGGGTAAAGCGATTGCAGGCTTATGACTTCGAGGTACAACATCGCAAAGAAAGACTGCACTGTAACGCTGACGCACTATCCCAGAGAACTTGTGAGCCAAATTGTAAGCATTGCGTGCAACAAGAAGAAAAGGACTAAGGTAATTCCTTCCAGAGGATAAGAGCTGAACCTGCAGGAGCACTGAGGAGCTCCGTAATGCGCAACTAGAAGATCCTGATATCGAGCCAATCCTTGCTTGGAAGGAATCTTTGGAGAAGCCAAATGCAAGCGATATCTCTGACAGAAGTCCTGCCTTAAAGGCGTACTGGGCGCAGTGCCCCTCTCTCCATATACAAGACGGTGTTCTGCGTAGAAAATAAGAAATGCCGGATGGAAAATCCTTAAAAATGCAGCTTGTGGTCCCACGGTCGAAGATCCAGGAGCTTCTACGGGAAATGCACGATGGAGTATCTGGTGGGGACTTGGCAATCAACAAGACACTGGAAAAGGTACGCGAACGCTGTTATTGGCTAAGTGCAAGAAATTATGTGGAGAGCTTTTGTCGGAGGTGGACCACGTGCGCTGTTAGCAAGGGATCCAAAGTCAAAATAAGCAAACAAAGTCAAAACAAAAAACATATTTCTTATCCTTCCCTTACTAAGGCTTAAAAGCAGTGGAGATCCATGATTTTCTGAAAAATTATAGGTTTTTCTTAAATTCTGCCTCTAAATCTGGCAGTGGCCTAAAACTTTGTAACACTTAAATTTGAAACCAACTTTTTTCTGCATAATATACAACGAAAAAAATTTCGATTTGGAACAAAAATATTGAATAACCTGCATTTGAAGAATTACTCTTTCTGATAAAATATTATTGATCAAAAAAATACGATTTTATTGAAAAGGGGTTGATGCTAAAGCGAGAAATACACGATACAACGATCGTACCGACCGTTGTACCATGATGTACGGGGGGTCGTATGCGATGATTGAACTGTGTGTTTGCTCGAAATTCTCGGTTGTACCGATATCGCACGCTCGAAAGCTTTCGATCGAAAACCAGCCGTCGTATGCGACTAATTGTATGGAAATTGTATCGTGTATTTGCGTCGGTACAATTATCGTACCGATATCATTTATTTCTGATGCTCAAAGTGTGTAGACGGAAGTGCCTGGGGGGACTTGTTTGCACTATAATGGCAAGAAGAAAAGGTCAGGTGCCTGAATAGCAACGATTACCATCAAAAAGGGTGTGATACCTGATGAAATTGATATTGAAAGGATTAAGGATAAAGAATATGCATTTGCTTGTTGGTTTTTTTTTCAAAGAAATACCTCCTTTTTTTCCTGTTGTTACACTGTCCTTTTCAAGGATTAGTGATCGTTGGCACTCGTTCGTTTTTCTACACCCACTGGAGTACCAGGCTAACTTGTATGCACTATTATGACAAGAAAGAGGTGCGAATATCTGAACGGCAAAAGACTATCTTCAAAAAGGGTTATTGAATCATTGTCCATCCTTTAAATTAGCTACTTGTGTACACAATATAAAAGAATATCTTCCAAAAGGGTTTAATATTTAATAAGTATTGCATCACAGTCCATCCTTGCAAATGAGCTTCGTATATATAGGAAGGTACCTACAGGGAGATTCAGCAGGTACATATGTATATTTTTTCAAGCGTTTTAAGAAATCCGCTTGGGTAAAGTCACTGCTTGCTTTCGGTGTATTTCGTTGTAACGTAAAACTACACCCGCGCACATCAATATAAATTTCTTTTTAAAACTTAAATCGCTCATTTTTTTCAAGAATTTTTTTCAGAATCAACTAATTAATCACGAATGAGAATAAAATAAAATCGTATCGAGATCGTATCGTGTGTATACTTTGTACAACGCGTTGTACCGATATCGGTACAACTTAAATCGGTACGATGATTGTATTGTGTATTCCTCGCTTAAGCCCCTTTTTTCGCTTAAGCGAATTGTAACCAACACACGGGGCGGTCTGCCGACATTATTTTTTTGTATTATAATCATTAGGAGATGCTAAATGTTAAATATTAGCTTTTCACGACGCCTTACAGTTTTGAAAGCACTGGAGGTAGTTGCATGTTTAGACCGGGCGTGTCTGCGGGCAGATTTGACTAATTTAAACACATGTATTGCTGCGGAGGACAGAGAGATTATGTAAAAAAATGTCAGCTTTCTTGTTCTTGCTAAAAATTTAACTGGATTTTTATAGGACTTATGTTTTTTCGTCCACCTTTTTTTTAAATACCATTAGACTTTTTTCCAATTTCAACTACCTGCGCCCTGGCTGTTTATACCGGACCCGGCTTATATTAAGTTTGATGTATAGTTTGTAACGCCGTATAGTTTAATCACCGTAGACCCCTAAGACCTTTTAGTGATATGAATGGGACCGACAGGAAATGGATTAAGCCTTGTCCGTTCGTCCGTATGTAAACAACTTTAAGGCCTTAAATTTTAAGGTAGAGTGCTGAAATTAGGTGTGTTGGCTGGAAGTCCAGTCCTTCAGATTAAGTATGAAAATTATCTGAATCCGCCAACAGACACGCCCTCTACAGGCCTGTATGTGTGACCATCTCTAATTTAAAAAAATACTTTGTCAAAATTTTAGCTATGTTGCAATGGTGCTGGCGCATTCATTTTTGGTGCCTAACATCGCTTTGTAATTGTCTTCGAAGAAGCCAAAAAAGTTTGGCCATTTCGTTGACCACGCCCACTTTTTTAAGGGATTTTAGCTTAAAATAACTGTTTTTCAATATATATATATATTTTGACTAAAAACTCCATGACAAAAGTATGAGATATTAGCATTTTCTAAATTTCATGTATTTGAAGTATGTACATCCGCCCACTTTTGTAGCGTTAAAAAAACTTGATTTTTTAGTTAAAAAGGCGGAGTTTTAGGCCAAAATGTATGCAACCCTCTAGTATAAAGCATTCAACAGTTATATTTTCATATCCCGCCCACTTTTTGGAGGCATGGCAGTTTTTTTTTTGGAATGGTCGGGTATTTTGCAATCCGTCGTAGATGGACTGATGGACTTTTGCATGCGCACTGTTGCCACTTGTTTCTCTCTGAGCTCGTTTTTCTCCGTCCAAAAATGGAAAAGCACCACTATGGTATCGCAACGTTGTCTTGTCTGTCCATCAAAATCCCTTTGAAATTTTTATTTCTTCTTGACAAAATTGTGTGATTTTAAACTGTGGAAATTGAAAGAGGATGCATATGAACTATAGTAGCATCCTTTCTATACCTCTATAACGGTTAATTTACATGACAAGAAAGTTTTCGGATTTACCGCGTGAATAACTATTTTTAATGAGTACAATACTAGACTCACCCGTAGTATGTAAGATTTGTAATAAAACCCGGCGGGACTTTGTGACACACAGTTTTTCGCAAAAACACACACACAAACAGGTACTTACATGCAACTTCTCAGCACCACCCGGCAAACTTAAGATCCGTTTTCTCGATACTGGTTCAGCGCGCCCACAAATTCTGTGATAACGACCATCTTTCCGCTGAACTTTACCTGGTCAACGACGTACTTAAAACAAACGGCTATACGAAAACCAAAAAATATGGAAGCCAGATTTGCCAAGAGAAAGATACGAAAGCAATTTAGACAAGAAAGCTTTCTTACCATACGCCAAAGGTATTACAGACCGAGTAGAAAAAGTACTCAAGAAATATGGGATAAAATCCATATTTTTACCACCAAAAAAGGTGAGAAGTTACCTAACGTCACCGAAAGACTACTTCCCTGTCAAACGCACGGCGTTTATGCAGTCCCCTGTAGCTGTGGGTCGTCTTATGTAGGGCAAACCAGAAGAAGTATTGCACAGACCAGTGCGGTAGCTAAAAAACAACGGCAAAAATATGCAATCTGCAGATGAACACCACTGGATCCATTTTGATCAAGCCACGATCTTAGCTCGTTAAACGCAACGGGAAGCAATTGAAATAAAACACCACCAAAACTTCAATCGTGATTATAGTTTTAAACTTTCACGTACCTACATGGGACCCCGGGATTAACATCACACGCCCACTCCCAATCGTACTAGAAACACCCGGTGATGTAGTGATTACAGTTTGCTCTCAACCACCTTCATCCCAACTACACCGTCTACGCACCGGTACAATCTGCGCAGCCGATCTCAGCGATAACACTTTCATAGTAGAATTTTTTTTCGAAAACGCATTGAAAAAGCAGTTCAGTATTTTTTCAGAAAAATTTGACTTCAGCTTATGTTTAACATTGAATTGCTTTAAAATTGTGTTGAATATATCGGCTTTGTGGTGGAAGTGGCTTAAAAGTTATAGCTTGAAACATCTAAAAACGGTATCTATTTTCAGCAGTTCAAAAGCCTTTTAATATTTTCAAAAAACTATATATTTCCATAAAAATTCATAATTTACTCTACATAGGGGTTATCGTGGCTAGTGGTCAGTGTGTGTGCTTACTATGCGGGAAGTCTGGGTTTTTCTATACCCAGATATAAGCTTTGTTAAAAAAGTGCTGAAGTCGTGGCGATTTTTTCATTTCTAACGCTAGTTCTAATATAGTTCTAGCTACTAAAAATAGTTTCCGTAATCCACGACCTCAGCACTTTCTGAACAAAATTTTTTTTCTTGTATGAGGACTAGAACTATATTAGAACTAGCGTTTGAAATGAAAAACTCGCCAGCACCTCAGCTCTTTCTGAAGAAAAATTTTTTTTCTTGTATGAGGACTATGTTGTTTTACACGGAACTATTGCGGAAACTTCTTTTAGTAGCTAGAACTATATTAGACCTAGCGTTCGAAATGAAAAAATTGCCAGCACCTCAGCACTTTCTAAACAATTTTTTTTTTGTTTATAAGGAATATGATTTTTTCTGAAAAACTCATAAAAAGTTGTTTTACACGGAACTATTGCGGAAACTGTTTTTAGTTGAACTATATTAGAACTAGCGCTAGAAATGAACAAATCGCCAGCACCTCAACTTTCGAGTGATTTACGATTTTTTGCTCATATTTGAGGAGTTGTATTTTTTTCATAAATGTTTAAAAATCATAGTTTACACACAAATTAAAAGTGATGTGCACTGTGCTAGAATAGTGACCAGAATCAGTAAAAATTTTCGCGAAATTAATTTTTTTCTGAAATAATTAATTAGGGTTTTTTTTCTTTTCTAATTTTTTTCTTATGTCAAATTATCGTATTTTTTATTTTAACTAATTATTTTTATTTTGTATGAGGAACTATAGAACTATTGCGGGTAATCTTGAAAATTTTGAAAATGAGGTGCCAGGTTCACAGACGTCAAAATCCTTAATACGCTCAGTGGAAAAGGTCACATACAATTCGATTTTTCTGTTGAAGACGCAAAGCCCGAAGGGGACTGGGCTCTCAGAGAAAATCAAAGCCAAATTCACTGGGAGACCAGAAGCAAAGAAAAATTTCGAGTAATCGTAGGAAGAGCAGATACAATGCGAGACCAATTGTAACTCAATTAACTAAAGGAGATTAACCCATATCTATGAAAGTGAAAATAGAAATTATATAGAGAACATAAATGATTATGTTCTTCGAGTCCAATTTTCATTGAAGCTCTTGCTCCTAGCACGTGGATCATTCCATATGGGTCTCCTACCTCGCTAACACGGAAGCAATGATGGTGTCCTTGTTCGTAACGACAAAACTAAGAGGGGGAAATGTGATATAGTGACTAAACGTGATAGTTTTCTAAAGTATGCAGTGTGGCCGGGCATTTTGACTTTTATATTCACTTAATGAAAGTCTAACTAACATAAGAAGAAAGTCGGCTTTGAGCACGGCAGTTAACATAGATTTTGAGTAAAGCCGTTGAATACTAGAATAGCTAATGTGAAAAGTATTAAAGAATGAAGAATATATCTAATTGTTAATGAGTGGTGAGATGATTAATTTGAATTTGATTGTAAAGAGGTTATGTTTGATAGATAATTGCATTGCGTTTTTATTATATTAAAATTTATTTTTATTCAAAGGACCGATGGCGTAAATTGCACATTACACAACTAAGGTTCCCTTCTATGCCCTCCCTGCTTAATAATACCCTTAGAGACATGCGGACAAAAATCATTTCCATTGCCGCTCCATTGTATGTGCCCTCAAAGTCATTAATCACATGCTCTTGATGCCAACGATAGATAGAGAAAGGAGCAACAAATTACAAAATACACCAAAAAAGGATAATAAATTCAAAACAGGGATCGCTAACGGTCTAGTTAATACTTTTAATTGAAACATTTTATAATCACACTCACCCGGATAGCTATTGTGTGGAAAGGCCGGGATAGCCCTGTCGTTGCCTGGGTACTGTGCAGAAGTTTCAACAACACCACCAACATGGCTGTCCACAACATCATCATTACTGCGAACTCTTTTTCCGGCTATTGCTGATTTATCGGAGAAGTTTTCGCCTGTATTCCTGTCATCTTTGTTGAAAGTTCTCGGTATTGGGTTCTTTTCATATTTTTCTCCCTCGAATGGCGTCCTGCGAGGATTATAGTCATAGACAGAACATTGTTTATTCCTTCCGGATACCGTGGCGCCACTTTTATAAACTGGTGGTGTTCGACTTTTTGCATCATCACTTCGAGTTAACGATACTTTTTTACCACCGAAGATTCTATTTATTCTTTTGATTTTGTTCTTCTGGTCTTGGACCCCACCGTCTCTGCCGATTTTTTTGTAATAGTCGTTCCGTATGTATGGATTGTTTTCCTTCGGATAGCTAAGTGTATTTAAGTAAAACTCATCACTCATATCACTATCCGCAGAAGCGATGCCATCAATTTTCGCCTTATTACTTTTTGATTCGATTACGGAGGTGCCACGATCAGATGTATCTACTCCACTGTAGTTGTTCTCGTCACTTCCACTGACACCGCCATTGTTACTATCAACATCTCCTACTCCGATGTTTTCAAAGTCTTCAAACTGCAGGTTTCGCCAAACATACGTGATGCGATAATAAATGAAAAGAAAATTGCAAAGAAGAGAAAAAGTGTACATGGATGTTTTTTATTTTGACTTTCAGTGTTATACTTTTTCAGATGGGTTGTTGACATAGTCACCTTCCTGCCAGAGATATCGACTTCGTTGGACCGGTTGTTCTGCAAAAGAGTTACCACTTCCCTTGCTCGATTTGCTGAAAAATGAAGTGGGGAAAAGTGTCAAACGTTTAGTCCCACTCACAACGAAATGAAATGCCGTTTTAACAAAAAGTTAAAAAAGTATTTGGACAAGGTCACATTACATTTGAGGGCAAGTGACAGAAATGGTCTCTTACACCTATTTGAGCCTATTGTTTTTCTTGTTTTTACCTCTTCCCAAGAGTAATTACACCCCACACGGGGTATATAAGTTAAATGCAGATATAGTTTATAGTGCATTGAAGTATAATCAATGTAAACCCTTAAAAACTTTTAAAGATTTGAATGAGACCGGCTGGATCGTACTCAGTTTACATTGATTACGCAGTCTTCTTTATACTTACTTTATTGAGATTGAAACTTAAGAAAATCAAGAAATTTACATAACATATTTATCTTTACAATCTTCTGAAGCCGACACGTAATATGCCTGGCAAAGCAATTTACAGAAGGTTAGGTATAATAGAATTAAATCTAGAGTTAATTGTGATATATAAAAAACTATCAAATCAATCAGAAATCCCATTACTTTTTAACTATTAAAATTGGAAAATTCGATCCGAACTATTAATATAATAGTGGTCCTAACTATCCTTTTGAAGTAATAATGCACCCCATTAATAATTAATAAGATATAGTTTTACTTTAAAGCGTGCTCTATGACGGTTTAATGGGATCAGTGCTATTGAAGTTGAGATTATACAACATAAAAATAAATGCATCATCCTATTAAAAATTCAATATCAAATGTTTTTTAAATGAATTAATTAATGGGATGGTCCTATTAAATAATTTATGGACCAAACCATTAATTTAATGTGACCATACCATTGATTTAATATGACCATACCATTAATTTAATGTGACCATACTATTGATTTAATGAGACCATACCATCGATTCAATGTGACTATACAATTTCTTTACTGTCACCATGCCATTTATTTAATGTGAACATACTATTGATTTAATGTGGCCATACCATTGATTTAATGTGACCATGGTATACATTGATTTAATGGACAAATGGTGTACATTGATTTAATGTGATCATACATATCATTAATTAAATGTGATAACAATTTCAATGTCAATCTACCATTGTTCTAATTGGACCATACCAATAATTCAAGCGGACAACTTTTTCATTAGGATTTAATGTGAGCATACCATTAATTCAATCAAAGCGCTATATTTCAATGTACCATTGATAATGGGACCATACTATTACTTCAATCTGAAATTCAATGAAAAGGAATTAATTAAACCCAATCATATTTATGTATATTTTTTATGTATTTTGTTAACATTTTAGCTATTTAAAAAAGGAAAACCAGTGAGTAAGTGCTACAGTGTGTACGGAGAAGTTACAGTCCGTAAAACGGATTGTTGAATACCGCATCCTATTCCACATTGTAAAATGCTGATGGCATAGTTATTTTTGACATTTTATAAGTAATGCAAACTTCGAAAAGGGGCGTGGTCCAACCACAGATATTTCCAAAAATGCAATTTTTTGGTTCAAATTAAAGGGCCCTAAAAAAGGGCGTGGCTTAAAACTTTATGTGAACGAAATCTGGACTGAGGTCTCATTTACCTAACCTGCTACTTTTTTTGTTTCATGCTTTCCTAAATAAGGCTCAAGGCCAGTCGAAATTAAGTTTTTCTGGAAAATTTTAGGTTTTTCTTCAATTCTGCCTCCAAATGTGGGCATGACCCAAAGTCTTGAAAGAGCAAAATGTGGAACTAAGCATTTTCTACATAAAATATTCAGTATTTTTTTTTTCAATTTCGAGCAAAAATATTGAGTAAACTGCTCGAGCTGTTGCGCCACTCTATTTATTTATTTATTTTTTTACACTTGTTCTGCTTCGCATGACCTGCTTGGACCTCACGTACGAGTTCCAGCACCCTAGCTCAAAATGTAAGGCCTAAAAACATGTGACATATAGACGGAAGGACGGACGGGCGGATATGGCTCATTCGATTCAGAATTCGGTCTCGATCATATGCCCTTAGGGTCTTGGGGGTCTACCATTATTATTTCACCGTGTTACAAACTATGTGAGAAACTTAATATACTGCATATCCTATGGGATGGGGTATAAAAAAATGAAATTAAAAAGAGAATTATAAGTTAGGTAAAAATGATTTTGGTGACGTATTACGAAAAAGTAAAGGTCCCAATATAGATCCTTGCGGAAATCCAGCGGGCACAGGAAGAAAGCTAGAAGTTTTCCTACTGATTACAATAGATTGTGATCTATCTGAAAGATACGATTTGATAAGCTTAGCCGAGCTCGTCGAGAACCAAAACTCCCTAATAAGTTTAAGATGAAGCAAGTAATGGTTAACAGTGTGGAAAGCCTTCGAAAAGTCCAGCAGCGTAAGAAATGTCACTTCCTTCTCATCAAGGACAATATGAGTCTACTCAGATACCAAGAGAAGTACAAACTTACAGCTTCGCTTAGAACGGAACCCTGACTGGCCGCAACTAAGCAGGGATTTCCTGCGCAAGTAGGTCTGAATTTGAGATTGGAGAGACTTTTCAAATACCTTAGACAAAAAGGGGAGAATAGCGAGAATAGCCTGTAGTCGTTGATGGTACAATTTTTCTTTTTAGGAACCGGGACAATTTTAACGTTTTTCCAAGACAGGGGAAACTCACAAGTGGATAGTATCGTATTGTAAACATAGGTGAGTAACAAAAGAATGAATGGTAGTATGAGCTTGATAAACTTAGGACTTAACCCATCGAGTCCAGTCGCACTGGACTTGACACTTAAGATCGCTTGCACAACATCCTCATCACGCAGTCTTAAAAATTGGAAACAGTCACTTCCAATAGAGGCTAGAGGTTCGCTTGCTACTTCACCTAATATACCACTTGACCTAGAATAGCTAACAAAAATTTTGTTCAGCTGCTCAAGATCGATATTCTCAGAGGGTATTCTTTTCTGCTTTCCTACTCCTAATTGACGCAAGTTCTTCCATAGTTCCGCACCAGGAAGTGAGGTGTCAACCTTCGCATCGTAATACTTAATTTTAGCCGTTCTTATTTTAGATACGACAAGATTTCGCAAACTGCGGTATACGGCTTTGAATTCTTGTAGTTTGTAACGCTTCCATCGGTTAAAAGCAATATCACGTTTTTTAATAGCTTGCTTTATTTCATACGAAAATCATGGATTATATGAACGTTTCATGGTCGTAGCTTTTATATCTTATACAGGAACTCAATTTCCTCTTGCAAGAAATTAACTTGGTCGTTGACGGCGGAAAAGCTGTAAACAGTGTTCCAATTGGTGCTACCTAAATTATGGATCAAGGAATCATAATCAATATTCCTAAAGTCCCTATATTGAAAACTCTGGAAAATTTGGTTTATTTGGATATCCAAGGTTAGGAAAATGAGGTCATGTTTAGAGAACACGGGAGCTGATAACTGATCATAAAGTAGAACACTAACTGGGTCACTTACAACAATCACATCTAAAAGAGTATCCGAGTGATAAGAAAAGTGAGTTAGAAAAGAAATATTCACTGGGCTAAGGTTCAATGCACACAGATCATTCAGGAAAGGAGCTGATTCTTGTGAGTTAAGCATGTTGCAGTTAAGGTCAACTGCTAACACAAATGTGGGGTGTCACAGGAAATTTCTTCTAAGATGTTGATAAAAAGCGTAAGACTTATGCTCTTTTTATGTCGGTAGGCTGTGCCCAAAAGGACACTCCCACTATCGCGGATCAATTTTAAAAATATATAATCTATGCCGCAGTCAATATTATCTTCCGATTTATAGACAGGAACAACAGAGATTTCAGATCTAACATACATCGCAACACCACCACCAGTCCGACCAATCCTGTTCGATCGATGAACCCTGTAGCCCTCAACAGAATCAAAAACATTAGGAATATTTTGGTGGAGAACATTGTTGTGTTCAAACCAAGTCTCGGAAATGCAGACAATGTCTAAATTAGAGTTTTCGAAAAGGTAACGAAATTCGTCAAACTTCAAACGTTTTTTTAAGCTTTGGGCATTAATATGGCAGACGCGCAGGCCTTGCTGCTGAGATCTGAGGATGCGTAACATCGAGAACAGATTTCTACTACCCAAGCCACCCATGCGAACCCTACTTGAAGAGTTTGTACTCGTCATAAGATTGACAAAACATAATAAGAAGAATTGGATGAAGCAAGAAAAAGCAAACTAGGTTGCAGCGACCCAAAAAAAAAGAAGTGAATAAACTGGCCAATGGCATATGCCTAAATAATATACAACATAAAACAAAAAACAGAATAAAACTAATAGAGAAGAAAAAAAAAACTTCATTAGAAACAACAAATAAATAAATGCAAAAAAAAAGAATAAGAAAGAGAAGTTAGTCCCTTGTGCCTGTGCACGTATTATTGCTATCGTTATCAGCATCCTTCGGTGCATCGGGAACAGGAAGGCAGATTTCTTCGTGCATCTGGCTTGTTTGTTTTTGCTTTTTGTTGTCATCTTTTCTTTTTTGCTTGGTGGGATGGAGAGTAATTTCGTTTAGCTTGTTGATGCTGTCCATCGGTGTGGGTGTATCGGTCGGAAAAATCTTGACATAGACAAGACTTCGTGCGGTGAATACGGAAAGTGTGCGGTGTGCACGTCTAAATTGAATCGCTCGTCGAAAAAGTGTTCTGTTTGCTTTAGTAAACATTTTATTATTTATTATATCAAATTTTTTAGCACATACCATTTAGTAACACAGAAAAACTCTTAAAATAATGATATGATCGCATTATTTATATTGCGCATAACTGTTTCAATAGTAGTAGCACATTAATCTTGTCGGATTTAAATAATTCGGATTGTATGGCGCACTTTTAACTCAATAGGATGCATACCTTTATTTTATAATTAAATGAGAGTCCATTGAATCAATAGTATAATCACATAATTTTTATTACGCACAATGGTTTTATTAATGAGATCGAATAAAAATAAAAGAGCGTACTTAACTGAATAAGACGCATACTTACCTTTTTGTTCAATTATCTTCTTTAATAAGGGAGCCCATTGAAATAATGGTACGCTCACATTATTTTTATTGCGCATTGTTCTTTTAATGCTAGCACCACTTTAAACAATTGTATGGTCCCAAAAGAACAATGGTATGGTCCCATTGAAATAGTGGTCTAATTAAAATAATGGTATGGTCACATTAAATCAATGGTGTGTTCCGATTGAAATAGTGGTCTGATTGAATATGGTATGGTCACATTGAATCAATGGTATGGTCACATTAAATCAATGGTATATGGCCACATTAAATTAATGGTATGGTCACATTAAATAAATAGCCAGACTGAATTAATGGTATGGTCGCATTAAACTAATGGTATGGTCAGATTAAATTAATGGTTTGATTGAATTAATAGTATCGTCCCATCAAAATAATGGTAGGCTCATGGTACCATCACATTAAAACAATGGCTTTATACATACTACATAATGAACCACACAATTAAGAAATATTGCACACTATTTAATCAATAAATCAATACTTTAATTTCTATACTTTGTGTTCCGTTATTGATGAATAATGTCCGGCCATCAGTTCAATACAGTATCTCTGAATCTATAGGAGCCATATTATTAGACTTATAGTTTTTCAGTAAAACTTATAGTTCTGGCCATATGATAAATAATAATTTCAATCTTTTTGAATTAATACCGGAGAAATTATTGAAAAAACTATTATATTAATAGGAAACACTATTAAAATATGGAGTATTGAAATAATAGGCGTCACATTGAGAGTTTTATGGGATATTTTTTCCTGAGCGTAATATATAGAGTTTTATAGCAAGATCAAGTTGCATGCTCGCTCCCGGTTGCATACTCATTGATTACGCAATAAATAGGGCAAACTCAATACTAGGTTCTATAAAGTGCTATCCTCGGTAAGTATCAGACCCCTTTATATTTTAAAAGCGCTTTATGTTCTCATTGTGCGCTCTATGTCCTAAGACCCACTCTTGAATATTGCAACTCAGTTTGTCCTTATTATTCCTTATGTCCTTATTATTCTTCTACAACTCTTAGAATTTAAAGAGTGCAAAGACAGTTTAACAGATTTGCTGTTTTCAAACTAAAGTGGATTATTAATACTTATTGATATGCACATTGGCGGTTTGCAGTCATAAGTAGCAAGTGAGTAAGTGCAAGAGTTCGTCTGTGACAAACCCGAACCTATATACCCGAACACCACACCTTGAAATTGTCCCGAATTCATATATTATTTTTAAAGACCACGTCCCCAAAAACGGGCCTGGGCTAAAAATTAAAATTAATTATTTGTTATTTCGTTAGAACCAAGACAAAATGCGTTAAAATCGAAAATTATTTCGAAAAAGCCGAAGAGCCGAAGAGGCGAAGAATGAAAGAGCCGAAAGCCTCTGCAGCTAGTGCTCCCAATGTAACTTTAGTATAAGAATTTATTTTTATGCTAATAAATAATAATAATAATAATAGTAATAATAATAATAATAATAATAATAATAATAATAATAATAATAATAATAATAATAATAATAATATTTCGAAAAAAAAGTTTTTTTCCTTAAAACGCCCCCTAAGTGGGCGGAGCACAAAACTTTGTATGAAGCAAACTTAGCAATTAGTAACATCTTTAATATTTGTCACATTAAAATATTCGATTTGAAGTGAACTTTCCAAAAATCGGTTTTTAAAGATCTTACATGTTAAAAGTGGGTATTGTCTAACTCAGTGTTTTTTAAACTTTTTGAATACGCGACCCCTTTAAGATAAAAAAAAATTTGGCGACCCCCAAACTAAAACCAAACTTTTAGACAAAACACAATGAGCACTTAAAAAAAAATTTATTAGAGCGTGCTTTGGATCAGGCCCACAAAAGAAGGCAGAGACATACAGTATGTTTTCAAAGATGGATTGGTTGCATAGAATCGTACGAGTGGATTTCATCAAAATTTAGCTTATCACAGAGATGACAGCTGACTGTCAAAAGAAAAGGTATTGATATTCTGGAAATGTTTTAAGGTTGAGTTCTAGGAGCTGACCCTTCTTTGCTTTGTTATTTCTCACTGATATTTTTTAAATCTTTATAATTTTTTTTTTTTTTTTTCCGTGGGTAGGTAAAAAGTTTCATAGGCACTATGAGAATCGAACGCGCGTGCTCATAATAGTGTGAGATTCTTACTCACTAAAAAACCTCCCAATCTTTGTAAGACTACGACTAAGTTTCCTTAACAAGTAGTTCAAGCTTCTGTATAGTAATCGCGTTTGGCAGGCTACCTTCCAACGAAAGCACCTGCAATACCGTCATTATGTGCGGTTTCCTCTTACGACGCTAGATCCAACGGTCTTGTTCGTTGAAGTCGGCGTGCAAGATTTGTCTGATCCAGAGTTCGGATTATATCGTGGTTGCAATGGTCGTGAAGGCGAGTTTGAAGTTTGCGAGCAAAGTTTCTTACTTCGTCGGTCACGGTTGCGATGCCTAGATCTCGATGTAAATCGCTATTTCTTATATACCATGGAGCATTTACGATTGCTATTAGTGTCTTATTCTGAAAAGTTTCTAAAATAGATATGTTGCTTGGTTTGGTACAACCCCAAAGTTGTATACCGTACGTCCAAGATGGTTTTAGCACTTGCTTATACAATAGCAGTTTGTTATATACGCTTAGTTTCGAATAACGTCCGATAAGCCAATTCAGTTCTCGTAGCTTGATTTCAAGTTCATCGCGTTTCTTTTTAACGTGTGGTTTCCACTTAAGTTTTGCGTCTAGGGTCATGTCTAAATATTTCGCCTCGTTTGCGTACGGAATTTGTACCGAGTTTATAAATAGAGGTAAGTTTATTACCTTCTTGTAAGTAAAATTTACATGCGTTGATTTGGTCTCATTTAGAAGGATTCGCCAGGCCTTTGTCCATTCGCATATTTTATTCAAAGCGCGTTGAGGTTTCCCGTTGATAGTTCGACTGTCTTATCCGTAGCGAGGATAGCCGTGTCGTCAGCGAACGTGGCTACAGTCGTTGTCTCTACTTGAGGTACATCTCTTGTAAAAAGTAAAAACAGTGTTGGACCGAGGACGCAACCTTGTGGAACGCCGGCTTGTATTTCTTTGAATTCTGAGTATTTGCTCCCGTATCTCACTCGAAATAGTCTGTTGTCAAGATAAGACTCTAAGAGTTCATACATTTTTTCCGGCAAAACTTTCCGTAGCTTATATTTTAGGCCTTCGTGCCAAACTTTATCAAAGGCTTGGGATACGTCAAGAAAAGCGGTAGAACATATCATTTTCGCTTCTAAGGCTTTCTCAATTTCATTAGGTATTCGATAGACCTGGTCAATTGTTGAATGTTTGACCCTAAAGCCGAATTGGTGATCCGAAATCAATCGTCTTTCTTCAATTATTGGTTGCAGTCGTTTGAGCACAAGTTTCTCGAAGACTTTAGATATAATCGGCAGAAGCGAAATCGGTCTATATGATTTTTTGTCGTTCGGGCATTTCCCTGGTTTCGGAACCATTATTACCTCTGCGACTTTCCATTGCCGTGGAACGTATGAAATTCTCATTGATGCGTTTATAATGTAGGGAAGCTTGACTAACACACTTTTCGGTAGCTCCTTCAAAATTTCCCCAGTAATTAGGTCCTAGCCTGGAGCTTTGTTATTCTTCAAATTTCGGATTGTTTGACGAAGTTCAGACAGTGTCACGGTTTTCATTCGATAATTGGCTAGTTCCGCATTGCGATACAGATCGTCAAATCTTTATAATAAAGCTCCAAGGTTTGGAAGAAAACTGTGTAACGGCGAAGAAGAAAAGTCAAATATTTCCTCTTAACTTTTCGTTTCTGGTCAGGGTTTTCGAATAAATTTCGTCAGATGAATCATTGCAACTAAGAAACAGTATAGTAAGTTATTTTCTAGAACTGTTTACTGAAGTTGCAAATGGACATAAATATGGGTACAAAGCTCTCTTTTTAAAATTCGATGTCAGACCAAGTGGTCGATCGACTATCGATAAAAACAAGAGATGATGATATTGAAACTTTTGCACACTATACATACTTTCTGGAAAGAAGAAGTGAGAAGAAAAGAAGAAAAGAGGAGAATATTCGAAATTTTAAGACTGCTAGCTATTTAATGCTATTTAACTGCTATTCAATAGTAAATACAAAAACGATTTAACTGCCCGAAGTTGCTAAGCATAATAAACTTTCATTGTCCATCTAGATCACTGCGTCAACACTCTCTATTTTATAAAACTTTTCATGGTGCGTTGCATCAGAGAAGCAAATTCGGTCTGTAATGATATAGATATTTGCCACGATTGATTTACTAGAGTTTCCTAAAAAAAAGACCGTCAAGTATAAAGACATACGCGGAGCGGTCTGTCGGCTTTTGTTGTCGTTAAGCTAATCTTTATTGCGCAGTTTGTGTAAAATTCTATTTTTTCATTATAATTTCTGGGTATATTTTACATTCTGTTGTATACTTTTTCGTAGTGGAGTCTACTTAAAAAAACTTATAAAAAAACTTATAAAAAACTTATAAAAAACTTATAAAACTTTTCTCAAAAATTAACTGTTACATTGATAAAAGCTTATTGTTTTTTTTTTTAAGGCTCTTGTGTTGGTGCACTTTTATGTGGTTGTACATGCGTCAAATTTTGGTGATGTAAAATAAGTGGCCTAGAAGTTTCGATAAACATACATATTTGCTAGTAGCATCATTTTAGTCAGTCAATTAAAATATTTTCAAGCACATCCAGGAAACCATTTTCTATTTCAAAACAGCTTCAGTTTTATTTTTAAATTTTTGCCTCTTTACTTTTCGAAAATAGAGGGAAGGTCATATTTTCTTGGCCTCTTTTACCGTTTTTAAAATTTAAATTCGTTAAACAGCAATTTAGTTTTTTTTTTAAATAACCGTTAGGCTTTTTTTCAATTTTACAACCAGCGTTCCTTTACAAGCATTGGTCACTTTTCCTAAATTCTGCGGACATGGATTTCTGAGAAAACGATGACGATGGACGATCTTGGCTACACCCACTGATGAGCATCAGAGGCCAAGGTCGTTGAGCGAAACACACTTCGATCAATAAACTGGAGCTACGAACTTAATGATCTATTTGATTTAAATCAATACACTCCATGATCGTATATACGTGCCAATTAGCAATAATTAGTTCGCATAAAAAACTTTTCATTTTTGGATAAAACATGCTGTTTTCTATTTCGTTTGTTTAAATATGTTTAAAAACATGGGGTTGCAAACGGCAATTTTGAAACATTTTTAATACACTTAACTTGTGTTGTAAACGCTTCATACTTCAGCCAAATTTATTTAACTAAGATCGTCATTACCGTTATTAGAATAACAACCTTAAAAAAATCGTTTTCGAAAATGTTTTTAAGTTTTTGAGTCGAATCTTCGAAGTTTTTGAATATTCGAAGTTCGCTTTGACTTCGAACTATGCCCGTTATTTATTTCAAAGTTATGCTTTATACCGCTTAGAAGCTAGAAGGGGAGACATACCTTGAGGACAAGTATTTGAAAAACAAATAAAAGCAAACTAACGGTACCAAGATTTTAGAGGATTTTTGACTCCATTCATCCCAGGATTCAACAAAAAGATAGTTCTCAAATATACCCATTTGCAGAGCATTGATAGGAATATGCAGTGCAGGTGGCTTTTAAATTTTGTAAGCGTTCAAAAAGCGATTGATTGGTACCAATTTTGCTAGGCATTAAAACATCAAACCTACGAAAACATAAAACAGATCTTACCTCGGATATATAGCACCTTGTCCCTGTATATGAGTTGGTCCTCTGACCCCTTCACGTAATCTCCTTAGGTTGCCTTGCACTTCTATCTAAACAAAATTTGTATTAACTTGTCTATCAGAGATAAAAGTTCCTATAGTACCAGTTTAGATTCACCTTTGTGCAAGGAAGTGCTTTGTAGCTTTTGATGCAATGGTGTCTTGTGTGCGCCCCCACCATTAGTAAATTCGCCGAACGAATGCTGTTGTATTTTTGATTTATAGGTTCGTCCCTGTCCACGATTTGTAACTGAATCTGCATCATTTTTAGCAATAAATCTCTTAGCATCACTTGTTTTCAAGTCAATGGCATGTGGCGTTTCTGCGAAGGATTTTGTATCCATTAACGAGCCTACCGGATGTGCATTTATACTTTTAAAAGCATCTACTGTATCCAAACATGCTTCTTCGCTTTTTTTTTCGGCCTCACGAAAGAGATTTTCATTTTTAATCAATCCATCGGCCTTATTTGATGTAGCTAATGTCTTCTCTGTCCCCCAATCTTTATTGACAGATGATTGCATTTGCAACCCATTTTCGGTGCCTCGCCTAGTCAGGATATCATCGTTGAATTTGGGCGCGTCATGCTCATGAAAGTCATGTTTCGTGCCATAAGCAGCAGCGTTATCGTTTGCATCATAGAGTGACGCGTGACGAGACGGAAAGCGCTGTTCCAGATTCCCAAAGGCCTTTGATGGCTCAACGATACCCATGGAATACTTTGGTTTTGTCTCGGTGTCTCCTATGGGTCCCTGTTCGGGGTGATTTTTTTCCAGTGTTTCTGCAAATGCAAAACTTTTATTAGAGGGGTATGGTGTTTTCGCACAATAAACTGCTGTTCGTTTAAGAAGTATACATACACAAAATAATCGTGAAAATTAACAGCTTTGGGGTTTTTTTTAATGGAATGATGAGAACGTTGTTTCTGTTTTGTGCTTTACCGTCACATTAACACTAAAAAGAAGTCTTAAGGACACAAAATGACGCGAGACTGCTCCGCTCTAATGGCTGCCGTTACAGTGATATAAATTAAACCTTATTGAAAAGGAAGAATAGAGAGATAGCCGTTTTATATAAAAGTGTGTGTTGTTAGACACATAATCAATTTAAGCAAGCTCTCTCAAAGTTTCCCGCAAGGGCACTTCGCTTAGGTGAGGTGACGGGCTTGACGACCCCGCGGACCCTAGTTTGTTTTTCGGGGACAAATCCAAACCCCAGAATCAACCCTTTCCACGCATCCCTCTCATCCCTTTCTTCCTTCCCCTTCCATCCAACTGTTAGTGTACTCTAATTTACAGGAGAAGTAGTAAAAACTCACAAATCATAATGAATGGACAACCTAAAGGATGTTTCTACTCCAGGTGGTACCGGCGATAGCCAAAATCCACCCGCAGTCTTTTCGACTGCGGTCGGGGCATGGATTCTGGAGGCCCCAACATTCATTTTTGATATACCCTCCGACTCTTGTAGCTCGGTATCCGACTCGCTCGGAAATCTGAGCATGAGGCTGCTACCCAATGCACTGCTACTGACGCGACGACTCGGAATACCCTTGTGGTGGAACGGGCTCCGGACGAGGCGGGCTCTGAGGTGCGCCAAACTAAGGGTCGGCGGAAGAGGAAAAGGAAGCGGCAGATCGATAAGTCGCGCAAAGAAGCTTTACGGGCTGAAGGTGCTGCTAGTCCGGTCGGCTCTTCGGCGATTTCCATGAAGCAGGACAGGTCGCTGGAAGTCTCACCAACTGAAGAAAATCAGTCCTCTACATCGGACATCGCCTCCTCTTCTGCTGAACCGAAAAGCAAGAAAAAACCCAAGCTCATTACGAGTAACACAACCCCTCAGGACCTTGTGTCTGCTTGCGCCCGGTCTCCGAGTGAAGCCGGTGCCTCTCCCATTGAAGGGTGCAGTGCTGGCGGATCGAAACCGGACGTCGCGAGCACTCCCACGGGCATGAGTCCAGGAAGCGCACAAACCGTCAGTGCTGCCCGTGCACTGGTGATGGATGCTGGTGATGTGACCTTAACAGGCTGCAGCACTAGTGGACAGAACTGTGTCGACGAGGGCGGTCCTGAAGGTCAGTGTGCCACTGAACCTGGAAAACCTTTTGAACGCGCGACAGCTAATGTGGGAGATCAGAGGCGTTCTTATCGGAATGCTGCTGTCTCCTCCTTAGCAGTTCGAATTGGGAAAGCAGGTAATGACAACAGTTTGAGTGCTGCGGAGTGCGAACACTGCAAAACTCGACAGTTAGAACTTGCTGAGGCAACTAATGCTTGCATTCAGGTGGAGAGCTGTGGTTTGAAGGGCGGAACCTTTTGGGTGAAGACCTCATCGCAGCAAACCTCTGAATGGCTATGCAGTATGGTGCCGAAAATTCCTCCCCTTGGGACCTCAACTTTTGAGGTCTACAAGCCACCCAAGCTAACGCGAGCCGTCTGCTGGATCCCTGGGAAACTGGGGAAAACGGCGGATAAGCTGAAGCGTTTGCGAGCCCAAAAATCCTGGCCTCGACACAAAAGCCTGGATTGTCCGTTCGCATAGACCAAAAAAAATCGTCTTAATGAAGATGGTAGTTGTTTGGTCGTGGGCATGGACATGGCTTCTGCCGAGGTCATTGAATCTAGGTACAACATGCGTCCCTATCTGCATTTTGGTAGGATTCACTTCCGTTTCAATGCCAAACAGCGCTAATAGTGTACGTAACCCTGAGTCTACATCCATAATGTTTACTCAGATTAACCTACAGCACTGCAAGGCCTCTACTGCTCTTCTAAGTAGCAGGCTTGCGGCATATAGTACAAAAACATGCATAACATCCATCCAGGAACCATGGGTGTGGAAAGGTAATATCTGTGGTCTTAGTGGGTTGAGTGCTTCACACGAAATTCAAACGATAAGAAGTCCGAAAGACCTAGGACTTGTCTTATCGTATCCAAATCCTTAGAGGCCGTCACGATCGAAAGGTTTTGTGCCCAAGATCTGGTTGCTGCCTCTATTCCCTGCCATGCTAACGGCAAATGGGAAACCTTTGTCGTTGCCTCGGCCTACTTCCCCTATGACTCTTTGACTCCTCCTCCACCAAAGGCAGTTGTTGAGCTTGTAGATTATTGTGAATCCAAGAGATTGGGTCTCGTCTTGTGCTGCGATGCTAATGCTCAGAATACTGTCTGGGGCAGCAGCAAATGTAACGCAAGAGGAGATCGTCTTTTGGAATTCATCTTATCGTCTGACATTACCATCAATAATTTGGGTCACTGACTCACTTTTGTTACCGCCAGGAGACAGCAGGTAGTTGACCTTACCCTGTCCAACAAGTTTTCAAGGACTATCGCAAAATGGAGGGTATCGCCAGATAGCACCCTGTCAGATCACAGATACATCGAATTTCAAATCAATTGCGAAGTTCTACCTTTGCAAGAGAGGAGAAATCCGAGAAAAACGAATTGGTCACAGTTTAGAGAGGAGCTTGGCCACTCTGTTCATGTTTCACTCAAACTGAGTTCACGACAAGGGGTAGAGATGTCTGCTCAAAATCTGAATAGCATCCTTACCCGTTGTTGCCCACGTTGAAAAGAATTTTCACTGCGAGCCTTGCCTTGGCTTACATACCCACCCTTTGGCGTATGGTAAAAGTCGTTTTCATACCAAAACCTGGTAAGTCAGACTATAGCCTAGCCAAAAGCTTCAGACCCGTAAGTCTGTCTTCCTTCCTGCTGAAAAGCTTAGAGAGACTGGTTGAGCTGCGCGTGCGCAAAGTTGCTCTTCGTTTGCACCCTCTTTCTGAGATGCAACACGCTTATCAGCGCGGAAAATCCTGCGAAACTGCGCTTCAAAACCTTGTTGGTAGGATTGAATGTGCTCTTGACCAGAAGAAGTACGTGCTGGACGTTTTCGTCGATATTGAGGGTGCTTTTGATAACGCGACGTTTGGTAGCATGTGCAACTCAGCCAGACAACATGGTGTAGATGAAACATTAGTTCAATGGATCAGGGCAATGCTAATGAACAGGACGCTGATAACCGAAGCAGATTGTGGCAAGTGCGTCATAACTGGGGTAAACAAGGGCTGCCGGCAAGGTGGTGTTCTGTCTCCCCTTTTATGGTGCATGGTTATAGACTCTCTACTATCGGCTCTCAACCTTCCTGGAACCTACACACAAGCCTACGCGGATGATGTCGCCGTTCTTTCTGTCGGCTCAAACCTAGGGACTGTGTGCTCTCAGGCGCAGAGATCCCTGGACTTGATCGATGTTTGGTGCACTAGGAATGGGCTTTCAGTGAGACTCTTTACGAGAAGGAGGAAGGTCACTGGTCTGACTCAACTAGTGCTAAAAGGTGTCACTATCCCGATATCCGATGAAGTCAAATATCTGGGAGTAATCCTTGATAGAAAACTTCTATGGTCCAAGCATGTTGAATCCAAAACCGAAAAAGCATTGTCCACCTTCTGGCAGTGCAGAGGCGCTTTTGGCAAGACATGGGGCTTATCTCCGAAAAGGGTTCTCTGGATCTATACTGCCATGGTTAGACCACTCCTCTCATACGCATCGGTTGTTTGGTGGAACAGGCTTTCGCGGAAACGTGTTACTGCCTCTTTTGCCAAACTCCAAAGAACGGCTTGTCTTGGCTGCACAGGGGCCTTCCCTAGCACGCCGGGCTCTGCTTTAGATGCTTTGATGAACCTCCCCTCCCCTCCCCCCCCCCTTGATATATTTATCATGGGGAGTACGCTGAAAACCGTCTTTCGCTTAAAGAGAGGTGGTTTTTGGTACCACACGCATTGGAATTTTGAAGAACTTGCTCGAGAATTGTCCTTTGATCCCTGTCTTATGGACATGCCCTCTGACGCAATGACACCAGAAATCCTTTTGCGACAAAATTATCAAGTCAACTTTCCTCAGGTAATGGAATGGCTTCGGCCAGACTCTGAGCCAGGGAAAGAATGCCATCGTATTTTCACGGATGGCTCCAAAACCGGACGGGGATCTGGTGCTGGAGTCTTTGTGGAAAGCGAGAACATTAGACTCCACTACCCCTTAGGTAAATATGCGTCTGTCTTTCAAGCGGAGATTTATGCGCTATATTGTGACTAACAGGTGGAGGGCAAGAAGCATATGCGTTTGCAGTGACAGCCAAGCCGCTCTAAATGCGTTGCTCAACCCTCTTACCTCGTCCAAGATAGTCCTCGAACACAAGAATTCGTTGAACTTAGTCGGAAGGCTAAATGCAGTGAATCTTGTTTGGGTTACAGGTCACACTGGTATCCAGGGAAATGAGATCTCTGATGAGCTTGCCAGACTTGGCTCAGAAGAGGTTTTCTCAGGACCCGAACCTGCTTTAGGCCTGCCTGTATCTGTTGTCACGTCTGCCATTGATACTTGGGTTTCTCGTGAGCACAGGGCTCGTTGGCGTGACTGCGATGGGTGCAGACAGACTAAACGACTACGCCCGGACATCTGCGAGGGGTCAGCGTCTTTTCTTCTATCTCTTAGGAGAATCGATTGCAGACTTCTTGTAGGCGTCCTTACCGGCCACCAAGCTTTTGCTAGACACTTGAATGTGTTAGGCTTAAGCGAAACCACCACCTGTCTTGCCTGTGGAGACGACGACGATACAGCGGAACACTTTCTCTGTAGTTGTCCTGCCTTTGCTCGCATCAGGTGGCGGATCTTTGGGGCTGACGTGGTGAGTGCCGAACACCTAAGCTCTTCATCACTAAAGCTCCTTCTCATCTTTCTTCGAAAGACGGGTAAACTAAATACATTAATGTAAGGTGTCTGCATGGTAGTACAATGGACCAGTAGTTGTGTCTGAGTGCAACCTGTGTCTGATAGTAGCAACCTCCAACAAAAACGTAAAAAAACGTAACGTAAGCTCTCTCAAGATATTCGCCATTCGTTGATTTTAAAATGGATTCCTGACAATTCCTTAAGAAATTCGCACTCATCGCTGCGAATTCATTTTAAAATCAGCAAATTGCGACCTTGTGTTGTCATTTGGTCGCCGAGTTCGCTAGACGCAATTTCGTCGCCTGCGAATGCACCTTTATTGTGTCTTACATTTTCAACCCATGGCGCTACCATAGCGCTGCAATAGATAAGGCAAATGCCATAAATAATTAAACTGTATACGAATGAGAACTATAGTAATAATTAATAATTGAAACAATTTCTCTTTTGTTAAAATTTAATATTTTTTGTATTGAAATTCAATACTTCTTGTATTCTCGGTATATTAGATTCTAATAAATTTCTGGTGTTGTGCTATATACAACCCAAAAAATATTAAAAACCGCCCCAATATTTTTAACCGTGTATGTATGCCTTCTTATGAAAAGTGGGAAAATGCAAGAGTGCGTAAATGCTTCTTTCCGAAATCCAAAAATCAAAACAATCCCTATATCCAAAGAAATGTATGTACACACCTCCAAAAGTCGGCAGGGTAAAAAAGGATAATTTTGACTTGATCTGTGTATGGGAGCAGGGCCGCCGAGAGAGAATCCGGGCCCGGGGTAGCCATGTACGGGCCCCTTTTTTCAATATTTTCGAATTGATTCAGAACTTTGCGATTGAGCCCAAAAACGCAATACCTAATCACCCATCATCAGCAGGTGACGACATGCCAATTTTGGTGCTTTTTCACATATTTTTATGCTCTGTCCTTGGGTCCAACAATAAAATCCGCAAGCACATCAGCCCTTATTTTCTGCCTTCACCATCGCGACCGACACCGACATGGTGGCGCGGCACCCTAGCGACGGAACGGACGTAACATAGGTTCAACTAGATACTAGAGCATTCGTGTGCAAGACTTTCCACTGCGTGATTTTGATCCATAACTTTGGGAGCGAGCACCCTTATAGCTGCCTTCACAAATAACTGTCCACAGTCCACACATAAGATCAACCCAGAGTAACCTACATGTGAGTTGATTGGCGGTAGAGTTGCTTCCGACAGTAACATCAGCAAATTGCTTACTGTAGTAATGCTGTTTTCTGGAATTTTTTTAGGGTATTGTATGGAGGTATGTGATTTCCCGGGCCCTTAGGAATTCCCGGGCCCGGGAAAATCCACCTGTTACCTGACCCCACCAGGAAATTACCAAGGTCAGCACAACAAGAGAGTGCCCACAAGGAGGAGGTTTCTCACCACTCATGTGAAGCCTAGTTGTGGATGAGCTATACTTGATACATTATCCAACCTAGGCATCAGCTGTCGTGTCAGGCATATGCTGATGATTGCCAGGGCAAAGTTTGAAGAAACGCTCTGTGAAATTATTCAAGGAGGACTTAAAACAGTCCAAAAATAGTGGAACTCAGCCGGGCTTAATCTTCACCCGGCTAAGACAACCATAGTAACATTTACAAGGAAAAGAAATACTCAAATGAAACCTATAAGACTATCGGGCACGACACTGACACCAGCCAACGAGGGAAAGTATTAAGGTTTAACCTGTTGTATCAGAAACTCGAGTGCAGTGGCAACTCGTGTGTGCTTAAATTATGATATTTCTACTGTGTCAAATATACTCTGTATTCAGATCTCTAGAAAAGCTACTCGTGCTCTTATGATATGCAGCAGCCTTGCGGGTAAGTCTTGGGGATGCAGCCCTAACATCATAAGATGGATGTACACTGGCATAGTAAGACCAATGATCACTTACGGAGCAGAAGCATGGGCAAAACGAATAAGCCTAAGCACAACGAGAACTGCAAAAATCATCGTGGTTGAGGAAACGGCTAGGAAAACGATCCTCAGGTTGGCTAAAGAGGGGACTGGGAGGGAGAGGTGCATTGGGTCCAAGGAATTTGACGCACTTCTTGATAAACTCCCCCTTCTGGCTATCCCCAAGGATGACAGTTTGAGGAAGTTTAGCTTCGAAAAGAGTGGAGATATTCAGACTATAGACAGATGTGTTTAATTCAGTCTTGACAGAAATTACAGGAATTGCGACATAGCAATAATGTCCGACTGCCAGGCAGCCATTAAGGCGCGACACATTTCGAGGTAAGACACATTTAAGGTAAGACACATTTTGCTATCCTGTGGGGATCTGAACCACAAGAGAATGAATTGTCTGGGCAAATACCAGATACCAGACAGAGAGCTACTTGGACCCACTTTTCATTCTCAGATTCCTACGTGAAACTGGACTAGAGAATGTGCTATAAGGATGAGTTCTTTTAGCCAAGGCCAAACAGAAGCATATACCCTCGGTATAATCTAGCAATGAATTATAGTGTGAGGGGAACTCCTATGAGGGAATTAACCTCTTCAAGGCTTAGTAGGGGGTACAATAGACCAACAGGTCACAGTGCAAAACCCAACTTAATAATAATGATAATAATCAACCAGTATTCTCTTGCTCATCTAGCTAAGACCAAAGGTGTGATTAGATTTGGTTGGGATCAGATCACCTTACGAATGTACAAAAAGGACGAGTTGGAGGCTGGCAATTTGCCTCCTCACCCCTGGAAAAGGACGAGTGTCAGCCTTTTACTCGTCCTTTTCCAGGAACTTGCCTCCTCACCCCCTAGTATCATTGTCTGCATTACCGCACACCGGAACTTCAGTCACCTTTCCAAATTTGGACGACGTCGCCGCTACGGCTCCTACCCAGTCCGAAGCCTATGTTTCTGACACTTTGTCAGACATGGAGACGGAAGACTGTCTTAATACGGTCCTTCTGAGCGAAGGAAGACCTTCTTCGGATTCGGAAGGCCTAGACAATACTGTATGGTGGATTTTTCTCTGCCTGACCGCAGCGACCATGCTGCACAGTTAGTTCAGATTAACCTCCATCACTCCAAAATGGCGTCGGCCTCGCTTCGTCTCCGTCTGGCTCAAGGTCGAGAAGATATTGTATTGAACCAAGAACCATGGGTTGTTGAAAACAGTGTTTGTGAACTCAGGAATCCTGATTACTACGTTCTGTATGAGACAGGTAAAGGTAAGCCTAGGTCTTGCATGCACGTGAAACGTAATCTAAATGTATTTTTACTCCCTAACTTCAGCGACCGAGACATCACCGTGGCAACGCTAGAGACAGCCAAGGGCACCCACTGGCTGGCCTCTGCCTACCTTGCCCACGATATGGTGGACAGCCCTCATGGATACACCTTGGAGAATGCCATCAAGGAAGCTGTACTGCGCAAAACTGGCTTCACCATTGGGTGCTATGCTAATGATCATCACTCGGTGTGGGGCAGTTCCGATATAAGCGATAGAAGTGAGGTACTTTTTGATTTGATTATAAAAACCAACCACATTGTATGTAATATGGGTAGCGAACCTATACCTTCATAACGAAAGTCTCGTCTGAACATTCTTTCTCAGACCATAGATACATTGAATTAAGTTTAAACGATGAACCTCCCCGCCAATCAACCTTCAGGAACTAGAGAAAAACGAATTGGCTTTTATACAGCGATTCACTGAACCGTTCGTTGAACCCTCTCCTAAGTCCTCCTTGTGACGCCAATGAGCTTGATCACAAGGTTAATGAACTTACTCTGGCCCCCAACAAGGCACTATCTTCCTCCTGTCCCCTTGTACTTCCTAGAGGCAAGAGGAAACCGCTTGAACTATTTAGAAAAAAATGCAGACGAAGCTCTTCAACAGAGCCAAGGCCACAAATATAGATATAAACTGGGATGCTTACAAAACATCCCTCAAATCCAAGAAGCCGTTGAGAAAAGCCAAACGGTTATCTTGGCTACTCTTTTGTAGCAAAATAGAAGAAACCTCCGAAGCCTCCAGGCTAAGGAAAATCCTCGCTACTAATTCAACGATGCCCGGCAGCCTCAAAAAAGTAGATGGCTCCTGGACTTCCTCTAGCGCAGATTCGCTGAACCTGCTACTGGACACCCACTTTCCGGTTAGCTCCGATATTATTAATAGTGTTAACCTTAACAGGTCAATGCCACATAAACCTAAATAAGTATGATTATCTGATAACTAGGGATAGATTGCTCTAGGCACTTAACAGCTTCAAACCTTACAAATCGGCCAGACGACATAATACCAGCCGAACTTCAAAACACCTTCCTTCCTGCACTGAAGATAATTCTGAGAGGTTACGTAGAGATGGTCCACATGCCGCTGTTATGAAGAGAAGTGAAAGTGGTGTTTAGACCCAAAGCCGGCCATATTCCAATGGAGTAAATATTCCCATGTTACTCCAATGGATCTCAGATCCATCAGTCTTTCATCATTTCTTTTAAAAAGTCTAGAAAGATTGGTTGATATCCACCTTCGTTCTTCCATCGATAAAAGGCTGCTGTATACAGCTCAGCACGGTTACTGTAAGGTCAGATCTGTGGAAACAGCTTTGCATACGCTAATGCGTTCCATTGAATATTCCCTTCACTACAAGGAGTACACAATGGTAGCCTTCCTCGATATAGAAGGCGCCTTTAACAATGTCAACACATCTGCGATCTTGGTTGCACTGTCGGCTCTTAAGGTTGATGGCACACTTAGCGAGTTAATAGATCAACTTTTAACGAGAAGGATTATTAACTCAAAGCTAGGTGAGACCACTGCCAGAAGATCTGTCAGCAGAGGAACCCAAGGAAACGCAAGGTGGAGTCCTATCCCGCTCCTTTGGAATCTAGCGGTGAACAAACTGCTCGTTATCCTGGAAGAAGAGGGCTACAGAGTGATTGCTTATGCAGACGGGCGTTACCATTGCAGTTTCGGGGAAGCACATAAATACCCTTAAAGAACTCCTACAGAACGCTCTATACAAGCTTACCAGATGGACTGACAGTTGTGGACTATGGGTGTCAACCCCACAAAACTGAACTTGTCCTCTTCACCAGGAAATACTAAATCCCTCATATCGACCCTCCCTCAATCAAGGGCACTAGCTTAAATTTCTCCGAGGAAGCTAAATATCTGGGTCTCATCCTCGATAGAGAGCTCAGCTGGAAATCTAATAAACAGGAAAGGGTCCGATAGCACTCTTTTCCTACAAAAAAGTCATCGGCAACACAGTTGACAAATTCAACTGTTAAACTAAAAATCTCTATGAGAGATTAAACTTGGAGAGACTAAAAGAGAGCTGTTTGTTCGTTTGTCGAAATCAATGACGTTCAAGCTGTCAATAGTTCTTGGGGGGTGAACGTAAGGCTTAAGTTAGGTTTCAGTGCGGTCTTTTAACAAAATAATAAGTATTAAAATTATGTTTTACAACCGCAGAAAATTGTGGTACTAGGCACAGTGTTTAACGCAATTTCAGTCCACATACGACAAATAATCAAACACTGCTGCACGTTATACCTTTTGGTACAACGTTTTACCTTTATATCTTTAGGGAAGTCGTAGACAGGCCTGTAAATAATACGTTTAGCAGCGGTTTTGTGTAATTGTTGTAAAATTACAATTTTGTGAATCGCAACTTTATGTTCCACATTAAAATTATGCAAACAATCACAAGCTTTCACACAATTATTAAAATATCTGTTATATAATATAGTATAAACAAAAAACATGCTAAAGAAAATGAGTTCCCAAACATCTGCGATGTATTGAACGAAGTCGAAGAGTTTTACCCATCGATTTTTTCAGTTCTTTGGCTCTCGATTCCAGCAACCACAATGTCCCGCTGAGCAATCGTTTAGCACTTTACGAAAAGTTAAGACATGTTTAAGATCTACCACGACTGATGAAAGACTTGATTCAATGTCTATGATGTATATCCATCGAAATCGTATCAAAGACAAGACATCAATTTTTGAATAGATAATTGACCGAATTGAAAAAGATCCTAGGCGAGTGCAGTTGTTGTTCGCTAAGCAATAGGTAAATGTTCTTCGTATAACTAAAAAAATTAAAAAACAAGTGAGTAAGTGCAAGAGTTTGTCCACTGATCAGATATAATGAGATAGGCGACTTGCAATCCCCTTGCCTGAAACACCCGCAAAAAAAAAAGTAACGGGATCTCTCTCTGGACCCTGTCTGTGAATACATGTGAAGTGAGCAATGGAAGTGTTCAGTGAATCCATTTAAAAATGGCGGAAGCTGAGATAATTTGCCGTCTCAGTCATTCAAAAAATATAAACAAAGTAGTCAGCCTCCATTCTTTTTTGGTTTATTTTGTTTTACAAATAATTATTATCTTCTTAGTAAAGGAAAAATCTGCCGTCCAAGCGAGTGCCAATTAGGAATAAATTTCTGCCATGAACAACGGGTCAACTGAAAATCGAATTTGTTTTGATTATACTACACAAATGTCAAAAGACATCTGATTCTGGTTTGCTGAGTTCAGTCCACAGGTAGAGCTCAGCACAATTGAGGTGGAAATAGGAGGTGGAAATCGTTGCTATAGGGAGTTTTTTTCCTTTTTACTTATTTTTTCTTAAAAATTATCAATCAAGCTATTTGATTGTGTGCAAACATTTTATTTCAGGACTCGTCGCCGGGAGGACTGTCACGAAGTAGAGGTTAACTTTTAGCGGAGATTCCTAATCGCGAAAAAGAGTGTTCGGAGTGCGAATTTATACACAAAAGCCATATCCCTTTATAATTTTACAACTGAAAAACAAAGTGAAATCAAAGTGAAAGTGTCAAACAAAAAATTTATTGAGTTTTCTCATAATTTATTAAATTGCATTTCGGTTGAAAAGAAAGAAAGGAAAAAAAGTGCAAAAAATCTGTTTCAATTTAGGTTCAACTAAGTGAAAGAGAAAACCTGAGTGTTCGCCAATACTGCTTGTCGGCTCTTAACAAAAGTCTGCCAACTGATTCAACTGCCATCTAGCTGTGGAAGTCTAATAACAGTGACGCGAAAAAAGTGAAAATAAAAACAATAATGAACATGGAAGAAATGAAAGTTTTACTAAATAATTTAAAAGACGACATGAAAGCAAATATAAAATTACAACTAGAAGGTTCTCAAAATGAACTCAAAAAAGAAATAGCAGGAAGCTGTGCGAGTCTAAAAAAAAGAAATTAGTGACCTAAAACAAGGTTTAGAAGAAAAAACTTGCCAATTAGAACAAGAAATTAATCGACTTAAAAGTACAATCAATGATCAAAGAAATATCATTGAAAATCACGAGAAAAGTCTGCGTCAAAATAATTTTATAATATACAATATGCAAGAAGCTGAGGAAGGTGAAGAAAATATTTATACTGTAGTTCTCGCATTTATTAAAACAAAACTAAATGTCAACATTTGCGACCAAGATATAAACTTTGCAAAAAGGATTGGAGAAATAAAACCTACTAGGATGACCAGACCAATACTTGTTAGTCTTACTTCATTACGTAAAAAGATTGAGGTAATGAGAGCCAAATCACTTATGCAAGGTACAAACGTTTTTATCAAAAACGACTTATCGAAAGAAGAACGCTTGCAAAGGGAAAAACTCTTCAAAATATGTACGGACCTGAAAGAAAAAGGTTTAGATGCAAACATAAAAAGAAACAAATTATTTATTGATGGAAAGGAAGTGGAGTTGGAAGGCATAAATCCTTCACAATCGAAGGAAAAAGCACTAGAACTTCTTCTATCAAACAGTAAAAGAACAAGATCATGCATTTAATAAACAATGAGGAAGGCAACGGGAAACCACCTCATTTAATTTTTTCCCTAGTAATCATCCTTATGAACACACAAACACAACAAATGGCCCTCAGTCCCCGGCAGGCCTTAAATGGTCAGAGGGTGCGAAGAATCACCGGTGGGCTTTTTAGAATCGGAACTTGGAATGTGAGAAGCCTGCAGGTAGCAGGTAAATTTGAAAATCTTATTAAAGGGTCAACCAGAATGAACTTAGATATATTGGGAGTGAGCGATGTTCATTGGAAGGGTAACGGTGAAAAAAGAAGAGAAAATTTCACCACGTATTATTCGGGCTCAGATGACAAATACCATAGGTACGGTGTTGGTATAATCATAAAGGGTTCGCTTAAGAAAATAATAACTGGAGTAGCTAGAATTTCAGATCGCGTTATAGTACTTAAACTTCAAGACAAGTCAAATACGTTAAATATTAAACAAGTCTACGCACCAACATTTGACTGCGAAGAAAATATCATTGATGATTTTTATGAACAGGTTGAACGAGCGCTATCACTTACAAAGAAACAAGAAACCACTATACTCCTAGGCGATTTTAACGCAAAAGTAGGAAAAGGAAAAGTTGGAGAAACAGTAGGTGCATGCCAACGGAATGAGAGGGGGCAAAAACTTATAGAATACTGCCAACTGAAAGATCTCACTATTATGAACACCTGGTTTGAGCTGCCAAAGAGAAGATTGTACACCTGGACCTCACCAAGTCATAACAACAACAGAATAGTGAGAAATCAAATCGACTTTTTCATAATTAATAAAAGATTTAAGAACAGCGTTAAATCTATCAAAACCTATCCAGGGGCAGACGTTCATTCTGATCATAACCCAGTTGTTGCAGAAGTAAAAATAAAGCTGAAAAAATTACAAAAGAAAAAGAATAACGTAAGACTGAACTTAGAGCTTCTGAAGGATCAAGAAATAAGGAGCAGGGTAGCTAGATAGATGTAAATAATGAGTTAAATAAAATAAAACAAAATAGAAATCACGAGGAACATGTAGTAATAAAATGGAACAACATCAAGAACGCCCTTACGAAAACATCCAAAGAAATACTTAAACCTAAATCCTTAATACCGAAAACACAATGGATAAACAACACCATTCTAAATCTCATGGAACAAAGGCGACTATTTAAATCCAATACCCCAAGGTACAAAGAAATAAACAGCATAATCAAAAGACAGATAAGAATTGCGAAAAATAACTTTTGGTCGAAAGAATGTCGGGATATAGAAACTCTCAAAAGAAACAACAATAGCTTCAATATGCACAAAAAATTAAAACAAGTAACTGGACTTGGACGCAAGAAACAATATGGGTGTCTGGAAGATGGCGCCAGAAACATATTACTAGACACAAAACACAAAATAGCGGCATGGGTTAACTACATCAAAAAGCTTTTCCACGATGACAGAACTGAACAGTGTCCTCCATTCACAACAACAGGCCCTGATATATTGGTAGAAGAAGTTTGTCAAGTTATTCGAAAGGCAAAAGAAAAAAAAGCAGTCGGCCCCGATGAAATACGAAACGAAATAATCAAGCTGATAGACGAAAACAACATTATAGTGGTAACTGATCTTTTTAATAAAATATACAGAAGTGGGCAAATTCCGAAAGAATGGCTAAAATCTGCATTTATAACCCTTCCAAAAAAGAACAATGCTAAAAAATGTGAAGATCACAGAACAAAAAGCTTGATGAGTCACATGCTAAAACTTTTCCTCAAAGTAGTTCACAACAGGATATACAAAAAACTCGAATCGAACTTGAGTAAATCGCAATTTGGTTTTAGGGAAGGCCTCGGAACACGAGAAGCTCTGTTTTCACTTAACACCTTAGCGCAAAGATGCATCGAAATGAACCAAGAAATGTATATCTGTTTTGTTGACTACGAAAAAGCGTTTGATAAAGTTCAACACAAGAAACTGTTCGAAATACTTAGAACAATGGAAATCGATGACCAAGACTACAGCATAATTGAATCGTTATATCGAAACCAAAAAGCATGCATTAATGTAGATGGCGTAGAGTCGGAGGAAATAGATATTCTGAGAGGTGTACGTCAAGGCTGCGTTCTATCTCCAGTTCTATTTAATATGTACTCTGAAAGAATATTTGAAGAGGCACTTGGAGATAACATAGGGGGAATCAAAGTAAATGGAATTAGGATAAACAACTTGAGATACGCGGACGATTCGATTATCATTGCGACAAACGAAAAGGAACTCAATGCAATGATGAATAAAGTTTACGATATAAGCTTAAAATATGGACTGAGAATTAATACATCCAAAACCAAGACAATGGTCATAACGCGACAAAGTGCAAGTACAGTTACACTGGTCATCGGTAACGCAAGGATAGAACAAGTCCAAAACATGAAATATCTTGGTACGCAATTTAACTATAACTCGGATCAGACAACAGAAATAAAAAGTAGAATAGAACAAGCAAGATCAGTTTTCAGCAAACTAAAGAAGGTGCTATGTAGTTGTGACATCCAATTACCCCTAAAAATTCGAATTCTTAAATGTTATGTTTGGTCCACTTTACTGTACGGAGCGGAAACTTGGACACTACGAAAGGCCACAGAGAAGAATTTAGAAGCCTTTGAAATGTGGATGTTCAGAAGAATCCTAAAAATACCGTGGACAGACAGGGTAACCAACGTAGAAGTGCTGAGAAGGATGGGAACCAAAAGGGAGCTCCTAAACACAATTAAGATGAGAGAACTGCAGTATCTTGGACACATCTTGAGAAATGAAAAGTACCAACTTCTACAGGTTATTCTTCAGGGAAGAATTGAGGGCGGAAGAACTGTTGGCAGGCAAAGAAAAACGTGGATGAAGAACCTCAGTGAATGGTACAACGTGCCAATAGTTGAACTATTTAGAACCGGACGTTCGAGAGAAACAACAAAAAGGATGATATCCAACCTCCTGAGAGGAGAGGCACCATAAGAGGAAGAAACATTTTATTAATTAATGTGTTTTCTTATAAAAATAAATTACGTGAGACTTTCTGGTCTAAAGTTCTTATAAAAATTAGTTGCAAAAAGAATTTGATGAATTTTCCAGTAGTCCGAGACACATTTTGAAAACAGTTTTTTTTTTTATAAATGAATAGGCACATTTAAACAATACCCTGTTAACTTTTAGATCAATGTTTAGAATAAGGAGTTTTTTCCCTCAATTTTTTATTTGTTTTCGAATGATTTCATGAATAGTTTCAATAGTTCGTATTAATTATTACTAGTTCATTTATCCAATTATAGATAGTAATCCAAATGAATAAATTGACGTCTCAAGTCGACAAGAAATAAAAGGAACAAACGTAGGGTCTAGATACGGATAACGTTTTTATTCACATGGAAAAAATTACAGATCCCATCACGAAAAAAGAAATTTTTCGCGATTGCACACAAAATTGAAAAAGATGTATTTCAGTTTGATTTTTGATAAAAATTTCAATCACACATGAATAATTTTTATTTGAATAGCAGGAATTGTTTGTTAATAAAATGTTATTCAAATAAAAATTTTATTAAGCTATTTGCGAATTTTTGCAAATAAAATTGGTGGCATAATTGAAATCAGATCAAATGATTTATTTGAAAATATATTTTTATTTGATTATGGAAATTCAAATAACTTCAGAAGGTATAGGTAGCAGTATATGTAAGGTGTCACTGACAAAGTCACTAGAATTCTAAAGCAATGTAGAGTGAAACAGATGCTTCCGCCAGAAAAGGTAATCTCTTAAGCAAGAGGAACATTCACCCAAAGATCGGTTCCAATTCTAGACACCGGTATTGTATATGCTGTGCCTTTAAGCTGTCATCGGCATTAATTGGACGAACCCGGCGAAGTATTTCACATCGTTTAAAAGAATGTACAAATGCTGTGAGCGTTCACAGTTAGTTAGGAGTTGATTAAAGACAAATTTATCTCACGCAGACTTTTCAAAATAGACTCAAACTTTTCTTATAATTTTAATCACTTCTTAACATCAAAGCAAAATCAAACACAAAAAAAAAAAATACATGAATTTTCAACAAAAATATAATAATAAAATATATTAAGTATTTTCTAGAATTTTTATTTCAAAACTATTTAAACATTTTTTCAATCAAACAAAGCCTACAAAGTTCACACAAGTCTTAAGTTCCACGTAAGTCTTACCTAGGGTTCCACTGGTATTCCAAAAAACACTGAAGTTATTCCCAATAGTAATGATAAATATCAATAGAGTTTACGGCAAACAATAATGCTAAATCATTGTGTAGCAGAGTATGTTAGAACTAGCAACCTCGACAAAGAATCGACAATGTAAATGTCTCCGTTGCAAATAATTAAAGTAGTTTTTCTATTTTAAATCTTGAATGAGCGTAATTTGTGTATCACTCTAATATTTTATATTGCCTGCACAAACAAAGATTTCATCTTTTTCGCAATCAATTTATTCATTTCTTTCTTTTCCATGAAAGCGAACAATGCAGCATTAAAAAAATAATAAATAAACTCATATTTGAAAGGAAAAATCAAACTTTCTTGCACGAGATTCGGAAAAGTCAACTTGTCTGCTCGGAAATCTGAATAAAAACTCCGAACGATTGCCACGAATCGATACTCGATATGATGACCCGAAACGCAGTCGATATCTAAAATGTGTAGCCTGAAACGCACTCAAAACCCAAAATTAGCTGGACCAAGCGCACTCATTTTGGCCTTGGAGGCACAAATCTTGCTTCCAGCTTGGTTGACTGTATTAGTGAATTTTTTTTTTGCACCCCATAAAGTAGCATTGCAACCCACTAACACAATCATGATAGCTGGCAGCATTTTCCCTAGAGAGCCGAAAACGAGTTTGGGGGCGAAAAGAGGCACCCCAGCGAAGATGACTATCTCATTATACCTGATCAATGAGTTTGTCTGTGACAAACTTCTAGGCCACGCCCGTAAAAGTGGGCATGAGCTTAAAATTAAAATCAATTCATTGTAATTTCGTTAGAATCATGACAAAATACGGTAAAAGCCAAAATTATTTCAGAAAAAAAACAGTTTTTTCCTAAAAACGCCCCTTAAAAGTGGGAGGAGCTCAAAACTTTGTATTAAGCAAACTTAGCAAATAGTTATATCTTTAATATTTGTCATAAAGTCTTTTTTCGATTTGGAGTGAACTTTCCGAGAAATCGGGTTTTTAAGGATCTAACTTGTTAAAAGTGGCCACGGTCGATATTGTGTGCGGTCCAATTTTCGCCTTGTTAAAGGTTTTGGACCAATATTGCGCAGTACTACAATTTAAGTTCCTGTGCCTTGTCTAACTTGACCAAAAGGCATTTTGGAAGATAATGTGAAATAGAGTTTGTCTTACATTGCAGTCAGTAGTGGGCGTGGCCGTAGATGGATTGAGCCAATTTTAACACTGTCTGCAGCTTGATTCTCAAGACCTTAAATCTCTCTCTCTAGCTTGATTTTCAAGACCTTAAATATTTATACATAGAGACGGGCGGACGGACATGGCTTAATCGATTCACGTGTCGGTCTCGATCATATCTCTATGATGAGGTCTTGGGTCTACAATCATTATTTCGGGTTTAAAAAAAAAAAATTAAAAAAAAATTACAAATTCCATATTAATTTTTTCTTTGCCAATGTGGTAGGTGGGGGTGTATTCTCAGAACAACTAAATCTTATGTAGTGTCTAAGTCTACACTACATTTAATCTTAAATATAGTGTTTTCCAAGCTGAAATGATGGCTATAAAGGAAGCCTTGTCCTGGTTTAAGAATAACGTTATATCCGTCAAGGATATACGTATATTACGGTTACGTATATACGGTTTCAATAAACTCTAAAGTAGCTGACTGAAGTAGCAGACAAATTGAGACGTCGTCACTAAAGGAGATGTCAGAGCAGTTCAACATTCTTTTGTGCTGGGTACCAGAGCATAGTAAAATTACAGGTAACTATAAGGCTGACGAACTCGCCAAACTTGGAACTAATCTCTCAATTTCGCCTGATAAAGGCTCCATAGGCATTCCTCTGGATGCAATAGAAAGAACAAATCTCAGGTGGACAAATGGTAGTACCTAGCTAGCAACGAAACAAATTTGACCTAAGCTAGATCTTAAACGGTCTAGGAGTCTGATAGCTCTTAACAGATCACATATAAGTGCTACAATCGGTGTTATTACAGGATACTGTGTGATAGGCAAACACGGGACAAGGTTTGGTGTTTTTTCTACCGATTTTTGCAGGAGCTGCATGGATGAGGAGGAAGAAGAGACCACCCTCCACCTTCTCTGTACACGCCCCGCTCTCTATAAGAACCGAAATCTTTACCTTGGAGCTTTCTTCTATAATGATCTTATATTACGTTTTGATTAGGGCCTAGAAAGAACAGATATTAAGTTTCAAGCTCCTAGCTCAAAATTTAAGGCCTAAAAACGACCGACACACGGACGGACGGACGGACATGGCTCATTCGACTAACAATTCGGTCTCGATCATATGTCCTTAAGGTCTTGGGGGTCTACGGTGATTATTTCTCTATGTTACAAATTATGAATCAACGTTAATATACCTCCTGTCCTATGGGATGAGATATAAAAAAAAAAATTCTAACGCGAGTTGCCTGTAGTACGTAAAAAATTAAAAAAACAATTTGCGGCGGATCAGAACGATGATAATCGATATGTTGTATCACGCCTAAAGATCAGCGAAGTTATGAAAACGTGCGTTTATATCTAGCTTATCTGCATGATAAGCCAAATACATTCTGTATCGATGGTATCACAAAAATGAATATACTGGTCTTAATTCAGCGTGAAGGGCTCCCGACCGCCAAATGAGCTGATGCAAATCTTTGTTCGTTACCATGAATGTTTCGACATCCCTCCTGAACAATTTAAAGCTGACCTGTCCACTTTTTCTTCCTACGTTGCCTCCAAACGCCTCTCACACCTTCAGCGAACCCGTAATAACCACAGAAATTATTATCGATCCTAACCAATCTGTTAAGTGTTGGTCACTCTACTATCAAAATGTTAGAGGACTCCGCTCACAAGCTTCCCAAGATTTACTTAAATTCACAGAAACTTCCATACGATATTTTTGCCCTAACCGAAACTAATCTAATTCCAAAAATAAAAAAATCCGAAATGTTTACTCCCGATTTTAATGTCATCAGTAAAGATGGCCTTAAAAGATTAGAAAACCCAAGCGGTAGAGGTGTCCTTTTAGCAGTTCATATGCGACTTGATTCCAAGGAATTTAAGATTCCCAATGTAGACTTCCTAGAGTTGGCTTGTGCCAAAATTACTTTCCCTAAGCGCTGCCTCTATATATTATGCTGCTACATTCATCCATCTCAACCAATTGAGTCATATCGCCCGATTATAGATGCACTTGACTATCTAACCGAAGTGTTAAATCCTGAAGATAGAATTATTTTTATGGGTGACTTTAATCTTCCTGCATTAAAATAAGCCATATCAGAGGATGAGTCTCACTTCTGCAAACAAATGTAACATCCCAAAAAGAAATGTTGTTCATTGATTGTGTATCTAATGCCGGCATATACCAAATGAACGGCATCTCCAACTCAATGAATAGACACCTCGACCTAGTCTTTACATCTGATACGGACAACTTCATCGTCTTTAAAAGTGCTCATGTTTTAACCACAATTGACCCCCTACACCCGCCATTATCTCTGAACTTTTCCTTTGATAATATCAATGTCGAAATTGCCTCGGGAAATTGAAAATGCCTAAGAACTCGTTCCGAATCAGATTTTACTAACTATCAACATGTTTATAGTCGCTTTTCCGAGCTCTGCGAACAACTATACCTTGAATATCCTTACCGCATGCAATTCAAGCTTACATCTGATCCGAAAAGCTTCTATCAATTTGTCAATACTAAAAATAAAACTGACGGCTTCCCCTCAACTTTAAAATATCTCAATGATTCGTCAGCAGACCCAAAAATAATCGCAAATTTTTTTGCACAATTCTTCCGCCAAACGTTCTCTGAACCCTCCACAGAACCTGATCTAAACTACTTTGGCTATATGAGTAACTGTCCACAGAAATCTCTCGTCTCGGTAGATATAACCCAAGCCCTAGTAACAGATAAGATTATAATGCTAAAAGATGATTATTCTCCCGGTCCAGGCGGTCTGTCGGCAATAGTCCTTAAAAAATGTATAAATAGTTTGGTGCCCCCTCTCACTGCCTTGAAGTTGGAAATGAAGTTGATGCCATTGCTACCGATTTTAGCAAGGCCTTTGACAAACTAGCGCACCAAGTAAGTTTTGTAAAATGGATTAAATCATACTTGGAGGATCGTCAATACAGAGTGTTGTTCAGATCTTCGATTTCAGATTCAATTAATGCAACTTCTGGGGTCCCACAAGGCAGTCATCTCGGACCAATCCTCTTCATCCTTTCAATCAATGATGTAAATATGGTCATGATAAATTCTGATTTATCTGTTTTTTGCAGACGACTTGGGAATCTCTAAGGTAATAGTCTCGCCCTTAGACTCTTTATATCTACAAAACGACCTTGAATGATTTTCAATAAATGCCAGGCAATTACTTACACCCGTAAACGTTCTGCTCGAACCACAAGATCTTACTTCATAAATGGCACACAAGTGCCGACAATTACTGAAATTCGTGATCTAGGAGTTATTTGTGATAGCGAGCTAAACTTCCGTAGCCATATCAGCAATATTATCAGCCGCGCTAACTCCGCACTTGGTTTCGTGAAGCGGTGGTCAAAGGAATTCTCTGACCCCTACGTTACCAAAGCTCTTTACATCACTTACGTCAGACCTCTCCTCGAATATGCTAGTCAGGTATGGTCTCCCTACCAACAAATTCACATACAGAGAATAAAAGCTGTCCAAAGAAGATTTCTTCGCTTTGCTCTGTGTGGCCTTGGTTGGACAGATCCCTTAATTTTGCCAACCTATGAAGACCGATTAAAATTAATTAATATGCATTCATTAAAAAAGCGACGCGATGTTGCTGACATTCTCTTCATCCACCAACTTCTTACTGGCAACATTGTTAGCGCTTAACTCCTGCAGCTAATCACCTTTAACCCTAACACCCGGAACCTCCGATCAGTACCTTTGTTTCGACTAAAATATCATCGCACTAACTATGGTCACTTTGAACCTATTTCCAGAATGCTACGTATCTGTAATAGCCACGCACAATCATTTAACCTCAACTGCACCAAGAACACACTTAAAAAGACTCTTTTAAATCCACCCCATTCCTAAAACTCTTAATTTCCCAAAGCTCGAATCCCCCTTTTTTTCTTAGCTTTAAGTTAACGAAAGTTTTGATTGTTTAAGGTTTAGTTTTAAGTTAAGCTTGTAATAAGCTAATAAAATGCCCATGGGGCGTCAAATTCAAATACGGGTTTACACTGAAGACGGTTACCCTACATCAGCTTCTTGCCTGAGAACTCTCCCCTGCAAGGGTTCACACCGAATCGGTTACCTCTGCACCTTCGCATCCGCGAGGACAATTCTTAGCAGAGGAGCAACAGGCTCGGACTTATACCGAAATCGGTTGCCCTGCCGGACTCTCTCTCCTATAGGAACTATTCCTCACTGACCAACCCACCTCCTCGTCGACCTCAAGCAACCCCCCCCCCCCCCCCCCCCCACATCCCAATCCGTATCAACAAGGCAAAATTCCCACCTGGTGTCCAACAGTCACGAGACCACCCTTTCTTCAGGCTCACTGGCCCCCCTAAACTCTGGCGACAACCGTTCACACCGACACGGTTACCAACAGCCTTCATTACCCTCGGGTACGTCTCAACCAATCAAACTCTGGTTGGTGACCTTCGGTACAGGTTTATACCGTCACCGGTTGCCTAGACCTCTCCCACCCAAACGGGTAGTCATCATTTAGGTCCTCGGGCTTGCAACTCCTGGTAACACAATGGACCTCCAGCCACCCAACCTAATTGACCTTCTTGACTACACTGGAATTTAAGACTACCGTTTCTATGTTTGCTGAACTCTTTCTGTAAACAAAGGTTCACCTTTGTAGGCAGTAAGAAATCCATGCAATTCAGGTTTAAGGCTTTGGATTATTGAATTGGCTTAATCTCTCTTTCCGGTGGTTTTGGATTTTACCTCCATAGTAAAAAAAAAAATTTTTACACACAGCAACCTATCATTTGGTATACATTTCATTTCTGTTGCTCTTACGCCCAGACTCCCAACAAATTTGCCCATCCTCCTTTGACAAAAAATTACACTACAAAATTTGTAGATACTAGAATTTTCTAAATTTTTTAAAAATAAGGCATATGCCTCTTCCCAGTTTTTTTTTAGGTTAAAAAGTCAGAGTTTTAGTCCTAAATCTATGCAAACACCTAGCCTAAAGCATTCAACAGTTATATCCCGCCCACTTTTGGAGTTGTGGCAGTTTCTTTTTTTGGTAGGGTAGGGTATTTTGCAATCCGTCGCAGACGCACTGAAGTTTTAACATACGCACTGTTGCACTTTTCCAATTGTATTTTGGTTAAATTTAAGTTTTTTTTTTTTTGTAAAATGGAACCCTAAAAGAGGGCGAGGCTAAAAACTTTGCATGATCGAAATCTATAATATTGACTGCTTTTCCTTTTATATTTTTTTCTTATTTTTTCCTAAATTAGCCCAGTCGAAATCCACTTTTTTCTGGAAAATTTCAGACTTTTCGTTAATTCTGCCTCCAAATGTGAGAGTCATACAATGTATGACAAAATTTGGGACTTTTTGTTTGTAAGCATACAGTTATGTATATGACAATGTTAAGCATTTTTTTTTCTATTTCAAACAAAAATGTAGAATAACTAAAGGAGGTTTGACGATTTTTTTTTTTTTCATTTTTATGTCTTACATCAGACCATGTAAAGTGACAAATTTCAGCTTTTTACGACGTTTTCCAGCTTTCAAAACTCTGGAGGTAGTTGCACAATCACACCAACTGTGGGTGAATTGAAAAAATAAAACTAGACACAAACTATATGTGTATATAAAATATGTAAATATTTCAAAGTGTTTAACACAAGTAACAGAGAAAGTCTATTGCAGACAGTTAAATTACTCATTTCTTTCTTCTCCAGAACTGTGTGCAGAATTTGTCAGTTTTACCAACTTTTTTTTTCGTGGGTAGAAAAAACTTTCATAGGTACTACGAGGACCGGCCGCGCGTGCTCATAGTAGTGTGGGATTTCTGCTTACTAAAAAATCCTCCAATTTTCCGTCAGACTACGACTTAGTTTCCTTAACAAGTAGTTCAAGCTTCTGTATAGTAATCGCGTGTGGCAGGCTGCCTTCCAACGAAGGCACCTACAATGCCGTCAATTTTGTAGGTGCCTTCGTTGGAACCAACGAATACCAACGGTCTCATACGTTGTAGTCGGCGCGTAAGATTTGTCTGATCCAAAGTTCGGATAATTTCGTTGTTGCAATGTCCGCGAAGTCGAGTACAAAGCAAAGTTTGTTACCTCGTAAGTCATGGTTGCGATTCCTAGATCTCGGTGTAGATCGCTATTTCTTATATACCACGGAGCATTAACGATTACTCTGAGTGTCTTATTTTGAAAAGTTTCTAAAATGGATATATTGCTTGGTTTAGTACAACCCAAAAGTTGTATACCGTACGTCCAAGATGGTTTTAGCACTTAAGTTTTACTAACTTAAGATTTGTTATAAAACGACGCCACTAACTTCATTCTGCTCAACAACAAAATTTTAATAAAACCACGCAAAAAATTTCACGCAAGCTTTAAAAGAAGGTGGTTATATATCATATTATTATATTATACATATTAAAAGAAACTAAAAATGTGCACCGAAGGCCGTAAACTCTTACAGACAGGTATCCTTACTACATCGTACTACCCTACGGGCGGGGCAAGTTGGACCACGCAAATTTCTCAGAAACCGTAAGATTTAATAGAAGATGATCATACACGAACCAAGCATGCCCTTTAACCAGCACGTGCCATACCAGTTTCAGTTGTCTCGTGTGCTCAGAAAAGAAACCACTTACAGTTTTGTCTTTTTTAAGTGCAAAAGTAAAAAATACGTTTAAGATAGTTTTTTTTTTTGTTTTAATAGTGAAAAAAATAGAATTAAAGACTGAGGTAAAGTGTTTTTATGAGTAAATATATTTGGCCTTACTAATAACGAAATTTAGTGCACAGCTAAAATTTAAGCTCCATACTTTCCAAAAAAGCGCTAGTAATAAGAATTTAAGTATTTAGCTTTTCCCTTAGCTGTACACTAAACTTTGGTGTTCTGAAAGCTATGTATTAAATTTTAATAGTTTGACATTAAACGGTTGAGAGTTTCCGCTTTGTTAGATTTTGAAGTACAAAGGTGCAAATGTACAATAAGTACAATAAAAGAGTCCCATTTGAGGAAAAGTGCTAACATAGCACTACCAAATAGCAAAGCAGGCATCACTGCTTGTAAACAAATCTAAATTTCAAAACGAAAACAGCTGTCATTCGCATTTGGGCAATTTTAGCCAGAATGATATCGTTGGTAAGCAACATTGCAACTTAACATCGGCCTTAACAGCAATCTTTTATTTAAACAAAAAAAATTAAAGGGAGCGTAATTAAAGACTCTACTTCAAGAGAAACAACAGCACACGGGAAATAAACTGACACAAACACAACAACCAAGCGGTTTTTTTGGTAAGGCTACAAAATTCAACTTTATTTCTTTCTACAAATATTGTACAAATTGTTCGAGGCTTTGATTTTGCGACGGAAAGGAAACCCACTGTTTTAGGCCTTTATCGCCACTACCAAAGCTTATTCCGCGTTTGCGACCACCACCGTCAGGACTATTATAGCGAAACCGCTGCTGCAACTGTTCCTGTCAGTGGAACAGGACAAGGTCGACGGCACAAACACGCGTACCTTCCGAAGAGAGCAGCAAAAAGCTGGGGGCGGGACTCCACCGAAAGAACTATACAAATTTTTCCGATGTCTAAAAGCATGAACTTCCTTCAAATACATTCTTATAAGTCGAATAAAATTATCTAAAAAAAAATTCTAACAACCGCCTTCTAAATTTTCTTCATGAATTTTGACTTTTGAATTTTTCTTGACTATTATTTTGAAAGCTTAAAAGTAATAGATCTCGCAAATGCTCTGCATTAGCTACACAAAACATTAAGTTGGTTATTAGTATCATTTGTATTAAGCTCCCTATTAAATATTAAGCTGTCTACTTAAAAGTAGGGAACTTAATGTTTTGGTCTTAGTAAGGCCCATTGTATTTTTTATTCTGTGCGTTAAATTGAACAAATTTAAGTATTTTTTTTATTTATGTAGAAATATGTAAGTATGTTCACCAAACTAGGTGTGGGGTTAGTTGGACCAGGTGGTTTTTATAGACGGTTTTTATATGTATCTGATGTTATTTGGTTTTCCAAACCCCAAACACGAACTTACAAACGTGTAACGGAGTGAGCGACAGCCAGTAAAAGGCAGATGAATACCTACAGCTATAGCAGCTGTTCTTTTACAAGAAAAATCCTTAAGGGAAGCCGCGTTAGAATTCGAAATACCAAGAACAACACTAAGAAGATTTCTTAATAAAAAAAATCGCAAGAAAGTCCTCGTATAGGTTATTTTGGGCCGATGCAATTTTTTACCGAAGAATTGGGGAGAATTAAATTTAAAATTGAAAAGTGAAAAATTCCAACAATTTACAATTCTAGAAACACTATAATAATGGCTATAGTCCTATGATCAATATTTCATCATGGTCATTATTATGATTCATGATCAGTATTTCAAACACTGCCAGGCGAACATTGTCAGGAACATTTATATTATAATGATGCTAATATGAACAACTCTTCCTATGGTTTCTCATAAGAGTAAGAGGTTCTCATAAGAGTACAACTATTTGAAAAACAAACAAAAGCCACAAACAGTATCAAAACACACAAGTATTACTTTTTTTTGATTGCAGCATGTATTTAATTTTGTTGCTGTTTTTTAAAAGTTATTTTGGCCTTTTAAAATAAATTTATTTATAAAAATTTAGTTTGCTGTGGTTTTTGGAACGTTTTTTTCAACTTTTCTTCAACACACTGGTCCAACTTGCCCATCTATAGGGGCTAGTTTTGGACTAGTTGCTTGGACTAGTTCAGTTGGACTAGTAGCTTGGACTAGTTCCATGTAAGGCAGCATTCATTATCTGCTTTTACATATTTTCAATTTTATCAAATTTAATTTAAAAGACAAAAGATCACTCTTTCTTTTGAAACCAGTCTCAAAGTTATACAATGAATAGTTTGATTTATATAAGCCTCCAAGTAAAAAGTGGTCCAACTATCCTCGCCCTACCCTACTACCCAAACCCAAGCTCATTTTCTACTACCCTAACAATAGTGGAAAACTTATGGATTTCGGCAAATTAAAACGTATCCCGTTTTATTATAAATATAAGTAGAGTGGCGAAACAGCTCTATTTGAACCAAGTTCTCAACCATATATGCTTGTGTGTTGTATTCTTCACATACAAGACCATTTTGCTTCAATTTACCGAATTACCTGATATCGGGCAACCGAAATTTCCTTCACTGCCGCGGTTTTGTTGCTTTGGCTTCACCTGCAGTTGCTCCTTCCCTCTGGCACTTCGAAATTGTTGAAATTGTTTTGCTGAAACTTTTGGTTCGTTCAGTAAAGGATGAGCTGAAAAATCGCTGTCTGACACTCGTGTTGGAGCGAACGGTTGATGCTCACAGTTTCCCTGAGTTATGGTGTTGTTACCATTTTTGTGTCCGCATGTGTCACATCTAATTGACTATAAATAATAAAAATTAAAAATAAGAATGTAGAACTTCCTTCCGTTTAACTCTACTCCAGACTCCCCTCTTAAATGCAGGTTTGCATTGTTAAAAAAAAAATAGAACAAAACAATATAAAAGCATGTTGCTTTTGCAATTTAGGATAAAAGGAAAGATCGTGATAAGAGTCAAGCACAATTCTCATCCCAGCACTGACTTACTTTGGCAAATTGAAGAGGATACATTAAAACTGGCTCTCCGCGGGTGATTTCAATTAAATATGGCGACATTAGTTTTGCTTTAGTCTGCCTCTTCTGGTCATAGATTTCGTCCAGCAACAGAAACTTGTCCAATGAATCAATTTGAAAAGTTGAACTCACACGAACTCGGACCATGAGTTGCGGCTCGCAGTCTGGCTTAGGCGCTCTTTTTTGTATATTTGGGCATTTAAGAAGCACAGCACTAATTGTTGGAGAGGAGATTGTCTTTGAGGATTCGCGCACTTCTTTGTGGGGCATGAAAGCCCCAGGTTTAATAAAAACTATTGGTAAAACAACGTACAAATAAATCAATTTGCTAATTGCCATTTTTAAATAAAATATAAACTGACTGACTTTAGTTTCCAACCAGAGCTACTAAGGTAATTCTACAGTCAGCAGGTTGTAGAAGCTAAAACATGCAGATTCTGAAACTATTAACGCCGCGCCGTTTTCATCCGTTAGCATTTCTTTCCGTAAGCCTCAAGGAGTTTCTATCCACCCAAAGTTAAACCAATTATATACAATTATGGGGAGGAATGAAAAAAAAAGTACTATGTGAAGAGACATAGTATTTTTTTACAAGCAGAAAACTCCTAACTGGCTTTCACTAAGAAAGGAAAATGTCTAGAGGAAGATGCGATTTCCATTTACTAAATAATTTCCAGACTACTGTCATGGTTTTAAATTATCATGATTTTTGTTTCAGTTATTATTTAATCTTTATTCTAATGTTTTTGCCTATAGGGCTCGTAAAATAAAACTCAATTTCACGTTATAATTAATTTCGTAAAAAGTAATTAGGTAAGTAAAGTAGGTATCGTCTTCCGAATCCAACGGGGACCAAGAGCGAAGATGAAAGCTGTCCACGTGGATCGCCTACATCGCTACTTCGAAAGTCATGATGACCTACTTGTTCGGGACGCACAAAACTAAGAGGAGGGCAATGTGATGTGGAGAAAAAACGTAAAAAGACATGCAGGAGTCGCTAAATCACCCATCCAATCACTTTACGAATGCACCTGCTTGATTCTCTAAACGAACAGACCTAGCTGTCATTCCAGTCAGCTGACAGCATACCTACTGACGTTCGAAGTTCGAACTTCGATATCGAATTACCCTCGAAAGGGGAAATATACAGAAAGTGCTAGAATTTGTATAAACACACGGTACTTGTAAAAATCAGAGAAAAGTAAAAAGTGATTGCAAAAGCGTAGCGAAGCTATATTAAGTGTAGTTTGAGTTTAAATAATTTTTCTTTGATATATAAAATGTTTAGTTATGTAACTATAAATGTGAAATTGAGTTATATTAAACGAACCCCAGGCCAAAATATTACAATAATATGACACTTGGTGACATCTAACTTGGTGAAAATAATGTGACGTCTGTCATCGACAGTGGATTTCTTCTACATTGCGTCGTATGAAGTAAAGAAGATACTTTTTTCTTGGTATGTACTTATTTGATAGATTCTCTTTTCAGACAACACTTTAAACATAAATAAGCAATGGGACAACTAAGAAGAACTGCCGCTCTTTCGAAATCTTATCAAGTTTGTTTCGACGAATCAATGATTGTGCCAATTAGGCAAATATGTTTTTGTCAAATCGGTGTTATAAAAAGAAACTTATTGATAATGCTCATTGAAAAGCTAGAGTTTGTAAATATTACAAACAAAACAAGAAAGAGATTATGCTGATTAACTCATAACAGAAACAGCTTTGAAGCAATTCAAGCAGGCAGGCTTTACGTCATCATTGGAGAAGATATAGATTTGGTCGTTATTTAGATCGGATACACTCAAGTACTTCAAGGAGAAATTTTCTTTAAAAAGTTGGAAAATGCAATGTGAAAACACAGAAATTTTCGTCAAAAAGCTTTGATGAATATCCTCTTAACCCCAAGGATGGGGTTGGGTGCTGCAAAATTAACCCTGGACCCAATAATAACAATATTAATCAGCTCCTGAATAGTTACTTAATACATTTAGAGTTACAAACACTATTTTGTAATTGTAATTCACCACAAGCGGCTTTACAATTACATATATAAACATTATATATGCCAGGCGAATATCGTCAGGAACCTTTATATAATAATGACGCTAAGACTAAGTGACAACTTTTCCTACGGTTTCCCATAAGACAGCGAGTATTTTTTTAATTATTTCTTTCAGGAAAGGCGAACCTAGGTATACAAAATTTAAAAAATATAAAAGCAAACCAACTTTAAATTTTTTACAATTATCACCTTGATTGTAAGACTTACAAAAGAAAAATAAAGCCGGTAGAGATCCTCTTGTGGGCAGGGCATCGATTTGAAGAGAAATTTTCCAAATTCATTTAATTCAATATTATTTTTCCAAATCGAAAAAAAATTACTTTGTAAACACTTAGTTATACGGGGTGTTTCGCAAAGAATGGATAAGCCTGAAATACCGTTAAGTACTTACACGTTATGGCGTCTATGAAGCTGGCACCTCATTTTTAAAATTTTTAAGATTTGACACGAATTCTAGTGGCACCCGCAATAGTTCTATAGTTCCTCATATAAAATAAGAATAGTTAGAGATTAGATAGAAAAATTGCATTAGAAAAAAATGGGGTGCCAACTTATGGTAGCACCTCATTTTTACAATAAAATACTATTTTCTATTTGTTGAAAGAACCCGATGATTAGGCTCCGTCAAAAGAAAAAGGCTCGTTTAGAAAGATGTATTTTATTTAAAACTTAAGGACCGGTTACAAATTCGGTAAAATCCGTCCGCAAGGAAGAAAACCTAAAGGGATCAATAAAATGGCTATCTCCATTTCTAGATCGAGTCAAGGATGTAGAACTTTTAAGAGTAGAAGGCCGTCTACAAAACGCCGTCGTACCAGAAGAACGTAAACATCCTTATCTGCTTCCAAATGATCATTGGTTTGTTAGGAGTTTTGTTAGACATTTGAGCAGGTCAAATTTCCATGCAGGACCAAAGGCTCTGTTTGCTCTCATGCGCAGTAGATTTTGGATCATCAACGCTTGAACCCTCGCAAGAGCAACGGTGCAGAATTGCATACACTGCGTCAAATATCGCCCAAAACTGCTTGAACAAGTTATGGGAGATCTGCCATCGTCAAGAGTAACAGTTTCATGACCTTTCTCGGTGGCGGTTTTTGTGTGCTTCGCTTCAAAGGCAGTGCATTTGGAAGCCGTCTCCGATCTCTCCTCGGACGCATTTTTAACAGCGCTTAAACGGATGATAGGTCGTCGAGGTTTACCCTAAGACATATATTGCGACAAGTGGGCCGGAATGGTGAAACTTCACCCAACCTAAATACGTTTACTCATTTTGTTGTTGTTTAATTTGAACTACTCAATTCAATTAACGTAACTGAAAACATTGAATTGTTTGAATTTGAAAATTATACCAGTAATTTGTACCTAAAGTTAACTATTGTAATTCAAATATTGCGCTTATCACTTAATCAGCCATATTTATTTTATCATTATAACGTAACACAAAGAGGAATAGACGATTAGCAAATTGTATATAAAGGGACAATCGAAGTCATTAAATTAGTTTTTATAACGTAATACAGAAGTCACTGTCTTTTTCTTTTTACTTGGCTTCGTTTCGTCTTCGGCAAGAGAGCGCATCATATCTTGCATTTGCATACATTCGCTTATCAGTTTCGCGCTAAGCTTGTCACAAGACTTGCTTTCGATCTTTGTCATCGTCGCTTAGTGCATACACACTGGTGTGTACACTGTACAGTATAACAGTTTCGCTCTTCTTTCAAACGCCGGTTTATGTGTGCAAGAACAAGCTGTGCTGATAGCTTAAGTTTGTCTTATACACACATTAAATTACATAGTTTACCATCGCAGCACCCACGGGACGTTGACCTCGGTGTGTTTTGATAATTTCAATTTTACATTACCTATGTAAAGTTTCTCTCGGCACAGCTGATGGTGCGCGAGAAAGCAAAAAAAAAAACCTTCAATAAATTTTGTTAGTCTGCTAATTGCAGTACCAAAATTCTATTGACGGTCGCGAAAAAGATCGCGGTCGTCCAGTCACCTTCAAAGTTCGTTTAAGATAATCTCAAAGTCTTGCTGCTATCAAGTTTGCTGTAAGTTCGAGTTTTGGCAACGTTAATTCTCCATCATTGTTTTCCTTCAGTGGCGCAACTCTAACCTTAGCACTCAGACAAAAGGTCAAGGGGAATTGCACCCTTAGATGCACCTCATAGATGGAAAAAAAATCTTAAGTCTGATGACGGTGGGTGCAATAATCCCCAAGGGATCATAAATTCGTGTAATTGCCTGTAACACGCTCCTTTTGGTTCCACTATCCACCTTAAGCTGGAGACTTTGAAATGACCGTGGAGGTACTTGCAACTCGTCCGTGAAAGCATGACATACGAGACCTAAGAACTTTTGACTTTCAACAAGTTCCTCCTTCCCGAAAAAAAAACCCGCGCACTTCCACACTGTTAGAATGTCATTTCTGTAATGTCATGGAAGCTGCCTTCATAATTTGCATTGCATGGACTCTCTATAAATTATTTTCCCTTCTTCCTCGGTGTCTCAGCTTAAAACTAAATCATCCATGTAAAACGCTTTCTTTAATGTGTTACACGTACCTGGAAACTTTTCCTTCATCTCCTCTAGATGTTTTTGTGTAGCAGCTGTTAGCAAAAATGGGCTACAATTCATGCCAAACGTAACGCGCGTCACCCTGAAGACTTGATAGAGACGATCTTTAATTGATGAAAACCAAACGAAACTATGGGAATCTCGATCCTTTGCAGTCAATAAAATTTGCAGAAAAGCCTTTTCTATATCTGCACATCAGCAAGCAAATTTGTACCTGTTTCCAAAAAACTGTTGAGAGTTGGATGATCCTCAGTGTGAAAATGCGTCGAATATAATCCGTAATCGTGTAGTCTTACTCTCCTCTTTATAAACAAGATGATGTGGGAGGTAAAACGTTCGACTTGATGACTGATATTCTCTAACGGGCTCGGCTATTCCTTCCTTGAGTAGCTTTTGAATGGCTGCATCATACTCTAAAAGTTTATTGGAATCTGACGAAATTCGCCGCACCAAAGAATTAGCACGTGCAATAGCCAGTTTCTTGTCACCACAAAAACTCGAATTGTCATCCTTTCAAGGCAGTGCTACTTGGTAACGCAGTCCCACTCGTTAAATGCATTTCTGCGTTAATATTTCTGTTAAAGAAGTCTTTTCCTCCTCTTCTCCCTGTATGCCTATTGCTTCTAGTGCCCACACCGCTCCAAATTATCCGTGAATTGGTCAATTGGTCGACGCAAACCTTGTCGGCTAATCTTATATTGGCAAAAGAAAAACATTGTTCATCCGGGGCATCCAAGAAGTCGACCCAGATTTGGGGCACAACCAACGCTTCCTCTTCAAGAGTTTGGTTATCGTTTTGGCTTCTCAAGCGAATTTTCATTTTTTTCAACACTTGCTGAGGGGAACTAGATGTTGCACCAAAGGGACCGACCGCCATCCTAACTTGTCCGATTTCTATTAGATTAAATTTCCTTGCAATACTTTCGCATATATAAGTTGTTTTGCTGCCGCCGTCGATGACAATTCGTAGCAAAAGATTGTCTCTTTGTCTCCGTCCTTCGCCAATACAACGAGCGGTTTTTAGGAATACGTTAGTGTTTGTACCATGCCCCATGCGAATTGCACACGAGATTCGATGACACACTTTCGTCTATCTCATGGTCACTCCCTTGTTCCTGTTTTATATCCATATCACCTACACTTTGCATGACAGCAAGAGACGAACTTTTTTGAAATTTCGGATCACATATTGTTGTCATGTAATTTCCGTTGCATCTTTTACATTGGGATCCATTTGACACTCCTGCATTTGTTGGAAAGATGTCCCCTTTTCGCACAACGAAAACATCTACCGTCTTTGGCTAAGATGTCTCTTTTCTGCAGAAGCGTCAAATTGGATTCACAGTCAATAGTGACGGAAGGGCAAAATACACACTTACTGTTTTCGTTTAATGCAACTAAACTTGCAGCTGTGGAAGTGACGTCATAGTTAGCCTTTATGTGACTATGTTCGAGTGAGCTGGATACTTCACTTCTTTCCATTGCTTCGATCTGTGTCCTAAGAAATTCCATAAGCCTTTGTACATGTCCCATGGCGGACGTGGTGCTTGTGCTGGACTCGGAGAGTGAGGACGTCGCATCTTTGCATCTACGTCACCTACGTCTTCTTTTCCGTCGCTGTGGTTGTGATGTTCGTCCCGTTCCTTTATTCGAAGGTAATCATTTCGTAACTCCACGGGCAGACAACGCAAGAGGATTGACTTCAGCATGACGTCATATTGATTTGAGGATACATTTAAAGACGTTAACGATCGTCTGCATGTAGTGATAGAATTGTACAGATGCCGAAGACTGTGAACATTACTAGACGAATGTACTGGTCGAAGCGAAACAAGCTGTTGAATATGACTATCGATTAACCGTTCGTCGTCTCCGTATTGTTGTTTTAGCAATGATATAGCAGCATCGTAGCAGTTCTCTGATGCGGTGAATCTCGCTACAACCCTTTTGGCTGCACCTAACAGACACGATTCTAAGTAATTAAATTTTTCCTTGCACGAAAGGGACACATTTTCATTAATCGATAAGCGGAATTGCTCCCAGAAGGGAAGCCAGTGCACGAAAGGGCCACATTTTCATTAATCGATAAGCGGAATTGCTCCCAGAAGGGAAGCCAGTGCAAGTTTTGGGAGACTTATGTTTAGGCTCTGATTTGGCCTTGTATTTAAAGTTATTTCGGCCTCATTTTCAGTCGGAGCAGGGCTAGATTTTTCTACTAATTTTTTTTTTAATCGGGTATCCAAGCGGGATAGCACGTTATTTGCAGAATCTTTATACTCAGCTATTTTTATCCTTTGCTGCTCGAAATTTTGCTTTAATGAGGTCCTTTTCCATGATTTTAGCATTAATAGTGTTATGTTTTTGCCTGGGGTTCGTCGAATAAAACTCAATTTCACTTTTATAATTTCACAATGAAACACTTTATTTATCAAACAAACTTATTTAAACTCAAATCACACTGTTATTCAACTTTACTACTTAGAATTTAACACTTTATTTTAATTCAATCACTTTTTACTTTATAACCGATTTTCAAAAGTCCACGTTTAAAATATCACTGTCCCGAACGAGCCTGTCACCTGTGCATTTATACAAAATTAAGCACCTTCTAGTACGTTCCATACTTTCCGTTTGGTAATTTTCCATTGGTACTCTTTCGCTAATTACAAGGAGGGGAAGTCGAAATTCGAACTTCGAATATGACAGCTGCTGTCAGATGACTGGAATGACAGTTGGGTATGTTCGTTTAGTGAACCGAGCGGGTGCGTTCGTAGTGTGAATTGATGGGTGCATTCAGCGACTCCTGCGTGTTGTTTTATCTCTTGTTGCCACATAACAATAGTGTTGAGACTATCGTTGACCGCTCGCAAACGTTGCAAATACGTACGCAACTCTTCTTCGATTCCGTCAAAATTTTCCTCATTATCTAATTTCGAATCCGCGGAATTTAAGTAATCGAAAGCCGCCTTAACTATTTTGGTAAGTTGACCTCTATTTGCTGCACGTGACGCGAATTCCATTCCGTTTGAAATTGTATACAAAATAAAAAATGACTTTAAGTTTAAATTCTATAAAAACGACTAGCCTTCCTGGGTTTCGGCACTAAATGTTGAAAGAACCCGATGATAAAAGTCCGTTAAAAGAAAAAGGCTCGTTTATAAAGATGTATTTTATTTAAAACTTAAAGACCGGTTACAAATTCGGTAGTCTGACCTCGATGGAGATTCAAAGACAACTGATCAATTAAAGATTTTAATTATATTAGGAGAAAGTTAGAAAGAGAAGAAACTATTGTTGTTTTTTTTTTTGTTGTTGAATACTAGGGTGGACGGAAGCTAAAATCTTTCAAAAGATACCAATACGCCCACTATAGCAGGTATATAACACCGAAGTAGCCGATATTGGTTATGCCCGATTCCCACGTGCTAAAAAAGCACCCATTTATAAGAGACACTATGAAACTGCCAGAATTTCATTGTAATAAATTTTGGCTCTCTCATAATAATTCTTCACTACAACTAAGTTAACTTAACAAGTAGTTTACGCTTCCGTAGTGTTTATCGCATTGGGTAGGTTGCTATCCAGTGAATGCACTTACTAAAGCCGTTCATTCGTGCGGCTTCACCCTACGCCGCTAGATCGAAGGGTCTTGTTCTTTGTAGTCGTCGCTCGTTGTTTACATCGTTAAGAGTCTCGTTGAGAGTATGGATCATTTCATTGTTGCAATGAACATGAAGGCGAGCATTTAGCCTTCGAGCAAAGATTGTTACTTCTTCGCTCACAGTAGCTATTCCTAAATCTCTGTGAATATCACTATTCCTTATATACCATGGAGCATTCACAATGTCTCTTAGTGTCTTGTTTTGGAAAGTCTGCAACATGAACATGTTGCTCGGCTTGGTACAACCCCAAAGTTGTATACCGTATGTCCAGGACGGCTTTAACACCTGCCTGTATAAGAGCAGTTTGTTTTATATGCTTAATTCCGAAAATCTTCCGATAAGCCAATACATTTCCCTGAGCCTAATCTCGAGCTCGTCACGCTTCTTCTTTACGTGTGGTTTCCACCTTAGTTTAGCGTCCAGTGTCATCCCTAGATACTTCGCTTCATTTGCATAAGGTATTTGTGCAGAATTTATCGTTAGTAGGTTAGTTAGCTAGTTAATTAGGTACTTTATTTTCTAAAATAATTCATTAAAGTTTACATTTTGTACAATTTAAGCAATGGCTTTGCCGTCTGTCGTAGAATGACAACAATTTATGCATTATTAAAAATTTCTGAAAAAATAACTTTGTTTTCTTTTGTATTTTGTTAAAACTGCTCTTTTAGTATATTTTTTCTATATCTAAAGGCAACATGGTAATAAGCTGCGAGGGATTTCCAGTTTGCACCATTAAGTAGTTCGTTCATCTCTTCTAGTCCAAGACGATCTTTTTCAAAGTGTGATCGGCGGGTTTCTTTTAGTATGGGGCATGCACCTAGAAAATGCAGTATGTCTTCCTTCTTTCCTGTGTTGCACAAACTGCAACGCAATGGTAGGTCATTGCGGTGTGGGATAAAAATAAGATTTACTAGTTCTCCACGTATTCGAAAAATTGTTGATATCTTATAGATGCGGGGAATGGATTTTGTGTATGAAATATTCTCGTGATTGAGGTGTTTGTAAATAAGTCGGGAGTTTGAGTTTTTCGCCTCTAAGATTGATTTCCTTCTCATTGCCTGATCAATATCTGACAAATACTTTTGGATGCATCTCCTCCATTCCGGGAGGTTGTGTTCGTTGATGTTTAAGTTTAGGCCGTATTTGTCCGATGCATTGACCCAGTCTTTGAAGAACAGTGTCCTAGTTCTTATGGCTTTCTTAGCCAATATCTTTGTTAGCCGATAATCTTCGCTGTGCTCTAAAATGTTGGTAACAAAATTCATGTTCAGCTTGAGCGTGAACAAAAAGAGAGGTGCGATTCCACTTTCGATATGAAGCATGTAGTTAGGGGTAGTTGCTGGCAAGCGAAATACCTTTTTTAGAAAAAACCTTAGGAGCTTTTCTACCTCGTCGAATTGTTTGCTTCCCCATACCTGAGCCCCATAGCACATTACCGACCGCATCACTGCTTCGAAGACTTTAAATTTTGCTGTAACAGGAACGTTTGCACTGGACAGCAGATTTCTCAATGTCGCGTTAATTAAGTTTTTCGCTTCCCTCAGCTTCTGCTCCAGGTGACATTTCAGTGACAAATTGTAGGTAACTGTGACTCCAAGGTATTTATAAGACCTGACTATTTCCAGTTCATGTCCGCCATACTTCCATTTCTCACTCCTAGCGAATCGTCCCGTTCCCTTCTTAAAGATCATTAGCTTCGACTTTGCCGCATTGATGTGCAGGCCTTTTAAACTACAGTACTCCTCCAACTTATTTATCATAAGTTGCAGCGCACACGGAGATTCTGCCAATAAAACAATATCGTCTGCGTATAGCAAACTCTTAATCCTCAGTCCTTCAATGATTATGCCGGCTGGCAGGTAATCAGTCAAATCTTCGAGGAAAAGACAGAACAGAGGTGGACTTAAAAGGCACCCCTGTTTTACACCTATGCGTACATTAAACCACTTAGATATGTTCTCACCATCCCATACCGCCGACTTATTGTTCTCGTAGAGTGCCATTAAGGTTTTCAAAAATTTCGATGAAATTCCCATTTTCGATAATTTGTAGAATAGGCAGTTTCTGTTTATTGTGTCAAAGGCACCTTTAAAATCTATAAAGAATGCGTACAGTTTTTTCCTTCGATTCAAATACATTTGCGCAATTGATGTTAAGCAGAATATCTGGTCTACTGTAGAGAAACCTTTCCTAAAGCCCGCTTGGAATTGGCTCAGTTTTCCGTGCTCTTCTACCCATTTCGAAAGCCTAGTGGTCAGAATTCCCGTAACGATTTTCGCCACCGTGTTCATAAACGAAACTCCTCTGTAATTTGCTGCTACATTCGGATCCCCCTTCTTGAATATTGGGAAAATAATTGCTTTTTGAAATTCCACTGGTACTATACCACTGTTGTAGATCCTATTAAAAGCCGAAAGCAGATTCTCCAGAAACGTCGGAGTAGCATTTTGAAAAAATTCGTATGGAATGCCGTTCTCCCCAGGCGCTTTTTTTTGTTTCGCTTTTGCCAGCACTTCAAGCAGTTCAGTCCCTTCAAGTGGTCTATCTAGATAAATGTCATGTGTTTGCGGCATAGCGTACTGAAATAGGACCAGGGACTCCTTGGTTTTGAAATGCTGCATAAGCTCTTTCGATTCCATCACGTTTCCGCGCTTATGAGTGGCGCTATTAAGTCTTTTTGCTATGGACCATAACTCTCTGCTACTTATTGCCTTGGAAAGCTGCCCAGCCAGTCCCTCTGCAGAATTTATGAACAGAGGTAAATTGTTAACCCTTGTTCTCGTTAAGAGCGATTCGCCAAGTCTTCTTCCAGACACAAATTCTGTCCAATGCTCGTTGGAGGTTTCTTGTTGATGACTCGACTGATTCACCTGTTGCCAGGATGGCCGTATCGTCCGCAAACGTGGCCACGACTGTCTCGTCATCTAGAGGTATGTCTCTTGTGTAGAGCAGGAACAGGGTCGGACCGAGGACACTTCCCTGGGGTACTCCAGCTCGGATTTGCTTGACACGAGTAATCGAGTATTCAGTACTACACCTAACACGAAAAAGTCTGTTATCAAGATAGTTTTTCAATATTCTAAACATGTCTCCCGGCAAGTTTTGCCGTAGCTTATATTTCAAGCCTTCGTGTCATATCTTGTCGAAGGCTGGCGATACGTCGAGGAAAGCACTTAAACATATTTGCGTTATTCTGTAGACTTGATCTATTGTGGAATGGTTAGGTCTTAAACCGAATTGATGATCTGGGACCAAACGTCTTTCTGCAATTATTGGTTGTAATCGCTTCAGCAGAAGTTTCTCGAATACTTTCGATATTATCGGCAGAAGCGATATGGGCCTATAAGATTTCTTATCATTTGCACATTTCCCCGGTTTTGGAACCATAATGACTTCAGCAACTTTCCATTGCCTTGGGACGTATAGAAGTCTAAGAGAAGCGTTTATCATATAAAGTAGCTTGACTAATGCCTTTTTTGGTAGCTCTTTTAATATTTCGCCAGTGATCAGGTCGTAACCCGGGGCCTTATTATTTTTAAGGTTGCTAATTGTCTGTCGGAGTTCAACTAACGAAACTTTTTTCATTCTAAAGCTATCAGGTTCCGCGTTGTTGTTTCGAACGTCAGCCAGCGGCAAACCGTCGAAAGGCTTGAATGTTTCTTCTAAATGATCAGCAAACAAATTCGCCTTCTCTTTTTTCCCTTTTTTTCTCTTCTCTCCTATTCGCCGTTAGCTTTTTTTTTATTGGTGCCTATTGGATTATAGGTTTCTTGATAGACTTAACTGCTTTAAACAGCGAGTAGTTTGAGCTCCTATCCGCCGACAAGCCTTCAAGGTATTCGGTGGTCTCACGATTTTTAAATTTTGCAACATTCCTTTCAGTTTGTTAAAGAGTCTGGGGGAGCCCTTGTGCCGTGCCATCTTCTACGCACTCTTCTGTTTTCACCTTTAATTCTTCGATTTCGAGCGGATATGTTGTGCGTACATGTGTTCGTCGGTGCTAACTGCGGTCTTTTGGAACGAAGTGTTGTTCCAAGCAGCGCTCTGAATTGCTTCAATGAATTATTCAACTGCGGTTTCTAACTCGAAAGGAGTTTTCAATGGCACATTCAAGACAACACCTCCTTACAGTCCTTTCTGAAGGCGTCCCAGTTCATGTTTTTGCTAGCTAATCTAGGAGCTCTTTCTATTTTCGCCAGTGTCTTCCACCCATCTTCAAGATTTCCCCCCGAGTGGTCTGAGCAAAGATCATAACACTCTTCGATTCGCGTAAGGTATTTGGGGTACTCTCGATGAAAAAGTCGACAAGGTCAGGCTTTTTATTCCTATCGGTTGGCCAATATGTTGGCTTACCCGTGGAGAAAAAGTCCACCCCACGCTTCATACTGTTTTTCTTCAGTAATGTGCCTCTTGTTGAATTGCATCGTGAACCCCAAAAAGTTGCTTCGCGTTGAAGTCACCCCCAATGATAAAATTGGACCCAATGAAGTCATACATACGATCAAGATCGTCTTCCACCAGTCTATATCCTGGCGGGAAATAACAAGATGCAATGTTGTAATCCAAGCTGTCAATTTTTACAGAAACTGAACTGATCTGCATAGAGTCTAGCTCAACTTCTGTGTTCTTGAAGTGCTTTATGCAGTTCATAATGTAGAGGGAGGATCCTCCTCTCAAATTTTGCGAAGGGTGATGTGCGTGACAGTCATTGTAACCTTTAAGCTTGGGTCTATAACCGTTTTTAAGGTTAGTTTCTGTAATCATGCAAATATCAATATTATTTTTTCGCAGAAATACTTCTAGTTCGTCTATTTTATTCAGAAGGCCGTTTGCATTCCATGTTAGTATTTTAAATAACTGTTTCATATTTATGTGCTCTTGTAATTTTTTCGAGGCTTAAACTCGAGCTTGCTCAGTTTGTCAAATATTAGTTTGTTGATTTTAGTCTGATCCTCAAGCTTTTCCAAGATTACAGCGAGAATCTGAGACACTGCATCTGTTGTGGGGGATCTTGCCTTGTTTTCGTTTGCCGCAACCTGTGCTTATGATTTCGGTCCGACCAGGGGCGGTTTCTCCGCTGCACTTGAATTGGCGCCGGTCTTTTGTGGAGCCTTTACGCCTTTTGTTGACGGCTTCTTTGCCAGTCTCGCACTTTTGATCGGCTTTGGCGTCTTTGGAGTCTTTGGCTTAGGAGTCAGAAGTTCAGCAGTTTTTGGACGTCCTAGGCTTGAATTCTGACCTCGAGTATTTTCCTTGAGAGGTTCTTAAGGAAAATACTCTATTTCTTTAAGAGGTTCTTAAGGAAAATCTTTTGATAAGTTTTACCACTCAATTCTTTCTGCATTCAGTCTAAGAGACAGCGTGCGATTTACTTTCCACACGTTATTTCGGTGCGAAGCAGGCACGATGCGTTACATTTCGGGAAGCGGAAGCACTCAGATGTAAAACAAAGAAATAAAAGCCAACATTTATAATATTTAGCTTTTTTTTGTTAAAATTAAAATGACTCCAGTAGACCCCAACGCACTGTCTTTTTTACCATCAAAGCCATAATTACACACACGAGAAGATCACAGTTATCTTTTCATTTTACCCCTTCGTTTAGAGAAGTTGGACTCATTGGCCTTTTGGCAGATACAGACAGCTGACAATAACTCAAATAGTGTACCTGCAAATTTCAATAATGAACACACTCAACTCATTCCTCACTAATGGGTCGAATGGGAAAATATTGAATGGATTCTAATTTGACTTTATGAGTGGATTTCTGTAAGAATGCGAATTTGAAAAATGCATGGATGGCGTTCATTCCAGAAGGCAATGCTTTGCGTATAAGCAAATTATGGAGTGATGTTGTGGGCATTCTCTGGTGGGTTAGTGTAGTAGTGGGAGAGTGGACCGTCGTAGAGAGACATTCAGTGTTGTCAGCTATTAGAAAGAGTTGTATGCGTTGTGTCGTTATTTATCCTGAGTGATTTAAGCACAAGAATACTTTTCCAAATGAGTCGAAGATTTGGAATATATTGTAATGCCTTGAAGTGTTTTTTTTTGGCTACGGAAGTACTCATTCAACTCACTATATAGACGCTTAGTCCCTGGTGTGAAGTAAGCTTATAGTTTTCAGTTCTCACCGTGTTTGCAAAAAGGTTTCGCAATCTCCCGAAGTCTGCTATCCAAACGCTTCTGGTTTCGCTTCTGGTTTAGCCTTGTTTGAGCCAGAGGGCTTATCTTCTTGTTGTATTACTTCGGGAGAGGGATTCGCCTTACGCTTCTTGCTAGACCTTTTCCTTAAAACTGAATCGGTCTCAAGTGCAAGTTCGTCCTCGTCCATGAAGTAAATGGCTGCTGGTCGGTTCGGTGTTACACACTCTTTCGTTACCTCACAGTCCTTCGTTAAACGAGTATTTTTAATATCCTCGTTTTGTTTTCGCAGAGAGTCGACTTCCATTTTTAGATCGTGGAAGAGCCGCTCCATTTAAGTAAGCTTAGTTCGGAGTTCATTCCTCTCCTTTTCTAAGCTCTTAATTTTCTGAGTCCTGGTTTACCGGTGGACTGCTTTTTCCGGATATGTTCGATCTAGGTGGTGGTGATCGATTTAGTTTTGTCCTTTTCTCAAAAGGATTTATAAGCAATAAAAGGCTCTCCCCAGAATCCGTAGAGCCTGCCAGCGAAGAGGGTGGATTTTCCAGCATAGCTGGGCTGCCACCTGGGGTAATCAAATCTTTCGTTTTGTTCATTGCCATTTTTTTTTTAACTGGTCGTTTTTATCAGAAATAGGTAGGTTACTTCTATTTTCATTTTTAAATACAGCCGCCCCTTTGGAGACAGACGCCGACCAGTGAGCCGCTCAATGTGTGACAGCGCTTCTGGATTTTAATTTAACCTTCAGATTCATCTATAAGTTAAACCTTACTGCCAAAAGTTACCCCAAATGGAGCAGCATCGACAACATCCGTTGAAACATTAAAAAATGCTTCCTCCGGGGGATTTTAATCGGCTCTTACGACAGGCATACCTTACCTCAAGGCCATTCTAACCCTGACCTTGCAGGGGACATTGTTATATGCGATAAAGTAATGTATGAATGTGTTATTGAAAGGAGATTCATCTTTCCATTCATCTTATTATATGGACGCTTAGTCCCTGGTGCGAAGTAAGCTTATAGTTTTCTGTTCTCAACGTGTTTGCAAAAAGGTTTCGCAATCTCCCGAAGTCTGCTATCCCGACGCTTCTGGTTTCGCTTCTGGTTTAGCCTTGTTTGAGCCAGAGGGCTTATCTTCTTGTTGTATTACTTCGGGAGAGGAATTCTATAGTCTCTCATACTTAAAAAAAAAGTTTAGCATAAGTAAAGCTAATTATTTCGGAAAAAAATGAATTTCGCTATAATTTTTACCGACTCAGTGTCAGTCATCTAGCATAGTACGTATCACCTTTAATTGGTAAGAAAATAATTAGTCGTAATATTATAAATTAAGATTTACATATTTTTGGATTTAGATAAACAATTAATAAAAAACAAACAACTCCTGAAATATGAACAAAAAATCGTAAATCCACCTGATCCGTTCGTTTACGGATTCTCGAACAATTTTCTTTTTATATGGTCTGAAAACTTTAATAACGAAGCGGTCGCTTAAAAAAAATCATAACGATGTATAGCCTTAAACAACTCTCTACCAAGTCTTATTTTATTGTTCTTACTCTATGATTTATAGCTTTTTCAACAAAATTCAATTACAGTTTTTAAGTGACTTTAAATACAGGGTGACCCAACATTCCGGCCCCTGTTGAAGCATCTCCGTCAAATAAGGTTGGTTCAACAATCTTCTTCCGTTGGTAGAACTGCTACTCTGTGAACGGCTCGTCTAATAACTCCGCTTTTCGTTTTTAAATCTACAACTCGACATTTTCTATCGCTCCCTTTGATGACTTGAGTGACGCGACCGACGAGCCATTGATTGGATGGGATGTTATCATCGACGACTGAAACCAACGTATCTGGTCTTATTTCCTTTGGAGCAGCTTTTCGCCACTTGGCCTTCGACTGCAATTCAAGGAGATATTTTTTCCTCCATCGGTCCCAGAAATGTTGACGCAGAATCGGCACTCGCTTCCATCGCTCTAAAGCACCAATGGATTTTGGTTCTTCAAGAATTGGCTTTGGGACTGCAAGTTGAAGGGTACCGATGAGAAAATGCCCTGGAGTCAGAACCTCGTCATCGTTTGGGTCCGCTGACATCGGTAAAGCGGTCTGGAATTGAGAATCGATTCAATTTACACTACCAAGGTTGTAAGTTCTTCAAATGTTAACAAAGATTTGGACAACACACGACGAAAATGGTATTTAAACGACTTTACAGCGGCCTCCCATAGCCCTCTAAAATGAGAAGATCGAGGCGGGATGTGTTTGAATTCTATACCCTTTGATGCACATTCAGCTTGAATGTCACCCAACACCTGTTGATTAAAAAACGCACGCTTGAGTTCTTCTAATTCCCGTCTTGCCCCAACAAAATTCGTCCATTGTCGCAGTATATGCGGTCTGGTATTCCTCGACGTCCAACAAATCGTTTGAGCGCTGCTATAAAAGCCCTTGACGCCAGGTCGCTGACCTATTCAAGGTGCACGGCCTTGCACTCAAAACAAACGAATATGGCTACATACACTTTTCGAGGAAGTCGCCCACGAACACCCTCGGTAATGTATTGGGGTCCACAGAAATCGACTCCTGAATTGAGAAATAGCCCCGTTAACTCCGTCCTGTTTTTTGGCAGATCTCCCATGATCTCAGTGTACAGCCGCGGCCGATACTTGAAGCATAGTACACATTTCCTTACAATGCTGAGTGCAAGTGCACGACAGTTGACAATCCAAAATCTTTGCCGAATGATTGCAACCAATGCTTGGGGACCAGCATGCAAGTGCTTTACGTGAAGATACCTAACAAAATATCGCACAAACAAATTATTTTTGGGCAGTAGTATTGGGTTTTTGGTGTCCTTTTGAAGTTTTGCCATCGTCAACCGTCTTCCTACTCGTAAGAGTTCTACACCTACGGATATCTGCAAAAAGGCGACAATGATTGTAAGCCTCCTGACCTGGATGGCTCCTTTCCCTTCTTAAGCGCTTCAACATCTTGCGCGAATGAAGTTCGTTGCACATTCCAAATAATGCGCATAAATGCTGCTTCTAGTTCTTCCCTGACCGGACGTCCATCGGCAATGAGCTTTTGACGGCGACACCCTGTGATGAAACGACGAGCGTACGAAAATATTCGCAGAGTTTTCTGGATGTCCGGAAATCTGGTATACCGGTTCGAGAACTCTTGTTTTATTTCAGCACTTAACAATAATGTCTTCATCCTTTTGGTCCCTGGAAGATTTTGTGTGCTTACTGATACCTTCGATGTTGGCCACTCGGTCTGATTTTTATATAGAAACGAAGGTCCTTTAAACCAACTAGTAGTTGGCAACTCCAAGACGGTGGCTCCTCTCGAAACGATATCAGCTGGATTCGACTTCGACCCTACATGTCTCCACGAGGCTTGCTGCGATGCTTGCTGTATGCGAGAAACACGATTGGCGACGAACGTTTCCCAAGTCGATGGATGTCTTGCCAGCCAATGTAAGACAATCTCGGAATCGGTCCATAATGTGACCGACCCCACTCTATTCGGGACGTTTCTTAAAACCTTTTGCAACAACTGGACCAGCAACTCAGCAGCACAAAGTTCTAATCTTGGTATGGCTTGTACCCTAACAGGAGCAACCCGTGACTTGGCGCTGAATAGGTTTACACAAACCTTCCCATCCACAACATGGCGAATATAAATACAACAGCCGGACGGGCCGGATGCATCTGCAAAGCCATGGATATCGAATTCCCCACTTGGAATGATACACCTTTCCACTCGAATTTGTTTCAGGTCATCTAACTCGCTCTTAACATCAATCCACATTGTATGCAACTCTTGGGAAAGTGACTCATCCCATTTAACTTTGGAGATCCACAAATCTTGCATAAAGATTTTCGCCCTTACGATAACAGGGCTGACTAAGCCTAGTGGATCGAAGAGCTGCGTGATCTCTTTCAGTACTCCGCGCATTGTCACTCGAGTCGACGATGTTATATTTGGATTAACATAACATAGCATGTCGCTAGCAGTATCCCATATGACGCCTAATGCTTTAATTACGTCCTTATCATTAATGCGAAGTGGCGTTTCTCTCTCTTCTATAGGAACCTGGTTCAGGAAAGTTGGCTCGTTGGAATACCACTTGCGAATATCGAACTTAGCTTCCTTCAGAACAGCACAAACCTCCTCATGTATTTTTTTTATTACCTCAATCGTATTTGCTCCAGTAATGAGATCATCTACATAGAAATCTTTTTTGATCTTGCCACTGCCAAAAGGATATTTGTCTCGGCAGCAATCCGCTGGGTAGTTCAGACAACGAGTTGCCAAGTATGGGGCTGAACTAGTACCATAGGTCACTGTCATCAATCGATACATTTCCAATTCCGCGCTTGGATTTTCGAGCCACAAGACGCATTGATAATAAGTATCTCCTCAGTATCTGCCGGTACATTTTCGATATGTCTGCAGGTAAAGCGTATTTGCAGCAACGAAATCTCAACACAATAGAGAACAGCTCATCCTGCACTACTGGACCGCAGCACGTCGTTTAGCGATAGATTTGACGATGTTCTTGTGCTGCAGTCAAACACCACTCTAAGCTTTGTGGTTGACGAGTCTGGTCTCAGAACGCATTGGTGAGGTGTAATATATTTCACCAATGTATGATTGCACTTTGGAACCTTTTTCATGTGTCCCATTTCCAGATACTCGTTCATGAAAGCAGCATATTGTTCCCTGAGAGCACCTTGCTTATTGAGTCTTTTCTCCAACCCGATGAAACGTCTTTCTGCAATGCTGAACGATTTTCCCAACGTTCCTTCTCCGTTTTTGAAAGGCAGCTTAACTATAAATCGGCCTTCTTTATTCCGACGAACGGTGGCCTCGAAATACTTCTCGCACAGTGTTTCTTCCTCTTTAAGATTTTGAAAGTTCGGTTGAATTGTTTCAATTTTCCAAAAGCGCTCAACTAATTCATCTAGCATTGAATCGCGTAATGTTGCTTCACCACTATTGCATTCGACAGCGACATGGCAGGACAATATGCGCGAAGGAATTGGTTGTATTCTCCCAGACACCACCGATCCCAGCATTGTCTTTTGTAAAGTTGGTTTCCCGTCTCCTAACTTGATCTGATCCACTGACAACAAGTTATAAAATATGTCTGCCCCTAGTAACAAATCGACAGACGATGGGCGATGGAAGTTCGGATCCGCCAACTGCACGTTATGAGGCACCTTCTAGTCTTCGATATTGACTGGCAACTCTGGATGAACATTGGTTATTGCTGGTAAAATCAACGCCTCTACTACCGTATCGAAGCTGGTAGGTCTTGACTGGACAGCTACATGCGTACCGTACTTAACGTTCAAAGCATTTTGCCCAACATCAGCGATTATTGTGTTCCTGCGAAGTTTGCGAAGGTGCAAGCGTTGAAGTACGGATTCAGTTATAAAGTTAAGTTGTGACGCCGAGTCCAACAACGCCCTGGTCTCATGAAACTCTCCACGACTATCTTTAACCTGAAAAATTGCCGTGGCTAAAATCACCTGCGACGGTTGATGGTCGTTATCAATCTCCACTAACGACGAATGGAGTGAGCTCTGTACAGGATTCACCTCTTCCGGTTCCACCAGCACAGAATCCTCTTGGGACGGTTTGTCGATGTAACGATGCAAGAGAAGATGATGTGGTCCACCGCATACCTGGCACTTTGCGGCTGCACACCTTCTTACGGTGTGTCCCAATACCAGTCAATTGAGGCAGAGCATTCGTTTCTTGACTTCATTGAATCGCGATCAAAAGCAATAAGATTCTTGAATGAGAAACAAAATTCAATGCTATGCCCTGTTTAACTGCAATAAAGACAACTTGTTCCAGCAACCACGAGAGTTGTTTTGCTGCTACCAAAATGCTTCATCTTATTTCGGCGTGAGTTAGATGGATATTGCGAAGTGTTCTGCGATGCAACCTGAGTTGTCGACGACGAAGCCAACGATTTTGACTCCCTTACCTCCATATTTTGACACCTTCGAGACAAGACTGCTTCGCACTTTTTCCATGAGCTAAGTACCGAATAGTCGATAGATTCTTCCCATTTGACGAGCGACTCGGAATCCAGCGTTTCGCAAACCAAGTAAATTATGAGTGCATTTGCGATATTCTCCATCGAACCTATGGACTCCATTGCACTAAAATGACTGTTAACGCTATCAACCAGTGACCTAAGCTGGGATGATGATCCCTTTGAAATATTGGACAATTCAAATAGTCCCTTCAAATGCTCTTGCAGCAACAAATTTTTATTGTACAAAACGATCCTGAATAGCTTTTGGATAGTTTGACGCGTTCAGCTCGAACTCTTTGACGGCTGCCAAGGCGGCACCTCCCAGGCTTTCAAGCAAATAATTAAATCGCTCCAAATTATCAAGACTTAAATTATTGTGTACTAGTTTTCGGAATATTCCATTGAATTTTGGGTACTCTGAATACTTTCCGGTGAAATGTGATATCTTTTGGCACTGCAGATTGGAGCGAACAACACGCATTCAATGTATCCGGTGGAAGAGTTGCTTTGATTTTTGCTGAAAGCGCGAGAATCTCCGATTTGGTTTCAATATATAAATCCTCAATCTCATTGCGCGACTTTAAGATGGACCCAGCATCCGTCCCAGTACTCATGCGTTCTATCTGCACCTGTGCGTTCATGATTTTCTTGAAGTACGACTCCAATATTCCGAGCCTGCATTCCAAATCAGACAATGATAACACATCTTTTTTAGTTGAGATGGTTTGCCGAATTCGCGTCAATCTTCCCTTCGTGGTTGATCGTAACGTTTTGAGATCGCTTAACGATTGCCCTACAGCCTCTTTTCCAACTACGCTTTTACTCTGATCTTCGTCTTGGCCCATTCTGGGTCTTTTATTTCCCAAAATATAATGTACACAATACACAAATATATATATAGCTCAATCTACTGGCTAGCTACTCTCTCGACTTATCCGTGCCACAAAATGTTTTCGCTTTGAGTTTATTAAATTTTCCGATATTTTTACTATATTGTTATTTGGCGACAAGAAATAAAACAACTCGCAGGAGTCCCTGAATGCACCCATCGATTCACTCTACAAACGCACTCGCTCGATTCACTAAACGAACATACCCATCTGTCATTTCAGTCATCTGACAGCAGCTGTCATATTCGAAGTTCGAATTTCGATTTCCCCTCCTTGGAATTCAGCGGAGGAGTACCAATGGAAAATTTCCAAAGGGGGTATGGAACCTACTAGAAGGTGCTTAATTTTGTATAAATACACGGGTGACAGGCTCGTAGGGGACAGTTGTATTTTAAACGTACACTTGTGAAAATCGGTAATAAAGTAAAACGTGATTGAGTTGAAATAAAGTGTTGAATTCTAAATAGTAAAGTTGAATAACAGTGTGATCTGAGTTTAAATAAGTTTGTTTGATAAATAAAGTGTTTCATTGTGTGATTATAAAAGTGAAATTAAGTTTTATTCGACGAACCCCAGGCCGAAAATATTACATTGGTGTCAGAAATTGGGGTTAAAACTCATAATTGTGCGGGTAAATTCTACAGTGGAATTTTCCGGAACAGTGTTAGTGTGTCAAACAGTTTTAAGTGGAGATTTCTAAAAAAAAGTGCACGTAAATAGCGTCGGTGACTAAAACGATTTATTTTTGCAGTGAAATTTTCCAGAGATATCGTGTGTGTAAAGTGTCAGTGACTCATACAAATTTGATTGCGGAATATTTCGGATTTATTGAAACTGATTGTGCGATAAAGCTATAATTAACTAAGTTATAGAAACGGTGTCAGTGATTTGTTTATTCGCAAGTGAATTTTCTGGAACAGATATAAAACATAAACTGATTGTGTTGTGGAAATTGTGTGAAGACAATTGAAAATGGATCGAAAAATTGAACAATTGACAACAGCTGAGTTAAAAACGAATTGGGTAAAAGAAACCTCCAGACTTCGGGGCTGAAAAGGGAATTGTTGCTCCGACTCCAGGACGCTATTACCGAGGAAGGTGGACACCCAGACACGATGCTGTTCGAAGCTTAAGAAGAACAGCAAGAAAGCACAGTAAGTACTGCCGATGAAATGCCCGCTTTCATGAAGTTGCTTTTGGAAAAATTCGAGAAGCTGTTTTTGATGGTCAAACGTCATGGCCGATTTATAAGAGGCAATTTGAAGCAGCCGCAATGACGAACAATTGGGACAGCGAAGAGAAGTCGATTGCTCTCACGCTTGCTTTCAGAGGAACAGCTGCCAAATTGCTGCAAACTATTCCTGAAGAAAAACAGAAGGATTATGATGCAATGGTGAAGGCCATCGAGATGAGGTTTGGCGACGACCACATGCAGCAAGTTTACCGGGTCCAGTTGCGCCGAAAAATTCAGACAAGGGGTGAGACGCTTCAACAGCTGCAAGCCGACATCGAGCGATTAGCGAATTTGTCCTATCCCAACACCAGCAGGGAGATAATAAACGAGTTGGCAGCCGATGCGTTTACTAATGCCATTGCGGATGGAAAGCTACAAATGGCTCTAAGAATGGCAGGTAAGAAGACTCTCGCTGAAGCACAAGCATTGGCCTTGACAATGGAGGCAGCCGACCAAGCTTCGCAAGGTTGCCATCGCATAAGGGAAATGGCTGCTCTAGAGTGCTCATGTCAACGCATCGACATCGAAAGGCAAAACACGAACACCACTCGGGAACAAATGAGATGCTGCTACAGATACAACTAGAGGGATTGACCTTCTCACATGCATTCTTGGTAGCCGACATATGCGACGAATGCATCATTCTTGACCTTCGAATGCAGGTGCTAAGGTATTGAACCGTCGAGATCCCTATAGTACACGGAAACGACAACTCTGTGAATCTTCGAGCAATACTGGGAGGCGATGAAGTTCTGCGGCCCTCTTCAGAGACAGTTCTTTGGACACCTTTGGAGGGTGATCCTGGGAACAACCGATTCTATCTCATCGAGCCAGATAACAAAAGTAAATTTAAAAGTTACGTCGTGGGAAAAATTCTTGCAAAGCCCAAGAACAACATGGTGCCGGTAAGACTGATGAACCCAAATAAGCGCACCGTTAAGCTCAGACAAGGAAAGGTGATCGGAAGATGTGTGCCCGTTGCAGCCATTTCTACAATATCTGAGAGTGAGCCTGCAAGTCCTGTCTCTCCATCAAAATTGGCCGAGGTATGTAAGACTATACTCGGAGACTGTGAGCTAAATCAGGAGCAGCAAACCATAGCGGAAAACCTCATTGGCGAGTTTGCTGATATATTTGCCTTACAGGATGGAGACTATGGTCGAACACACTAAGTACAACACCGCATAGACACCGCAGATGCTACACCAATCCGCCAACCTGCTGGACGACTTCCGTTGGCGAAACAGGATGAGGCCGCCGAGATGATATCGACCATGGAAAAAGAAGGTTTGATCGAAAGCTCGAAAAGTCCGTGGGCGTCGCTTGTTGTACTGGTGAAAAAGATGGACGCCAGCACTCGATTCTGCTTGGATTACCGGAGGCTTAATGATGTCACAAAGAAGGACAGCTACCCTTTACCTCGAATAGATGACACATTGGACACACTCTCTGGAGCAAAATGGTTTTCCACTCTCGACCTGAAAAGTGGCTACTGGCAGGTACAGATCCATCCAGAAGACAAGAACAGGACCGCTTTCACAACTGGCAATGGGCTTTGGCAGTTTACAGTAATGCCATTTGGTCCTTGTAACGCTCCGGCCACCTTTAAGCGTCTTATGGAACGTGTCTTACATGGACTGACGTGGAAAACCTGCCTGGTATATTTGGATTACGTCATCGTTTCGGGAAAGACGTTTGCAGAACATCGCGACAACTTGAGTCTTCTCACGACTTCGAGCAGCACACTTGAAGCTCAATCCAAAGAAGTGTGCGCTCTTCAGAGCAGAAGTAAAGTATCTGGGGCATGTGATATCGACGGATGGCGTGAAGACGGATCCAGAGAAAATCGAAGCTGTGCGAAGTTGGCCAGTTCCCAAAGATAAACAACAGCTAAGGAGCTTTCTCGGTCTTGTTACGTACTACAGGAGGTTCGTCAAGGATTTCGCTGGCATCGCAAAATGTCTGCACCAGCTCACTGAGAAATGAAGACAATTTAAATGGTCAGGTGAGTGCGAAAGAAGCTTTCAACACCTGAAGCAGCGACTTTGCGAAGCACCGATACTAGCTTACCCCATTCCTGGCAAGACATCTATTGTGGACGCAGACGCTAGCAATGTGGGTGTTGGTGCAGTATTGTCGCAATTGCACGATGGGCATGAGAAAGTGGTTGCATACTTCAGCAAAGTTTTAACCCGACCAGAGAGAAATTACTGCGTTACCAGGCGAGAACTCCTTGCCCTAATATTGGCAACGAAACATTTCCAGAAGTACCTGAGTGGCCAAAAGTTCATCTTGCGTACAGACCACGCCGCTCTCAAATGGTTACTTCAGTTCAAAAATCCTGAGGGACAAGTCGCAAGATGGATCGAGCGATTGCAGGCTTTTGACTTCGAGATACAACATCACTGTATCTTGTAACTGCACTGCAACGCGGACGCGTTATACCGGAGACCATGTGAGCCCAATTGTAAGCATTGTGTGCGACAAGAGGAAAAGGACGAAGGTGTTTCTGTCATGCCAATCCTTGCATGGAAGGAATCTATGGAAAAACCGAGCGCAAGGGATATATCCGACAGAAGTCCCACGTTAAAGGCATATTGGGCGCAGTGGGACTCTTTCCATGTACAAGATGGCGTTCTGCGAAGAAAATGGGAAATGCCGGATGGAAAATCCTTTAAAATGCAGCTTGTGATTCCACGGTCCAAAGTGCAGAAAATTTTGCGGGAAATGCACGATGGAGTATCTGGTGGGCACTTGGGCATCAACAAAACCCTGGAAAAGGTACGGGAACGTTTTTATTGGCTGAGTGCAAGAAGCGACGTTGAGAGCTGGTGTCGAAAGTGTATTACTTGTGCTGCTAGTTAGGGACCCAAAGTCACAACCAGGGGTAAAATGCACCAGTACAATGTGGGTGCTCCCTTTGAAAGGATCGCCGTCGACATCGCAGGACCGTTTCCGGAAACTGATAGCGGTAATCGTTATATCCTGGTTATTGCCGATTACTTCAGCAAGTGACCCGAGGCATTTGCGATCCCAAATCAAGAAGCGAAAACCGTTGTCGACCAGATAGTGGACCACTGGATGTGCAGGTTCGGAGTGCCAATGGAATTACATTCCGACCAAGAAAGAAACTTCGAGTCGAAGATATTCCAGGAAGTACATATGCGCGGCAATCGGACTACAGAAGACACGGACCACACCCCTTCATCCACAATCAGATGGAATGGTGGAACGCTTCAACAAGACACTAAGAGAACATCTGTCCAAAGTAGTGGACGAGAATCAACGGGATTGGGATCGGCGAATACCTTTATTCCTCATGGCCTACCAAAATGCTATTCACAGTACAACTGGGTACACTTAATCTGAATTTTATTTGGACGAACTGCCAGGCTACCCAGTGAGCTTAAATTCGGATTTCCCACTGAAGACCCAACATGCGAGGAGGACTACGTGGTTGACCTTAGAGAAAGGATTAATGACATCCACCAGAGAGTGACCGCAAGTGACCGCACCAGCAAGTGACCGCATGAAGACGAGATACGATGCGCGAGCAACGGCACCCGAGTTCAACGAGGGAGATCTGGTATGGCTCTACAACCCACATCGTAAAAAGCGAAGATCGCCAAAGCTTCAGAAGGACTGGGAAGGTCCCTACCAAGTTGTAACGCGAATTAATGATGTCGTATTTCGAATCCAAAGAGGACCAAGAGCGAAGATTAAAGTTGTCCGTGTTGATCGCCTACATCGCTACCACGGAAGCAATGATGAAGTACTTGTTGGGGACGAACAAAACTAAGAGGGGGGCAATGTTATGTGGCGACAAGAAATAAAACAACTCGCAGGAGTCCTTGAATGCACCCATCGATTCACTCTACAAACGCACCCGCTCGATTCACTAAACGAACATACCCAACTGTCATTTCAGTCATCTGACAGCAGCTGTCATATTCGAAGTTCGAATTTCGATTTCCCCTCCTTGGAATTCAGCGGAGGAGAACCAATGGAAAATTACCAAAGGGGGTATGGAACGTACTAGAAGGTGCTTAATTTTGTATAATTGCCTGACACACGGGTGACAGGCTCGTACGGGGCAGTTATATTTTAAACGTGGACTTGTGAAAATCGGTAATAAAGTAAAAAGTGATTGAGTTGAAATAAAGTGTTGAATTCTAAATAGTAAAGTTAAATATCAGTATGATCTGAGTTTAAATAAGTTTGTTTGATAAATAAAGTGTTTCATTGTGTGATTATAAAAGTGAAATTGAGTTTTATTCGACGAACCCCAGGCCGAAAATATTACAATACAATATCGATTAGCTGACAAATATGTCTTGACACAAATCAGGTTGTTGTTTAACGCTCAATCGTACAACTTTGATTAATGTCTTCGATATCGGAGTTCAAGCTTTGGGGCACTGATAGTCGAGACACATACCTCTTTTTCTCCGAGCCTAAAACCTTTGCTGAGCTTTTCCTGTCCCGATCACTGGTACGATCTCCTCGGATACGGTCTTCTCGATCCACTCGTTCTTGCTCTTGATAAAAGCTACTTCACTGATGATCTCGTGGATTAATTCACCTGTTTCCCGATCGCTCAGCCTATATCCAGCGTGACGAGCACTGCACTTTATCCAGTTTTGCACTAATTTGTTGACCAGCGTTCCGAGATGTAAAGTTCAACGATATAGTTTTTGTTATATCTATTTCTTTTAAACAACTTTACGACCGCTTCGACAGCAGAATGCTTCAATAAGCTTTCAATAACCAGCGAATTAAACGTGGAATATTTTATCATTTCCGGGTTTCGGCACCAAAATGATCCGTTCGTTTACGGATTCTCGAACAATTTTTTTTTATATGGTCTGAAAACTTTAATAACGAAGCGGTCGCTTAAAAAAAATTATAACGATGTATAGCCTTGAACAACTCTCTACCAAGTCTCCTTTTATTGTTCTAACTCTATGATTTATAGCTTTTTTAAAGTTGAGGTGCTGTAGAGTTATTCATTTTCATCGCTAGTTTTAATACAGTTCTAGCTACTAAAAATAGTTTCCGCAATAGCTCCGTGTAATACAACTTTTTATCAGCTTTTCAAAAAAAAACATTATAGTCCTCATACAGGAAAACAAGGATTTTGTTCAGAAAGTGGTGAGGTGCTGGGAATTTTTGTATGGGATTCTGTTTCTGTTTCTGTTTTACGTTGCTTGTGGCACAAGCGCGAAAAAGGGCCAAGCGTTAAGCGAGGTTGTGGTCATAAATATCTAAAGAACCTTTTTGTTGTAGCTTTATTCTTTAACAGTGAGCAATAAAAGATTTTCGAACAATATGAAAAGTGTTTGCAATGAACGATACTCGATATTCATCTAAAATTATAGAGCGTTTATTACAAACGATTTTATCTTTACCAGTTATAACAAAGCGCATGTCTGCTAAACTCTTAGTCGTTTTACTCAACAGCCTATAATTGTGCCATTCATAGCTTTCCGATTGTGTTAAGTAGTTTTTTGTTTGGTTTTGAAGTAATAAGAAGTACTGGTAAATCCATATAGCATGGGAGCCCTAAGTACCCTCCACAGTACCATTCAATGCTTTTTATATGCCCGATAGGTTTCTTGTCCCCATTTGGATTTGAAAGATAGTACCGTAAAAGCAACAGTAACAAGAACTCACTGCGATTTCTAGAACTATTTGCCACAAACGACCTTATCTTATGCAGCCATAGCAAAGCACGTTAAAGGTAAAATCATAATTTGCTTACTTGATTTAAATAGGTTTATACCCTATACCCTGCAAGGTCGGGTTTAAGAATAGCCTTGAGGTAAGGTATGCCTGTCCTAATAGCCGACTGAAATCCACTAGAGGAAGTAATCTTCAGGCATAAGTGATGCTGTCCAGGAATATAAACTCCTTGTGGGGCCACCCTTGGCAGTAAAGTTATAACTGAAAAAGATGAACCCGAAGGTTTAAATAAAATCCAGCAGTGTCTGTTACATATTGTGCGGCTTGTTGGTCAGCGTCTGAGGGACGGCTGAACTGCAAGTAACAGAAATCCAGGAGCGTCTGTTTCGGAACGAGCGGCTTCCTGGTCGTCTGTTGTCCGGGTTAGGATCGGCCGAATTAAACCTGGCAGCTAGGTATAAAATGCACCCCCCCCCCCAACCATGAAAAGAAAACGAAAACAGCCTCGGATGTTTGCTGATCCTGGTAATTCAGGGCACCCTTTGGAGCTAGGCCTGGGGGTGTCAGCATGCGAGCGCTTGGTGGCCGGAAGGTCCCGCTCGGCATCCGACCGGGTTTAACCCGAAGAAGTTACGAGCAGCCCGTCAATGGTGCCGCTATCCATTACGGGGGGCGGAGGGGGACAGCGAAAAGTCAAAATGAGGGCATAGGTGGAAACTCTACAAATCGACAACGGCACCAACTCAAAATTGGCACGTGGAATGTCTCGTCACTAACGAGGAAGGAACTTGAACTGGTTGAGGAGGCCAAAAAGTATCAGCTCGATGCAACTGGCATTGCCTCAACTAAGTGGAAGGGTTCTGGACCCAAAGACTTTGTTGATTGGTGGAAGCTCTTCTGGCCTGGCGTCCCAAATTACATGACTGCACAGACGGGTGTGGGGATACTCACAAGCCCCCGGTTGTCAGAAAATGTATTCGATGTCATTCCGATAGGGGGAAGGATTCTGATCTTAAAGCTTAAGCTTGAACGATCGACTCTGGCTCTGTTTCAGGTTTATGCACCAAATCGAGAGTCAGAGTATGAGTCCTTCTTGAACGAAGTTGATGCTGCCCTGGACAGAGTGGCAGAAATGGACTTCTTTCTCCTGATGGGTGACTTCAATGCACAGGTGGGTACAGACGACAGTACTTGAAGGGGTGTGATTGGGAGTCACGGTGACCCGGATCAAAACAGGAATGTAGGGAAGTTGTTGGACTTTTGCTGTGCATATGGCTTGTCCATCATGAACACCTTTTTCCCACACAGAGACATTCACAAATACACATGGTACAAGCACAGTTTAAATCAGAAGTCACTGATTGATTTCTTTGTTGTGCCATCGTGTGTTTAAAGAATGATTTGTGATGTTCGAGTTTTAAGGGGAGCTGAGTTGTCAACTGATCACCGCTTAGTGCTGTGGAAATTGGTTTTCAGTGACAGTATTCCTTTGCGCTCCAGGCGAAAACCAAGACTGGTGACCCGCATACGGTGGGAAAGGTTGCAGGATGCTGACTCTGATTTCAGAGAGCAATTTGCACAGCATGTTTCGGAGAAGTTTGAACAAATTCCAACTGACCTTTTGAATGTAGCCATCGTCATCGAATCCTGCCATCGTCACCAGAAAAAAAAGACTTGTTCTTTTTCACGGTCCCCACCTCCGCGAGGGTTTGACAAGCCCTACGAGAGTATTAATTGTCTTGAAAAACTTCTCAAAGTGCCGTTCGGATTCGGCAAAAAAAAAAATGTAGGTCCCCTTGTATGTAAAGAAATCAACACACCAGCATACATTGTTGAGAAGCTGGCCCTGGTTCACCTCGAGCTGTTGCGCCACTCTATTTATTTATTTTATCTTTTGAATGTAGAGGAGGAATGGCAGCTGTTTTAATCGGCAGTCATGGCCTCTGCAGGAAATGTTTGTGGAGTGAAGCGGCTTGGGGTAGCGGCTGACGGTGAGAAAAGAACTGCTTGCTTTAAAACGCTTGGAGTTCAAGAAGCCATCAGAGAGAAGAAGAGAGCCTACATTGGGTGGATCCAATGTAGAAACTCAACTACTCGAGCGCGGTACAATGAGGCGCGAAGGACTTTCAATCTGGCAGACAGAACAGCTAAGAATCAGTCATGGAAAAAGTTTGGCGAGAAGTTGGAGCACGATTACAGATCTGCAAACAAGATATTTTGGCAGACCATTCGCCGGCTCAGAGAAAGGAAGTCATATATCATTCAAGAAGTTAAATCCAAGGACGGTACACTTCTTTCAAATGAGAGCGATGTCTTGCGCAGATGGAGAGAGCACTTTTCGGAGTTGCTCAACCCCCAACAGGGCACTGAAGATGGCATTCCCACTGCTGACGAGATAAGGGCGGAGAATAGTCCCACTGTAGACGAAGTCACTGAAGCGATTAAATGGCTAAAAGTTGGCAAGTCTGCTGGAGCTGATGAAATCTGGCCAGAAATGCTCAAGGCAATGGGTGAAGAGGGTGTTAAATGGCTAACACGTGTCATTAAGGTGGCCTGGGATAGCGGGAAGGCACCTAGCGATTGGCAAACGGGAGTTATAGTGCCCATTTTCAAAAAAGGGAACAATAGAGATTGCGCCAACTATAGGGGCATATCTCTCTTGAGTCTTCCGGGAAAAGTATTCGCGAAGGTGTTGGAAACGCGTTCCAGAGCAGTAATCGAGCCTTTGTTACGGGAAGAACAGTGCGGCTTTCGGCCTGGCAGAGGCACAACCGACCAGCTTTTTACTCTGAAGGTAATTCTTGAGAAGGACTGGGAATATACCAAACCGGTCTATGCGTGTTTTGTAGATCTGGAAAAGGTGTATGACAGAGTCCCTCGGGATACACTGTGGAGAGTTTTGCAGGACTATGCGCTGAGTTGGCCTCTTCTGAGAGCCATCCAGTCTTTGTATGGAAACTGCAGAAGCTGTGTACGGATAAATGGCGTCAAATCCCGTCCTTTTGATGTGCGCGTTGGACTTCGCCAGGGCTGTGTTCTGTCGCCGCTCCTTTTCATAGCATATATGGACTGGATGGTGAAGCGCAGTCTTTGCGAGCAATGATCCGAATTGGCTGGCATCAGGATGAGCCACCTGCTTTTCGCAGATGATTTGGCCATCCTTGCATTATCCAAAGAGGAATTTCAACGAGCACTGGATAGTTTTGCAGCCGTCTGTGGTGATGCTGGGATGAAAGTAAACGTGAACAAATCGGAAGTGATGGTTGTTTCCCGAACTCCTGTGCAGTGTACCCTGCACATAAATGAAGTTCCATTAAAACAGGTGGCGGAGTTTAAGTATCTCGGGGTCTTTTTCACGAAAGATGGGAGGAGTGATACTGAGTTGTCCGTAGAATTAGCCAAGCTGGAGCAATAGTAAAGGAACTGCGCCGGCCGGTCATCAGGAAAGCTGAGCTTGGAGTGAAAGCAAAGATCTCAGTTTTTAACTCAGTGTTCGTTCCGACCCTCATCTATGGTCATGAAATTTGGGTAATGACCGAAAGAATTAGATCGCGGGTACAAGCTGCCGAAATGAGATTTCTGAGGTGCGTTGCTGGTGTTACTCTAAGGGACAGAGTGAGAAACGTCAGTATTCGTAGGAATCTTAATGTTGAGCAGCTACTTCTCCGAGTGGAGCGATCGATTCTTTGATGGTTTGGACACGTTGTTCGTATCCCCCCCCCCCCCCCGACAGACTTTCTAGACAGGTCATGCTAGCCGAGATGCGAGCACGTCGCCCCCCTGGTAGGCCAAGAAACAGATGGTGGGATCAGGTAAAGAACCTCTCTGAGTCCCGCCTGGGGATTGCGCCGGAGTCTCTTGAGTTGGTGGCGGAGGACCGAGAAAGATGGAAGGACCATTTAGCCACCCCCGCTCCGCGACCTTTTAAAGGATAAGCGGCATTCGAAAATGATGATGATGATGATGAATGATATAAATACTTACTTACTTACTTAAGGTGGCGCTACAGTCCGGGGTGGACCTGGGCCTCAGCCAACAAGCTTCGCCAGCCAGCTCTGTCTCTAGCTAGCCGTCTCCAGTTTCGCACGCGAAGTTGGCTGAAGTCCCCTTCCACTTGCGTGCGCCACCTGAGCCTCGGTGCTCCTCTACCGCGCCGTCCCTGCGGTGTGGATTCGAAGATTTTCCGTCCCGAGGCGTTAGTGTCCATCCGCTCTCCACGGGACCGTAAATCGTCCGAAGAATTTTCCTCTCGAAGCAGCCTAAAGTGTTTTCATCCGCCTTTGACAGGGTCCACGCTTCTGCACCGTAAAGCAGAACTGGGATGATGAGGGTCTTATACATGGACACTTAAGTTGCTCGAGAGAGGGCTTTGCTACTCAATTGCCTTCTTAGCCCAAAGAAACAGCGATTGGCAAGAGTTATCCTTCGTTTGATTCCAGCACTGGTGTCATTGTCTGAATTGATAGCGGAACCCAGGTAGACAAAGTCCCTAACTACCTCAAAGTTATAGCTGTCGATGGTGATGTTTTGTCCAAGACGTCGGTGTTAGGTGTCTTTTCTTGATGACAGCATATACTTGGTTTTGCCCTCATTGACAGCTAAACCCATATTCGCCGCTTCCGTCCCAATACTCACGAAGGCTTCACTGACATCACACTTTTTTCTACCGATTATGTCAATGTCGTCTGTGTATGCAAGTAGTTGAACGGACTTTTGAAAGATTGTACCTCTGGTGTTGGCGCGAGAGTTCAGCACAATTCTCTCAAGTATGATGTTAAAGAAGTCACATGACAGCGCGTCGCCTTGTCTAAATCCTTTTTTGACATCAAAGGGGTCGGTGAGGTCTTTGCCGACCTTGACGAAACAGCGTGAGTTTTCCATCGTCATCCGGCACAGACTGACGAGTTTGGCAGGGATGCCAAAACTAGACATTGCGCTATATAGCTCGTCTCTATAGATGCTGTCATACGCCTTGAAATCGATGAAGAGGTGGTGTGTATCGATTTGGAATTCCTGGGTTTTCTCCAAGATCTGCCGCAGTGTGAATATTTGATCGATGGTGGACTTTCCTGGCCTAAAGCCACACTGATATGTGCCTATCAGATTGTTGACAATCGGCTTCAGGCGTTCACACAGTACAGCAGAAAAGATCTTGTATGCGATGTTAAGAAGACTGATTCCTCTGTAGTTGGCACAACTCAGAGGGCCTCCTTTCTTCAGGATCGGGCAAACAATACTGAGGTTCCATTCGTCGGGCATGCTTTCCTCCGACCATATCTTGCAGATGAGCTGGTGCATGCTCCTAACCAGCTCATCGCCAGCGGATTTATAAGGTTCGGCAGCTCACCTCCTCCAGTTCGGGTGGGCGGTATCGTTCGTATGCTTCGTCGGTAACGTCTTCGCCTGGGTTGAATGGTTCGTTCTGCCTGACAGCGGTATTTGGTTCGTCCTCGCCGTTATACAGTCTGCAGAAGTGGTCTTTCCAAATCGTCAGCACCGACTGCGATTCTACAGCCATGTTCCCTTGATGGTCCTTACAGGCTTCAGTTCGAAGTTTATACCCTTGGCAGGACCTTTTGATTCTTTGGTAAAACTTTCTAACCTCATTCCTGTTGTAAAACCTCTCTATCTCTTCAACCGCGCGCTTCTCGTGCTCTCTCTTTTTCCTTCGGAGAAGCCGGTGTTCCTCTCTCCTCCTCTGCTCGTAGAGCTCGCGAGCAGCTCTAGTCCTTCTGTGCAGCGCCGCTTTGTATGCTTTATGTTTAGCTGCATGTGCTTGCCGGCATTCATCGTCAAACCAGGGGTTTCGTTGTGGTCGCCGTGTGAAACCCAGCACTTCAGAGGCGGCGTCTCTGATGGCATTTTGGCAATGTTGCCACTGGCTATCAATACTTGATGCTGGTTGCATAGGACTTCGTAGAATGTTTTGAGAGACTCGGTTTGAGAAGGACCTGGCGATCTCTTGCGATTGTAGTCGGCCGACGTCAAACTTCCTCACAGTATTTCCATTACTTGGCGCTGGTCGGGATATCCGCAGCCATACCTTGGCTACAAAAAGGTAGTGATCCGAGTCAATGTTGGCCCCTCGGAAAGTTCGGACATCCATGATACTGGAGGAGTGCCTTGCGTCGATCGCAATATGGTCAATCTGGTTGACGGTTGATTGATCGGGAGATCTCCATGTCCCTTTGTGGATATTGAGATGCAGGAACTGTGTACTAGCTACCACAACGTGGCGCCCCGCAGCAAAGTCGATCAGCCCGAATCCGTTATCGGAGGTCGTGTCGTGCAGGCTATGCTTTCCGACAGTACGACCAAAGATGCCCTCCCTTCCTAGCTTGGCATTAAAATCGCCTAGGACAATCTTAATGTCGTAGCTAGGGCACTGCTCATAAGTTTTGTCCAGGAGCTCGTAGAACGCATCTTTGGTCTCGTCATCTTTCTCCTCTGTGGGGGCATGTGCGCATATCAGGCTAATGTTGGCGAATTTAGCCTTGATGCGGATCGTCGGGAGGCACTCGCTTACAGGGTTGAAGCTCAAGACTTTTTGCCTAAGTCTGCCTCCAACAACGAAACCACATCCGCCGATAGCAGTCGCCGTAGTAGATGTCGCAGTTTTTCATCCTTTCCCACCGCATTTCTTGGATGGCAGTAATGTCTGCTTGCAGTCGTTAAGGGCCTCCGCTAGTTGCTCGGCTGCACGTGGTCTGTTAAGGGACCGAACATTCCACGTGCAGATCCGGAGCTCGTTGTCCTTTTCTCGTTTGCATTGGTCGTCAACATGATGTCAATTTATATCATTTTGATATCATCAATAATAGAAATTTACAATTTATTGCTTTATCCAAAAGCCACCCTGACACAACATTAAACTTGAAGCATCAGTTGCAATAATTTTTTTTTTTTTTTTTTGTTTTTTTTAATACTAGGATGGACGGAGGCTAAAACTCCAAAATCTTTCAAAGATACCAATACGCCCTCTAGCAGGTACATAATGCCGAAGTAGCCGATATTGGTTATGCCCGATTTCCAGGTGCTAAAAAACCACCCATTTATGAGAGACACTATGAAACTGCCAGAACGCACTTCATAGTAGTAAATTTTCGCTCTCTCATAATACTTCTTGACTACAACTAAGTTAACTTAACAAGTAGTTTACGCTTCCATAGTGTTAATCGCATTGGATAGGTTGCTTTCCAATGAATGCACCTACTAAGCCGTTCATTCATGCGGCTTCACCCTACGTCGCTAGATCGAAGGGTCTTGTTCTTTGTAGTCGTCGCTCGTTGTTAACAACGTAAAGAGTCTCGTTTAGAGTACGGATCATTTCATTGTTGCAATGAACATGAAGGCGAGCATTTAGCTTTCGAGCGAAGTTTGTTACTTCTTCGCCCACGGTAGCTATTCCTAAATCTCTGTGAATATCGCTATTCCTAATATACCATGGAGCATTCACAATTGCTCTTAGTGTCTTGTTTTGGAAAGTCTGCAACATGGACATGTTGCTCGGCTGGTACAACCCCAAAGTTGTATACCGTATGTCCAGGACGGCTTTAACACCTGCCTGCACAAGAGCAGTTTGTTATATGTGCTTAGTTTCGAAAATCTTCCAATAAGCCAATACACTTCCCTGAGCCTAATCTCGAGCTCGTCACGCTTCTTCTTTGCGTGTGGTTTCCACCTTAGTTTAGCGTCCAGTGTCATCCCTAGATACTTCGCTTCATTTGCATAAGGTACTTGTGCAGAATTTATGAACAGAGGCAAATTGTTAACCCTTCTGTAAGTGAAATTCACATGCGTAGACTTGTTTCCCTGGGGTACGCCAGCCCGAATTCGCTTGAAATTCGCTTGAAACTACACCTAACACGAAAGAGTCTGCTTTCAAGATAATTTTCCAATATTTTAAACATGTCTTCCGGCAAGTTTTGCCGTAGCTTATATTTCAAGCCTTCGTGCCATACCTTGTGGAAGGCTTGCGATACGTCGAGGAAAGCACTTGAACATATTTTTTTCCCTTCTAAGGCTTTTTCAATTTCATGCGTTATTCTGTAGACTTGATCTATTGTGGAATGGTTAGGTCTGAAACCGAATTGATGATCCGGGATCGTCTTTCTGCAAATATTGGTTGTAATCGCTTCAGCAGAAGTTTCTCGAATACTTTCGATATTATCGGCAGAAGCGATATGGGCCTATAAGATTTTTTATCATTTGCGCATTTCCCCGGTTTTGGGGAACCATAATGACTTCAGCAACTTTCCATTGTCCATAATGAACCATAATGACTTCAGCAACTTTCCATTGTCTTGGAACGTATAGAAGTCTAAGAGAAGCGTTTATCATATAAAGTAGCTTGACTAATGCCTTTTTTGGTAGCTCTTTCAATATTTCGCCAGTGATCAAGTCGTAACCCGGAGCCTTATTATTTTTAAGGTTGCTAATTGTCTGTCGGAGTTCAACTAACGAAACTTTTTTTCATTCTAAAGCTATCAGGTTCCGCGTTGTTGTTTAGAACGTCAGCCAACGGCGGACCGTCGAAAGGCTTGAATGTTTCTTCTAAATGTTCAGCAAACAAATTCGCTTTCTCTTTGTCTTCTTTTGCCCATTCGCCGTTAGCTTTTTTAATTGGTGCCGAGTGGATTATAGGTTTCTTGATAGACTTAACTGCTTTCCACAGCGAGTAGTTTGAGCTCCTATTCGCCGACAAGTCTTCAAGGTATTCAGTGGTCTCACGATTTTTAAGATCTTGCAACATTCCTTTCAGTTTGTTAGAGAGGTGGTTCAATAGGGTTTTGTCTGGGGGGGGGCCCTAATGCCTTGCCATCTCATACGCGCTCATCTCTTTTCACGAATCATTTCTTCGATTTCGAGCGGATATGTTTTACGTACATGCCCGTCGGTGCTAACTGCGTTCTTTTGGGACGAATTGTTGTTCCAAGCAGCGCTCTGAATTGCTTCACTGAATTTTTCAACTGCGGTTTCTTACTCGAAAGGAGTTTTCAATGGCACATTCAAGCCAACACCCTCCTTACAGTCCTTTCTGAAAGCGTCCTAGTTCATGTTTTTGCTAGCTAATCTAGGAGCTCTTTCTATTTTCGCCAGTTGCAATAATAAAGTGCAAATTATAAGAACCAATGCACTGATGTATTTATTTGGGGTTAATAGAAAGTATGTGTGGTCTTTATACCCGACCAAGGGTATATTAATTTTAATGCATTGTCTGTAACACAGTGTAATCACCGTAGACCCTTGAGACCTTTTAGGATATGATCGAGACCGACATGTGAATCGAATAAGCCATGCCCGTCCGTCTGTATGTGTGAAGGTTTCAGGTCTTCAAAATCACGCTAGAGAACTGAAACTTGGTACACTTCTTGTTTCTTTTGTTGCACACATAAAGTGTGAAAATTGGCTCAATCCATCAACGGCCACGCCCACTACTGGCTTCAATGAGAGACAACCTCTATTTCACTTTTTTTTTTAAAATGCCTTTTGGACAAGTTAGACAAGGCCTGTGCCTCAACTTAAATTTTGGTACTGAGCAATATTTGTCTCCGCTTATACACTACCTGCGGCGACAAAAATGGGACCGCTTGTGCTGCTGTTTGGTACTACTGGTGGTGTTTTTCAGAAGCAGCATTCCCCATTTGGATCACCCATTGGCAGTGTATCCAAATTTGGCCATTGGTACCAAACAGCGTGAATTTCTACGTGAATTTCTACGTACTTGAATGGGACCATGAGCAGAGACACCAACTAGCAGTCCATATACTTATAAAGGGTGATTTCTTAAGAGGTTGAGAACTTTTTTAAAAAAAAAAACACAAAAATTTCGAAAAAATTAATGAAATATTTATTTGAATCGATAGTTTGAACCTTGCAATTTAATGTTTAAAGATAATTTCATGCAAATGTTGACCGCGGCTGCGTCTCAGGTAGCCCATCCGCTGAGTCCAATTTTGGCATACTCTTTCACACATATCGGCCGGTATCTCACGAATGAATGCATGGATGTTGGCTTCCAGTGCGTCAATCGAAGCGGGCTTGTCCCTATAGACATAAGCCTTGACATACCCCCACAAAAAATAATCTAATGGTGTCAAATCGCACGATCTAGGCGGCCAATTGACCGGCCCGAAACGTGAAATTAACTGTTCACCAAACTCGCCTCGCAATTGCGCCATTGTTCCGCGAGCTGTGTGGCATGTGGCACCGTCTTGTTGAAACCACATATCATGCAAGTCAAGAACTTCCATTTCGGGCAAAAAAAAGTTTGTTATCATCGCTCGGTAGCGTTCACCATTGACAGTAACGCTACGATTCGCATCATCTTTGAAGAAATATGGCCCAATAATGCCGCCGGCCCATAAACCGCACCAAACAGTGGCTTTTTCGGGATGCTTTGGTAGCTGTTGCAATCCTTCTGGCTGATCTTCACTCCAAATGCGGCAATTTTGCTTATTTACGTACCCATTCAACCAAAAATGAGCCTCATCGCTGAACACAATTTTTCGATAAAAAAGCGGATCCTCGGCCAGCTTTCCAAGGGCCCATTCACCAAAAATTCGGCGTTTTGGTAGGTCGGCTGGCTTTAGTTCTTGCACCAGCTGTATCTTAAAAGGCTTTACGCCCAAATCCTTCCGCAAAATTTTCCACGTAGTGCTGTAACAAAGGCCTAACTGCTGGGAACGGCGCCGAATCGACATTTCGCGGTCTTCTGTCACACTAGCTGATACGGCCGCAATATTTTCTTCACTACGCACAGTACGTAAACGTGTTGGTGGTTTAATGTCCAACAAAGTAATTGGTGCGAAATTTGGTCACAATCTTCCGAATAGACTGCTCAGAAGGTCGAGAATGCCGACCATAAAATGGAAGCAGCGCGCGATGAACATTTCGAACCGAGCACGAATTTTGATAGTAAAATTCAATAAATTGCAAGCGTTGTTCATTTGTAAGATGATCCATGGTTAAATTGCAAACCAAACTGAAGCTGTTTGACAGTGACACAAGGTACTAAACACACGTCAGCTGTCAAAACCAGTGTTGCCAAAACCAAACCAGCTAAAAAATCACCCGTTATTATACAGTGGCAATATAATTAATCGAGAAGTATTATTTTAATAAAAACATTAAATTTATTTCTTCGTCTAAAGCCGCGTCACAAGGAACAGAAACAGGAACTGAAAATGGCTCCGTTACGTCGGCGATTCTGTTTCTATTTCAGTTGCTTGTGCTGCAAAAAACTACAGAAACAGGAATTGAAATTAATCTCAGACAGCACTTTCAAATACCGTCATTTGAATTGTTACCTATGATGCCATATAATATTTTGTTGTCAAAAAGTTTTGACAACAAAATATTTTGGCTTTATTTTGCCTTGAGTTTCATGTTGCAATTGGTATGCTGTTTGAAAGGTCAACCTAATCGCTGACACAATTTCCCAGTACAAGCTAGGTATAGGTACCTAGCGAAGAAAAACGAGAGCCTAAACGCCCAAATCGGATTGTACGACATGAAACCCCCTTGCCGAAAATACAGTGTTGGAAATGTGAAGGAAATGATCTCCCACTCCCACTTCTTCTGGCAAATGTGTGGCCACAGACACCCAGCCTTGGCCGACCTTTCGTTGAACACAAACAACAAGTACAAATCGTCAAATAATGTGTAGGCCAACACTGCATGTAACATGTGAGCGGAGATGCAGCTTACACAACGCACACACGCACAAATACAATCACCACGCACACAAAAAACACGGTCTAGTATAAAAAAAATGCTTGTTTATTATGATAATTACAGAACATCATAATCTGCCACATCACCCGATTTCCCTTGCTGCACAAGCAACTTCTTCTGCAATTCATAAAAAGTCCCGGAAAAAACATCTTGGTTGTCAAATTTCAGTTTCATTTAACTTCAATTCTATTTAGAATTTCTCAGTTAAGAATCTTCACCCTAAGAAAGGGGCGTCGCATCCACCCCTTCTCAATAACATCGTGTTTTTGTTTATATTTTTTATCAGAAGTGGTATACACGTGTTGATTGCATTTTCATATTAAAAATTTGGTTTATGCTTAAAAACGATACAAAAGTGGGCGTGGCAAAAATTTATTCACTTGAGTTGATAGCTTACGCACATATCTGAACATATGATAGTGCAAGTTTTTTGGATTTAAAGCAAATATATCAAATAAAAACCGTTTATTAGAATGCATATTAAGTATGACCACGCCTACAAGGGGGCGGTATTCGCTTTATTTTTAATTCCAATTACAATACACTTAAGCGAGGATATCGCATACCAAATTTCAGCTTCCTGCGACAACTTTGATTTTTCATGCTAATAAGCAAAGTGTGCGTGTCAGTGGGCGGATTTAAAAAACTTTTACACTTGTACGTCTTCGGGACCTAGAAAGAACAGATATCAAGTTTCAAGTTCTTAGCTCAAAATTTAAGGCCTAAAAACTACCGACAGACGGACGGACGGACATGCCTCATTCGACTTACAGTTCGGTCTCGATCATATGCCCTAAAGGTCTTGGGGGTCTACGGTGATTATTTCTCTATGTTACAAACTATGAATAAAACTTAATATAAAACTCCTATCCTTTGGGATGGGGTATAAAAATACGCAAGTAATAACGACAATTTTAGCTGTATGGAGCACTTGATATTTCAGATGTTGACTCCGATGGTCAACGCTGAAACTCCAGTACAAATGACAAAACTGGATTTCGAAATATTTTCACTAAATTCAGAATTAAGGGGTCGGTGTAAATGTAGTCTAACACACCATCAAACGCGTTCTCCAGTGAGCAGAGCGACCCCATTCATACAAAAAAATTTAATATCAGAATATTCCAATATTCAAAATCCCTAAATGCGATTGGGTATTGTGTTCGCCAAAAACAGAGCATACATTAGGTTAATATCGTGTTGAGTATGTTATTATGTTGCATTGTCCTATGAAGTCAAACGAAAGTAAAGGAATTTTTTGGTTGGATTTCGATCGATTCTTCTCTTCATTATATACGGTTTGGTTTGGTATTGATGACTGATGTCTGCTGTGCTCTAGCGACCAGTGTTCATAAGCCTAAGAAAATTTGCCTATTACAGTGAAAAACCCAGAGAACGAAACAACAACAGGGATATGTTAATTATTGTCAAGTTGAGTTTGAGAAAAATTTTATTTAAAGAGAATACAAATAGATATGTACGATCGAAATCGAAACTTTGGAAACCTAAAAGAAAAATACTGAGTCTATTTAAATGTTTTATTCATACACCACTCATACTGATGACTTAAAGTTTTTTTTAAGAAATGGTTGACGATCCCATCATCATTTGAAATAAAGATGTATCGAAATTACACTTGTAATTTCACATTATCTCATATACTTTTCTAAAAAAAGGATAATTATATTCCACGAAAGGTTGGAAACAGATATTGTGCTATACATATGATGTCTCAAAAAAGGTGAAGAACTTCCTAATAAAAACGTCCCGGCACGTCACTGATACCGACTCATCTCTTTCGAATACTCTTACCTTCCTAGCAAGGTCCTGTTTCAACTTCTCTTGTTTGACGAGCGACGCATCCCTAGGGTCTGGCCGTATAAGATCAAATCTAGTTCTAAACTTTCGCTTCAACAACAGATTTGCTGGACTCTCATTGGTTGTCGTATGCATCGCACTTCGGTAATCAAAAAGAAACCTAGCTAAAGCTGCCTCTGACCCTGGACCGTTTCATTTCTTTAAAAAGTTCTTCACAATTTTGACTGCACTTTCAGCCTGCCCATTTGTTGCAGGGTGATAAGGCGGAGAAAAAGTATGATTGATTCCATTGGACTTCATAAATGATTCGAAGTCCTCACCCGTAAACGTTCTACCATTGTTTGTTACAATATGTTCAGGTAACCCAAATCTCGCAAACACTTCTCGCAACTTGACAATTATTTATTTTGTCTCTATTGATGTCATATAAAAAACTTCAATCCATTTCCAGAATGAGGCTAGCACATGACACATTTTCCCTCGAAAAAAATCCAAAAGGGCCTTGGAGAGATCTCCAAGGCCCTTTTGGAACTTTCCAAAAATGAGATATGTCTTTAGGTGGAAGTTGTCGATACTTCTGACATTCAATACAATCATTTGCGATTTCAACTATATGACTATCCGTTTTCATTTTTGTAATATCTAAATGATTAAGACGCAAATCTTTGAGTATCTCATTACTTACCTCTTCGGGTACAATGACTCGATAGCCTCACATTACAACTCCCTGTTCTAATGATAGCTCTTGCTGCCTTTGAAAGTATGGTTTTACGTCTGTACTAACTGCAGTAGGCCATCCGTACTGTACATACCCTGCTACTTGATATAAAATTTTATCTTTTAGTGTCTTGCTTCTTATTGGCTTTCGGTCTAAGGCCTGGATTATACTTGTAAGTTTTAATTACGTAAGTAACTCACGTAATCTATTTACGGAAAAATTCCCCATGTAAACGGCTCTGCAAGAAACTTACAGTAAAATTTAGCAATTTACTTAAGCTGTAAGTTGAGAGAAAATTGAAACGGTGTAAACGCGCTCATAGCCACTTATGGAGTTCTTACAGCTTACAGAGCCGACAGCTATAAGTTTTCTACTTACGACACGAGAAATATAATTTGAGTATGTGTGTGGTACGAGCATTAAAATAATTTCGATGGTCAGTTTTCTGAGTTATTTATTAATTAAATATTTGGTAATGAGAGAGCTGCTGGTAGGAGCATAATTTACAGAATTTCAGAACATTATCAAATATTGTAAATTATGCACAAAATTTTTCTCTTCCAGAATTTTAGAAAACGAAGAAAAAAAATATAAAACAAAATTAAAAACAAACAGAATTGTGGGCGTTCCCTTTTTTGCCCTCTTAGAGGTATGCATTAAAATTAATATACCCCGGTCGGGTATAAAAACAAAATTTGGAAATACAGAATTTTGATTTTGCATAGATTACTTGTGTATTCCGAATTATGGCCCAAACCTATATTCGCCTTGATGCAGTGCTAAAAATTATAAGGAATTGTAAAACCTCCAGGTGCAGCATCAGACCACGTCTTATTTATTCCAAGTTAACTTACATAATTCCATCCACATCTACAACAGTCATACTTGCTCTCGACGCGAATCAATTGTCACAACTTACAGCACCGTAATTTTTTCAAAAGATAAGTGTAAATGGGTTTGTAAGTGCTTACGTCAGTTCAGCTTACATTTTCCTTACGTAAGTGTTTTTCATCGTAAGTTCATCTATAACGTAAACAGGCAAGAAAGTTTCTTATATAAGACTAACGTAAGTCGTAAGTTAAACGTACAAGTGTAATCCATGCCTAAGATTCTCTGCTCCACAATCAAATTCAAATAGGATCTCTGCACTTGTTCAAAATTCTCTCCATTTCTAAGAGGAATACGTGAGAGACCATCTGCGACTTGATTATTCTCTGATCTAACAAACACTTACTTATAGTCATACCTGGAGAGAAAAACTGAATAGCGCTGAAGACTTCTAGCTGCCATTAGCGGAATTCCTTAAAAATTTTACCATTGGCACTTCAACGGTTGAAAGACCGGGTAGAAATTTTCTATAAAAATTCACAAGACCGAAAAATGACTGTAGTTCGATTACATTTCTTGGCTGTGGGGCATCCATTATCGCCTTTACTTTGTCAGAATTTGGATAAATTCTTTCCTTGCATACCTAAAACCGAAAAACTTCATCTCATCTTCGAAAACTGGCACTTGTACTTACTTACTGTCAAACCCATCTCTTCAAATAACTTACACACTTCCAATAGGGTTGCATAATGGTCTTCTCTATTATTGCCATTATATCAGCACTTTATCGAAATATACCCTAACGTTTTTAATTTTGCGAAGCTTACTGCTAATTTTGTTTTTGAAATTTGCTGGCGCGACCTTAATGCCATAGGGAACTCTATTGTATGTCATATCACCCTGAAGTGTGATATGACATACCTTGATGATGAATTCTTTTGATTCATCATCAAGGACCATCTGTTTATAGTCGTGAATCAAATCTAGAATTGTGAATCCCCCATTAGTTTTAATACCTGTCATTAATTCATCTATCTTAGGAATGGACGAATTTTCGTTGATTTGATGTTTATTGATAGTAATACGATAGTCGCCGCATATTCTCACTGTTCCATCTGATTTTAGAACTGGCACTATCGGAGTAACCCAACCACTTGATTCTACCTTCACCGAAATGTTTTCTTCCAGCAGTCGTTCTAACTCTTTGTTAACCTTTTCCTCAAACGCAATTGCGAGGGAGCGTGAAGCAACATATTTGGGCTTTGTACCTTCAATTACTTGAATTTTCACTGGTCTATCTTTTAACATTCCTAGCTTTTCCGAAAAAAACACTGGGAAACTTTTGATACAATTCGGCTTTGATGGCTCCTGTGTTCCTATAAATTTTTCCACATGTATAGTTTATCTTGTAACGATATTTTAAGCTTTTTCACCCATCTGAGACCCTCCTGCCACCACATATAAATTTAATGACATTACTGTCGGCTTGTATTCTACCTGAAGCTCAATCATATCAATTGGAGCAATTTCCTCCCCTGTATACGACTTCTATCACTTTTCTTCAGATTTCGATGACCAAACTTTTCGCGATACTCCATTTCTGAAACAACGAAAACACCGGCACCTATATCCACCTGAAAATTTCTTGGTGTGGCATCGATTTTTAATTGAATCGCAAAAGCATCTGACAGGTTATTTACTTCCACCCGTTCGCAAATAAAGAGGCTCATGCACTTATCTACACTCTGCACTACATTGATATCCATCTCAACTGTTTCCATAAAATTATGTTGTCTACTGGTTTTACAACAAAACGGCTTTTAAATGCCCTTTTCGTCCGCATATTAAGCAGTCGAAATTTCTGTACCTACAATCTTTTTACACATAACTCTTTTTACCGCAACAATTACAATTACTATACCTACCGCTACCTCCTTTGCCTGAAGTCTGCTTCTTCTTTGTCCGCTATGCTCTCCTTTTTCCTGCTGCTGATGGTGACGATTCTGACCTCCGTTGGCTTCAACCATTCGCTGACGAATGCTCGATGAATGCCTGTGCTGCCGCCTCTGCTGATTCTGCTCCGACCCACGCCTTTTATCTTGTCGAATAAAATTAATCGCTGTTGCCGACCGACGTTGTAGTTGACATAGAGTCTCTCTCCATCAGCTCTATCTCTGTCGCGATCTCAAAAGCTTTGCTGAATGTTAACTCTTCTTCCTTCTCTGCTCTGAATTTCCTCTTGGCATCTTGATTGCGGATACCGCTTACAAAACCGACTTCGTAACTGTTCATTGAGGTTATTTCCAAATTTGCAATGTGTTGCGAGCTTTCGCAGGTTTGCGACATATTCTGCAATGTTTTCTCCTGCCCGTTGATCCCGCTTAGAAAACTTTATTCGCTCCGATAGAAAATATGGCGCTGGGTTGGGTTAGGTTAGGTTAGGTTGATGGATACCCTTTTGACAATAGTCGCGGCTTCACTTAGACCAGCAGTTGGGCCCATTGTGTCCATTGGGAACCTTCTTAATACCTGGAACGAAAACAGAAATAGACCGCTGTTCGAAGCTCAGAGTTCCGCCCTCTTGGACCTATCCGGATTTGTACACAAATCTTAGGAGGGCTTTTAGATCTACATTATTTAGATCTTCGAGCTCGTTGAAGAAGTAACTGCCGAGGATACTACGCCTGATGCTGTTTAGGGGTGGGTAAAGCAGGTGACGAACAGCTTTGCCCACGATCTTTTTGCATGCACGTATCAAGTTCTGTCCAATGTAGGTTGGTTCTACTCAAGGATTCAGTTTCTATCCTGCGTGCTATCGAACTCAGCGGGACTCTTTTAGATTTGAGGGCTAGAGATGCATTCATTCCAGACCCAAATCTCGCAAGCTTGCCCGCTTCTTCGTTTCCCGATATATCAGTGTGGCCTGGCACTCAACACACAGTTACAGTGTTGCCAAGTGATAACTCGTCCAGAATTTCCCTGCGTAGTTAATTGCCGCTTGGCTATCAGAGTATATGGTGATGGTCTTGTTTGCGGGGCTGTGTTTGCCCGTGTCTGCCCGCACCGGTTCCGACGTCCATCTTAAAACCGTCGTCGGTATATACGGCGATCTCGTCATCTCCTGTAATTGTCTTATCTTTTCCTATTCACCTCTTGTCTAGAAAGGCACCCAAAGTGTACTCCTTGTGTTCCAAGGATTTTTCTACTACTGTTACTACTCTATGTAGTGCAGTGTCAACCGATCTACTTCTCATGTACGCATGCTGTGATTTTGGTAAATAGTTATCACCAATCAGCTCTCTCACATACACGTCAATAAGCCGCTCCAACGCCTTGAGCATAAATGAGGACAGCCTTATGGGTCGATAGTCCTTTGTCGTAGTGTGGTTTGCCTTCCCTGCCTTGGGGATGAATATCACTCGGACCTCTCTCCAAGCTTTGGCAATGTAGCACAGCTTTAGGCAAGACTTGTAGACGTTGTTCAACCATGGAATGATAGTTTCCCCTGCTTTTTGGAGCATTATTGGTCGGATGTTATCCATCCCTGGTGCTTTAAAGGGATCGAAGGAGTTGATCGCCCAGGCCAGCCTTTTTACATCGGTTATAGCCCTTATGTTTTCTTCCTTCATCTTCCTCCGAGAGCCCTGCGTTACTGTAGCGTTATTCTCATGGGTATCGGTGCACCCTGGGAAGTGAGTTCTCGCCAGAAAATCCAGCGTTTCCTTGTGTGTCCAATCGCCATCTATCTTCCCGAGTAAAGATAGCGGTATGGGCGCTTTGGATAAGACTTTCCTCAGTCGGGACGCTTCAGTTGTTGTTTCGATTGATTCGCAGAAATTCTTCCATGAATTCCTCTTGGCGAATCTGATCTCCTTTTTCAGAATTCTTACGCTCTCCTTATAGGTCGTCCATTCGATGAGCCCCTCTTTTGCAAGGTTCCATCTAGATCTTGAGCTCTTGATGAGCTCCGCAATCTTGGATTTCCACCAGGGAGGACGTTGCTTCCCTCCTGTACTGCTGTTTGGGCAGGATTTTTTGAAAGAGCTGGAAAGCACCCCGGTAATGTATTCGACTGTATCGTCGATCTTGTGCTCGGTAGTGAGATCTCTGTCTGGGCAGCGGGAGATAGTTCTCCGCAGTTCTTTAGTGAACTTTATCCAGTTTGCTCTTTTTGGGTTTTTGAAAACTTTGAAAACTACCTGTATCTCAAAGAGTGTTCAGCAGTGATCTGATAGTGATGCCTGCTTAGATACTCTCCAGTTCGTTACTTGAACAGAGCTGTTCTGAGACACGAAAGTTACGTCCAAAACTTCCCTCCTATTCGCTGTAATGAAGGTGGGATCATTTCCCCTGTTACATACTAAAAGGTTGGAGCTAAGGACAAAATCAAACGGAACCTCGCCTCTGGCGTTAATGTCTGAGCTTCCCCAGACCGTATGATGGGCATTGACATCACAGCTTAAGACTAAGTTCTTCTTACCTTATAACACTAATATATGAAGGTTTTTGTTTGCTGCGATACAGGTTCTCGCCTTACCTTTATTTTTTACATTGTAAAGTGAGAATATTTCCAACCCTAATCCTAAAACCCTGTTCTTTTTGTTAATCCAGCAGCACGCGGAAGATGTCGTCTTTAACTATTCCCATCTCCGGAATAGTAAGCCTACCCTTTGCCCTGTTTGGGACCTGGTCTATGGGAACGGCTTTAAGTTCCGCACCATCCCAAAGCTGTAGTCCTTCCACTACTGTCTTGGCAAAGTCATTTGAAGCTTGGTCCTTGCAGTCGATGTACGTAATGCCTTTAGACCATTTCATTCTGCCGTAGGTCGGGGCACTAGTACCCGTGTTTTTCAGAATGATAGCTGCCCCGAGGGCTTGCTCAATCTTCCTGCCACACTCAACACTGTACTGCCCGCTTGGTTTCTTGGAGTCTACTATAGCAAGCTGTAGTGGATTCCTCGTAACCTCGCTATACTGGCCCACCCGGGTCGTACTTGGCTGGGTTGAAATGATCTTTGATTAATTTTACGACCGCTTCATATGATTTAGACTAAGGTTTTTCTGGAAAGTGACCACTCTCTTAGCATTGTTTCCATTTCCACGCATGTCAAGAGTGCGTGGAAATGGAAACAACTCACTTTCATTTCAGATCTTATGCTATTTGCCGTCAAGAATAACTCGAATCTTTCGATATAGTTCTCCCAATCTTCTTCCTCATCATTGAACACATTGAACGGGCCTGTTATGTTAGCCATTCTTTTACACTTTAATTCGTTTTTTTTTTTTCACTTTTGCACACTGTTTTTTTTTTTTTTTTTTTCTTTATTATCCTTGCCAATTTGTTCTACATCCACATTAAAACACCTTTTCTGTCTTAATCTAAGTGAACTTTATTAAAGGAAGCAACAACCTTCTATGTTGAGTTACAATGCTTAACTGACTACCATTATGCCTATTACATAAGAACGATCTCAAGAATCAGTGTTACATAAAGAAGCCTTTATTATAACTGTTTAACGATATAACAGCTTTTAATAACACAATTTAGGTAAGTATTAAATTATGCTTTGTGTTATCCCAACAGGTTGTGGTCATGGCTGTAGTCATGGTCTTTTCAGCGCTATCCGATTTTTTGACTTGGTGTCGTCTCTGGATGGCCATAACGCCTTTGTATGCCCCCAACTGTGCAAATTTTCCTGTCAATCAGATAGGTTGACACTCACATGATTCGATCCATCGGCTTAGCTACCGTCCCGTACTAACAAAAGGCTTCAATGGCATTACGCTGTGTTCTTCGAGAAATTGTATGGACTTTTGGAAGATAGTACCTTTGATGTGGGTGGCGTTCCATGGTGTAGTGGTAAGTGTGTACGCCGGAGGTCTGGGTTCCAATCCTTCCATCGTCACCTGAAAAAAAAGACTCGTTCTTTTTCACGGTCCCCACCTCTGCGAGGGTCTGAAAACCCCTGCGAGAAAAACATTTGTCTTGAAAAACTTCTTGAAGTGCCGCTCGTGTTCGACAAAATATCCCTATGTCCCCTTGTATGTGAAGAAATCTATACACATCGTATACATTGTCGAGAATTTGGCCCTAATTCACTTCGAGCTGTTGCGCCACTCTATTTATTTATTTATACCTCTGATGTTTGCGCGGTATTTTTGCACAATTCTCTCAAGTATACTGTTACAGAAGTCACATGACAACTTATCACCTTGTCTTAAACCTTTTTTGACATCAAACACCGTGACGGTGAGGTCTTGACCGATATTTACGGAACAGCGTGAGTTTTCCATCGTCATCCTGTACAAACTGGCGAGTTTAACAGGCGTGCCAAAACTAAATATTATAAATAAATAAAAAAAATAAATTCACAATTCAGAGGGTCTGATTTCTTGTCGATCGGGCAAACAATGCGGAGCAAATGTTCAACAATTTCTTTCAATGGTACAAGCTCCTTACCAGATCATCGGCAGCAGAATTTCAAAGTTCAACAAGCACGCCGTTAGCTCCCGCATCTTTAGTACTGTTTTGTTGGTTTAAATGGTTAACTCTGCCTGACAGCCGGATCCGATCCAGCTCCGCATTTATACAGCTTGCAAAAATAGTTTTTCAGAATCCTCAGCTCTGACTGTGATTCCACTACGATGTTTCCTTGATCAGTTCTTCAGCTCGAACTTTATACCCTCGGCAGCACCTTTTGATCCTTTGGTAAAACTTAAACGTATAACGAGGCAATGTATTATAACAAAGTTTATAGGCTCACCTCGGTTTCACCTCGGACTTCAAATATTGCTAGTACCCCAACCCGAATTTCAGTAATGCGTGCTCGTACCTGTTCCGATTATGTTGTCCCACCCATGAGATGCACGGTTCCCAGAGAAGAGTCACTTCTACTGCTTGCTGGTGAAGGTGAACTCAGGTTGGCACAGGCTGCTTTACTGTGGTGAAAGTTAAGTTGCAGAACTTCCATGAGTTGCTGTTGTTGTTGCTGCTGGTTGAGTTGGTTCTGCCGATCATCCGTACCTTGACCAAGACTAAGCCTTTCCGGCAAAGGCTCTTCCGGTTGGTTCTTCCATTTGGACTATCTTCCACTCTTTAAACAGGAAGACGAAATTATTAGCCTGTTGACCACTTTGAACAGGCACTTCCTGGAATACCTGGTCTAGTCTTCCTTGGAATATACCAAGCCTACAAATATCGTCATTCTCTCCTTCTCTGACGCCAGATCTTTGTTTTTGACCAGAAAAGATCAGCACCTTTTGGAAGGCCGGGCATTGTGCTCACTCTGGAATTTGCCAGTTCAGCATTCCTGAACCCCTTGTAGTGAAAAAGCTGGCCGGCAAAATTGATTGCCTATTGGGATCCTCGTCCAACGCAGCGTCCATGCTGATTAGATGTCTGTTGTGGACAAGTCTCCACTGCTTGTCACTGAGTCGAAGCTATTGGTCAGAATGTCCACTTAAGTTTTGCGTCTATGGAATTTGTATCGAGTTGACAAAGAGAGGTAAGTTGTTTACACTCATGCAAGTAAAATTTACATGCGTTGATTTTGTCCTATTCGCCAGGTCTTTTCCCATTTACTTAGCTTTTCAAAGCGGGTCGGAGTATTCCCGTTGATAATGTCTTATTCATAGCGAGGATAGCCGTGTCATCAGCGAACTTGGCTACAGTCGTTGTCCCATCTTGATATACGTCTCTTGTATAGAGCAACAGTGTTAGCCCGAGAACGCTTCCTTCTGCAACAGCGGAGTGCATTTTTTTTAATTCTGAGTATTTACTCCCGTATCCCACGCGATGCTTGTGATACGTCAAGAAAAGCGGTAGAACATATCATTTTCGCTGCTAAGGCTTTATTCATTCATTATTCGATAGACTTGGTTAATTTTTGAATGTTTGGCCCGTAAACCGAATTGGTTATCCGGAACCAATCGACTTTCTTTAATTATTGGTTGCAGTCATTTAAGCACCAGTTTCTCGAAGGAAAACTAACAAATACTCCAGTTTGCGGCTTTGTTTGCTCCAGATTTGCTCTACTATAGGTCTTTTATGTCCCAGTTCTCGAATTTCGGGTTGTTTTCTCTAGATATTAAATTAGTCAAAATTACCTAATATGTTTTTTTTTGCTTTTTTTTGCTTTTTTTTGCGCTTTGAGTCAGCAAACCCGAATGCTGAAATTTTTATAAAATATTTCTTTAAATTCAAATCAAAGGTTAAACCATAGTTTTTTGACACCAATAAACACTAAAAGCGTACAATCCTGCCTTTTATCTGCCAAGCCTTGTTATAAACAAGTCCACCGGGCACTTTTTTACAATTGTCCCAACGATTATGGTATTAATCGCATCCCTAGCTTGACTCGATTTAATCCATTTTCATCGTTTGCCTTTCTACTGCGGTTACAGCGTTATTTTCTGCAGTAAAGTGTTACACAAACACATGTATTTTCTTTTGTGGCATTGATGAAGGTTAACTACCGCCTCTTTGGTTTGACCTAATATTCTTTGAGCTTTTCATACCTACGTTTTGTACGATACGAACTGGTACCAAATTTACAAACAAACATATACCTATCGTACTCTACTGTTTCACTTTTCTTCTATAGAACTAAAGAAGCTGAAAAAAGAACTCACCACCAGGGACATATTAGTAATAGGTGCCCGTGGGGCCCGGGCCCATGCGACAAATTTTGGGGGGCGGCAAATTTTTAAGACGAAAGAAAAAAATCTTATAATTGTGTGTTGTTTACATATAAAAATGTTAGTACATACAAACTTTTATGAAACAGAAGCCTTTTTGTCATTCCTTGAAATATTTTTCCCGCTTGGTAGGTATAGGTACCAACATATGTTAAACATCTTACAGGCTAACATTTTGGCATACGTATAATGGAAAATGCTGAAAATCTCAAATCGAGCCATCCCGCCGACTTTAAATCTTTTTTTCTATCGTAGTGCATCTATTTTAGGGCATATGAAAAATAACATTCGACGAAAAAAACGATGTCAACATCATGCTTGTGCTTGTGTGAACAGCCGTTCAATGTGAATAAAACGTTGTTACTAAAATGGCAAGTTTTATTCGGACCAATACTTTAGACACCATTTTCCCAAACGTAGGGATCGCTTTTAGAAATTACCTTTGCCTTTTTGCCACAAATTGTTCAGCGGAACAGTGTTATAATAGGTATTTTTTTTTTTCAGTGTTTTTATTTCATTTTACAACTTTGTGACCAGCAGCCGAAGAAGAGGGGGAGGGGCGAGTTGATGGTGGTGGTATATGGGGGCGGCAAAAAAAGTTTGGCCCATGGCGGCACTTTACCTTAATCCGCCCCTGCTCACCAGACACATCCAACGGTCGACAACAACGTGTGCCAATTTATATTGGCTTCCAAGGAGAGCCTGTTTCTCAGCGCACAGAAACAGGTCAAATTACATTGGCTTGGCACCCGAGGTACAAGTTACAAACAATAATTTTCATCAATTCCAAACAATGTTTAAATATATTTTATTTTACTATCAGCATCCAATCTAAACGTTTAAGCCATTGCATAATCTGTATCAAATATTTACATTTTTTTTAATTCACTTGGATTTGCATGCACATCATAAATTAACAACAGCTAATTGGTTTGGTTTGCCATGCCTAAAATATTGGTTAGTATATTTACCTTTCGCAAATTTTGGTTTTGCATTTTAAGTAGTTCAACTTACATACATTTTCTTTTAATTATGCATTTTTTATTATTTGCTTTATCACAGAAACAATATTAGGGACTGTCAATAAAGGTCTGGCCTTTAAGTAGGGATGGATTTTATCTTAATTGTTTATTTTCGTTATTGTTTTACTTTTATTTCCTTTTTTATGTTTATTTCACCCAAAATTTTGAATATTTTTAATTATTTTGTCCTATATCACTACTCACTTGTGTATTAAGTAAACTTATGACAAAATATTTACGAACATGCAAAATTACTTAATTTCTTAAATTAATGAAATCTAAGGAAAACAAAAAAATTTTGTTATTAATGTTAACAGATCAACAATTTCATAAAATTATTGTTTTATTTTAACGGAATGGTCCTAGGTTATGTGCATTATCTATTTTAACAATTTTTTTCAGTTTAAATTCCTTAATAACTAGGTAATACTATGCGTGTACGTAACATTTTAGGCCTCTACTTAATTGTGATTGTTTTTATTTTTGCTCAAAACTTTATAAAGGTTTACAATGTTAAAAGAATAGGTTTACTGCGTACTCATTATGTGAACTTATTAAGCTCGATATTTCACAAGGTAAGCTAACTTAAAAATAAAAAATAAAATTCAATAACAATTCTTTTTCTTGTGCCTACGAATAAAAATCATTTTTAAAGAATACATGAACGTGGGATTGTAGCACACTGCCAAGCAACCGAACAGCCACTGTCACCACTTTCTATACAAGGCTTAAACGCAGACAAACAGAAACCACGAACTATGCAAAACGAGGAAATACATATAAAAACATCACATAATTTCAATCGCTAAACTGCGGATCTAATTTAGTATCCATTCAACTGTTTTTGTTTTTTTTCATTTACTTAAAAAAAAAATAAACGAATTATTGTAATTCATGTTTTTTGATAAATTCATACATGAATATGACAGTGCCGTGAAACAATACCCAATTCCTTAATTCAGCTTTTTTTCACTTTTTCAAATCACAGTTTGGGATTTCGGCGTTATTTCGCTTTGATTAAATAAACATTTTAACACAAGATTTATAAAAAGACTTGTTTTCAGATTTGCACCCAAAAAATTGTATGTATTTAAATGTACTTTAAACTGATTCATTAATAATTGTTTGAGCCCTAGATTGATTCGCGCAAATTTTTGAACGTTTATTCCCTCTTTTACATATAAACACACTTATGAACCATTACTCAAAAGTGAAGGAGACAATAATAAAAAAAAAAACTTCTTAGAAATAATTTATTAGCCTAATTTGCAATTTTATTTTTAAGTAATAGTTTATAAATAATTTATAAGTAAAGTTAAGACATTTAAAAACTCGTCAACTTATATTATTTATAAGCTATTACTTATAACTAAAGAATAAAAAGGTAGTTAAAAAATTAGCGATATTTTTAAAAGGAGGTGAAGAAGTAGCTCAAAAATTTGTTTGTGGAAACTAAAGGAAAAAAATTATAGTTTCAAAATTCGCGTCTTTCATGTTGTTCAAAAGTAAAGAATAAAATAAAAGTAAAATAATTCGAGCAAAATAAAGGGAAAGGAGAAAACATTAGTTTCAAAATCGCGCGAATTTCGAAACTGTTTTTCTCGGCTTTCCTTTCCTGTTAGTGAAAAGAAAGGAGAAAACAATAGTTTGGTGAAAAGGATAGTGACACAGACACTAGGCACAAGTTCCTTTCTTGTTACTTAAAAGTAAAAAAGAAAATAATAGTACAAAAGTTAGCGGCAGAGGAAAGAAGAAAATAATAGTTTAAAAAATTCACGAGAATTTTGGAACTATATTATTTTATCCTTTCTTTTTAAGAAATAGTTAACGTTCATATAAATTTATTAGCGTTTATTTTATTTATTAGAGTTTATAAAAAAAAGTTTGAGAAAATAAATGTTCAAAAAATTACGCGTAAAGCCCAAATTTAAAAATGTTGTTTAATTTCGTTTTGATTCTGGAAAAATGCAACTTTATGGAATGAGGAAGCATCTTTATGTTTACATAAATTTTATGTACACACTTTAAGAAGGGATCCGGACCTAAAATTAGAGGTTACATCGTTTATCACGCGCATCATCCATCAGAAAATTCGAGAGGCGGATCCTCTCTCTACATCAAAGACTGCCTTAAGCACTACAAAAACGAAGAAATTGAACTTGACTCTATGCAAATAACTTCAGTCTCGGTAAAAATAAGTCACCTAGATTATAATACCGCCTCGAGTTATTTTCCTTCACAGTATGGGCTAGCGGACGACGATCTTACTCTCCTCTTTGACTTACTTGGGTCAAATTTTATCATCGGCGGGGACTTAAATGCGAAAAACACCTTTTGGGGATCACGGTGCAATTCAACAAGAGGTAGAGTACTCTTCAAAGCTAGCATGAAACGTGTCGTGGTTTTCCTTTCCAATACGGGAAAGCCAACGTATTGGCCAACCGGCAGAAACAAAGTACCTGACCTTGTCGACTTCTTTATCGCAAAAGGGGTCCCTCGCCACCTCACAAATGTAGAAGAAGGCTATGATCTCTGTTCGGATCACTCGGCAGTCGTTTTGAAAATCGGCGAAAGTCTAGCAAATGAAAGAGCGCCTAGGTTATCTAGTACTGCAAACAAAATGAACCTCTACATGTACCACTTACAACCGCTTTAGAAATAGAAGACAAAATCGATAAACTCGTTAGAACTATTCAAAACGCTGCTTGGAACAATACTTCTTTCCGGAAGACTGGAGTAAGGAAAAGCAGATCAATTTACCCGCGCAAAATTGAAGAGCTCAAACGCGAAAAGAGAAAGGCTCGAAAGAGGTGGCATTTGTCTCGAGCTCCTCCTGATAAAACCATTCTGAATGGGCTATCTAACGAATTGAAGCACTTACTTCAAGATTTTAAAAGTCGCGAGATTACTAACTACCTCAAAAACTTGACTGCCGATAGAGGGTCAAACTATTCACTTTGGTAAGCCGTGAAGTCCATTAAAAAGCCCATAGTATACTCGGCGCCAATAAAAAAATATAACGGTGAATGGGTAAAAGGCGACAAAGAGAAAGCAGATGTATTTGCAGAACATCTAGAAGAAACGTTCAAACCGTTTGACGGGGAGCCGTTGGTTGACGATCTGTATCTCAATGCGGAACTAGACAGTTATCGAATGAAAACCGTGTCACTGTCTGAACTTCGTCAAACAATCCGAAATTTGAAGAATAACAAAGCTCCAGGCTACGACCTAATTACTGGGGAAATTTTGAAGGAGCTACCGAAAAGTGTGTTAGTCAAGCTTCTCTACATCATAAACGCATCAATGAGAATTTCATACGTTCCACGCCAATGGAAAGTCGCAGAGGTAATAATGGTTCTGAAACCAGGGAAATGCCCAAACGACAAAAAATCTTATAGACCAATTTCGCTTCTGCCGATTATATCTAAAGCCTTCGAGAAACTTGTGCTTAAACGACTGCAACCAATAATTGAAGAAAGACGATTGATTCCGTATCACCAATTCGGCTTTAGGGTCAAACATTCAACAATTGACCAGGTCTATCGAATAAATAATGAAATTGAGATAGCCTTAGAAGCGAAAATGATTATTTCTACCGCTTTTCTTGACGTATCCCAAGCCTTTGATAAAATTTGGCACAAAGGCCTAAAATATAAGCTACGGAAAGTTTTGCCGGAAAAATTTATGAACTCTTAGAGTCTTATCTTGACAACCGACTATTTCGAGTGAGATACGGGAGCGAATACTCAGAGTTCAAAGAAATACAAGCCGGCGTTCCACAAGGTAGTGTCCTCGGTCCAACACTGTTTTTACTTTTGCCTTAAGTAAAAACAACGACTTTAGCCACGTTCGCTGACGACACAAATAATCCGAACTCTGGATCAGACAATTGTCATCAGACAGATCTTGCACGCCGACTACAACGAACAAGACCGTTGGATCTAGCGTCGTAAGAGATAACCGCATATAATGACAGTATTGCAGGTGCTTTCGTTGGAAGGTAGCCTGCCAAACGCGAATACTATACAGAAGCATAAACAACTTGTTAAAGAAACTTAGTCGTAGTCTTACAAAGATTGGGAGGTTTTTTTGAAGTGAGTAAGAATCTCACACTACTATGAGCACGCGTGTTCGATTTTCATAGTGCCTATGAAGGTTTTAACCTACCCACGGGGAAAAAAAATCTTTATGTTTGCTTTAGCTCGAATTTATTTGACAACAAACGATCGGGATTTATTTTAGTCAAGTAACGCCCCTTCACTTTGTCGAAGCGTATCTAATAAAACCAAATTCCCGAATTCGGCCTTACTTCGCTTTGACAAAGTGATATTATACCGAATTGAGGAATTCGGTCTTATTCTCGGCGTTATTTCACGGCACCGTTACAAAGTGGGTACAGTCAGCAGTAATCAAGTCAGCCCATTTTTTAGGAGTTTTACCATAAATCGTAAATATAAGGACAAGAGCGCGCAAGAGATGGCAACGTTCGCGAGCACCCCCGGATAAGACTTTCTTGAACCACCTTTCAAACAAAATGAGGCACGCGTACTTCAATAGTTTAAAAGTCGCGAGACTAGTGCATACCTTGAAGGATTGACTGCCGATAAGGGTTCAAATTACTCGCTTTGGAAAGCTGTGAAGTCCGTTAAGAAGCCTATAGCGCCATTAAGAAAACCCAACGGCGACTGGGAAAGAGGAGGCAAAGAGAAAGCGGATTTATTTGCAGAGTATTAAGAAGAAACATTCAAACCGTTTGACGGGGTTGTTTACCAATGTTGTAATTAATAACTTTAGAATAAAACTAGCGGGAGGGTTACAATCCGCCTAGGCGAATCGTTCGATACCCCATCCCAATTGACAAAATGCGTCAAAAATCTTGGTTGTTAAATTTCAGTTTCTAATAACTTTAATTGTCTTAAGAATTTGTCAGTTAAGCATTTTCTTTGTTAAAAAGGGGTCGTAGCACCAACCCCTTTTCAATAACATAATTTTTTTATCATATTTTTTATCAGCTGCAGTATACACGTGTTCATCGCAGTTTTGTATTAAAAATTTGATTTTTTTACTTAAAAGCGCCCCCAAATGTGGGCGTGGGAAAAATTTCTAAACATTTCTAAACATTTTATAGTGCAAGTTTTTTGGATTTAAAGCAAATATATCAAACAAGGGGGCGCTCAATACAAGGGGCGGTTTTCGCTTTCAGCTTCCTAAAACAGCTTTGATTTTTCATGCCAGTAAGTAAAGTGGGCGTGTCACTGGGCGGATTTCAAAAAAATTTGCACATGCACTGCTTCGGGACCTAGAAGGAACAGATATTAAGTCTCAAGTTCCTAGCTCAAAATTTAAGGTCTAAAAACTACCGACAGACGGACGAACGGACGGACATGGCTCATTCGACTTACAATTCGGTCTAGATCATATGCCCTTAAGGTCTTGGGGGTCTACGGTGATTATTTCTCTATGTAACAAACTATGAATCACTTATTGAATAACTTAATATACCTCATATCCTATGGGATGGGGTATAAAAAATCGTGCCAGTGGCGGAACATCGCCAAACGATCGGAAATTTGAAGAATAACAAGGCCCCAGGTTACGACTTAATTGCTGGCGAAATTCGAAAGAAGCTACCGAGAAAGTGTTGGTCAAGCCACTCTACATCTTTAACGCCTCCATGAGAATTTTATGCGTTCCACGGCAATGGAAAGTAGCCGAAGTTATATTGGTTCCGAAACCAGAAAAATGCCCGAACGACAAAAATCTTACAGACCCATTTCGCTACTGCTTATGATATATAAGGTATTCGAGAAACTGTTGCTTAAAAATCTGCAACCAATCATTGAAGAAAGACGATTGATTCCGGATTACCAATTCAGGTTCAGGAAAACGCATTCACCAATCGACCAGGTCTATCGAAAAAACAAACGAAATCGAAAAAGATATGTACTAACGCTTTTTGTCGACGTTAGCAAGCCTTCGATAAGGTATGGCACGAGTGCCTCAAATTCAAGTTAAGCCAAGGCTTACCAGAAAAACTCTATAGAATCTTAGAGTCTTACCTTGAAAACAGAATCTTTCGCGTAAGGTACGAAAATGAGTACTCGGAATTCAAAGAGATAAATGCCGGTGTCCCGCAAGGAAGCATCCTCGGCCCAATCTTATTTTTGGTTTATACTAGGGACATACCTCACGATATGGAAACAGTTTTAGCTACGTTCGCTGATGAACTGCTATTACCGCTATTGATACGACAGTTGAATTATCGACTGAAAAACTTCAGCGCGCTTTGGACAAAATATGCGACTGGCCGAAGAGCTAGCGAGTCGTCCTTAATGAAACTAGGTCAACGCAAGTAAACTTTACTTATAAAAAGATAAACAACAAACCTTTATTCATTAACTCTGGACGCAAAACTTAAATGAAAGCCGCACGTTAGAATGAAACGCTACGAGCTTGAAATCATGTTAAGAGAAATGAACTGGCTTATCGAAGATTTTCGAAGCTAAGCATATATAACAAACTGCTTTTGTAGCAAGTGCTAAAACCATCTTGGACGTACGGTATACAACTTTAGGGTTGTACCTAACCAAGCAACATATCTATTTTAGAAACTTTTCAAAAACAGACACTCAGAGCAATCGTTAATGCTTCATGGTACATTAGAAAGAGCGATTTACATCGAGATTTTGGTAATCGACACCGTGATTGACGAGGTAACAAACTTTACTCGCAAACTTAGTACTCGGCTGGATCTGGCTGGATCTGGCGGTATAAGACGAAACCACATAAATTGACAGGTGCTTTCATTGGAACGCAACCTGCTACACGCGATTATACCGAAGCTTGAAATACTTGTTAAGGAAACTTAGTCGTAGTCTGACGGAAAATGGGAGGTTTTTTAGTGAGTAAGAATCTTACATTACTATATGAAACGCGCGGCCGGTCCTCGTAGTGCCTATGAAGGTTTCTCCTACCAACGCAAAAATTAAGAAAAAAATTGTAAGCATCATTATAATAAAGGTTCCTGACGATGTTCACCTGGCAGCGTTTGAAATTATCATAGAACCAGCCACAATTATAATGTTTGTAGAATTATAAATTGTTGTAAGTTTTCACTTTTTGATATTAAATTCAATTTAAGGAACGATACATTTGGTTACTTTTTTAATTAAAAGTTTGAATTAAAAATTTATTCAAAAAGTAAAACTTTAAAAATCTCTTGCTCAGCGACAATATGAAGGTGACTAAAATAATAAATACAGCTTTACGGAGATAATGTAAGCTTAAACCAAACAGCCAAAAGCAATACATAGCTTTAAAAAAATCATATAGATAACTGTGAAACTAAAAACATCAAAAACTTTTAATTTTAACAATAAGTTTATTTACTCATTTGATATATCTTGGCCTCAAATACAAAATATTATTCGTTTCGAATAATTAAAAATCATCCGCCATCATATAGATAACTGTGAAACTAAAAACATCAAAAACTTTTAATTTTAACAATAAGTTTATTTACTCATTTGATATATCTTGGCCTCAACTCCAAAATATTATTCGTTTTGAATAACTAAAAATCATTAGCCATGACTTAACAATGAAGCCAGGGGTGGAATCCTCTAAAGTGATGGCTGATGGTCACCATGTTGATTATCAAAATTGACCATCACCCAATTGTTGCTCTCTGTAAAGTGATCACCCCAAAAATGTTAAAACTTGGCAGCACATACATTTTCATCTGTCAGTTGATGTCATTTCAATACAGCGCTTCACAAATAAATCTAATTTACTTTTGTTTACATTTTTCGGCAAGTGCAATTACATTTATTTTATTACTGCGATGTAAAAATGTACGTACATATTTTAAGTTATTATTTTTGTTTGAATTCTTCAATTCATTAATTCAAGGTTTCAAGCAACATCAAATCGAAAGGATAGCCGATTTCATGGCAGCCCACCCCTAATTACCGAAAAGCTACGATTCACGACTTACGACCTACGACTTTCATGTGTTGGAAAAACCACTCAATAATAAAACGGGAACATTTTTGCTGGTTGTAAGTCAAAATGGTCCTCCAAAAAAATCAATCCCATAACGGAAAATAAAAACTTAGAATATTGCCTTGTTGCGGCAAATAATCTTAATGTTTTCTGCCGCAGTACCCAGGACACGGCCAATAATTTATCTGTTTCTGCGACAAGACGTCGGAGCCGAAATCGTTTGCTATCAGCTATACAAAGCCTAGAAGTGCTAGTCGGGGAACATTTTGCCAGACGATTTTGCCGCCGTCTTGTAACCCAGACCTTAAACTAATTGATTTTAACATCGCGATTGCGGCCAAACAATGTTTTGCCTCCTTCTAGTGTGTTCAAAATAATGCTTTGTAAGCTGCAGACATTATGGACTTGTGTCGACCTAATAGCAAACTGGTAAAATTTTGTAGGAGGCTGAAGTAAGGACTGAGGCTTCCTGGCATTACTCAAAGGTCAGCACCGATTTCTGTAAATTTTTACTGGGGGCTGACTGGGGCTACATGAAACTAGGCCCCAATGAAAAATTGTCCCAAACTGAAAATGAAAAATAGTTCCAATTTCAAAATGAAAAATAGCCTCAAAATTTATGAAAAATGGCCCCAAATATCTAGAAAGTTGCACAAACATGAATCCCTGCAAAAATTTAGTTCAAATCGAAATTGAAAAATGCCCAAAAAATTTACAAGGAAAACAACAACAAAAAAATGCATAGACCTGGAAATTAGGGCAATTTTTAATATTTTTGGGACCTTTTTTCATTTTTTAATTTATGAAAAAGTATGGGGCAATTTTTCATAATGAAAAACAGCCCCAAACTCTAAAATCATCAAGAAACATGTAGGTACACAAGCAGAAATAATTTTTAAACAAAACTAGTAAACAATACACTGACTTAAATTGTCAATAACTTTGGCAAACACCAAGCTAGTCTAAAGTAATAATGGCTCTACCTTTATTGTCACCATTCCTTATACCGAGTGCTTATCAGAACATTCGATCCCAAATTATTATGGGATGTTTTCGGAAATGTTTTCGGTCCATTTTTAAGAATCACCCAAACACTGTTTGATTCAAAAAGTTTTGATTATATTTAATTTCAAAAAAAAAGTGAAATTGCACATTGCCGCGTAGCGGCGCCCTAAGCTCCTGCATGTGATGCCCAAGGCCGGGCGGCGTGTGAGTCGAAGAGACCCCCGGAGTCTTTTTTTTAATAATCACGCAAGCACTGTTTGATTTCCGGTGTTTTGAGTTCGGGAATCGAAAAATGTTTGGGTGGTTCTGTAAACAAGAGCCGGAGCTCCAAATACCGGAAATCAAACATTGCTTGGGAAAAATAGCCCCAATTTTGGAGGAATTTTTCATTTTTAGTTTGGAAAATGTTGCATTGGCGTAAAAACACATGTTGCGTAAGTTTGGGGCAATTTTTCGTATACCGCCAAGACCTTAAGGGCATATGATCGAGACCGAATTGTAAGTCGAATGAGCCATGTCCGTCCGTCCGTCCGTCCGTCTGTCAGTGGTTTTTAGGCCTTAAATTTTGAGCTAGGAACTGCCCTAGGTACTGCCCCGAAGCAGTACAAGTGTAAAATTTTTTGAAATCCGCCCACTGACTGAAAAATTAAAGTTGTTGCAGGAAGCTTAAATTTGGTATGCGATATTCTCGCTTAAGTGTAAGCTATCAACTCAAGTGAATAAATTTTCGCCACGCCCACTTTTGGGGGCGTTTTTAAGTATGAACCAAATTTTTAGTGTGAAAATGCAATCAACACGTGTATACTACTTCTAATAAAAAATATAAACAAAAATACGATGTTATGGAGAAGGGGTGGATGCCACGCCCCTTTCTTAGGGAGGAGATTCTTAATTGAGGAATTCTCAATACAATTGAAGTTAAATGAAACTGAAATTTAACGACCAAGATTTTTGACACAATGGGGTATCCAACGATTCGCCTAAGCGGATTGTAACCCTCCCATTAGTTTTTCTTACGAAAGACGAATACGCACCCGCATCGCGACGAGATCACGCCACAAATTACTTCTGATCTCATAAACGAAATGTGTGAAAGATAAGAAATCAATCAATCATTTTCTATGATCGCTTATCATTAAAAGGGTCGAGCTCAGTGCCCTGTTGAGGGTTGAGCAGCTCCGAAAATATAAGAAATTTGGAGAAATAATAAAGAAGAGATAGACGATAATTTCTAGTATTTTGGGCAACGAAAAAAAGTAATTAATTAAAGTAAGTAATCTATTGGCAAGCCTGCATAAAAGGCTGACTATTGGAGAAGGCTAAGATTAGGCAAACCTGCATTGAAATTAATATACCTACCCTGGGTCGGTTATAAAAATGTGTACCACACGTTTATTGCCACGCCTGATAAAATATTTTAACAAAAATTACGATGTTATTGAAAAGAGGTTGAGACCACGCCCCGTTTTTATTGAAGAAGTTTCTTAGCTGAAAAATTTTAAATGCAATTTAAATTACTAAAAACCTAGAATCTAACAACCAAAATTTATGACGGAATTCGGAGTTTGACAGGGGTTAATTGGGATGAGGTATTCAACGATTTGCCTAAGCGGATTGTTACCCACCCACTAGTTTTCTTATGACAAAAATGTGTAAATGTAAGCCGATACACAAAACACATTAAGAAGAGAACGCACGTGGGTCTGCAGAATATTACTGGAAAAATAGCGATGCATTTCCTTCTATTTTGATATTAGCCTATGTGTACATCTTCTTTTCGGTCCTTAGATAGAAGAACTACTGGACTGGATGTATCATTGTACAAGTAATTTTTCGTTTACTACCTGAAGCGCATTGTTATCGACCGTCAAGGCGTCAAATTTAATGTTGTGACATGTGGTTATTCCACTTTTTCAAAGAATCGGTGGTGTAGCTAAGCTATCAATGCGACTATTCCACCTTGATGATATTGAATACAGTAAAACCAATATTTATATGGGAACCCCATTTATCTCATATTGCTCTTAAGACTAAGGGCTAAAGTTAAAAGTAAGAAGGAAAATAGGTACAGCATTACACCTGGAAGATTCTTTTTTGAGAAATATTTAATTTTTGTAGAGTGAGCTCCGTAGAAAGTTTCTCAAAGGATTTTAGATTGAGGAGCTGAAATATTCGATGATCAAACTACTAAAATAATCAAAGATTGGCGAACATAAAATGAAATTCTATCCCTATAAGCTTATTTACATAAAAGTCATTTTAACAGACTCATAGAAACCGGTCATTTAGAAATAGTTACTAATACAAACCTTTTACCGGGGAATAGTCTTCATGTACAATTTCAATATTTTAATGAGCTTGTTTAATTGACATGTTTAGAGTTCTTAGGCTAAACTGGGTTTCTCATACAGAAGAATGAACAATCATGATTACCATAACCCACTTAGTATTAGTGACACTACACAATAACAGAGCCTACATAAAAACAGTACAATACTAAATTTGAACAGTTCATTTTTATCTATTCTAATACGATTGGTCTCAGTTGGTACAAAGTAAGTGCATTTATATTTATTGTTATACAAGGAAAGTAAAAATTACTTTCCTCCCGCCCACTTGAAAGTTGGAAGAATTTTGTGGACAGATATTCGATTTGGGGAGCATTTTTAACACAATTAGTACTTCTCCGTTTAGAGGACGTTGCATGTTTTTTGAGCATTTATCATCGATCCACTTGGACATTTGAAGACTTCGGTTGCGCTGCCACCTTGTGCGACTAGCCAGCCTAAGCTGTAAGATAATAACAAGATAAAAACAAAAATAATGGTTAATTTTTCGTTAATGAGTTTAAGATTTTCACTTACATGTTTCCAAACTCGCCAGCATCTGTATCGATTCCTGTGTACAAAGATTCAGCGCACAGTTCTTGTGCTGATACTAGGAAGAAAATTTGAGTTGGTGTTAGATTCAGTCCTGGTAATCTTGCCATTCCCTTTATTGGTCCAGTCAGAGATAACATAGAGTGATAGGATATTTGCATTCCACCAGAATGAATAAGAATATCCATGCGGCTGTAGTTTGAGAAAATGTTAACAGACTTTGGGACGCATCGCATTGCCTTGTCCTCGAAGGTTTTGGTTATTGATCTAAGAATTTCCTTGGCGATAGCTACACCAACTGAAGCGTACTGCAAATACGGGGGGAGCTTGGTGTCGAAATATGGCACCAGGATGACAGAGAGTGGCACAACTAAAAATAAATGATATTTAAAAATATTCATACAAAATTTAATATTTGACCAACAATATCCTTAAAAAAAAAATAAATAAGATAAGAAGATAAAATAAAAAGATATGATATGGGAAAAGCTTGATCAAAAAACCTATTAGTGAATTAAGTAATATTTGACATACTGGGCGAGCTCGAGTTCAAAGCTCATGTAAAATATTTAACAAATCATGAAAATGAAAAAGTTGATGAATAGTTTTATAAAAAGAGAAATTAGAGTAGCCTTTTGTAGCATAAGTAAATAAATGCACACGAGCAGTCTAGCTGCTCGTCACTTGAAACCCCACTCACCTGAGATTCCGTTGACCAAGCGAATTCCTGGTCACCGATCGTCTGGAATCGGAAACAACTCTCAGGCGCGTGGGAATGATTAAGTTAGCGAAAATCGCATAAGATAGATAAGGTAGCGACATGGTCGCATAAGATTTAATAATTAATAAAGAACTGACTTTCAAGCCGAACGGTTGAAACGGTAATGTGTTTACTTATATATTCACTACATGGCGATCCTGCCATTTACATCCAATAGAGAACCATTAGCGTCCTAAGTAATGACCGCTCTGCATTCGCCGCGATTGTACACCCATCGGTCTTGTGCGTATGAAGATTAGTTAAAATATTCGGTTCATATCGCTAATGAATTTAAATAGACCAAAGTGCATGTGAAGAAATCTGACCATAAGCAATGCTTCACCGTCGGCCGTGAAAAATAAAATAAAATCTATAATTTAATTCAGTGCATCCCGAACTCTACAATTTCATTACATGATAACTATAAAAGCAAAAAAAAAATGCCTCTACATTTATAAATTGAACTCAATACACCAGTGCTAGTGAAGTGTACACACAATGATTGCTCGCGGGCTCCTAAATTTACGTAAACGTAAAAAGACAAACAGCAAGAAGAATTATCAAACAGAAGCGCACACCAGGAGCAACAAGCAGCAACAATTCAAGTTAGTAATTAAGTTCTAAGTTAATTAAGTATATTTTTCTCCTGGCAACAATATGGACAAAACTAATTCAAAATTAGAAAAACCAAACGCCAACGTGATAAACGAGGTGGAAATTAATGAAAAAGGCATAAATTACGAAGCCTATTTCATAATTATAATAGTTCTTTTGGCCCTTAACTTATTAACTAAAATATACTCTTGGCATAAGAAATCACTAAAAAAAACTTACATGGCGAGAGCTGCGTCTCTCGCACAAATTAAATCTTGGTCTTCATGCCTAGCGCAAATAAGTGGGTACCTACATTTATATATGTTTTTTTTTTATAAATGGAATGGCTAAAAATCTTAAAAAAAAATTCACGAAAATAGGGAAGTTATCGATAAATCAAGTAAATGTATAAACGTCAATAGATCTGTAGGTCAGGAAACTTTGGACAGGCACCTTAAAATATTAATAGATAAACTAGAAAGCATCAGGGTCATACTAAATGTAAATTTTTCAAAGCTAACGAAAAAACACAAGGATAGAGCCCATGAACTGTACAGTGAGTCTAGAGATAAAGTTTTAAGATCGGCATCTAGGCAGGGAGTACACCTCAAATTACCCGTTTCACTCCATGAGCAAGTATCAATCCAAATAGACACCAAAACTAAGAATATAAGTGATAAGAACCAACAAACTACTAGTAGCAAAGCAAGTATTTTAAGTTCGAACAAAATGTCGCAAAGTGGTGTTCCCACTAAGGCACTTCTCCTTGCATCCGGACGGCAGCGGAGGAATTCCCCAGATGGAATCAACGGTGGCGTCCATAGTTCCAGTCAGGCCGAACTACTTAGTGAACACCTTATATGGGCTACTACGACGTATTCGGAGCTCAGGCCTATAAGGAGCGGGCTATCCGGCTCTCCGTCCTTAGAGCTAAGCAAAGGATCTGGTCCTCCAAGTTGGAGGTCGTGCCGTCGGGGTGACTTCCCGGCCACGTAAAGAAACACCAGTCACGAAGCAGAAACAAGCCTCGGATTCGGACGGATTTACTGTTGACGACCAATGCAAACGAGAAAAGGACAACGAGCTCCGGATCTGCACGTGGAATGTTAGGTCCCTTAACAGACCACGTGCAGCCGAGCAACTAGCGGAGGCCCTTAACAACTGCAAGGCAGACATTACTGCCATCCAAGAAATGCGGTGGGACGGGCCGGGCAAAAGAAGAATGAAAAACTGCGACATCTACTACGGCGAATGCTATCGGCATCAAAGACAGCGCCTTTTTGGATGTGGTTTCGTTGTTGGAGGCAGACTTAGGCAAAAAGCCTTGAGCTTCAACCCTGTAAGCGAGCGCCTTGCGACGATCCGCATCAAGGCTAAATTCGCCAACATTAGTCTGACATGCGCACATGCCCCCACAGAGGAGAAAGATGACGAGACCAAAGATATGTTCTACGAGCTCCTGGACAAAACTTATGAGCAGTGCCCTAGCTACGACATTAAGATTGTCCTAGGCGATTTTAATGCCAAGCTAGGAAGGGAGGGCATCTTTGGTCGTACTGTCGGAAAGCATAGCCAGCACGACATCCTCCGATAACGGATTCAGGCTGATCGACTTTGCTGCGGGGCGACACGTTGTGGTAGCTAGTACACAGTTCCCGCATCTCAATATCCACAAAGGGACATGGAGATCTCCCGATCAATCAACCGTCAACCAGATTGACCATATTGCGATCGACGCAAGGCACTCCATCAGTATCATGGATGTCCGAACTTTCCGAGGGGCCAACATTGACTCGGATCACTACCTTGTTGTAGCCAAGGTACGGCTGCGGATATCCCGACCAGCGCCAAGTAATGGAAAAACTGTGAGGAAGTTTGACGTCGGCCGACTACAATCGCTAGAGATCGCCAGGTCCTTCTCCAACCGAGTCTCTCAAAACCTTCTACTAAGTCCTATGCAACCAGCATCAAGTATTGATAGCCAGTGGCAACACTGCCAAAATGCCATCAGAGACGCCGCCTCTGAAGTGCTGGGTTTCACACGGCGACCACAACGAAACCCCTGGTTTGACGATGAATGCCGGCAAGCACATGCAGCTAAACATAAAGCATACAAAGCGGCGCTGCACAGAAGGACTAGAGCTGCTCGCGAGCTCTACGAGCAGAGGAGGAGAGAGGAACACCGGCTTCTCCGAAGGAAAAAGAGAGAGCACGAGAAGCGCGCGGTTGAAGAGATAGAGAGGTTTTACAACAGGAATGAGGTTAGAAAGTTTTACCAAAGGATCAAAAGGTCCTGCCAAGGGTATAAACTTCGAACTGAAGCCTGTAAGGACCATCAAGGGAACATCGTTGTAGAATCGCAGTCGGTGTTGAGGATTTGGAAAGACCACTTCTGCAGACTGTATAACGGCGAGGACGAACCAAATACCGCTGTCAGGCAGAACGAACCATTCAACCCGGGCGAAGACGTTACCGACGAAGCATACGAACGATACCGCCCACCCGACCTGGAGGAGGTGAAAGTAGCTGTGTCTAAGCTCAAGTGCAACAAAGCAGCCGGAGCAGACGGCCTAGCTGCCGAACTTTTTAAATCCGCTGGCGATGAGCTGGTTAGGAGCATGCACCAGCTCATCTGCAAGATGTGGTCGGAAGAAAGCATGCCCGACGAATGGAACCTCAGCATTGTTTGCCCGATCCTGAAGAAAGGAGACCCTCTGAGTTGTGCCAACTACAGAGGCATAAGTCTTCTTAGCATCGCATACAAGATCTTTTCTGCTGTACTATGTGAACGCCTGAAGCCGTTTGTCAACAATCTGATAGGCACATATCAGTGTGGCCTTAGGCCAGGAAAGTCCACCATCGATCAAATATTCACACTGCGGCAGATCTTGGAGAAAACCCAGGAGTTCCAAATCGATACACACCACCCTTTTCATCGATTTCAAGGCCGCGTATGACAGCATCTATAGAGACGAGCTATATAGCGCAATGTCTAGTTTTGGCATCCCTGCCAAACTCGTCAGTCTGTGCAGGATGACGATGGAAAACTCACGCTGTTCCGTCAAGGTCGGCAAAGACCTCACCGACCCCTTTGATGTCAAAAAAGGATTTAGACAAGGTGACGCGCTGTCATGCGACTTCTTTAACATCATACTTGAGAGACTTGTGCAGAGCTCTCGCGCCAACACCAGAGGTACAATCTTTCAAAAGTCCGTTCAACTACTTGCATACACAGACGACATTGACATAATCGGTAGAACAAGGCGTGATGTCAGTGAAGCCTTCATGAGTATTGGGACGGAAGCGGTGAATATGGGTTTAGCAGTCAATGAGGGCAAAACCAAGTATATGCTGTCATCAAGAAAAGACACCCAACACCGACGTCTTGGACAAAACATCACCATCGACATCTATAACTTTGAGGTAGTTAGGGACTTTGTCTACCTGGGTTCCGCTATCAATTCAGACAATGACACCAGCGCTGAAATCAAACGAAGGATAACTCTTGCCAATAGCTGTTTCTTTGGGCTAAGAAGGCAATTGACTAGCAAAGCCCTCTCTCGAGCAACTAAAGTGTCCATGTATAAGACCCTCATCATCCCAGTCCTGCTTTACGGTGCAGAAGCATGGATCCTGTCAAAGGCGGATGAAAACACTTTAGGCTGCTTCGAGAGGAAAATTCTTCGGACGATTTACGGTCCCGTCTGCATAGACGGAGAGTGAAGGAGGAGATATAACATCGAACTGTACGGGCTGTACAGCGATACCGACCTAGCCAAAAGAGTCAAAACACAACGTCTACGATGGCTGGGTCATCTAGAGCGGATGGACACCAACGCCCCGGCCCGGAAAATCTTCGAATCCACACCGCAGGGACGACGCGGTAGAGGAGCACCGAGACTCAGGTGGCGCACGCAAGTGGAAGGGGACCTCAGCCAACTTCGCGTGCGAAACTGGAGGCCCAGGTCCACCCCGGACTGTAGCGTCACCTTAAAAAAAAAAAAAAAAAAAAAATGTCGCAAACACCTGTGGAATTTCTTAATATTGCATCGAAAATCCTTCCGGATTTCTTTGGTAACGCAGCCGACCTCCAAAGCTTCTTAGCCGCGTTAGAATTGCTAAAAAGCGTAAATGATGGCAACGATATTGTTGCTATCAATCTAATAAAAACAAAGTTAAAAGGGACTGCACAGACCGCTGTCTTATCTGTTTGCAATGAAGAATCCGTCGTCTAAATTAACTCGCATGAGACTAGATCTAGAAGAATACGATTTTACTGTAGAGTACTTGAGGGGAAAGGAAAATTATGTAGCTGACGCATTGTCGCGCATAGATTTTAAAGATATCCAGAATATAAGAGAGTCATCCATCAAAATATTAAAAGTAACAACTAGATTGCAATCAAATAAAAAGAAAGAAAAACTGACAACCGAAAGTATAGAAAAGTCATTAGATAAAATTAATATCTACGAAGCGTTCAGTAGCAGGAATAAGAAAAACAGCGCCAGGCTAGCTATTAATGACGTTTGTTTAAAAGTACTAATGAATAAAAAAGTGATCACTGAAGAATTTGATTACCTAATCACTAATGGGAAAATCGACTTGTATCAATTATTTCCACTGCTTGAAAAAATAGCAAGTGATAATGGTTTAACAAAGCTGCAGCAGTCTCTGGGAGACAATATATTCGAGAAGATCCGGATCAGTGAGTATAAGGAAATTGGAAATAGAGCTCTAAAAAACATACGAATTGCACTGACGCCTTTAATAACAAAAATTGCAAATAATGACGATAAAACACGGATTATACAAAAGTGCCATGATGATCCAATCTGGGGTGGCCACTCAGGGATTACACGTACACTTAAAAAGATACGACAGAAATATTATTGGAAATACATGACGAAAGATGTCATAAAATACGTTAAAAGTTGCGACAAGTGTCAAAGAAACAAATCGCTGAGAAACGTAAAAGAACCACTAGTTATAACTGATACTCCACCAACTGCATTTGATATAGTGCTTATAGATACCATTGGACCATTACCAAGATCAGAAAATGGTAATGCGTATGCTGTAACAATCATTTGTGATTTAACTTAATATCTAATATCAGTGCCAATTGCTGATAAAAGTGCAAAAACCATTGCGAAGGTGATCTTTGACCTTTCTATATTAATTTATGGACCCATGAAGAAAATAATCACAGATATGGGTACCGAGTACAAAAACCAAATATTTAGCGAAATATGCAAACTGCTTAAGGTAGAAAACGTTACCTCAACCGCATATCATCACCAAACCTTAGGAACGGTGGAAAGAAACCATAGGACATTTAACGAGTACATTCGATCATACCTTTCAGTAGAAAAAACTGACTGGGATGAGTGGCTTAAATACTTTACGTATTGCTACAATACTACACCATCAGTAGTACATGACTATTGCCCATATGAATTAGTGTTTGGTAAATCCCCAAATAATTACGACTTTCTCTCAAATGCTCAAATAGATCCCATTTATAATGTAGATGCTTACGAAAAAGAAGTAAGATTTCGATTACAAACAGCTCATAGAAGAGTCGTAGAAATGATAAAAAAGAAAAAGCATAAGGAAAAAATTTTATACGATAGGCATAGCTATAGCATAGACATAGCAATAGGAGATTTAGTTTTAGTAAAACAAGTAGGACATAAATTAGATCATATCTATAAGGGACCATTTAAGGTCATAAACATAGAAAATAGAAACAACGTACTTCTGAAAGACGACAATGACAATATTACAACTGTGCACAAAGACCGACTACGACGCTACAATACCTAGAATACAATACGCTACAATACTTACAATAGAAAATAGAGAAAATAAGATATATAATGCTACCTATATTGTATAGGTATAAAAAAAAACAGAATTAAATATGTATTAGAATTTAAAATAGATGTAGGTACCTACCAAACAATTTTATTAACATAATTATATCCAATAATACATTTCAAACAAAATGTGTACCTAAGTATATGTATTTCAAAAATCAAAAAAAAAAAAAAAACATGTTTATATACGTAGACATATATATATAAAAAAGGGTATATGTATAAATAAATTTAAGAATGTGTTTCATTAAAACCAATTAATAATACAAATGTTAAATAAATCTAAAACAAAGAAAAATATAATGTTAAAAAAAATATAATGTGAAACTAGCCTTAAGAATAAATTTTAATAAAATAAATTTATTCTTCCGAAAAAGGGAGGTGTAGCATAAGTAAATAAATGCACACGAGCAGTCTAGCTGCTCGTCACTTGAAACCCCACTCACCTGAGATTCCGTTGACCAAGCGAATTCCTGGTCACCGATCGTCTGGAATCGGAAACAACTCTCAGGCGCGTGGGAATGATTAAGTTAGCGAAAATCGCATAAGATAGATAAGGTAGCGACATGGTCGCATAAGATTTAATAATTAATAAAGAACTGACTTTCAAGCCGAACGGTTGAAACGGTAATGTGTTTACTTATATATTCACTACACTTTACTCCTATAGGTGTTTCTACTTCGATGCTACTCTAATTTTTCTTTTTATATTAATCAAAGATCTCATTAACATTGTTTACGAGGCCACAAACAATTAGTTAGTTGGCACAATAATGTAATTTTTTTGGAAACTCAAAATAGTTTTATTTAATGCAAGTCTTTTTGAAGAAAAACGACGAACTGGAAGTATTGATTATGGAAGAAAAATATTGACAATGGTAAGGTACCTACGCGATGCCTGATTTCGGAAACTTAATATCGGGACCCAAAATAAAAGGTTATATCGACTATCACGCGCATCATCCATCACAAATTTTTAAAGGCGGATGAATCCTTTGTCTGTATTTTTGAAACACAGAGAAATAATCACCGTAGACCCCTAAGGCACTTTGATTAAACGCCATGTCCGTCCATCCGTCCGTAAGCAAACAACTTTTACGCCTTTAATTTTCAGCAAAAGAGCTGCAATTTGGTAGCTCAGCTGGAAGTTCATTGGACCAGATAAAATTTGAAAATTAGTCGAAGCCGTCCACAGACAAGCCCACTGCAGACATGTATGTGTGACCATCCTCTTGGCTCTGAACCGCAAGAGGATAACATGTCTGGGCAATCACTAACAGATACCAGACAAAGAGATATTTGCCTTGGATCCGCTTCTCATTCTCAGATTCCTACGTGAAATTGGATTTGAAGGTGCTCTTAGGATGAGTTCTCTCAGCTAAGGCAAAACATGAGCACATGCGCTCGATATAATTTAGTAATAATTTACAGTGCGAGGTGTGCTCCACAAAATAGACTAACCGGCCGCAGTGCATAACCCAAATTAATAAAAATAATAATAAGGTTATAGAAAAAAGTTTTATCCCAGAATTGACCACGTCCACTTTTTAACCAGTTTTAAATACAAATTTAACTTTCTTGAAAACAAAAACAAAAACAAAATAATAAAAAGATGGAGGTATACAAATTTGTTGCATTTTTACTAAAAATTATATGCCTCCGCCTGCTTTTCTGGGCGTGGTTGAAAAATTTGTATTTTTTAGTCAAAACGCAGGGTTTTCGGTCTTAAATTGATGTAACAGCATTTCATAAAACGTCTAAAGGTAATATTTTTTATCCCGCCCACTTTTTGGGGGCGTGGCTATTTAGTTTTAGGTAGGGTAGTGTATTTTTCAATCCGTCGCAGACTAAAACTTACATACGCACTGTTGCACTTTCCCACTTGTTTCATTTCAATTCATGTTTATTAGTAGATGGCATAATAAATTTTAAAAGCTAAGTAAACATGATTTGTCGAGTTAGAGATAATTCCTTACATCTTAAGTTTTTTTATTAATGTCTTCTCTCAGGAAGGGCGGACTTATAACACTGAAATAGCGCCCCGAGATATAAGGAGATACATATTTACTTTATTTTTAAAAGTTTGCAGTTTATAAGTGTTAGGAAATATGTAATCAGGAAGTGAATTGCAAAGTCTACTTGTTCTATAAAAGAAGGAATTTTGAAACAGTGTAGTGCGAGGTGAACTTGGAACTGATCAGCGCTTAACGCTTGCCTTGTAGATCGAACAAAAAAAGAATTTTCAGAAATTAAGTTACTTAATTCTTCACAGCATTTGGCATTATAATATTTATAATAAAAACATAAATTATAATGTGTATTTAAATTTAGATTACTTAATTTATGGAGTAAGGCTGTAAGGAAAAATCCGCCTAATCCGGTTGAGATAAGGATGGGGGGGGGGAGAAACACCCCGTTGGCAATCCCGCCACCCCGTCGGTAAGCCTGTAAGTAAACCTCGGTTCACCTTCCCCGGTTGATGGTGCCGTGTAAGGGGCCCAGCCTGGGTTACGGCGGCTGAAGTTGGGTCCACCACTGACTTCAGTTCTAGCCCCCTGCAAGGGCGGGGTAAGAATAGAGGTAAGGCCTTGAGGTAAGGTATGCCTGTCATAAGAGTCGACTGAAATCCCCCCCTAATCCAGGGTGTAAAGCGAACCGTGCCCATTGGATGGTTTGCAGCCAGGGGGTATACCGGCTGTATTTTAACGGAGCCTTTCTGATACCAAGCTGACTTGGAGAGTATCTTTGGCCTTACCACGTTACTGCGAGGCTCTGGCGTGTCGGACTGTCTTTCCTGCGTTACTCGAAAACAAAGAAGAATTAGAAAGAAGAAAGTAAGTAAAAAAATATGCGGGACTGTAGCGTACAAGAGCTTCTCGATCGAATGGAGCAGGATCTCTGTGGTGATGATCTTGAAGCGCAAAAACCAGGTGCTACCAAGCACTAGCCAAAAGACCACAGGTACCCTGAAAATAGGTCAGAGTGCCCTACTAGGCAAGAAACCGGCGGCGGTAGGCGGGAGCCAAACTCCAGCCAACTCTGTCGGGAAGGTGACCGAAGAGCAGAGGGTAGAAAAGCCGGGCCCATCCCGAACTTCTCAATCCCCTGCTAAACGGTCAGAAAGACGACAGCTCCCGAAAATGCCGCCACCCGGACAACCGGGCTGGAGGCATGACCCTCTTAGGAGGGGACTCAACGGGGCCGGTATAAAATGGTATCTCCGCTACCTTGAAAAGGGCCTTGCACATGAGAGAAAGCAGGAGAACATAAAATTCAGCCGGGACTCAACACCACACCGGCAGAAAAGAGGAGCAGCAGCTCCTCTACGTTTCCTGCCAATGCAGCGAACCCTGCAAAGAGATTTAGAGGGAGCGAGGCAGAGAAATCTAAGACGAAACCTCTGAAAGCCAACACTGTGAGGGCCGGAAGAACCTATGCTGTGGCTGCGGAGCGGCAATAGCTCGCAGAATCCAGCCTGAAACAGTGAAGGCGGAACGGGATGCGGTATTTCCGGTGGGTTAGCCACAGGTAATACTCGAGGCCAAGGAACTCGAAAAACTCGAGAATGCTATTGTAGCAGAAATGGCCCTTGGATGGGAGCACGAGCTCAAATTCCAGGGCATTCATTTCAAGAATGGGGTGCTACTAATCGACTGCGAGACCGCTGAAACGGTCAAATTATTGAAGTTGGTAGCTCCCATGCTACAGAAACGGGATGGGGCGGAACTGGCTGCAGCATAGGGGGCAGAGATACCTCGCTCCCATTCTGTGACTATCTTTCTGCCAAGGAGCGCTGAATAGGAGCATCAAACTCTCCTACGGCTCTTGGAAGCGCAGAACGAAGGCCTGAACACCAAGGCCTGGAAAGAGTCTTGTGCAGTCGGAAAGAGGGGACCGGGCAAGAGGGGCTCTCGGAATCGACGAAAAGTCTTTTGAGACGATACGTGCTCAGAACTGCAGTCTGAGCTATCGGTTCAGCAGGGTGTCGTTGAGCGGACAGAAGAGGTCGGAGGAGACGGGTGGGTAAATGAGCACCTCGAATTCAACCTCCCAGGTGGCCGAATCTGCAACTGAGCAGACTACACCGGAGGTCGGTACACTGGCTCCTACTGCTGAACCGACAGTTCAGAGCGGGGACGAGTACATGTCCCTATAGGAGGGTTCGCTCTCCGACGAGGATGAACTAGGCCAGACCGTGATCGAGTTGGATCTCGATCTGGTCGAGGATGAAGAAGCGTTGGCAGTGGTTGGGGCGCAGGTCCCAAGCGAGGTTTAGCTCGATGGCCGCTGCCAATAAAATCAGCGAAGGTAATTTGCAGCCAAGATGCATGCATTCTAATAGACAAAAAGTATAAATATATTCTACTTTCAGAATACACTTCACGAGACGTGGTGCCTATTCAAGTGAGCCTGGACGTGGAGGGAGCTCAGCGCACCATATTCATCGCTTCCGCCTATTGTGCTGGGGATGAAACAGCACCGCCTACCCAACTGCAGGCCCTAGTGGAACATTGCAACAAGCTACACATGCCACTGCTCATCGGGTGCGACGCAAATGCGCATAACACTATCTGGGGAGCACGGACACTAATAATAGAGGTAAGTGTTTCCTTGAATTCATACTTAGCTCTGCCCAAGACATATATAACGTAGGAAACATGCCCACTTTTGTGACTAGGGTAAGACAGGAAGTTCTTGACCTAACGCTTGGTAGTCCGAGCATAAGTAGGTTGATAAGAAACTGGAAAGTATCGAATGAACCATCGCTGTCGGATCATAGAATAATCCTATTTGATCTCGATAGCACAGGTTCCATTCTAAATCTGGTAAGAAATCCAAGAAAGACTAACTGGGAAGCTTTCAAAGAAAATCTTGGAAGCAATCTGGAGCAAATTGACGTAAGACAAGCTCGATCCCACTGTCTAGGTCTAGAAAACGCGGTAGAGGGCATCACAAGAGCCATCACTAACGCGTTTCAAAGTAGCTGTCCTCCTAGTATGAATCGGAGAGACAAGGAAGTGTCATGGTGGAGCAATAACCTGTGGAGCAATAAGCTGTTTAATTTGGCTAAGCAAAACGGAGACTGGCAGAGCTACATAGAGGCACGAACCAACTAAAACAAAGGAATAAGGAAAGCTAAAAGAAATAGCTTCAGAAAATTCTGCGAGACAATAACTCGCAGTCCCTGTGCAGCAAGACTACACAAGGCTCTTGCAAAATCAGGTGGAGTGCTACGTCTCTAAAGAAAGTGGATGGAAGCTATACAGAGAATGAGGAACAGAGAGCACTGCTGCTCTTAAAAACTCATTTCCCTGGAAGCTCTCCTGCCACCTATGTCTGGAGCAGGACCAACACGTCGAGATAGCAAATGCCATTTGCTCTAGAGGCCGACTAGAGTGGGCAATAAGCTCCTTTCAACCATTCAAGTCACCAGGTGAAGACGGCATCTCACCTGCCCTATTAAAAAATGGGCAAGAAATGCTTCTCCCACACATGGTAAGAATAGTAAAAAGTAGTCTTGCCCGGGGATACATACCGAACCAGTGGAGACGGGCAAAGGTTGTATTTATCCCAAAAGTGGGGAAAAAAGACCCAACGCAACCTAAGTCCTATAGACCGATCAGCTTAACATCGTTTCTTTTAAAAACAATGGAAAAAGCAGTGGACCTAAGAGAAGAAGTGCTAAACAACTTCCCTCTTCACCACCGCCAGCATGCGTACTGAGCGGGCAGATCTACCGAGACCGCTCTATATCAGTTGACGGAAATTATCCAAAATGCTCTTGACACCAAAGAGACAGTAATCTGTGCCTTCCTAGATATAGAGAGAGCTTTTGACAATACGTCACACGAAGCCATCAGGCGAGCCCTAAATAGGAAGGGTGTAAATAGCACAGTTGCCAGATGGATGCAGGAACTGCTGAGCACAAGATCAGTGGAGACGCATACATCGCAGGAAATTACCAAGGTCAGCACAATAAGAGGGTGCCCACAAGGAGGAGTTTTGTCACAACTCATGTGAAGCCTAGTTGTAGATGAACTACTTGATACAATAGCCAACCTAGGCATCAGTTGTCTGGCATATGCTGATGATATAGTATTAATTGCCAGGCGAAAGTTTGAAGGAACGCTCTATGAAATTATTCAAGGAGCACTCAAAACCGTCCAAAAACCATTCACAAGGAAAAGAAATACTCAAATGAAATCTATAAGACTATCGGGCATGACACTGATACCAGTCAAAGAGGTAAAATATTTAGGTTTAACCCTAGACAGTAAATGCATCTGGAAACGCACACAGAAGAGATCTCCAAAAAAGTTACTCGTGCTCTTATGATATGCAGGAGCCTTGCGGGTAAGTTTTGGGGATGCAGCCCGAACATAATAAGATGGATGTACAATGCCATAGTGAGACCGATGATAAATTACGGAGCAGTAGCATGGGCAGAACGAACAAGCCTGAGGACAACGAGAGAAACAGAGTGCAAAGACTGGCATTTCTCTGCATAACCGGGCTACGCGAACGTGTCCGGATGCAGCCATTGAAGTGCTTTTGGAACTGGCACCACTCTACACATCATGGTTGAGGAAACGGCTAGGAAAACGATCCTCAGGATGGCTAAAGAGGGGACTGGTAGGGAGAGGTGCATTGGGTCGAAGGAATTTGACGCACTTCTCGATAAACTCCCCCTTCTGGCTATCCCTAAGGATAAGAGTTTGAGGAAGTTTAGCTTCGAAAAAAACTTCATCGTGAAGCTCAGCACCAAAAAGAGCTGGAGCAATTAGTCCACAACATATAGACTGAGCAACAGCACCATCAAATGGTATACAGATGGGTCAAAGACTGATGATGGCACTGGTGCAGGAGTATTTGGACCACGAACAAAATACTTCGAATCCATTGGTAAATACACCAGCATCTTCCAGGCGGAAATATACGCTATAGACAGATGTGTTCAATTCGGTCTTGACAGAAACTACAGGAATTGCGACATAGCAATAATATCCGACAGCCAGGCAGCCATTAAGGCGCTAAAGGCCCAGATAATCAGGTCCAAACTTGTATGGAACTGCCTAGACAAGCTTAATGAACTGGGTAGGGTCAATAAAGTGACCCTGTACTGGGTACCTGGCCATGTTGAAATAGAGGGGAATGAAGCAGCGGACTCCTTGGCAAGACGAGGAGAAGCAGAACCCTCATTGGACCTGAACCTTTCTGCGGGGTAGGGGAACACACCCTCAAGGAAGAATTCAGGAAAACAGAGAAGGCAAACCGAGCTAAGATGTGTGAAAGCAAAATAATCTACGCATTCTCACAGGGATCCTAACGGGGCATTGTAAACTCAGGAAACACTTCAGGAAAATTGGTGGAACGGAGGAACCCTCTTGCAGATTTTGTGATGAGGCTAGCGAAACTCTGGAACACATTTTGCAATCCTGTGGGGCTCTGAACCACAAGAGAATGAAATGTCTGGGCCAACACCAGATACCAGACAGAGAGATGCCCACCTTGGACCCACTTCTCAGATTCCTACGTTAAACTGGACTAGAGAATGTGCTATAAGGATGCCAAACAGGAGCACATACCCTCGGTTTAATTTAGTAATGAATTATAGTATGAGGGGAGCTCTTTTGAGGGAAGGAACCTCTTCAAGGCTTAGTAGGGCGTACAATAGACCAACAGGTCGCAGTGCAAAACCCAACTTAATAATAATAATAATAGGGAAAAACCCATATGTGACAAAGACTGCATTAAGCATGTGCTTTTCAAAGCCGTAAAAAGCAGCGTATCGTTGTTTCGAGAATTTTATACGTTCCCAAGCTCCATTGCTTTTGAAGAATTTGAAGAAGCAATAATATAAATATTCTCGAAACCATCAGGTAAATCTCCGATATCTGTATTCCACCGAAACAATTATCCTTGGTTGACTAATGATATTTCGATACAGATAAACAATCCACTTAAAGTGGAGAAATCAAACACAAATGTGATTATATGAAAAAACGCTCCGTTATTGATTCCACAAAGGTCGCATTGTTAGGGTAATTACGGTATAGTTGCCGCACTTTTATAAATATTTTTTTTTTTCTTAAAAAAAATGAAAAATAACACCTTTATTAATTTTAAATATAGCTTTGGTATATATTCTATCAATAAAAGAAAAAAATAGTGACAAAAAAATAAGTTGCTTGATTGAAAAAATATATATGTAAATTATATTAAAAGCGGCCGGCATCTCTCCCGTCATATAGGGGTGAGTTGCCGCAGCAACAATTTAAGTCAAAATTTTCTGTTATCCTTGTTTTGACATTTTTTTGACGCGCTTCGTCTTGTCCGCACTCATTGCACATTCTGCTCGTTTTATAAAATGAAATTTTCCATTTGTGCCACTTATTACACTTTGCACATTTTATCCAGTCTTCTTTCTGGTAGTGGTGAAATAATCCTCCCAACACTCCGCACACGAAGGGAATTGGCGTCATCTTGGTCAGATTTAGAAAAATTAATATTTCTTCTAGGTATTTTCTTGTTTAAGTGCTGCATTTCGCCCTCTCAAGTTCAAAAAAGACAATATTTTTTATGCGGCATCTTACCCCCAAAAAAGTACGTCATCACTCCCATCCAACTCACCCTGAGTTGCCGCATTCAGGGTTAAGCAAAAAGCAAAACGAAAACAAAACTCATCAGAATCAACTCTTAGAATAGCACTCAATCACAAAAAAATACGTCACACTCACAAAAACTGGTTTCTACCTATTTGTCTTTCAAGATCTAAAACAGAACCAAAATATTTCAACAACGTGCAACATCACTTGAGACAGAAAATGCGAATTTTCTTGGAATCCGTTAAGAAGTCAAACCTAACTGTTCTTTACTTTTGTGATTGTATCCCTTCTGGTGAGACTATAGAAGAACTTTTTTTTCGCAGCTGACTGCAAATAAGCTTTTTTTGGTGCGGCATCTTTCCTGACGCGGCATCTCTCCCGAAAATACCCTAGATAAGTTGCAACATAAGTATAAAAATGAATGCTGGAACAGCCTGGAACACAGGTCTAAATGCCGCTTTAAATGCAAACTTTTTCTATGACCTTGAAGATACTAGCCTATATATAAATCGGAGCTTAGAGGAAGACTAAGCAATACTAAACTGCTTAATATTTCTAGTTAAGGATGACAATGACCGACTACGAAGAGGGTTGCAGAGCACATTCTGAGCTCAATCGAGGAAAGTGTGCCTTAAAGTGGTTAGAAAAAGCAATTGTGGATGCCGCAAATTACATGGAAAAATCTCAGTGCCTAATCCGCCATGTATTAGAGCTCTATCAGGACCTGCCCAAACGTTTTTTTTTTATTTCGTAAAATAGGCTAATACAATCGTAATCTATGTCTTTTTTGCAAATAAGAAATTTTTCTTAAATTTTCCCTCCAAATGTAGCGTACCACAAAACCTAAGAGGATGTGTACCGGTTATGGGATACGTTCCTAACATAGAATAGTGCATTTTTAGCGTTCCTTTCAAAAATGAAAAAAGGACCTCTTGTGCGGTATTACTAGGTTGTCCGTCCGCCTGCACCTGTAACTTTTGAACAATGAGTCGTAGAAAAATGAAATTTCGTACACTTATAAAGTCCGTGAAAAAAATGAGAATGCATACAAGGGCAAATTTTTTTATACCCCATCCCAAAGGATAGGAGGTATATTAAGTTTGATTCATAGTTTGTAACATAGAGAAATAATCACCGTAGACACAATCAACCTTAATTCTATATGATCGAGATTGGATTGTAAGTCAAATAAGACATTGCCGTCCATCCATCTGTCTTTCGGTAGTTTTTAGGCCTTAAATTTTGAGCTAGGATTTTGAAACTTCATACCTGGGCTTTCTAGGTTTCGAAGCAGTATAAGTGCAAAAATTTCCAAAATCAGCCCACTGCATAAAAATTGAAATCGTTTGCTTGCATTTGCATTTGCTTGCAATGCGTATGCTTGCAATCAAAAAAATCTTGCCTTATTATGTTAAAATATTCTGTATACTATCAACTCATTGGAAATATTTTCACCACGTCCAGTTTTGGGGCTCTGGGTGGTTGAATAAAAAACCTAATTATACCCGATCCAGGGTATTTTAATTTTAATGCATAGCTCAAGACACAGCGAAATAATCACCGTGGACCCCTCAGATCTTTTAGAGATATGATCGAGGCCGATAGATGAATCGATTACGCCATGTCCGTCTGTCCGTATGTGTGAAGTTTTGAGGTCTTTAAAGTTGAGCTAGAAAGCTCAAACTTGGAGTGTATCTTGGCTCTTTTTTGTATAGATAAAGTGTGAAAATTGGTTAAATCGGCCACGTCCTACTGGCATCAATTTAAGATAGCCTCTATTTCACATTTTCTCTCAAAATGCCTTTTGGTCAAGTCAGACAAGGCGTAGGATCTCAAACCTTGGTAGAGCAATACTGGCCCAAAACCTTTAAGAAGGCATAAACTGAACCGCCCTCAATATCGAGCATGCCCACTTCTAACATGTTAGATTTTTAAAAACCCGAGATCCCGAAAAGTTAACTCTTAATTGAAAAAAAAATATTATGACAAATATTAAAGATATTACCATTTGCCAAGTTTGCTCCATACAAAGTTTTAAGCTTCACCCACCTTTAGGGTGCGTTTTTAGGAAAAAGCGGTTTTTTCCCGAAATAAATTTTGATTTTAACGCATTTTCTCATGATTCTAACACAATCACAACTAATTGATTTTAATTTTTAGCCCAGACCCACTGTGGCTTGTGGCCTGTGGCCAATACAAATAATATATGAATATATTCGGGCAAAATACTCTAAGATTTGGTGTTACACGGTATATAAGGTAGGATATATAGAAGTTTGCCACAGACGAACTCTTGCACTTACTCACTTGTCTTCGAAATAAAAATGCACTTAACACATGCAAACCACAGCTTTGGATACATAATGTAATGTGGTGACAAGAAATAAAAGACGTGCAGGAATCGCTGAATGCACCCCTCGATTCACTTTATGAACACACCCTCTCAATTCACTAAACGAACACACCCAACTGTTCCAAATATTCATGCTAAAAACTCTCAAGGCTTCTGTGTATTCACATACGCAGCAAACTTAATCCTATCAATATGTCCTCCAACAAGCACGCCTACCTGAAAGGCAGGTCGGTAGAGACGACGTAGTTCTTTATATAGAAACGTCACTGCAATATAAAGAATACACCCTCGCCGCGTTTCTTAATATCGAAGGTGCCTTTAACAATGTAACCACCGAAGCTATTGAAAATGCGCTCAAAGATACTGGAGCCATTAAAGGGGTTTGTGACTTAATAGTCACAATGCAAAAAGACCGAATAATATCATCTAAACTAGGTAACAGTGTCTACCATCAGAGGAACGCCGCAAGGTGGAATGCTCTCACCTTTCATATGGCTTCTTGTTATGAATACATATCTTATGAGGCTCAACCACTCACCAGTGAAACCCATAGCTTATGCTGACGATCTTGTGCTCATAGTACGTGGCAAATTCTTGCCAACACTTGTTGACTTAATGCAAGATGCACTAAACGCCCTCAGCCGGTGGACCGGATCATGCGGCCTTAGCGTCAACCCGTCAAAAACGGAGCTTGTCCTCATTACAAACAGGAGGTCAATCCCGGATATAGACCTAAGAACACTCGAAGGTTCGGTTCTCCAATTATCTAAAAGCGCTTAATATCTGGGTATAATCCTAGACAGTAAGCTCAGCTGGAACCTAAACATAAAAGAAAGAGTTAAAAAAGCTTATAGAGCCCTATATATCTTCGGGAAAAAATGGGGCCTTTCCCCAGTATAACAAACTGGCTCTACACAGCTAGAGTAAGAACCATACTCATGTATGGACGCTGCGTCTGGTGGCCAGCTATAACCAAACAGAAAAATCTAATAGCCTTAACTAAGGTCCAAAGAATGGCTTGTCTCGTCACCACAGGTGCTCTGAGATTTACTCCTACCATGGGGTTAGAGACAATTCTAAACCTTACGCCTATAGACCTGTTTATTAAAGAAAGCGCTGCAAAAAGCGCAATAAGACTTCAAGGGACAGGCAACTGGAGTACAACATCCACAGGGCACAGTTCAATCATACTCACACTGGATTGCTGTGCAGGTACAACAGACCACATAACTCCTTATCTTGACTTCAATCAAGACTACACCATTCACATTTCGAGCAGAGAAGACTGGAGGCTAGAAAACGTTGTAATCCACTCCGAGATAGCAATCTACACAGTTGGCTTTAAATCAAGTGAGGGTACTGGAGCAAATGTATGCTCTGAGAAACTCGGTATCCTAACAAGCGAAGACTGCTGAGCTCCTGCAGTATATTCCAAGCAGAAATTCTGGCAATGATTATATTCACCGAAAAGGCCAGAGTATTGGAACTATTACAGTAGGATATTTCCATTTACGTAGACAGCCAAGCATCCATTAAGGCCCTGGCAAAACCAACAGTAAAATCTCACGTAGTAGGATTCTGTCGCTCAGAACTTTTTTTTGTTTCTTTTTTTTTAGAAACTGTTTGTCTTTTACAAAAGGGATATATATTAAATAACAAATTATTATCAAGGTAAAAGCATTATTAAGCAAATTGCAAAAGCATAAGAAGATGTCAATCTGCAGTAATGAAACTAGAGGTGAATGACCTAATTAAATTAAATACATAGGTAAATGAATTCAGTGTGAATTCAGTGTGTGGGGTATTGAGCATACAGTATCCAGTACTGCAACAAGATGCGGGTACACCTTATCATCGGCTGCGACGCCAATGCACACAACACAATTTGGGGCAGCCGAGATACCAACAAAAGAGGTGAGTCACTTCTAGATTTTATTTATAAAGGGTGATTTTTTAGCTGGTTTGGTTTTGGCAACACTGGTTTTGACAGCTGACGTGTATTTAGTACCTTGTGTCACTGTCAAACAGCTTCAGTTTGGTTTGCAATTTAACCATGGATAACCTAGGTTTCTAGGTTTTCCGAATAGTTTCTAGGTTTTCATTCCACCATGGTAAAAAGGTGCTTTCCATGATGGAATGAAAACCTAGAAACTATTCGGAAAAGGGTGAGGAAACTTTTCAATTAAGCCAAACGCACCGGGGAATGGGAACAATACAAATCCCAATTAACCACATATAACCTAGAGTTACGCAGATCAAAAAGAGCTTCTTGGCGTGCAAACTGCGAGAAGCTTGAAAAACCACCCGCTGTAGCACGACTTCAAAGAGCTCTCTCAAACGATCGTTCAAACTGCATGGGTTTGTTAAAGAAACCCGACGGAACAATCACATGCGACCGGAAAGAAACATTGAAGTTCTTGCTTCAGATTCACTTTCCAGGGTCACTGATTACAGACAGCTCACACGAGCAGGCCATAGAGGTTTCACCACCGAGAAACCTCAGTAGAATTAACAGTCTGTCGGGGAAACTCTTCAGCCCGGACAAGGTTAAATGGGCCATTAACTCATTTAAACCATACCAGGTAAAGACGGCATTTTTCCAGCCCTCCTACAAAAAGGTTTAGATCTTCTTGTACCCACCCTGATAGCTTTATTTAGGATAAGTTTTAGCTGGGGCTACATACCACAGACTTGGAGGGAGGTCAATGTAGTGTTTATCCCCAAACCAGGCAACAAGCCTAGTGAACTACCTGAATCACACCGTCCCATTAGCTTGACATCGGTTTTACTTGAAAACAATGGGAAGAATAATTGACATTCACATCAGAGATTGTTTAAAAAATAGCATACCTGTACACCCCTGTCAATATGCTTATCAGAAAGGCAAATCCACTGAAAGCGCTCTGCTCAAGTTAACGGCAGAGATCAAAAACGCTTTTAGTGAGAAGGAGATTGCACTCATCGCATTTCTGGACATAGAGGGTGCTTTTGACAACACTGGATATAATTCGATATCAAATGCCTTGATCCACAGGAACATTGACCAAGCTACAATTAACTGGATCAAAGCGATGCTCGAAAGTCGGTTGATCACTTCTAAATCAGGACTGACATCGGTATCGGTTTTAGCCGCAAGAGGCTGCCCACAGGGAGGCATACTGTCACCCCTCCTGTGGTCTCTGGTCATCGACGACCTACTTCACAAATTAAGTAATTTAGGCTTAAACATAATTGGTTACGCCGATGACCTAGTCATCATCATTAGGGGTGAAGAAGCAAGCGAATAACATCACGTATGCAAAACGCCCTTAAGACGGTCCTTGACTGGTGCTCTAGAGAAAACCTTTCAATAAACTCTAGTAAGGCTGTCATAGTTCCTTTCACAAAAAGAAGAAATATCAACTAAGGTTCAATTTCAATTAACGACAAAATCGTTGAGTACTCCAATGAAGTCAAGTATCTGGGAATAATTCTAGACAAGGGACTCACCTGGAACTCACATCGAAACAGCAAAATCACTAATACTTCCAACGCTTTATGGGCTTGTCGACGTATGTATGGCACCACATGGGGAATCTCTAAAAAGACTGCTCATTGGATCTACACTATGATGGTCAGGCCCATCATAACTTATGCTTCCATAGTAAGGTGGACTAAGACAACCCAGCAGACCGCCATCCTAAAACTCAAAAAGGTACAGCGTCTTGCGTGCCTGGGTATATCAGGAGCTATGCGGACGTGCTCCACAGCTGCTATAGAAGCTATAATTGGGCTTACACCCCTGCACATTTTTGTTTAAAAAATGGCAATACGCAGCATGGCAAGTCAACTACAAGTTAAGTCTTAGCGACCATCCGGACCTGCTTTCACTTTTCTCTGAACTCCCGGAACTTGAAATGCACTGCACGGTTACAGACCGCATACAAAAAACTTTATGCTTCAACAGAAGGTTCTCCACGGAGATCCCTACTAGAGAAGTATGGGTTAGCAATAACTCACCAAATAGCCAAAACGGGCTTAAGTGGTATACGGATGGTTCTAAAATGGGGTCGGGAGTGGGAGCCGGCGTTTACGGGCCGAACCTGAAATACACTATTGCGATGGGAAAATGTCCCAGTGTATTCCAGGCAGAACTCCACGCCATTCAAGAATGCGCCAGCCACGTATACATCTCGGACAGTCAAGCATTTATAAAAGCCCTTAGCTCGCACATCATTGACTCCAAATCAGTCATGCACTGCTTCAATACCCTACAGAAACTTAGTTCAAGAAACAAAACCAAATTGTGGTGGGTTCCTGGTCACGAAGGTATTGATGGTAACGAGAAAGCCGACGAATTAGCCAGAAAAGGCTCGGAAACCCCCTTTATGGGACCTGAACCTTTCTGCCCAACCCGCAAATCGGCAATTAACGAAGTTATAAAAAACTGGGAGCATACTAGATGTATCTCATATTGGGTGGACACCCCAGGCCTAAGACAGGCCAAACGGGCCATTCAGCCCTTAACGAACAATGCCAAGAGTTGCCTCAATCTAAACAGGCATGATTTTAAAAACCTAGTAGGTTACCTAACTGGGCACCACAGGTTTAGGTATCACCTCTTTAAAATCAAAATAGTTGACTCCTCTGAATGCCGACTTTGTCTTGAAGAAGACGAAAGCGCTGAACACATCCTATGTGAATGTCCAGCCCTAAATGGTATTAGGCGGACCTTTTTCTTCAGAGAACAACTGAGTTCGGAAGACATAAAGACCTCCTCTGCTAGTAGTGTTATCCATTTCGCACGGAAGGTGAATGACCTACTAGCCTAACTATCCTGATGTTTCACGGCACAAAAGATCTATTCAGGTCGAGGTGCCTTAGTTCGCAATAGGCGGGTCAGGAATTTAAAAAAAAAAAAAAAGTGAGCATACAAAAAATTCTAATGAAAATATTCAAACAAAACAAAATGCATTGATATTCATAGAAATATGTAACTATAACTAATTAATCCTTCTAATTAATCTAGTTAATTATTAGGATTAATTAGTTAGAGTAGAAGGGTTAATTAGATTAAGGATTAATTAGTTAATTAATTATTAATTAATTAATTATTAATTAATCTAACTAATTAATCCTTCGCGGTGGATTGTAAGAAAAACGCGAACGTCGGCCCTGAGGGCCGACCCAACTGTCCGACTTACAAATAAACGCGGCTTTCGATATTTGATAATACAAATGATTTATTGTTCTGGTCTGCTTAAGGTCTGGATTAAGACTAACTTAAAATACCTAATTCCCTGTCGCTGGCAACCTCCGATGTGCACCTCTCTCGCTGAGTCAGCTTTCCTAGCCTGCGCGTGCATCCGATGTAATGCAATGCGTCTGCGAGCGACTGTGAGAACATGTGGGAACATGTTCGCACCTGCATAAAACTTAGGTGCTGCATCAGCAAGAATTGGTCATGCTCCTACCGCGTGGCTCGTGTGCGTCGTGATAACTTCTACTCTTAATTTTTTGTTAGTTATTTACTTTAAATATAAATAATAAATAAACTTTTGATCATTGAATTATCCAACGTAAGTAGCCATTTTTTTTAACTTATTTGAAAAGAGACTGTACGTTTTCATTTTTCTAACCTCTATTGGTAGTTTATCGAAGGCTGTGAAAAAGTTTGAATAATGTGTTTAAGTCGAAAAAGGAACGTTAACAGTTACGCTAGAGCTAACTCTTAATTCAAAAGTGTTTGAGTATCTCAGTAACGAACTATAACCACCATGTAACCAGTGAGTAAGTGCTACAGTGTGTACGCAGAAGTTACAGTCCGTAAAACGGACCGTTGAATACCCCATCCTATCCCACATTGTAAAATGCTGATGACAAAGTTATTTTTTGAGCAAAAATATTGAGTAAACTGCATTTGAGAATTTACCCTAATAATAGATGCCACGCCCACTAGAGGAGGTTTACCAATTAAATTTGTCTTTTTTGTGTCTTACATTCATAAGGAGATGCTAAATGTAAAATTTCAAGTTTTGAAAACTCTGGAGGTAGTTGCACATTTAGACCCATTGTTGGTGTGTCTTTGGGCAGATTTCAAAAAATTTTACACTTTTACTTGACCTTACGCACGAAGTTTCAGCACCCTACCTCAAAATTTAAGGCGTTAAAACATGTGACATACAGACGGACGGACGGAAATGGCTCATTCGATTCAGAACTCGGTCTCGATCATATGCCCTTAAGGTCTTGGCGGTCTACCATTATTATTTCAACGTGTTGCAAACTATGTGACAAACTTAATATACCTCCTATCCTATGGGATGGGGTATAAAAAAAACATTTTGAAAACTTTATATACCTACTTAAATATGTTTTATAGGTAGAATTTTTAGATTTTTAAATAAAGGCCAGCTAGAACTTAATCTTTGTTTGTTACATATAATTCGGACAATATACTTATGAGTGGTTAAAAGTGACTCAAGAGTATTCCAGTAGGCCCCTCCCTAACTAGCTATTCCACATTGAAGCTTAGAATTTTCTAACCCATAACAAACTATAGTAAGCAATCTTTTAGAAGGCCCTAAGCATATACATTTTACGCGTTATCGACATCATGTACGTTCTTAGGTTTGTTGTATGTTCGCGCCTTCCAGTTCAAAGATTATTCCACTAAAACTCCTAAATATTTATAGCTAGCAACAGATTCAAGTTGAAAGCAATTTGAGTGACAAGGCGTTTCTTTACGATAGTTAGATCTACCACAAGCGTGAGTTGATAAAAAAAGTTTTTTGCATGCACTTGAGTGAAAGACAATGCAGATATCTAGTGGCTGCGGTGTTTTCAAGTTACAAAACATAATTTTCGATTTTTCGCTAAAAAGAAGCTCGCACACAGAAAAAAAAAACGTCGTTGTCCCAAGAATTTTCGATTCTTGAAGGATTGTGAACCAAAAATTCTTCGCCCAACAATGTTTTCTTGAACCAAGAACCCGTTGTTGATTTTTATACCCGACCCAGGGTATATTAAGTTTGATGTATAGTTTGTAACGCAGTGAAATAATCACCGTAGACCCCTAAGACCTTTTAGAGATATGAATATGACCGACAGGAGAATCGATTAAGCTATGTCTGTCCGTCCGTCCGTCCGTATGTAAACAACTTTTAGGCCTTAAATTTTAAGGCAGAGAGCTGAAATTTTGTGGGTTGGTTGGAAGTCCAGTCCTTCAGATCAAGTTTAAAAATAAGCTGAATCCGCGCACAGACACGCCCACTACAGGCCTGTATGTGCGACCATCTCTAATTTAAAAAAATACATATTGCAAATTTTAGCTATGTAAAAATGGCGCTAGCGCAATCATTTTTGGTACGTTACATTGCCTTATAATTAGTCTTTAAGGTAGCCAAAAATTTTTTGCTTTTTCTTTGACCACGCCCACTTTTTAAGGAAATTTAGCTTAAAATGACTGTTTTTCAATAAATACATATGAAATTTGACAAAAAATTATATGACAAAAGCTGTAGATATCAGCATTTTCTAACTTTTATGTATGTATTGTACCTACTTCCGCCCACTTTTGTGGGCGTGGCGTTAAAAAAAGTGATTTTTTTAGTTAAAAAGGCGGAGTTTTAGGCCGAGATGTATGCAACCACCTAGTATAAAGCGTTCAACAGTTATATTTTTATAACCCGCCCACTTTTTGGAGGCGTGGCAGTTTTCTTTATGGTATGGTCGGGTATTTTGCAATCCGTCGTAGATGGGTTGAAGCTTTTGCATACCCACTGTTGCACTTTCCCACTTGTTTAAAAATTAAATATTTAATTTAAAAGCCAACATTTTTAAAATAAAAGTTTTATCCTTGTCAATCATTTTCAAAAACGAATAATTGTTGGCACAACAATAAAAATGTTGTATTTGTTTTAAGCCAGTATTTATTTACAATGTTTCAAGGCAGTTTCGCCTATCAAAAATCGCCTATCAAATCAATTGTTGATCCAACAATTAGTTCTTGAGATAACGTTTTTTTTAGTATGAAAGTGGTTGGCACAACAATTAAAAATGACAATTGTTTTTGCGAAAATCCGGTTTTAAGAACTAATTGTTAAAACAAGAATTAAATGTTAAAAAACTGAAAATAAAGAAGAACGTATAATATGCAACTTCGGCAGGCATAACCCATATCACGCGATAGCCTAGTGGATAGCGTAGCTGCCTTTGATACGCGAGGACGCATGTTCAAGCCTCAAGCCAAGTAAGTTTAAATCGAATTTACCATAAAATTTTCACTGACAATAAAAAGTATACAATAAAAATTTTAAATACATTAATTCTAGCCGGCACGAATATAACTACATCCAAATGAATAACAGAGAGGATACATTATTTAATATTCGACATAAAAGAGGGTTCGAATGTAACCAACAATTAACGGGTGATTTTTTAAGAGGTTGAGAACTTTAAAAAGAAAAAACACAAAAAATTCGAAAAAATTAATGAAATATTTATTTGAATCGATAGTTTGAACCTTGCAATTTAATGTTTAAAGATAATTTCATGCAAATGTTGACCGCGGCTGCGTCTCAGGTAGCCCATCCGCTGAGTCCAAATTTGACATACTCTTTCACACATATCGGCCACACATAGCCGCCGGCCCATAAACCGCACCAAACAGTGGCCTTTTCGGGATGCATTGGTAGCTGTTGCAATGCTTCTGGCTGATCTTCACTCCAAATGCGGCAATTTTGCTTATTTACGTACCCATTCAACCAAAAATGAGCCTCATTCCTGAAAATGGAAGCAGCGCGCGATGAACATTTCGAACCGAGCACAAATTTTGATAGTAAAATTCAATAATTTGCAAGCGTTGTTCATTTGTAAGACGATCCATGGTTAAATTGCAAACCAAACTGAAGCTGTTTGACAGTGACACAAGGTACTAAACACACGTCAGCTGTCAAAACTAGTGTTGCCAAAACCAAACCAGCTAAAAAATCACCCTTTATATACGCTTAGTTCATTTTTTTTTTAAAACTTATTATTTAACATGACGCTTTTGCACTGTTTAACTTCACAACGAATAAGCCTAGTGGAGTGCAATTTGACTGCAATTTGACCATCAGACGGATGACCCATGTGGCCAGGTTCGAATCTCAGCCTGGGCGATAGTTTTTTTTTTTTAATTTTCTTGAAGATTTGTTCTAAAAGGAATAGCCACTGGCAACAGTTACGATAAGAATTGCAGCAGGAATAAGTTTTAAAATCCTTGCAACACCAACAACGCTTTTTTTTAGCCAACAGTTTACATTTCTGTTTTGACATTTTTCATTCTTGAATCAAGAACATAAGTTCTTGTTCAAAGTTAACACTTTTATTCTTAAACCAACAATTAAAAGTTCTTGGGTTCATTTTAACCTACGAAAATTGTTGGGCCAAAGTATAAAATTCTTGTTACAACTATTTTTTTTTGTCTGCGTGCTTGGCAAACCATAGCGGCCATCGTCGGCAAAATCAATTACTCGCCCTTTGAAGTTTTGCTTGAAAATTGAGTTGACATAGATCAGAAACGAAAAAGGCCCCAAAACTGAGCCTTGGGGAACGCCTATGAGTTTCTCTAACTCATCACTTAGCATACTATTACATTTGACTTTTTGGTTCTACCTGTTGGGTAAGAAGCAAACCACTTGTAAACTATGACCCTGAAACCTGCTTTGTAGAGTTTGTCTAAAAGAATTTTGTGATTGATCATGTCAAACGCTTTAAAGTCTATAAACAAGACTAAGGTACCTCTGTGGCTATTGAAACCGCTAAAAATTTCACTGCAAAATTTCAAAATTGGAACCTCAGTGGACTTGCCTATTTGGAACCCAAATTGTTCCGAGCCTAAAAACTTATTTTTATAAAGAAACGACATTATGCGGTCTTTCATAGCCTTTTCAAATAGTTTCGAAAAAGTGGAAAGTAAAGAGATGGTTCTGTACTGTGTCATTAATTTCTTGTTACTTTTTTTAAACAAAGGTATTACCTCTGCTGTTTTAAGTGCGGATGGAAAAATTCCACACTGTCATTAAAAATGAATGTAAGTACATCTACAATAAACAGTGCAATGCGTTTGAGCAGAGTATTTGCTATGCCATCAGAATTATGAAAAATTATTATCAAGCGGTAATATGTGTTTGTAGATTTCATAGGCAGTAAACGGTTCAAAAACAAAACTGTTGCATCGACATTCATCAGTAAGTAAATCAGAATATAGGCTACAGCTACAGTCTGTTCTTTGCCTCCGTGGTCTTGAAATATCAGCTATAGAGACAAAAAAAACATATTAAAACTGTTAGCAATCTCTTTGGGATCTGACAGCAACTCCCCATCCACTGCAATTTCAAGAATATTCTCTTTATTTCTTTGTTTATTAAGAATACTGTCTACAACCTTCCATTCTTCTTTTATGTTTCCACGACATCTCTCCATTTTACTCATATGTATAATATCTATTTTTGCTTTGTTTAATTTTGGCTTTGACTTTATGGTTTAGCTCAGTATAATATTGTTTTAATTTGCTATTTTCAGGATGCCAACTACATTTTTTGCTAATGATATTTTTCTTGTTAATTAATTTTACTAAGTTTTCGTTTATCGAACGCTGAAGAATGGTCACTTTAAACCGTAATGGTCACCGTAAACCTAGTCCCAAAATTCAAGTTTAAGACTTTTCAGCAAAACTGTAAAGTAAATTTTCTGTTTTGTTTGAAAGAGTACAAATATTGTTTTGTTATTTCTTGGAGGAGCCTCTTCGAAATTAAGCTTCACCATGCAATGATCTGTAATTCGATAGTCCAGGATGTCAATAGACAACTTGTGCAATGATTTTGGATTAAGACGCACAAACACATGATCAATGCAAGTCTGTGACCCGTCAGCTATGCGGGTTGGTTTGTTCACTGACACTTAAGGCCATAAGATGACATCATAAGCAGAAATTTGTCGGAATCATAAGTACTTTTTAAAATATTAATATTGAAGTCGCCCAATACATACTACTAAGTTCTTAGCTTTGACCTCATGTAGCAGACTGCTCAAATGGTCAATAAATACTTGTTTGTTCAGATTCTTTTCATGTAAGCGGTAAACACAAAAAATCGTAAATGCCTCATTACTAAATTCGCAGTAATTTTAATTATGTCTGCACTGATTAAGCTATACTTCTCAAACTCACATTGGTTAAACATTTCTTGCTTAGTAACGACCACAGCATAGTTTTTTATTCGTATATTATTTTGCAGATCACAATTTTCTGATTTGAGTTCAGTAACAAGTCTCAGGAAATCCTTATTTAACTCTTTAAGTTCTTTTAACTCAGAATACAGGGTGTTTCCAAATTCGATGCAAATATTTTGACACAAGATTCTTGGGTATATTTGAAGAAAAAAATTGTTCTACAGTATGGGCCTATCTCAAATTTTGATACCTTTTATTGGGAATTTAAGAAAACACCTACTTTGAGGTACCTTGACCCATACTAACACAAATATCTCCGCTAACACTTACAACAGGTACTTCATTTAGGACTTAAATTTTAGAAGAAATAGTACTCCTTTTAACTGCATTAAAATAAAATTGATAACTTTTTTAACTTTCGAGATATTTGCTTTTAAGTCGGATCCTTTTTCCCTGCCCATGACATTTTTTTGACTTTCAAGACACAATTCTGCGAAAAATGCGTAATAAACATATCGGTATTTTTTTTTTCTACTGCACATAACAATACTTTATAAAAATTGCTAAGACAAGTTACCCGAAAAACCCACAGGTTTTATGATACTTGGGAAATTCCAAAGCAGGTAAAATTATGAAAAACTCGATTCATAGTGTTCAATTCCTATTATTCTGAATAAAAATGCTTGTGTTTGGTTTATGTTTTTTTTTATTTCATTAAGTTAACTTTAAAATCAAATAAGGTGTTCAAAGTGTCCTCCTCCATTTTGTATGCATGCTAGAGCCCGTTTTTGGATTGCGCTGTCAACGTTTATTGAGGACAACTCCTGCCTCACTTGTGACGAGGCTTGGAGAATGCGATCTTCTTAATCATTTAGAGTTGATATTTCTGTAGAATAAACAAGTTCTTTCATTCTCCCCCATACAAAAAAATCCATAATTGTAAGGTCTGGAGATCTTGCAGGCCAGTGAACTGGTCCATTTCTTCCTATCCAACGACCAGCGTACTTTTAATCCAGCCAATTCTTAACCTCGCGACCAAAGTGGGCTGGGGCTCCATCCTGTTGAAAATATAACGAAGCTCGTTGAGCTACCGGAACATCCTCCAGTAGATCTGTTAAATCATTGCGCAAAAATTCCAGATAGTTTGCAGAATTCAGTGTGGGAGGCAGTTTGAAGGGACCGATTAAGTTGTTTCCAATAACACCTGCCCACAAATTGACGCTAAATCTGTGTTGAAATGATGACTCTCTCCTTGTGTGTGGGTTTTCCGCAGCCCATGTGTGTAGATTGTGAAAATTTGTAATCCCATCTCTAGTAAATTGAGATTCGCCCGTCCATAGGATTCTGCTTATAAAACCGTTGTCATCCAAGTTCCGCTCTAACAACCAGTTGCAAAACTCAAGTCTCGGCTCCAAATCACTCGGAAGCAGGTCCTGCACAGGTGTATGGTGGTATGGATACAAGTTTTCCGTATGCAGGAGACGAACAATTTTATGTGTTGAAACATTAAATCGCAAGGATAAGCGCCTGATGCTGATTGATGGATCATTTGCAACCGCTTCCAGTATTCTTTCATCAACTGCAATTCTTCCTGGTGAAGCTCCTGCGTTAGGTCGTCTTGTTGAAACAGATCCCGTTTCCCGAAGTCTTCGAAACGAATTTGTAAATACGCGGGGATTAGGTACTCTTAGGTTAGGATAAAGCTGATGGTATCTTTGTTGTGCTCTAATAGAACTTCCGTTGCACATCCCATAAACGTAGATAATATCGGCGTATTCTTCGTTTGTAAAAGATGCCATTTCAAGTAGGGTTTCTTAACAACTGTTGTGTCACCTCGGCTTCAAAAATGACTTTGATGGATTTAATTTTGTTTTCTTACCTTTTATACAATTTACATTAGGTAAATTTTCCAACTAGGCGACCAACCTCAAACTTAATCCTTTTTGGGATTTAACAGAAAAATGATAGGGAAATTACCTTTTTATCAGGTAGTCTAATAAAAATGCATGCTCTAAAACCTACGTAAATTATTAATACAAAGTCAGAAAATCGTTCTTGTTGTCAATCGCGGTTAAAAAAGTAGGTAACAAATCATATTTCCACCTTATACCTGTCGCGGCTTCGTGAAAAGAGTTTTTCATAATTTTACCTGGTATGGAATCTCCCAAGTATCATGAAATCTGTGGGTTTTTCGGGTAAATTGTCTTAGCAATTTTTATTAAGTATTGTTAGGTGCACTAGAAAAAAAAAATTACCAATATGTTTATAACGCATTTTTCGCAGAAATGTGTCTTGAGAGTCAAAAAAATGTCATGGGCAGGGAAAAAGGATCCGACTTAAAAGCAAATATCTCGAAAGTTAAAAAAGTCATCAATTTTGTTTTAATGCAGTTAAAAGGAATACTATTTCTTCTAAAATTTAAGTCCTAAATGAAGTACCTTTTGTAAGTATTAGCGGAGATATTTGTGTTAGTATGGGTCAAGGTACCTCAAAGTAGGTGTTTTCTTAAATTCCCAATAAGTGGTATCAAAATTTGAGATAGGCCCATACTGTTGAACAATTTTTGTCTTCAAATATACCCAAGAATCTTGTGTCAAAATATTTGCATCGAATTTGGAAACACCCTGTATATTGGATCGATAGAAATTTTTTTACTTGATTTGTTTTGTTTGGCTGTTGTTGTGGTTTCCGACTTTTTGTTTGGAGGAGTGTTGTCTATTTATTGAAGTGGAATTCCTACGCGTATGGTGCACTGTAAACACTTCCACTTTTTTTTTCTTTACGCAAGAACTCAAGAACTGCAGGAACAATTTTAACACAGTTTGCATAAAAAAGCTTATTGCAGTAAGAGCACTCTATTTTCAAAGATTCACTTCGATCAACTTTTTTATTGCAAATGCAAAGCATTTTAAGTATAAAACTGTAAGACTTAGTTTAAAAGAAAAAGGCTTAGAAGCTTCCCGATCGTGTGTACCACATAACACTCACGAGAGGAATGTGAAGGCCAGATAGAATAATGTCTGCATTGTTTGGGTACCAGGCCATGGTGACTTCATCGGAAATTAAAACGCTGACGAGCTAGCGAAACATGGCTCACATCTTTGTATCACTACAGCGGGCGAAATCGCTCACCCTCTGCTCTCTTACAAGAGTGATAACAGGCCAAAACCTGTTGGGAAAACACTCAGCAAAGTTAAGAATCATTAACACCAACTACATTTGCAGGGTCACGATCCCGAAACGGAAGAAAATGTGTTCCACTTCCTATGCCAATGTCCAAGTGGCAGCAGGCAACGTTTTAAACTGCTATAACAACTCTTCTTTGAGGAGCTGGACAAACTTACAAAAATACCGGTGGCAACTGTCATCAATTTCAACAGGGACTCCGGCTGGGCCAATTTTCACTTCGAAGCTCAGGATACTTCAACTAACTAAGTATCATATATATATTTGCATTTTTATTTTACAGGTTGTGTTACAGGTTTATGTTACAGGTTGTTCCCAAAGGGTGACAGTAAGGGCCCTCGTAGGCCTGTACGAGCTGGTGGCTTTGGCTGGTAGCAACCCTACCTAACCTAACCTAACCTAATTGTCATTCCAGTCAGCTGTCATATTCGAAGTTCGCATTGATTGTAATAAAAGTAGAATGGAGTTTTATTCGACGAACTCTAGGCTAAAATATTACAATAATATATTTGAAAAAGTAAAAAATAATATTTTGAAAAAGTTTTTAACTGATAAATGCAATTTGGAGCTTGGATTCGCCTAAGCGGATTGTCACCCACTAGTTATTAAATAACGGTTAAATTACAGTTTGAATTTTTCGTTTTAAAAGGACAAAAGACGTTTTGTAACTTATTCTAAAAAAAATTACTGTTGTTTTTTAATAGATTTCAGCTTTGGATGTGTAAGAAATAAAAAGATTTTAGACTTAGTTTAACAGAGCACGTCTTTATTGTTCGTTGGTTTTCAAAAGATGAAAAAGAAGGAGAAAAAGGAGAAAGATAAAAGGAGGGATGAAATGTTCTGTCAAAGTGACAGCTGGGTTTACATCATTAACCCGTGTTGACATCGGTGCTTTGTTAATACATACGACAATTACCGTCAGAAAGAAAATTGAAAATTAAAGCGTACACTTAAGAAATATGTATTGAATTTTCATAATAAAATCGAACTTTAACAAAATATTGAAAATATTTTGAGAAATAAAGAATGAAAAATATGTGACCGTTTTTTAAATAACATTTTAATAATAACTTTAAAGGTTTTGGGATACACCACGTTAAAAATAAATTATGAGTGCAAACCGTACTCACCCCGAACGTTTCGCTTAAGTAACATTAAGCGTGGTCACAGAAAATGCGTAAAAATGCTTTTGGCAATTAGCACTACGCAAGTTGTAGCGGTGCGTAGGCGGGAGTGCTGTCTCGTTCTCTCGTTGTTGTGCGTCAGGTGGCTGAAAGCAAACAGTGCTCACTGTGTCGCTGGGTCTGGTTAGCCGATTCGCAATCGACGGTGATGAGCCGATTATTGGATCCCGTGTTCGCGACAATTTGAAACTGTCGTCGCGATTGAAATTTTTGTGGCGTTTTATCGCTTCACAAACCAGCCGTGGGATGTTATGCGACTCCCGAGCCAGTATCTTAAGCCTGGTCAAATCTGATCCAATTTGATCAGATTTGACCAGGCTAAGATACTGGCTCGGCAGTCGCATTACATCCCACAGCTTGTTTGTGAAGCGATTGAGATAAAACGCCACAAAAATTTCAATCGCAGAGACAGTTTCAAATTGTCGCGAACATAAGATCCAATAATTGGCTCATCCACCGTCGATTGCGAATTGGCTAACCAGACCCAGCGACACAGTGAGCACTGTTTGCTCTCAGGCACCTGACGCACAATAACGAGAGAACGAGACAGCACTACCGCCTACGCACCGCTACAACTTGCGTGATTCTAATCGCCAAAAACATTTTTAGGCAGTTTCCCGGTGACCACGCTTAATGTAACTTAAGCGAAACGTTCGGGGTGAGTGCGGTTTGCACTCATAATTTATTTTTAGCGCGGTATATCCAAAAACCTTTAAAATTATAACATTTTAATTCCTTTATAGACAAAAGGAATTGGTCAAATGTGTAAACCTACCGCCACTTTAGCCAAGACTAAAATTAAATTTTGGTTTAAGTTTTAAAACTGCGGTTTTGGCGTATTTTCGAAAAAAAAAATTACAGAAACTACAAATTCCTCGCAGATCCTGTCTATGCCGAACAAAGTTGAGACTTCTTTAAAGAGACTACTTTAACTATCAAACTTATTTCATTGTTTGAAGGACTATTGCATAAGTAGTTACTGTCACAGTACGATTAGGACTAAGCTTGTTATTAAATTTTATAGAAATAGAGAACTTAATGTTTTGGTGTAGTAAGCCCATTATATAAGCGACACAAAAGAGTTATCGATATGCGTTTGAAAGTATGCCATAAAAGGCGGATATTGCCACTAAAAGAAAGAAAAACATAAACGGGTGGGCTGACAATACATTTTCAGACAACGTTGTCAGGGTAAAAATTTCCCGTTTACACGATTGGCACAAACAAGTAAAGAGCATTTGACAACTGAAATTAATTTAATTCAATAATTTTTTTATTGTCATATCTGGTAAAGTGTTGTGGAGTTGAGTAAAAAAAAAATGAATAATCAAGATGCACTTGCAATTATTTTGGCTGCGTACGTGTTTGAGAATGAGGAAGAAGAATTGCCAAGAAAACGCAGCCGTGTTTGGATAAAGAATTGGGTAACGCGCCGTGAGCAGGAGGGACTCTACGCCAAATTGCTGGTGGAATTGCGTGCTGAGGAGCCAGCATTGTATCGAAATTTCTTGCGCATGAATGCGAACCAATTCGATGAGCTTCTTGCTTTGGTGGCTCCTCACATTACAAAGCAAGACACTAATGTGCGCGCGAGCATTTCGGCGGCTGAGCGACTAGTAATAACGTTAAGGTATCTAGCTACCGGTGAAAATTTCCGGTCGATGCAGTACCTGCTCCGCATTCCGGTGTCGACGATTTCGTCAATTATTGCAGATGTTCTCGACGCCATTTATAAAGTTCTTGTGGAAAAATATCTGAAGATAAATTAAGTTCGGCATACCTATTCAAATTCACCCACAATAAATGCTATGCCATTTTAGACGCCAAAAACTCCAGAGGCCTGGGAAGCTGTTGCCACCTAGTTCCAAGAACTGTGGCAGTTTCCCAACTGCATTGGAGCACTGGACGGCAAACACGTGGTTATGGTCGCACCCCCGAACTCTGGTAGCATATTCTATAATTATAAGATTTTTTATTCTAATATATGAATTTGGGTGTCCCGATTCCGATATGCCAATAAAAATAGTCGGTCTCGATTAGCTTAGAATTTATAGAGAAAAAAGGTAAAAAGAGTGCAACTTTCACAGTTCCGTATCCACAGGCGCCTGCCAGCTGACCCGGCACGCATTATTCTGTTAAAGCTTTGAATTTTCAATTTGAAATGGATAAGAACCTCGCGATAAAGAGGGATGAAATCCTTTAAATCCTCGAAGCGGTCCACCCAAACACTGTGGCAAAAGAAATTTTTTTTACAGATTTTATTTATTTTTTCATATTTTGATTTGATTAAATTAAAATATCTTAAACAGAATAAATTTGCGCAAGTTGCAATCGAAATTTTCTGAGAGTTTTATCTATGAGCCAATGTTCTTCCTTGGGCCAATACGAATCGATCAAGCCCAAAATTGTCAAAAACAAACAATCCATAAAGCGTTTACCATGAATTTGATGCATTACCCTTTGCAATCTCTTTTATTTTTTTAAAGCAACTATTACGGCGAGTATACAAACTGCCACTCACAAAAATTTCATTGCAATGTGATGAATGGTATAGACACGTGTATAAGACAAACATACAAGAATAAATAAACATACAAGAATTTATTTTTATATGTATAGATTGATCAATAAGCAAAGGATCTGGTCCTCCAGGTTGGGGGTCGTGCCGTCGGGGTGACTTCCCGGCCACGTAAAGAAACACCAGTCACGAAGCGGAAACAAGCCTCGGATTCGGACGGATTTACTGTTGACGACCAATGCAAACGAGAAAAGGACAACGAGCTCCGGATCTGCACGTGGAATGTTAGGTCCCTTAACAGACCACGTGCAGCCGAGCAACTAGCGGAGGCCCTTAACGACTGCAAGGCAGACATTACTGCCATCCAAGAAATGCGGTGGGACGGGCCGGGCAAAAGAAGGATGAAAAACTGCGACATCTACTACGGCGACTGCTACCGGCATCAAAGACAGCGCCTATTTGGATGTGGTTTCGTTGTTGGAGGCAGACTTAGGCAAAAAGTCTTGAGCTTCAACCCTGTAAGCGAGCGCCTCGCGACGATCCGCATCAAGGCTAAATTCGCCAACATTAGCCTGATATGCGCACATGCCCCCACAGAGGAGAAAGATGACGAGACCAAAGATATGTTCTACGAGCTCCTGGACAAAACTTATGAGCAGTGCCCTAGCTACGACATTAAAATTGTCCTAGGCGATTTTAATGCCAAGCTAGGAAGGGCGGGCATCTTTGGTAGTACTGTCGGAAAGTATAGCCTGCACGACACGACCTCCGATAACGGATTCAGGCTGATCGACTTTGCTGCGGGGCGACACGTTGTGGTAGCTAGTACACAGTTCCCGCATCTCAATATCCACAAAGGGACATGGAGATCTCCCGATCAATCAACCGTCAACCAGATTGACCATATTGCGATCGACGCAAGGCACTCCTCCAGTATCATGGATGTCCGAACTTTCCGAGGGGCCAACATTGACTCGGATCACTACCTTGTTGTAGCCAAGGTACGGCTGCGGATATCCCGACCAGCGCCAAGTAATGGAAATACTGTGAGGAAGTTTGACGTCGGCCGACTACAATCGCAAGAGATCGCCAGGTCCTTCTCCAACCCAGTCTCTCAAAACCTTCTACGAAGTCCTATGCAACCAGCATCAAGTATTGATAGCCAGTGGCAACATTGCCAAAATGCCATCAGAGACGCCGCCTCTGAAGTGCTGGGTTTCACACGGCGACCACAACGAAACCCCTGGTTTGACGATGAATGCCGGCAAGCACATGCAGCTAAACAGGAAGCATACAAAGCGGCGCTGCACAGAAGGACTAGAGCTGCTCGCGAGCTCTACGAGCAGAGGAGGAGATAGGAGCACCGGCTTCTCCGAAGGAAAAAGAGAGAGCACGAGAAGCGCGCGGTTGAAGAGATAGAGAGATGTTACAACAGGAATGAGGTTAGAAAGTTATACCAAAGGATCAAAAGGTCCTGCCAAGGGTATAAACTTCGAACTGAAGCCTGTAAGGACCATCAAGGGAACATCGTTGTAGAATCGCAGTCGGTGCTGAGGATTTGGAAAGACCACTTCTGCAGACTGTATAACGGCGAGGAAGAACCAAATACCGCTGTCAGGCAGAACGAACCATTCAACCCGGGCGAAGACGTTACCGACGAAGCATACGAACGATACCGCCCACCCGACCTGGAGGAGGTGAAAGTAGCTGTGTCTAAGCTCAAGTGCAACAAAGCAGCCGGAGCAGACGGCCTAGCTGCCGAACTTTTTAAATCCGCTGGCGATGAGCTGGTTAGGAGCATGCACCAGCTCATCTGCAAGATATGGTCGGAAGAAAGCATGCCCGACGAATGGAACCTCAGCATTGTTTGTCCGATCCTGAAGAAAGGAGACCCTCTGAGTTGTGCCAACTACAGAGGCATAAGTCTTCTTAACATCGCATACAAGATCTTTTCTGCTGTACTGTGTGAACGCCTGAAGCCGTTTGTCAACAATCTGATAGGCACATATCAGTGTGGCTTTAGGCCAGGAAAGTCCACCATCGATCAAATATTCACACTGCGGCAGATTTTGGAGAAAACCCAGGAATTCCAAATCGATACACACCACCTCTTCATCGATTTCAAGGCCGCGTATGACAGCATCTATAGAGACGAGCTATATAGCGCAATGTCTAGTTTTGGCATCCCTGCCAAACTCGTCAGTCTGTGCAGGATGACGATGGAAAACTCACGCTGTTCCGTCAAGGTCGGCAAAGACCTCACCGACCCCTTTGATGTCAAAAAAGGATTTAGACAAGGCGACGCGCTGTCATGCGACTTCTTTAACATCATACTTGAGAGAATTTTGCAGAACTCTCGCGCCAACACCAGAGGTACAATCTTTCAAAAGTCCGTTCAACTACTTGCATACGCAGACGACATTGACATAATCGGTAGAACAAAGCGTGATGTCAGTGAAGCCTTCGTGAGTATTGGGACGGAAGCGGCAAATATGGGTTTAGCAGTCAATGAGGGCAAAACCAAGTATATGCTGTCATCAAAAAAAGACACCCAACACCGACGTCTTGGACAAAACATCACCATCGACAGCTATAACTTTGAGGTAGTTAGGGACTTTGTCTACCTGGGTTCCGCTATCAATTCAGACAATGACACCAGCGCTGAAATCAAACGAAGGATAACTCTTGCCAATCGCTGTTTCTTTGGGCTAAGAAGGCAATTGAGTAGCAAAGCCCTCTCTCGAGCAACTAAAGTGTCCATGTATAAGACCCTCATCATCCCAGTCCTGCTTTACGGTGCAGAAGCATGGACCCTGTCAAAGGCGGATGAAAACACTTTAGGCAGCTTCGAGAGGAAAATTCTTCGGACGATTTACGGTCCCGTCTGCATAGACGGAGAGTGGAGGAGGAGATATAACATCGAACTGTACGGGCTGTACAGCGATACCGACCTAGCCAAAAGAGTCAAAACACAACGTCTACGATGGCTGGGTCATCTAGAGCGGATGGACACCAACGCCCCGGCCCGGAAAATCTTCGAATCCACACCGCAGGGACGACGCGGTAGAGGAGCACCGAGACTCAGGTGGCGCACGCAAGTGGAAGGGGACCTCAGCCAACTTCGCGTGCGAAACTGGAGACGGCTAGCTAGAGACAGAGCTGGCTGGCGAAGCTTATTGGCTGAGGCCCAGGTCCACCCCGGACTGTAGCGCCACCTTAAGTAAGTAAGTAAGATTGATCAATAATTGTGCACAAACCCTTAAAAAAAGCCAGCGGACCGCTCCGTGTATGACTGCATACTTGACGGTCTTGTTTTTAAGACTACATTAGGAATGTATTTGTTCATTTCTTTCTAGGAATTCTTTTCCTGCAAGTCAAGTCTTATGGTTTTTTTTGCTCGGAATGATATTGTATAGAAGCTTTTTTATTTCCCATGTGACTTTACTTCGAAACCTTGAAAATTTCCTAAAAAAAACTACACAAGAACATAAATTTAGTTTTTACATCAAAAGTCACAGAAAAGAAAATTACAGTTTCTATGAATACCAAAGTTCTGTTCTCGGCTAGTTTGGTCACGGAGCGCACTGAAAAATTAGACCCAAATTTCTTATTTTTTCAAAAACCCAGTCTTCCTCTTAATTTTTCACTTTCAACTAATAAATATGCTTTAGTCATTCACTTTTTTTTATAATGTACTCGCGAACAAGGGATTAGCTACCCTTTTAATGTTTAGCATCTCACGAGTGGAAAGGATTAGAAGGGGAAAGGGATGAGAGGTTCCGGTACACTCTTGTTTTGAAGAGTTGTGGGTTGTATTGCGTAGGAAAGAGTTGTCGTGGTAGGACATTCCACATTCGCGTTGTACGGCTTATGAAAGAACCTCTAAACTTTACAGTACGGCCGAAAGTGGGCTCAAGGGTGAACTGATGAGCATTCGATCGTTGGCGAGTATTGCGGTTGAATTATTTGAGGGGTGGAATGCAAATGGCTATTTCGTTGGAACACTGTTTGTAAAAAAAAAAAACGGTAAAACAGTGACAAGCAAGCGACATTACGTCGATGTTCGAGTGAGTCGATAGACTTTGCAATATTTCTGTCACCTATGAGTTTTATCGCACGTTTCTGGATCCTATCGAGCAGGTGCAGTGTTGTTTTAGGAACACCAGCGCAGACATGGGAATTATATTCCATTTTAGGGCAGATATAGGCCTTATATAATAAGGCCATATATAATATTTCTTGCATCTTTTAAGGAAACCTAGGCATTTGTCAGCTTTCTTGGCGACGTCGAATATGTCTTCATTCCAACTAAGGTTGTTATTGACACACATACCGAGAATGGAAAACGTTTCGGTTTCGTCGATGCAAGTGCCATTCATGACAGAAGACAGCATTGAGTTTTAGAAGCATTAAACTCTTCTCTTATCGAACTACTCTTAAACTTATTGAACGGTCTACTTCAGAGCGTCTTCTTTAGTGTGTATTACGGTAAAATTGTAACGGTTATCGAGACCGATGGGTGAGTTGAACCTGTCATGTAAGTCCGGACCGTTCAAATTTCGCTCTCCCATTTTTAATCATACCGAAGGATTTTTGCTCTTAACAATTTTCGATTATCAGATTGTGTGTTTTCGGGATTTCAGAATGTCGGGGTTTTGGGCGTTACGATTCCGTTCGTCTTCAAATTTCAGAACTTAAACACGGAAGGATGAACTTACCAATGGAATGGCTCAATGTGTCGTAAAAGATTTTGGCAACAATGGGATACGCCCAACTGTAATAGGAAGAAAAAAAAACTTAACTTAAAAAGAAGTTCAAACAACATGCATAGAATTTTTAATTACGCATCATGGGACTCGACATCAACAGCAATTGTATCTGGTATGATTTTATTTCGTTTATAAATCTTTAAGATATTCTCGAACCAATTATCCGATGTGATCTCTATTGACTCCAATTGTTTAATCATTGCAGTGAAATTCGTAAATCCATCCCAAGGCTTCGTTTGAATCTTTAGTGCTGACAATTTCACCAAGGCGGCTCCTTTTAAGGACGGCGCCCGTTTTAGATGTGCCTTTAGTGATTTAAAAACAACTTCAGTCTGCAAAAAAGTTAATTTAAAATCCTAAAGCATTTCATTTATAGATAATCACCCTTCGGATCACTTCCTTCAAGTCTTCAGATGAATGTTGTGCAATAAAGAGTGCCGAAGTTATTTCTGGCAAGGCCCACATAGTAGCCCGAGTACAGACAGCTGGGTCTGGATATCCTTGGGGTAATATACCGAGTGCGAATAGTAGAAGCAATGAATTATGAGCAACTCTTGTTGGATATTTGATGAGCAGCTCTTCTACAGCTTTTAAATAGTCTGAATTTCGCACTATTATTGGCCCCGACCAATTACAGGGAATTAGGGCGGTCCAATTTAACTGTAAAGACTATTTTAGCGACTATGTAATTAAGATATTAAAGAATACTTACAATTGGGTATTTCTCTTGAAGCGATGAAATATTATAGAGCAGAGAACTATTCCAAAATCCACGTCTCGAGTGTTCCACTCGAATCTAAAAAGATTTACGTAAATATGCAGTCAGGTTCTGTCATTAATTAAATGTAAATTGAATTACATGTAAAAAAAAATTATAATATTACCTACATATACCTTCTTAGGTATAAGGTAGGTACTTCATATTAAACCCTCCAGAGGGCAACAACCTGGAAGACGGTACAACAATCTCGAATATTTCGAAAATTCGTTCCGTCAAATTACGCAGGTCTACAAAATAAAATAAACATTTGCTGCCTCTGAAAGCATCACGGTATTTAAGCATAGTAACTGGCAATACTTCTAGTACCGGTAGTTTTTGAGCGACACCATATCCTTGCCATAGCAGTTGCACATATTTTTCGTTGTGGTTTGTGCAATTAAAAACGTCTGTAAATAATGTCTTTGGTTTGTTTTAAGCCTTGTTTCAATGTCTTTTACTTCTGTAGTGAATATAACATAAGGAGTTTTGAAAGCAGATAACAAAATTCGTGCATTTCGTGTATTTCTCCTATTTTAACATAAAAATCGAAAATTTTAAGAAACGTTGGTTTTCCAGCATTTTTAGCAGGGAAGACGTCAGTTCAAGTTTTGTGACCTTGTGGTTTTGTTTTTTGATATGGCTGTTTCTTTTTTTAAATTAAAAAATACTTAATGTAAATTTTTAGACTCTTTATTCTTAAAATGTTGTAAGCCAAGAAGATAGTTGCGCATATAGGCCGTTTGTGGGCGTGTCTGGGTGGTTTTTAAAAATGTTAAAGCATGCACTCTTTTAAATAAGAGAGAGCTCACGTACCTTCGCATCTTTCTAGCTCTAAATTTAAGGCTCATTCGACTCAGAATTCGGTCTTGATTATATGCCCTTAAGGTCTGTTCAAGGTCTATATTAAGGTCACCGTTATTATTTCTCTATGTTAAATTTTCACCTGTAACAAACATAATATATCCATTCCTGTGGAATAGGGAATAAAATTGCATGCTTCAAACCCAGCATTTCATTAAATCCGCTGCACAAGACGGTCTCTGCGGATCCACATGGCTGTCCACCTACACCAAGCCTTAGTGAGAACTTGTAGCTTGTTGTTTTTTACGTACGACTTGTAGCTTGTTTATATACGGACAGACCGGACGCGACGGACCGACATGGCTAGATCAATTCTCTTAAAAGTATACGGTGATACCTTCTAATACTATTAGCAATTAACACAATGACGAAATGAACGCGCCCATGATGATACGCAACCAGGGGTGAAGAATAAAAGAAACGAAAGAAGAAAGACTTCTTGAGGGAAAAAAGAAAGAGATAAGGCATGCCTGTCGTAAGAGGCGACTAAAATCCATCCCTCGTATGCCGAGCGCGTAGCGCATACAAACTATGCAAAGGACAAAACAAATAATAATATTACCCCAGGTGGCAATCCAGTTTCACTGGCAAATCCACCCTCTTCGGAGGTAGGCTCTACCGATTCTAGGGAGAGCCATTTATTGCTTATAAATCCCTTTTCAAAAAGATCAAGGGAACCTAGTCTCCACCAGCTGGATCGAATGTCTCAGGAATCAGGACTCAGCGCATCGGAAAACAATGAACTCCGCGCTAAGCTTAATGAAATGGAACATCTCTACCACGAACTTAAAAGTGAAGTAGAATCGTTACGTAAAGAAAACGAAGCACAAAGGAATCCCCGTGGTATTGTAGAATGCGAGGAAACACCGAAACGCCAATATGAATACCAGGCGGACGAGGGAGAGCTTGCACGCGAAACGAATCCGGTCTTTAAGAAAATGCTAACCAAGAAGCAAAGGCCCTAAACATACTCTTGGGACGAAGTATAATTTAACAGCGCTTCGGAACAACCTATCGAAAGTTAACGTCGATGACGCTCACGCTTATCGGTCAGTGTCGCAAAAATTGAATACAGAGAAAGTCCAATGGTTAACTTATGAAAATCACCTCGAAAAGCCGCTGCGGGTTATCGCGAGGGGACTACACCCATCCTGCACTAAGGAAGAAGTATTGGAAGACGTTTAAGCACAAGGCTTTGAAATTCTTGACGCCGTGAACATAATAAAAAAAGCGAAGCAACGTACGGACAATGGAAAAGATTTCGCTTTTGTTAGGCGTGGTCTGCCAATTTTCATGCTATCTTTTGATAGAACTGAGAACACTAGCAAAATTTACAGAAAAGGTATTGTGAAAGAAAATGTGAAATGGAGGTTGTCTTACATTGAAGTCAGTAGTGGGCGTGGCCGTTGGCGTATTTGACCAATTTTTATACACTGTCTGTACAAAATAATAACCGAGATACACTCTCAGTTTGAGGGTCCTAGCTTAATATTAATGACCACATATACGGACAGACGGATGGACGGACATGGCTCAATCGATTCACCTGTCGGTCCTGATCATATCTCTAAAAGGTCTTGGGGGTCTACGGTGATTATTTCACTGTGTTACAACTATGCATTAAAATTAATTTACCCTGGGTCGGGTATAAAAATCATAACAATGGGAAAGTTAAACAAAATAGTTACATGGGATGCAAACGATCTTTTGCAAAAAAATTTACGAACTAGAAGTTTTCCTACGGATTATCACGCGCATCGTCCTTCAGAAAAATCCAGGGGCCGATCCTCTGTCTATATCCTGCATTAAGCACTCTTAAAACGAAGAAATAGAACTTGGCTCTATGCAAATATCCTCAGTCTCGGTAAAATTAAGTCACATAAATTACAAACAACATCGAGTCGAGCTATTTTCCTCCATAGTATAGGTTGGCGGATGACAATCTTACTCCTTTCTTTGTCTCACTTTCTCTGTCAAACTTTATTATCGGCGGGACTTTAATACTTTTTGTGGCTCGCGGAGAGATTCAATTCAACGAGCAGAGTACTCTTCAAAGCAACTACGAGACGTGGCTTGGTTTTCTTATCGCCAAGAAAGCCAACGTATCGGCCAACCAACAGAAATAAAATACCTGACTTTGTTGACTTCTTCATCGCCAAGGGGGTGCCTCGTTACCTTACCAACGTAGAAGAACGCTTTGATCTTTGTTCAGATCACTCGGCAGTTCTTTTGTAAATAGGTGGAAGCCTAGCAAAAAAGGAAAGAGCGCCTAAATTAACTAACAATAACACCGACTGGGACGGCTTTAGCAAACATTAGCTTTGAATGTACCACTCAAAACGTCACTTAAAATAGAAAACGAAATAGATAAACTCCTCAGAGTTATTCAAAGCGCTGCGTGGAATAACACTTCCTTCCGGAGGACCACATTATCGAGCAGTGGAATAACATATTCGCGCGAAGTAGAAGAACTAATATATGAAAACAAGAGAGCGCGCAAGAGATGGCAACGTTCGCGAGCACCCCCGGATAAGACCAAACTGAAGCACGAACTTCAAGACTTTAAAAGTCGTGAGACTACTGCTTACCTCGAAAGTTTGACTGCCGATAAGGACTCAAATTACTCGCTTTGGAAAACTGTGAAGTCCACCAAGTTTATTAATGTAACCCAATGCGAATGGGTAAGACGAGACGAATTTATAAAAAAATTGAGAAAGCGGATTTATTTGCATTTAGAAGAAACATTCAAACCTTATACTGTAATATGCTGTACCAGATAATTATAGAATAATAAACCCATAACATTAGCTGAACTTCGCCATACGATCGGAAATTTGAAGAATAACAAAGCCCCAGGGTACGACTTAATTAATGGCGAAATTCTAAAGGAGCTACCCAAGAAAGCTACTCTACATCACTAACGATCCATGAGAATTTTATTCATTTCACGGCAAACGAAAGTGGCCGAAATTCACTATAATGGCGCCGAAACCAGGAAAATGTCCCAACGAATAACAAACGAAATCAAGAAAGATATGTATAGCGCTTTTCTCGACGTAAGCAAGCCTTCGATAAGGTATGGCACGAGGCCTGAAGTACAAGCTAAGGCTTAGCTTACCAGAAAAACTCTATAGAGTCTTACCTTGAGGAAAGATTAAGGAAAGTGTAAGGTACGAAAATGAGTACTCGGAATTCAAAGAGATAAATGCCGGTGTCCAGCAAGGAAGCATTCTCGGCCAAATCTTATTTTTGCTTTGTACTAGGGACATACCCCGCGATGAGGAAGTTTAAGCTACGTTCGCTGATGACACTGCTATTATCGCTATTGATACGACAGTTGAATTATCAACTAGAAAACTCCAGCGCGCTTTAGGCTAAATATGCGACTGGTCAAAGATCTGGCGAGTCATCCTTAACGAAGCTATGTCAACGCATGTAAACGTTACTTTTAAAAAGATAAACAATAAACCATTATTCATTAACTCGGAACAAATCCCGTATTAAAATCTAGAAATGACTCTGGACGCAAAACTTAAATGGAAGCTGCACGTTAAAAAGAAACGCAACGAGCTTGAAATCAGGTTAAGAGAAATGAATTGGCTTATCGGAAGATTTTCGAAATTAAGCATATATAACAAACTGCGCACTCGTCGGAAAAATTTATAAATTTATGGTGTACTGCGTATCTTACGGGCAACTCAGTCGTTTACATCTGTCAAAACCCGCATATTAATTGCAAAGACTTTGGTATTGGTATATTGATTATCGGCTGTGAAATTTTTTTGTAAATGCAACTATGCAAGCAAAATAAAGCTCGATGTCGCTTTTAACAGCACGGTACGATATGTCTTTGGGTTACGTAGATTTCATAGAGTGTCTGGTTTTGCTACTCGTCTGCTCGGTATGCCTTTTGAAGAGTATCTTCAACTTCGGACGTTTTCACTTTTATCCAATATTATGCTTACACAGCAACCTCAATACTGCTTCGATAGACTAAGAGTGGCCTCCTTGCAGAGAATTCATCAACTGATTCATCCTCGCTTTTTATACCTTACATCGGAGCGTCAAATTTTTGTCAGTTCCGTCCGTCTGTGTAATTCACTACCGAATGAAAAGTAAGTATTTTGTGAATTTATTAAGAATTTATTAATTTTATGAGATACTAGCTGACCCGACAGACGTTGTCCTGTCCAAGCTTTGAACTTTCTATTCGAACTGGAATGAAAACTATTTCAAATACGTAACTTTTTATTATACAAATGCTTTTTGCTATCCAAACAAAATTGGAACACTGATCTTGCCTTTCGCCTCGGTGGTCAACATCAAATCAATCCATTTTTCCCTTCCACCTTATACTTTGTGGAAGGTTCTTACGGAAAGAAAAGTAAAAAAAAATTGACCAAAAATGTGGGTAATTTAAAAAAAAGTTAACTTTTTGAACTTAGCGACTATTTAAAGCAAATAAATTTGAGAACTGTTTTTTTTTGTAGCATAATAATTTTGTGTATTTTTTTTTTCAAATTTATCGTTATTGTAGTAAATTTATTATGGCAAGGTTTATTGTAGGTCGGAGTGGAAAATTTTGGAGGATTTGTTATTCTCATATATGGATTTGAAAAAAAGGTAAAAAAGAGTGAAACTTTCACATATTCGTATATGGCCACAGGCGCCTGCCAGACAGCTGACACTCGCCCTAGCTGACCCGGCAGACATTATCTTGTTGAAGCTTTGAATTTTCAATTCGAACTGAAATGAAAATTAATTTAAATAATTAGTTTTAATAAGAACCTTTCAACCCGCGATAAAGAGGGATGAAATCCTTTAAATCTGCGAAGCGGCAGACCCAAACACACCACTGCCTCCAAAGGCAAATTTTTTTTAGGGATTTTATTTAATTCGTGATATTTTGATTTGATTAAATTAAAATATCTTAAACGGAGTGAATGTGTGCAGTTTGCATTGGAAATTATCTGAGAGTTTTATCTATGGGCCAATGTCCTTCCTTGGGCCAATAAGAATCGATCAAGCCTAAAATTGTCAAAAGCAAACAATTAGTAAAGCGTTTACCATTCATTTGATGCATTAACCTTGGCAATTTTTTTATTTTTTTTTTTGATACAACTATTACGGCGAGTATGCAAACAGCCGCTCACCAAAAATTCATTGCAATCTGATGAATGGTATAGACAATTGTGTAAAACAAACAAACATACAAGAATTATAGATTGTATCTTGCTGTTTTTGAGCATTATCAAAAACTTTGTCGTAGTCTGACGGAAAATGGGAGGTTTCTTAGGTTTCTCCTACCTACGAAAAAAAAAAAAAAAATTATACTGCTTAAATATTTTCCTTCTGTTCACTGATTGGAAAAATACTCACACATAAATTTCGAAAAAAGAGAAAAGGATCAAAGACCGAAAAACTGCAGCAGTATTATAATTTTTCACAAAATGCTTTCGTGATTGTCTTCCTTTTTTCTTAAATTTGTAGTCGTTAGCTAGCATTATTGGTAGCCACACTTGTGTATTTTGATACTGTTAGTTTTTGTTTTTCAAATACTTGTTCTCTTATGGGAAACCTTAGGAGCAGTTGTCCTTGTCACTTAATCTCAGCATCATTATAATATAATGGTTCCTGTCGATGTTCGCCTGGCATTTGAAATGATCAGGACTAGCCATTATTATAATGTTGAAGAATTGTAAATTGTAATTTTTTAATTTTTAATATTAAATTTAATTTTGATGGCTTTGCCATAGGGGCCGCTCCCCAATATAAGCAACGATACGTTTGGTTAGCTTTTTAATTAATGTACTTGAAATACCGTCGTATGGGCTTTTTTATATACCTAAGTTTTCTCTCTACCTAAGAAAAATACTCTGACTTGAGTTCCGAAGGGAGAGAAATGGATCAAATACCGAAAAACTGCAGCAGTATTATAATTTTTAATAAAATGTTTCGTCATTGTCTTTCTTGTTTCTTAAGTTTGCAGTCGGTAGGGTAGCTCGCAGTTGGGTGTTTCGATACTGCTGGTTTGCTTTAAGGTACTTATTTGTTTTTCAAATACTTATTCTTATGGCGTTCTTTATGGGCTCAAATTCTCTTATGGAAAACCGTAGGAAAAGTTGTCACTTTATGTCAGCATGATTATTATATGAAGGTTCCTGACGATATTCGCCTGGCAGCGTTTGCAATGATCATAGGAGTAGCAATTATTAAAATGTTAGAGAATTGTAAATTGTTGTAATTTTTCGATTTTCAATATTAAATTTATTTTGTATGGCTTTACCTATTGCAAAATAGGGGCCGCTCCCAAATATAAACAACGATACGTTCGGTTAGCTTTTTAATTAAAGTCGTTTAGGTTTGCTGCGGATTTTCCATGATGAGCAGTATCGGTGCTGATAAAACGTACATATGCGTCAATGCTGAACACTTTTGGTTTCCTGGGATGAGAAGATTCATCAAGGTATTCTGTCATTTTTACGGTAAAGAAAACTGGAACTGGCCCTCTGCAGGGTTCATAAATCCTGTAGAAAAGCCATCACGGCCTTTTCACACTTTACATTACGGATTATCTCTTTGACCTAGGAAAATAATTATGGACGCTGTTTGGATAGTAATCATGGACAAGGTTTAAAACCAAAACGTTGCAGGAAAATTTAAATGAGTGGCAGATTGAGTATCACTTCGTAATACGCACCGGCTGTGCACAGAGCCAATGGTCAAAGTAGGTCAAAGTATGGTGAAAGTAGGTACATTCAAGCTATTAGAAACCTTTTAAGAATTGAAACCTCAATTAAGTCAGAATGCCCAAGTAGTTTGTAGACGATACAGTTGCTCTTAAATACAACGATTCAAAAGTCAACTGGTGTGAAGCCGTTACAGCTTCTTCTGGGAATTCAAAGCTCGGCGCCAGTTATACAAGCGCTGTTACGAAATATATCCCCGGATCTTACTCCACTTCGTAATCGAAGGTTTAACAGAGAATTGGTGGCGAAAAGGCTCTTTTCAGAGCCAGGATGCGTGCAAGATTAAACCGAAAGAGGAGGGAAAATATTCAATATCCCCCTGGAGATTTTGTCTTGATGCATCGTGACTCAAATATGCACATCAGCAAAAGCGACTATGAACTATTGGGTCCTTATGAAATACTTAAAAGTTTAGAATATCTACGATATGAAATAAGATAAGTTGGAACGAGTATCATAACTAAAGTGTCAAAAGAACAATTGAGGTGATGGCTTTTACAACAATGGACGTTGACCTGTAATATGAAATAAATATTGGATTTCCTGGAAGCAGATGATCCAGTCGCTGACAGCAATTCAGGTTAGTTGTTTGTTAGTCTCTTTTACCTGTTAAGTTAGAGCCAGGTGGCTTCCACCATTTCTTTTTGAAGTACTTGTTTTGTGGTCTCTGAGCAGTTAGAGTAAGAGCCAGGTGGAGGCTTCTCTTAGAAGTACTTGCTTGTTGGTTTCTTAACCGTTAGAGTTAGAGCCAGGTGGAAACTGCGGTCCCACAAGATTTTTTTTTTTGAAGTACGTACTTGTTTCTTAGTCTCTGAACCGTTAGAGTTAGAGCCAGGTGGAGGCTGCAGACCCACAAGATTTGTTTTTGAAGTACTTGTTTGTTGTTCTCTGAACCGTAAGAGTTGGAGCCACATGCGGTCCCACAAGAACAAGTCAAATTGACAGGAGTCCAATAAAGCGAGAAGAAAGCTCATTTTGTTTTACAGAAAATGACGCTTATATGAAACACACTTACAAGAAAATCTCGTTTATAAGAAACCTGACCAAGAGCACCGGGTACCAGCACATTCACTACAATGTGAAAACATACCTTATTATTCGTCAAACAGACAAGCAACCTTCAATTGCCCTTTGCAAAAGTATAAATCTGTCAAGTCGCAATTTACTTTGTTTTGCGAAGCTTTGTTTTGCTTACGTGCATCTATTTTAAAAGATCTATTAGAATAAAACAATACTGCTTTCTTTTGGTTCAAGTTCAATAGAATCAGCACACCGAAACCAATTTCAAAATGTACGTACGAAATGTGCGGTCGTGAGCGCTCAATACGTACGAAACAAAAGTCAAAGAAAACTTGACGAAACTGACCCGACCGATATTATGGGCGCGTTATACGAATCGAATGCATTCGCTCGATTTCTTAAGGCTCCGTACGTAGCATTCAGTCTATTATAGTTGGCCCTTAATTCAATATTAATACGACGACGTAGCCAAAATGTGACTTGTGTTTCAAAAAATAGCGTTAGTAGCATATTCCGGCCTGTACCTACTTGGATTTACATGGAGGAGCTTAATTTATTAAAGAATCCAAATGGCAAGAAAATGTTAACTCTCTAAGGTAATGTCTAGACTATAGACCTTTGTTGGTATAGAAATTATATAAACAGTCAAATTAATCTAAAGATAAACAAGCCAATCTTCCCAAAATTCTCATTCACTTAGCATATAACGTTCTATGTTTAAAAAAAAACTGATATTTTGAGTCCAGTTTCTCCGCTCCCACCTAAAACCATGCTTAAAACAGCTAAATTCGTGTTCGCGTATTACTGCGTTTACGCGCAGCTAAAAACAAAAGTTTGTTTCGTCGTCTTAACATTAATGTTAACGTCACTTACTATTCGCGTAAACGCTTTTTAACATTGATTTTTTAATCATTGTTAAGACTTTCTAAATTTGTTTACTAGATTTATTAAGAAAAACTCGCGTCAAAAGAAAACTCGCGTAAACGTTAACGCTTAAAATACTTTTAACGACAAAAACTATTGAATTTTTCAGTTTTCTCTCATTCTTTACATGAATTTCAAATTAATTTCAAAATGTAGATTAAATATTTAAAAACAAGCGTATATATAGAACGTGAAATGTGTTTGTAGAAACGTGATATGTGTTTAACATATCTCGTTTCCATGCAAGAGTTGAGTAGTCGAGGAGTCGAATCTCGATCCGCGTTTCCGCCCACACCGAGTCGAGTAGTCGAGGCGAAATAGGATTGAAATGTAGTTCAACTGACTGATTTGTTGTTATTTTTGCATAGACTACTAGTGCTGGTTGGAAATCGATATTATTTATTTCTGATAGTATCGATAGTTTCAGGGAAAAAATTGTTACTATTGATAGTTTTTCTAAATTTTTAAAAAGCCTACAAAAACTTTTCTGTTAAGTGCAAAGCCTTATGAGTACTAAAAATCTGATCGTTTGTGCAAAGGGTGAATAGGTGACTAGGAGGAATTTTATTTTAAAATACTTGCGAGAGGATTTGAATTTGTATTGCTAATCACGTGATTTGAAGAGGATTTAATGAAGATTTATATTAATCGTTTTTTTACTTTTCTTTACCCCTAACGGTTTTGTTTTATTTTTTTATGTTGCAAACCAAACACAATTCTGGAAAAGAATGTACAAAAAACATTCGAAAAGCAAACAAAAACAAGCAATAACAAATGGATTTATTTACAGTTGACATAATACATACGAACGTCTCTTACGTTTCATTGGTAGCTCAAAACGGTTCAACGAGTAGGCAAATTTCCCTGATTCACGTGGTATCAATCACAATGGACGTGCATAGTTCTAAGTGAGTTGGGTTCTTCGAACCCGAAAGCCACTTCAACCTAACCTAACCTAACATAATACATAGCCGAACGATATTTTTAAACGTATTTTAGAAATAACACGAGCTAAAACACAATTAAGCTATTACTATTATTTTTGTTAAAACAACGTCAGGTCAGCAACAAATCCCAAACTAACTATCGAAACTATCGAAAGCTCCTTTAATAGTTTCTTTAAACTATCGATGTGTGCGACAGTTTTTTTTTATTATCGATGGACAATCGACTAACACTAGTTGCTGTCATTTCGACTCCTTTATAGCCTAAGGTATGCGTATGATATGTTTAAGCATTGGGCTTACTTTATTCAGTTGCTCAATAAACGTTGAAATAGCCTCCTTTTCTGAAATTTTTTGGTCATAGCTTAGTCCCGAGGGCAGGAAACTATCTAGTACATCGTTCAAAAGCTTTGGAGCAGTCTCTTTTATTCTGTAGGGTGGGGCTTTTGGACCCATCCATCTTATTTTGTTCTGTAAAGTAAACAAAAAGCGATAAAAAAAGGTAAAAATAGTATTGTTAGAGAACCTCAAGGATGGGAGCCGATGTGCTGGGATCACCGATAATCAGCAAAACATGCGGTCGTCGTCCGTAACTGAGGTCGTAATATATATCGATTAAAGGCGTCGGGCCCAACTCGCAGATTTTTGATATAAGTGGGGCTATTGTTGACGGACCTAACGCACCTATAGGCAAATACCCGCCCAATTGTTCGAGGACAATTTGAATTGTTGATGAGTTCGTCGTTTGACGAAGGCAACTACCATATAGACGCCCTAGTTTGCGAAAAGGACCCGATGTTGTATTGTGTTGAAGAAGCTCTGAAAATACAAAAAAAAAAAAAAAAAATTACTATTACCCTTATAAATCTAAGATAAAACTAGATTTCTATAAAAAAAACTCTTACTAAAATAAACTCACGTTGCATTTGTATGTCAACTGCCTCCTGCGAACTTCGTGCCGCTCTCAAGCTGGACACCTGTGTACTCGAACAGCTAAACTCCTTGAAGTCTTTACAGGGATCCAAATTCCAGTTTATTTTCGCTTGTATACTAGATGCGGCTAGACGACAAGCCGGCTCATAACATTCTGGCGGTGGGGCCGTTGTTGGCATGCAGTCTTCATCGTCTGAGTAACAATCTCGCGGAAGCTGAGAGGGTGCTGTGCTTATTAAAAAGAGAATCGGCGATGCAACGAGAAGCGATGTTACTAGAAGCGTTGCTGTCGTTATGGCAATTTTGTGCACAGTCGCTGATGTTCGAAGCCATATGCAGGGGGCACAGCAAATCCATCCTAAGGTGGCATTCTAGAAAAAAGGAAAAAGCTAAACTACTTAGTTCATGATGTCAAGTATCTACTAAGGGGTCTATTAAAATTTTTATAAAACGCCACAAAAACGTTGACGGTTTATTTGAAACGAGCAAAATCTTCTGGGAGGACGAGGAAGTCTTAGCACAGACAATAAAAATGCAAATGCCTTATCCATATGGGAAAAAGTGAGGTATGAAAACGAAATCCGCTTTAAGAAAAATCTTTTCAAAAAGCTTCATTTCAAAAGAAGTATAAGAGAATTCGTTGTTTTTTCTTATTTCTCCCTTTTACTCCACCAACACATCTAAGAAAATACATACCCTAAAATTACATTTTATACCCTACCCAGGGTATATTAAGTTTGTTATATAGTTTGTAACTTAGTGCAATAATCACCGTAGACCCCTAATACCTTTTAGAGATATGAATAGGACGGACAGGGGAATCTATTAAGCCATGTCCGTCCGTCCGTATGTAAACAACTTTTACGCCTTAAATTTTAAGCTAGAGCACTGAAAGTTGTTGAGTTGGCTGGTACAGTCCTTCACATTAAGTTTGAAAATTAGCTTAATTCGCCGACAGACACGCCCACTACGGGGCTGTATGTGCGACCATTTCTAATTTAAAAAAATACTTTTTTCAAATTTTAGCTATGCTACAATGGTGTTAGCGCACTAATTTTTGGTATGTAACATGTCTTGAAATTTCCGCTCACTTTTGTGGGTGTGGCGTTAAAAAAAGTAGTTTTTGAGTTAAATAGGCGGAGTTTTAGTTCTATTTTTATGTCCCGCCAAGTGCGAGTCTATTGGTCTGTGCCGGCAGCCAGCTCGTTAACTAGAGGTGGATTTGTCATCGTAGTTTCTGCACCGGTGATATCGCAATCGCACCCATGTGAAAATAATTTAGTAAATGTGTGCTTGATCACAGCAAATATACTACCTGTAAATGTACCTGCAATCGCGCATCTTGTTTTCTTCCAGACATGTGACATACGAACGGATGGACGCACAGAGCAAATCCTTCGCTTAACCCTTCGGAACCCTCCGGCCACTATCAGCTGGGTCTACTATAGATTTTTTGGGTTACTGGAAAAAGGACCTCTTATGGCATCGCTATGTTGTCCGTCCGTTCGTCCGTCCAATCGCGTTTGAACTTCTGAACGGTAAGTCGTAGAAAGACGAAATAAGAAGTACTTTTCAATTGCGGAAATAGTCGGAGAATTCAATGAGGGCATTTTTTAAGCAGAAATAACGGTTTGATTACAGTTTGAAATTTCATGGGAAAATGGAATAAATGTTTATTAATACTTTTTTAAGTATTAATAAGTAAGGGAAGAATAAGAAAAGCGAAACTTAAGTTAAGTAAATAGATAGAAGCTAAGAAGACTGAACTGTAATGAAAAAAAGGAAACGACGTTTTCCAAAGTGTATGAGGCCATTACATTTGAACCGCTTAACACACAAAGCCAATATTGAACACATGAATAAAACAACACAAAGTTAACACAAGTGCTTAAAGGCCCAAAGATAATAGACTTGAGCGGGATTAATCTTATGTCGAAATACAACGAAAATCCCACTCAAGTTCTGCCAAAAGATTGTGTTGCCCATAATAGACTTAAGCAAACGAATTGGAAATCTTATGAGATTTCACTGTGAACGTGTCGAGTATTTGAAATCTTGTGAAATTCTGTGAAAATTTTAAAAACTGTGAAATCTTGTGAAAATTTGAAATCTATGTCACTTTTTCTTCAACTTTGGATGTTAATATCTCCGAAAGCGATTTCCGGATTTAAAATGTGTTTAAACTTTTGAGATCAGCATACAATTCTTGGTGTATTCCCTTCTTTCGCGGATTTTTTGAAGCACGTTTAAAAATAAATATGGGCTTAAATATGACAATGAGTGAACTAATGACAAGCAAAAACAAAACTTTAAGCCAACATAAGTTAACAACATAAGTTAAGTAAACCTTACGAAACCCAGCATAAGGCTATTATGGTCGTGGCATACGAATCACGTGTAATGGGACATTTCGGAAAGCCGACTTAAGCTCATCCAAGTCTATTATGGTTGGGCCTTAAGTCATATTTTTCATAAAAATTTATAATACTACCATTTTAACGCATTTTCGAAAAGAAATCACAAAAATTCATGAAAAAACGTACGTCCTTACTTAATACTACCTAGCAAACCCATGAAGGCTTCGCTAGGCACATTTCCAATGGGATGTTCAATCATAAAAAAAGCAAATAAGCAACTGGTGGTTGCTTAAACAGAATTGTATATGAAAACTGAGTTTAACACAGAGCCACAGAAAAAATTATAGGCGAATGGCAAAAAAAGTGTTACGAAACTTGGAAATGTAGACCAGCGGTACGAAGGTGGAGCTGAAGCTGAGAGTGCATGAAACAGTTCAAGATTATGGAGAGGAGGACCTTCAAATACTAGTTAAGGAGTATGCTGACGGAGTTAAAGAAACTTTAACTGATGGATCAATTTCTTTGGAAGAACAGGTATCTGAGGATGGGGATGAGCCGCAAGACCAAGTTGATGGGGAGCATAAAAGACTTCGTGAGCCATATTAGAAGAAGCTTGTAGTCAGGTTCAAGATAGAATTATTTCGGTAGAAAACAAATTTAAAATGAAAAAAAAAATACTATCAAAGGAAGTCCCATTTCATTGCCCTCCAAGACGTTTGCCTAATTCTCATAAAATTGAGTTGCAAAAAAAATGTTGGCTTGCGGAATGCACCATCAGTTTTCAGTATTGATATTCTGAAAGCAACAGCGATTGTTGAGGAGCATTTGAATATATTAAAAAAAGTTATAAGCATAATTCTGACGCAGGAATTGCAACTTAGACAATTGCAACTCGACAAATGCTTGTTCTTGCAAAGTGAAATTGTGTATTTAGGATATAAAATAAATGAAGCTGGTGTTAGGCTAACGATGCTAACCTGAATGCTGTTTGCGATTTCCCAACACAATCTTGTGCAAAAAATACAGGTAGACCTCACTTAACACGGGGATTGGGTGCCTGAAAAATGTCGTGTTAAACGATACAAGAAGCAAGTGCAAATAGAGTAGTTACGTTCCATGATTTCAGAAAACCTTCAAAAATTTTCTTTTAATTTAAAAAAAAAAATTATTCGAGGTTGTATTATTATTAAGGATGAAAAAAATAAACAAAGCACAACAAAACATAGCTTTCTTCCTGCATAACTTAACAAAAAAAACAATTTCAGTCTTAGAGCTTCCGCTTTCTACATGAAAAATGGGGAAGTCCTTTTTAAGACGTATGTTCACAAAAACACGCTATAAAAAAAAGCTGGGGTACGCGTCTATTGGCCAGAAAAATATATATACATGCGGAATGTGTGCCAACTGCAAACCAAACAGCATGCTAAAAAAAAATGTGTCTCGCAGACCGTGCTAGAGCGAGGCTTTTCCCGTGTTAAACAAAAAAATGCCGCAAAATGTGAGACGTGTTAGAACGATGCAGTGCTGTAAGAAGTACGTGTCAAGTGAGGTCTACCTGTATATCATTTTAGTTATGAATTAGAGACACTATCCATAATTTATGCTTTAAGAACATTCAGAATCTATCTATTTGGAATTTCATTTAAGATTGTGACATATTGTTCCCTGACGTTAAACAAAAAAATTCTTACCCCTCGTATATCTCTGTGGTCGTTAGAACTTTAAGTATTTGATTACATCGTCGAACAAAGAAAAGGTGACCGTATGTCCCATATGTTGGCTCTCTGAGTAGGTCTTTTAACATACTCTATAAGTCAATAGTGAATCCTTTGAACTCATACTTGCAACAGCTCAAAAACATGACCCGGAAATAATTGCAATCGCAGCTAACTTAGAAAAGTCTGAGAGTTCTTACTTCGAAATGATAGATGGACTCATTTATCGTAAAAATAAGAACAAAATTTTTACATGTCCCTTTGCATATGGAGGAACAAGTTATTCGAACCCACCATGAAGCTCTCTGTCATGTGGGCGTCGAAAAATGTTTTCAACGTCTTTGTAAAATTTACTGGTTCCCAAAAATGAAACCGAAAGTAAGAAATTTTATGAGAACTTGTTTGAAATGTATCTATTTTACACCCTAACCAGGAACATCCGAAGGAAGATTACATCCCATACCCAAAGGTAAATGCCCATTAGATACTCTGCACGTTGACCATCTCGGTCCAATGTCTACATCCAATTCAAAAATGTGTTATAATTTTGTTTTAGATGGGTTTACTTAATTCACGAAATTATATCCAGTTAAAAGCACTCAAATCAAAGGAGGCCATTAAGTGTTTGAGCGTTTTCTTTGAATTATTATTATTATTATTCCAAATCCAATAGAATAATATCTATGATCGAGGTTTATGATTCACGTTAAGAGAGTTCGCACACTTTCTAAAAGAAAATAATTTCGTCCATATCAAGGTCACCACCCACTAGCTCCAACCTAATAGTCAAGTGGATCAATTTAATCGAACTTTAATACCCATGTTTGTTAAAGAGTGTGAGGCAAATACAACAAACGTCTAATCGGGATAAGCACTTATTTAAGAAAGAGTTCGCCATAAACAACAAAATTAACCGAGGCACTGGTTTTACCCCTAGTATGCTTTTGTTTGGTAGGGATCAGAAAGGCGGGTTATGTGACAGGATTTTAGGACATCTTAGTAGATCTAAAGAAGATAAAAGAACTGATGTCGAAGAAATAAGAAGTAAGGCAGCAGGAAACATTGTTAGAGCCCAGGCTGTGAACAAAGCTTGTTATATGGTAAGAAGCCCTGCAAGGTCGGGGTTAGAATAGCCTTTAGGTAAGGTATGCCTGTCGTAAGAGCCGACTTAAATTCGCCTGAAGAAGAAGTCTTAAATGTTGTAACGGATGCTGTCGATGCTGCTCCATTCTGGGTAACATTACAAAGCAAAAGTTAAACTCATAGATGAATCTGAAGGTTTCACTGGTCGGCGTCTGTCTCCAAAGGGGCGGCTGAATTTAAAAATGGAAATAGAAGTGATTTACCTATTTATCATAAAAATGACAAGTTAAAAATAAAAAGAAATGGCAATGAACAAAACGAAAGATATAATTATCCCAGGTGGCAGCCCAGCTTTGCTAGAAAATCCACCCTCTTCGGAGGCAGGCTCTAAGGATTCTGGGGAAAGCCTATTATTGCTCATAAATCCTTTTGAGGAAAGGACAAAACTAAATCGATCACCACCATCTAGATCAAACAGTTCCGGGAAAAGCAGTCCACTGGTTAACCAGGACTCAGTGCAAATTAAAAGCTTAGAAAACGAAAACAATGAACTCCGAGCTAAGCTTACTGAAATGGAGCGACTCTTCCACGATCTTAAAATGGAAGTTGACTCTCTGCGATAAGAAAACGAGGATATTAAAAATACTCGTGTAACGAAAGACTGTGAGGTAACGAAAGAGTGTGTAACACCGAACGGACCAGCAAGCGAATACTTTACGGACGAGGACGAACTTGCACGTGAGACCGATTCCACTTTGAAGAAAAGGTCTAGCAAGAAGCGTAAGGCGGATTTCTCTCCCGATGTAATGCAAAAAGAAGATAAGCCCTCTGGCTCAAACAAGGCTAAATCACGAGAAGAAGAAGCCTTCTGCATAAAACAAGGCTAAACCACTATTAATATTCGCCCTCCGCCAGCAATAAACATAATCGGAATAGCAGACTACGGAAAACTGCACAATCTTCTTACCAGCACGGTGGGAGCTAAAAATTATAAGCTTACTTCGAACCGGAATAACGTGTGGAAAGTAAATGAAGATGACGCCAATTATTAAGTGGTATACTTACCAAAATAAGTATGAAAAACCGCTTCGAGTCATTGCCAGGGGGCTCCACCCCTCTTGCACGAAGGAGACATTGTTAGGGACGTAAAAGCCAAAGACCTTAAAATTATTGATGCCGTTAATATCATTAAAAGGGAAAAGCAACGCACGGAAGGAGAAAGAGACACTGTGATCAGACGCGGCCTTCCAATTTTTATGCTTTCCTTTGAAAGAACTGAGAGCATAAATGAAATTTAAAAAATTAAAATGTTACTTAGCATCAGGGTTAATATAGAACCAATGCGTAAGGCAATAGACTTATTCCAGAGTGTAAGCGCTGCCAAGAATTCAGGCACAGTGCCTGAACCAAAAAATAACCACGTTGCGTGAAATGTGCCGGTAAACACCCCTCAACAGAGTCCAAACTAAACGTGCAGGCTCAAAAGCCGCCACAAAAGACCATCGCCAATTCAGGAGCAGTGGAAAAAACGCCACTTGTTGGAAGGAAATCGTACGCACAGGTTGCGTCGAACGAAAACAAGGCAAGATCGTCCACAACAGATGCAGTGCGTCAGATCCTCACTGTAGTCTTGGAAAAACTTCTTGGAACTTCTTGGAAGGATCAGACTAAAATTAACAAGTTAACATTTGACAAACTGTTCAAACCTCGAAAAACTTACAAAAAAAACATGAATATGAAACATATATTTAAAGTAATAACATGGAATGAAAACGGCCTTCTGAATAAAATAGATGAACTAGAAGTATGTCTACGGAAAAACGATATTGATATTTGCGTGATTACCGAAACTCACCTTAAAATGGGGTTTGGACCCAAAATAAAAGGTTACAATGACTATCACGCACATCACCCTTCGGAAAATTCGAGAGGAGGATCCTCCCTCTACATCAAAAACTACATTTAACACTGCAAGAACGCAGAAGTTGAGCTAGCTCCATGCAGATAAGCTCAGTTTATGTTAAAAAAGACTGTGTAGATTGCAACATTGCATCTTGTTATTTCCCGCCGGGATATAGACTGATAGGTGACGATATTGATTGCATGTATGGCTTTATTGGGTCGAATTTAATCATTGGGGGCGACTTTAACGCGAAGCATACTTTTTGGGGTTCAAGATGCAATGCAACAAGAGGCAGATTACTTTACAAAAACAGTATGATACGTGGGGTACTCTTTTTCTCCACGGGAAAGCCAACCAACAGGAATAAAAAGCCTGACCTTGTCGGCTTCTTCATCGCTAAAGGGTACCCCAAATACCTTACGCGAGTCGAAGAGTGTTATGATCTTTGCTCAGACCACTCAGGAGCAATCTTGAAGATGGGCGGAAGACTGTCGAAAATAGAAAGAGCTCCCAGATTAACTAGCAAAATCATGAACTTCAGAAAAGGACTGTAAAGAGGGTGCTGGCTTGAATTTGCCATTGAAAGCTCCTTTTGAGTTAGAAACCACAGTTGACATATTCATTGAAGCAATTCAGAGCGCTGCTTCGAACAATATTTCGTCCCAAAAGAACTGCCCTAACGACAAAAAATCTTATAGGCCCATATCGCTTCTGCCGATAATATCGAAGGTCTTTGAGAAATTTCCGCTGAAGTGATTACATCCATTAATTGCAGAAAGACGCTTCATCCCGGATCATCAATTCAGCTTTAGAACTAATCATTCAACAATAGATCAAAAAACAGAATTACGCATGAAATTGAAAAAGCCTTAGAAGGGAAAAAGATAATGCTTTAGTGCTTTCCTCGACGTATCGCAGGCCTTCGACAAGGTGTGGCACGAGGGCTTAAAGTATAGGCTACAGCAAACATTGCCAGAAGATATGTATAGAACATTGAAAAACTATCTTGAAAGCAAACTCTTTCGTGTTAGGTGTGGTACTCAATACTCGAGTTTCAAACAAATTCGAGCTGGCGTACCCCAGGGAAGCGTCCTCGGTCCGACCCTGTTTCTGCTCTACACAAGAGACATACCTCTAGATGACGAGACAGTTATGGCCACGCTTGCGGACGACACGGCCATCCTTGCAACAGATGAATCAGTCGAGTCATTCGACGAGAGCCGTTCAAGTCGTTCGACAAGAAACCTCTAAAGTGCTTTGACAAAATTTGCGCCTGGACGAAGACTTGGCGAATCGTTTTTAACAAGAATAAGTCAACCCAGATCAATTTTATGTACAGAAAGGTGAACGATTTACCTCTATTCATAAGCTCTGTACAAATTCCCTATGCAAACGAAGCGAAATATCTAGGAATGACTTCAGACGCTAAACTTAGCTGGAAGCCACACGTTAAGAAGAAGCGTGACGAGCTCGAAATAAGACTCAGAGAAATGCTTTGGTTTATAAGAAAATTTTCAAAACTAAGCATATATAACAAACTGCTCTTGTACAGGCAGGTGTTAAAGCCCTCCTGGACATACGGAATACAACTTTGGGGTTGTACCAAGCCGAGCAACATGTCCATGTTACAGACTTTCCAAAACAAGATACTTAGAGCAAGTGTGGCAGCTCCATGGTATTGTTATGTGGTGACAAGACGTTATGAACACAAGACGTTATGTTCACGTTATGAACACACTCGCTCAATTCACTGAACGAACACACCCAACTGCCATTCCAGTCAGCTGACATATTCCAAGTTCGAATTTCGATTTCCCCTCTATAGAATTCAGCGAAAGAGTACCAATGAAAAATTACCAAACGGAAAGTATAGAACGTACTAGAAGGTGCTTAATTTTGTATAAATACACAGGTGACAGGCTCGTTCGGGACAGTGATATTTTAAACGTTGACTTGTGAAAATCGGTAATAAAGTAAAAAGTGATTGAATTAAAATAAAGTGTTGAATTCTAACTAACGAAGTTGAATAACAGTGTGATTTGAATTTAAATAACTTTGTTTGATAAATAAAGTGTTTCATTGTGAAATTGTAAAAGTGAAATTGAGTTTTATTCGATGAACCCCAGGCAAAAACATTACATTGGTGTCAGATATTGGGAATAAAACCTATATTTGTGCGGGTAAATTCTACAGTAGAGTTTTCTGGAACAGTGTTAGTGTATCGAACATTTTTTTTAAACCGGAATTTTCTAGATTTAAACCGCGTGTAAATAGCGTAAGTGACCAAAACGATTTGTTTTTTTTTTTTTGTGGTGGAATTATCTAGTAATAGTGTGTACAAACAGTATTGGTGACTCATGCAGATTTGATTGTGGAATTTTCCAGACATATTTAAACTGAAGTTATAAAAACAGAGTCGCTAACTTGTTCGTGAGAGAATTTTCTAGAACAGATAAAAAATATAAACGGATTGTGTGAAAATAAACACAAAATTGTAAGAATTGTGTGAAAATAATTCAAAATGGGTCGGAAAATTGAACAATTGACAACAGATGAGTTGAAAACTGAATTGAGTAAAAGAAACCTCCAGACTTCGGGGCTCAAAAGAGAATTGTTGCTCCGACTCTTGGACACTATTACCGAGGAAGGTGGGGACGCAGACACGATGCTGTTTGAAGTTCAAGAAGAACATCAACAAAGCACAGTAAGTACTGCCGATGAACTGCCCTCTTTCATGAAGTTGCTTTTGGAGAAGTTCGGAAATCTGTACGAGAAATTCGAGAAGCTGGAGAGTAGCCAAAAGAACGCTCTCGAAGACAACCAGAAGGAGCAAAAGAACTCATAACAAGGTCTCCAGAAGAGTAATGAGGGTAAACTCGATGCACAGTGCACTTTCTTTGACGAAAGATTTAAGGCCATTGACCAAAAATTTGAAAGCAAAATAGAAATGGTGGAAGAAAAAGTCGGCGATGTCAAAGTGCAAGTAGAAAAAGTAGAATAGCAGTATGAACAGCTGGCTATGGAGCTCGATTACGTCAAGAAACAGAAAGTTCGGGAAAGTCCTCGACGCAAAGAAATGCAGCCGCCTGTCTTCGATGGCCAAACATCATCGCCAATTTATAAGAGACAATTCGAAGCTGCAGCGTTGACAAACAACTGGGGACAACGAAGATAAATCAATTGCTCTCACGCTTGCGCTCAGAGGAACAGCTGCCGAATTGCTGCAGACCATCCCTGAAGAAAAACAAAAGGATTATGAAGCCATGGTAAAGGCCATCGAGATGAGGTTTGGCGACGACCACATGTAGCAAGTTTACTGGGTCCAGTTGCGCCGACGAATTCAGACAAGGGAAGAGACGCTTCAAAAGTTGCAAGCCGACATCGAGCGATTGGCGAATTTGTCCTATCCCAACACCAGCAGGGAGATAATCAACTAGTTGGCAACCGATACGTTTACTAATGCCATTGCGGATGGAAAGATACAAATGGCTGTAAGAATGGCAGGTAAGAAGACCTGACAATGGAAGCTGCAGACCAAGCTTCGCAAGGTAGCCATTGCATCCGGAAAATGGCTACGACCAACAGCAGTCGGGAAACACCTAAGAACTAACTTCGCGGGGCAAAAGTTGGTTGATGGAATCGACGCCCCCAGGACCATCATCCAAGTTTCGCAAACAAAATGCTGCAACAAGAGTGTGACAGTGGAGGCAATCATCGCCAACAGAAAATGGGTGGCCACTATTGACACAGGTGTCACGGCCTCCATCATCCGAAGAAACCTTGTTCAGACGTCCTGGCTACATAACACCAGCTGCTACAGTCTGAAGACAGCTACAGGAGAAGCGGCCAAAGTATACGGGGAGGTTCTTCTACAAATACATCTAACGTGATTGACCTTCTCGCATGCATTCTTGGTAGCCAACAAATGCAATTAACGCATCATTGGAGTGGACTTCATGAAGGCACACGAGGTGATTATAGACCTTCGAATGTAGGTGCTAAGGTATCGAACCTCCGAAATCCCTATGGTATATGGAAACGACAACGCAGGGAATCTTCGGACGATAACTAGAAGCGATGAAGTTCTGCGGCCCTCTTTAGAGATAGTACTTTGGACACGTTTGGAGGGTGATCCTGGGAACCACCGATTCTATCTCGTCGAGCCAAATAATGAAAGGGAATTTAAATGTTACATCGTGGAAAAAATATTTGCAGAACCAAAGAACAACGTGGGAAAAATATTTGCAGAACCAAAGAACAGCATGGTGCCAGCAAAACAGATGAATCCAAAAGCGCACCGTTAAGTTCAGACAAGGAGAGGTGATCGGAAGATGTGTACCCGTTGCAGCCATTTCAACATTAGCTGAGAGTGAGCCTGCGAGTCCTGTCTCTGCATCAAAACTGACCGAGGTATGTAAAACTATACTCGGAGACTGTGAGCTAAATCAGGAGCAGCAAACCATAGCGGAAAATCTCATTGGCGAGTTTGCTGATATATTTGCCTCACAGGATGGAGACTATGGTCGAGCATACTAAGTACAACACCGCATATAGACATCGGAGATGCTAGACCAATCCGCCAACCTGCTAGACGACTTCCGTTTGGATGATGCCGTCGAAATGATACCGACCATGGAAAAAGAAGGGTTGATCGAAAGCTCGAAAAGTCCGTGGGCATCACCTGTTGTACTTGTGAAAAAGAAGGATGGCATCACTCGATTCTGCGTAGATTACCGGAGGCTTAACGATGTCACAAAGAAGGACAGCTACCCTTTACCTCGAAAAGATGACACATTGGACACACTCTCTGGCGCTAAACGGTTTTCCACCCTTGACCTGGCAGGTACAGATCCATCCAGAAGACACAGAGAAGACCGCCTTCACAACCGGCAATGGAGTATGGCAGTAAAGTTTTAATGCCATTTGGTCTGTGTAATGCTCCGGCCACCTTTGAGCGTCTTACGGATCGTGTCTTACATGGTCTGACGTGGAAAACCTGCTTGGTATAAAGAAGTGTGCGCTCTTCAGAAGTTAGCAGAAGTAAAGCATCTGGGGCATGTGAAATCGACAGATGGAGTGAACACGGATCCGGATAAAATCGAACCTCTGTAAAGTTGGCCATCAGTTCTCAGAGACAAGCACCAGCTACGGAGCTTTCTCGGTTTTGCTACGTACAACAGGAGGTTCGTCAAGGATTTGGCAAGACATTCATTGCAGACGCAGACGCTAGCAATGTAGGTGTTGGCGCGGTATTGTCGCAATTGCATGATGGGCAGTTGAAAGTGATAGCATACTTCAGCAAATTTTTAAACCGACCAGAGAGAAACTACTATGCTACCAGGCGAGAACTCCTTGCGCTTATATTGGCGACGAAACATTTTCAGAAATACCTGAGTGGCCAGAAGTTCATCTTGCGTACAGACCACGCCGCTCTCAAACGGTTACTTCACTTCAAAAATCCTGAGAGCCAAGTCGCAAGATGGATAGAGCAATTGCAGGCTTTTGATTTTGAGACCCAACACCGCAAAGGAAAACTGCACTGCAACGCGGACGCGTTATCCCAGAGACCATGTGAGCCCAATGAGTCGCATTGCATGCGACAAAAGGAAAAGGACGAAGGTGTTTCTATCAAGAGAATAGGAGCCGAACCTGCAGAAGGCTGGAGTAATGAGGAACTTCGCAACGCACAACAAGAAGACCCTGACATTGAGCCAATCCTTGCATGGAAGGAATCTATGGAGAAACCGAGCGCAATTTATATATCCGACAGAAGTCCCACATTAAAGGCATATTAATATCTCCATGTACAAGATGGCGTTCTGCGGAGAAAATGGGAAATGCCCGACGGGAAATCCTTAAAAATGCAGCTTGTGGTTAAACAATCGAAAGTCCAGGAGATTCTACGGGAAATGCACGATGGAGTGTCTGGTGGGCACTTGGGAATAAACAAAATTGGAAAAGGTACGAAAACGCTTTTATTGGCTGAGCTGCCAGTAAGGAACCAAAAGTCAAATCAAGAGGTAAAATCCACCAGTACAACGTTGGTTCCCCCTTCGAAAGGATCGCCGTCGACATCGCAGGCCCATTTCCGGAATCTGAAAGCGGCAATCGTTACATTCTGGTAATTGCCGATTACTTACGCAAAGTGAAGCAAATCAAGAAGCGAAAACCGTTGTTGACCACACAGTGGACCCCTGGGTGTGCAGGTTCGGAGTGCCAATGGAATTACATTCCGACCAAGGAAGAAACTTCGAGTCGAAGATATTCCAGGAAGTATGCGCAGCAATCGGACTACAAAAGACACGGACCACACCCCTTCATCCACAATGAGATGGAATGGTGGAACGCTTCAACAAGACACTAAAGGAACATATTTCCAAAGTACTGGACGAGAATCAACGGGATTGGGATCGGCGAATACTTTTATTCCTCATGGCCTACCGAAACGCTATTCATAGTACAACTGGATACACCCCATCTGAAGTTTTATTTGGACGAACTGCTAGGCTACCCAGTGAGCTCAAATTCGGCTTTCCCACTGAAGACCCAACATACGAAGAGGACTACGTGGTGGACCTTAGAGAAAGGATTAACGACATACACCAGAGGACCAGAAGCAATATAAAGATTGCGAGCGAAGGCATGAAGAAGAGATATGATGCACGAGCAACACCACCCGAGTTTAAAATGGGAGATATGGTATGGCTTTACAATCCACATCGTAAAAAGAGAAGATCACCAAGGCCACAGCAAGACTGGGAAGGTCCGTACCAAGTTGTACAGCGAATTTATGATGTGGTGTTCCGAATACAACCAGGACCAAGAGCGAAGATGAAAGTTGTCCATGTTAATCGCCTACATCGCTACCATGGAAGCAATGATGAGGTACTTGTTCGGGACGAACAAAACTAAGAGGGGGGCAATGTTATGTGGCGACAAGAAATAAAACAACATGCAGGAGCCGCTGAATGCACCAATCTATGCACCCACCGGCTCGATTCACTGAACGAACATACCCAACTGTCATTCCAGTCATTTGACAGCAGACTGCCGTTCGAAGTTCGAATTCGATATCGAACTTCCTCTCCATGGAATTCAATGGAAAATTACCAGCGTCGAACCGTCGCGGTTGAGAACATGGTGAATTTGTATAAATACATGGATGACAGGCTTGGAGGGACAGTCATATTTTAAACGTTGACTTGCGAAAGTCGGTTATAAAGTAAAAACTGATTGAATTGAAATTAAGTATTGAATTCTAAGTAGTAAAGTGGAATAACAGTGTGATTTGAATTTAAATAAATTTGTTTGATAAATAAAGTGTTTCATTTTGAAAATATAAAAGTGAATTTGAGTTTTATTCGACGAACGCCGGGCCAGAATATTACAATATTTAATATTTGTCATATTTTTTTTTCGATTTTGAGTAAACTTTCCGAGAAATCGGGTTTTTAAAGATTATTAACGTGTTAAAAATGGGCTTGGTCGATATTGTGGGCGGTCAAATTTTTGCCTTGTTAAAGGTCTTAGGCCAATATTGTTCAGTACCAAAATTTAAGTTCAGTTGGAAAGAATATGTGAAATATAGGTTGTCGCACATTGAAGCCAGTAGTGGTCGTGAACGTAGACGAATAAAGCCAAATTTCACATTTTGTCTGTGCAGCAGAAGATCCAAGCCGCGTACCAAGTTTCAGCTCTCTAGCTAGGTTTAGACCTAAAAACTTCCCACATACAGACACATACAGGTATCAAGAACCTTTAAGATTTAGCGTTACACGGTATATAGGGTCGAGTATATAGAAGTTTGTCACAGACCAACTTTTGCACTTGCTCACTTGTTTTTCAATAAATTATCATAACAGTGACACTATAGTTATCACGACGCACACGAGCCACGCGGTAGGAGCATGACAGATACTTGCTGATGCAGCACCTAAGTTTTATGCAGGTGCGAACATGTTCCCACAGTCGCACGCAGACGCATCGCATTACATGGGATGGACGCGCAGGCCAGGAAAGCTGACTCAGCGGGAGAGGTGCACATCGGAGGTTGCGAGTGACAGGGAGTTAGGTATTTTAAGTTAGTCTTAATCGAGACACAGCGTAGACTACTATATCCCGGAACAATAAATAATCTTTATAATCAAGTATTAAAACCCGCGTTTCATTTGTAAGTCGGACGATTGGGTCGGCCCTCAGGGCCGACGTTCGCGTTTTTTTTATAATCCTCAGCGCAGGATTATTTAACTGGCGCCCGAGCAGGGACCGGCATAAAAACTATATCCTTTCGCCTGTGAACCAGTGCTCAGTAAGGACCAGTACGCCCAACAATGCTGTAACCATAAGAACACAGTTTGGGTGAACGCTGCTGTACCCATGGGAACACAGTAAGCCATTCTGGATCCTGAGTCACTAACCTTCTGCATACCCATGGGAACATATGGATGTCCTAGAAGGTCAAAGGATATGGTAGTGAAGATTGTTCGTGCCGCGAGTAGGTTGCTGACGAGTATTAGCGTTGCAACTAAAAGGGAACAAAACGACACTTCCTTTGCCGGCTCCCGAATAAAACAACCCGTTCGCTAAACGTTGTTTCCTTTTAATTTTCCAGAACAAGAGAGATTGTTAGAACTGTATAATGCCAATTTTCAAAGCATCAAAAGCCTATTTGTGAGTGGTGCGATAATAGTGCATTGTGCACAATAGTGCATTGTGACTAAAATTGTAGAATCGATAAAAAAGAGCATAAAAGAGAGGAAAAAGTTATTCAGTGTTCAAAACTAAATTAGCTTGTTAATAGTAAAAAGTAGCCGCTTGGATAAGGTTTAGAGAAAAATAACAATCCAGTGAAAAACCTAAGAACTGGAAAAAAAGGAAATATTATTCCACATTAAAATAATAAATAATATCCAATTTCCAAAAGGAAAATTATTGTGAAATAAGGAAATATTATTCCACATTAAAATAATAAATAATATCCAATTTCCAAAAGGAAAATTATTGTGAAATAAGGAAATATTATTCCACATTAAAATAATAAATAATATCCAATTTCCAAAAGGAAAATTATTGTGAAATAAGGAAATATTATTCCACATTAAAATAATAAATAATATCCAATTTCCAAAAGGAAAATTATTGTGAAATCGAGTGCTGTGAGGTGAAAAAGAAATATTTCCTATAATTAAAATGGAGGAAATGAAAAAGTCCCTTACCGAGTTGACCGGTGCGGTAAACCTCATTCTCGAGCAACTAAAAGGTATGGAAGAGCGGATCGTGTCGCTAGAGAATGGTAGTGCGGGTGTGAGTGTGAATGTGCAGGAAGTAACGCCATTGGTAGGTCCGAAAACGGAGTCGGATCTGAAGGATATTAGCCGACTCCCGGATTGCGTAAAGGAGCTGCAGGTGTTCGACGGAAACCCGACGCAGTATGTATCGTGGGTAAATACAGTCGAGGGTATCCTATCGGACTTTAAAATAGTACAAGGTAAGCCCTTATACCGTGCAATTTTACAACATATTCGGCAAAAAATTCGGGGAAATGCAGATACCGCCTTAATATCGTACAATATTTTCGATGACGATTGGGAGGCAATGAAAAGGTGTCTTTCTCTGCATTACGCAGACAAGAGGGACATCAGAACCCTCGAGCATCAACTAAACCAGTAGGCGCAGAAAGGCTCAAAGCTGGACGAGTTCTATGCCACAGTCAACCATCAGTTTTCCCTTCTGATCAATAAGATCAAAACTGAAACTTATTCGCAAGAAACCGTGAACGCTCTAGTTGAAACTTATCGTAACCGAGCATTTGACGTGTTCATATGCGGTTTAAATGGCGATTTGCCACGTATGTTGCAAAAGCCAAAAACACTTCCTGAGGCTTACACAGCGTGCCTTGAGATTCAGAATCTGAATTATAGGAACAATACGATCCACGCACCAAATTTACCCAATACGGTAACTGCCCCCGTTAACCAATCGTTTAGGCCAACGAACATTAAGGCAGGCGATGGCAGGCCCCCATTGCCACAGAAAAAGTTTTTCCGCTATCCAAACTCACCTCAATATAATAGTGATAATTTTTCACCACCAAGGCCGACGGCTCCAAAACCACATGAAAAGATGGAGCTAGGATCCATGCAAACGCGTCAAGTGAACTACATGAATCGGCCTCACGGAAGCAACCCATTCAAAAGGGGTGCTCGATCTGACGGCTATCGTTCAAATCACGGGAAGCAGCAAAGGCTGTACAATACCGAAATGACGCTAGAGGAGTATAGCAATGAGGCTGAGGAAAACATTGAGGACACGGTAAATTTTATGACGGACGCCTCTCCAGCGTTCCATATATAGAATATGTGACACGAGATGGCGCCAGACTCAAATTTCTCATTGACACTGGCGCAAATAAGAACTTTATAAACCCTTCCTTATCGCAAAAAACTTCACGTTTAAAGAAACCGTTTACAGTACGCTGTGCCGCCGGTAACATAGTGGTCAATGAAAAAGTAACTGGCAAATTCTTTCAGAAAGTTGGTAACGACTCAGTTCTAACATTCTATGTTCTCCCGGTCTCACCTCATTTGATGGCATCATAGGCGATGACACCCTAAAAGAGCTCGAAGCTGTTATAGACCGTAAAGAGAACACTCTCACTCTTAAGCCAGGTATCGTGATTCCTCTGAAAGCAAGAGTGTCTACCCAAGTGAATGCGGTATTCGACGAATCCCTTTCAGAGGACATAAAGTTAAAGCTCCGCAAAATAATTTCGAAATACGAGCCAATTTTCGGCCCGATTGATACAAGCGAGGTCGTTAAGACGACAGTGAAAGCGGAAATAAAGACCAACACAGATGAACCAATATACGCCAAGAGTTGCCCATACCCGGCGTGTATGAGGGAGGTAGTGGAGAAAGAGATAAAGGCTTTACTTGAGGAAGGAACTATCCGTGCTTCCAAGAGTCCTTACAACTCTCCACTTTGAGTGGTACCAAAGAAACCCAAGCCTTCGGGGGAAAAGCAATATCGTATGGTGATAGACTATAAACGACTAAACAAGGTCACCATAGCAGATGCTTATCCGATACCAGACATAAATTCTACGTTAGCGAGCCTGGGCAAGGCAAAGTATTTTACCACGCTGGACCTGACTTCTGGGTTTTATCAGATTCCGATGAAACCTTCAGATGTCCCGAAAACCGCCTTTTCGACCATGAATGGCAAATATGAATTCTAAAGATTGCCGTTTGGACTGAAAAATGCGCCGGCAATCTTCCAACGTATGATCGACGACGTTCTGAAGGAGTTTATCGGAAAGTTATGTTATGTCTATATAGACGACATAATTGTCTTTGGACGGTCGGAAGACGAGCACCTTAAGAACATCGACATTATATTCGCAAGGCTTCTCCAAGCCAATTTGAAGGTTAATCTAGAAAAGACACAATTCATGAAAACTAACGTAGAATTCCTAGGGTATATTATATCCTCAGAAGGCATACAACCAGACCCAAAAAAGGTGTGGGCAATGCAAAAAATCTTGCCCCCTGAAACATTGAAAGACCTAAAAAGTTTCTTGGGACTAACCTCGTACTACAGGAAGTTCATACGCGATTTCGCTAAAATTGCCAAGACTCTTACTGTTCTAACCAGAGGCGAAAATGCACAAATTAGGGCAAACGAATCCAAGCGAATCGCGATACACCTGAACGACGAGGCACTACGTGCATTTAACGATCTAAAAACATTGCTCACGTCATCGGAAGTCCTGGCCTTCCCGGATTTCGAGCAAGCTTTTAATCTTACGACTGATGCTTCGAACTTCGCTATAGGAGCTGTTCTCTCCCAGGGTGAATGGGGAAAGAATCGCCCAATAGCCTACATCTCAAGGTCACTTAGCAGAGCAGAGGAAAACTAGAGATGTTGGCAATAGTATGGGCACTAGAAAACTTGGAATCATACTTGTATGGGGCTAGGAAGATTCGGATCTATACCGATCATCAGCCCCTAACCTTTGCATTGGGCAATCGAAACCGCAACGCCAAATTAAAGCGTTGGAAAGCACGTATTGAAGAATATAATTGTGAAATCATTTATAAACCTGGCAAGTGCAACTTAGTTGCAGACGCTCTTTCTAGGCTAAAAACTGAAGTTAATCACTTGACCGGCTCAGGAGCTGCTGAGACGGACCCAAGTAATAAAGTGACTGAAGATCAGTCTACCGATACTGCGAGCGAGAATTGCAATAGCGATTCAGCAACTATGGATGAGGATGAGTCCGTGGGAGGTGAAGACACCGAAACTGCCATGGAAAATGAGTCGTCCCATTCAACGGCACATAGTGCTGACCAGGATAGTACAGATCTGATCCCACATGTTGAAGCCCCCCTCAACGTGTTTCGCAATCAGATAGTCATTAGGGTAGGAAAGGATTTGGAAGTCTTCGCAGAACCGCATCCTGGTTTTCGCCGCCATTACGTGTCGATTTCAGACCCAAGCAAAGAAAATTTAGTTAGGTTATTAAAAGAGAAACTTAACCCCAATGTTATCAATGGAATTAAAATAAAAGAAAATTGCCTGGCAACACTGCATGAGGCATATCTAGAAAATTTTACCAAATATAAAGCTAGAATTACTCAAAGAATCGTGGAAGACGTGAGAAACGAGGAGCGGATATGTCAATTAATTACAGATGAAGACAGAAGAGCACACAGGAATCCACAAGAGAACAAGGAGCAACTACTTGAGAAGTATTATTTTCCGCGTATGGCTAGCCTTGTGAAGAGGTACACTAGGTCTCGTGAGACGTGCAACACAAACAAATATGATAGACATCCAATTCATCCTGAGTTCCAACCAACTCCTATACCCACCTATCCCTGCGAGATCCTTCATTTGGACTTAATTGAAATCCAGAATGAAAAATTCATCAGTTGCGTCGATAAGTTTTCAAAGTTTGGAAAACTGTTTCACATAAAGAACAAATCTGTCCTCGAAAGTCAAGTCGAAAGATTTCATTCGACAATTTTAGAGATATACCGTTGCCTCAAAGCTGAACATAAGGAGCTGCGACTAAAGGAATTATTAAGCATAGTCGTTGACAGATATAACAATTCAATACACTCCGTCACCAAGCGAAAACCTTCGGACATTTTCTTCGACCGATCCGCAAGATTTAACTTCCAAAACCAAATCGATTTCCGAACCAAAGTCAACAAGGACTTAAGAGGTGAAATAGCAAAAAAGCAAAGAGAAAATAACCTTTTTCGGAATAAAAAACGAACCTCCCCGAAAAAGTACAAGAAGGGGGATGTTATATATACAGCTTGTAAGGGCATTAAAGCGAAAAGCAAGCCCCTTTTCCGAAGGGAAGTTGTGGCAAGAAATAATAAGGTGACCGTTGTGACCACCAGCGGTAGAAGGGTTCACAAGACTCATATAAAAAATTTGTCAAATTCATAGTAACTTACATATACTTACCTATATATTTCCTTCTCACCTAGCACTTATGTATGAAATGAAAAATTGAATGGAAATTCTGTAAGCTATATTAAGATTTGATTTAAGATATTTTACATTACTATTTAAGGATTAAATACTTTCGTTAAAATTTGATATATTACGTTGCTGTTCTAAAAATCAAAAAATTTCCATTTAAATCTTTTTTAATAAGCATGTGTTTGCTTAAGAGTTATCGATTTCGCTATGTAATTCCTATTGTCAACCTTTAAGTCTATAAGAAATTTTAAGTTAACAAATTCAGAACTAACCTTTACAGATTAGCTTACCTTGTCGTCCTGGCAACAGCGGAAGCAATCCAAGTCTTCAAATACACCGTGCCACTTATTTCTATCAAAGAGGGAAAGGCCTGGATAATCGACGGGAACTTCAACCTAGTCCACATGGTCGACTTTTCGAGCAACAATTAACAGAACTCAGCAACGCCATGGAAACAAACATCAAGGATAACGAAAAGAGGCAGCTAATAAATTTCCATCTTGCTCAAGTCACCAATCGTGTAGGCTCACTGCGAGGAAAACCACGAAGGAAACCAAGATCAATTGACTGGATAGGCTCTGCTTGGAAATGGGTTGCAGGAAATCCAGATGCTGCAGACTGGGACAAGATCTTGCGAAGCCAACAGCAGATAATCGAGAACAACAATCACCAGTACAAGCTCAACGAGAAACTCTTCGGTATAGTCGATGATATTACGACGAGAATCAACTGGGTCATCGACAAATCAAACAACGACATAGGAGTGGCTGATATCCGGAAGCTTGAGCAAGACATCCTCAGTCAAGTCCTGACGATCAAGGGAGAGGTTAACGAAATAGTGCGAGCCTGTCAGATGGCAAAGGGTGGTATTATAATCTGCTAGCAATACGAATCTGCTAGATCACGGGGAGATCAATCTTTTGGTAAATGAACTTGAGTTCCTCCCTTACGGAAACGAAATCGAAGCCATCGAATTCGCAACACCTTCAATTTATACAAATGGTTCAATGCTATTGTATACTTTATCGATCCCGAAGGTCAAACGGGAAGACTTTAATCTACTCCTAATAAGGCCATCAATCATCAATGGAAAACAAGTTAACGTCGAGCTCAGCAGAGTCCTCATAAACCAAAAGGCAACCTACGGATTACGGAATGACTGCATCACCATGAGCAATTCGACCATTTGCAAGGAAGAAGCTTTGGAGAAGATACCGGAGGAACATTGTACGTCCAGACTGCTGAAAGGAGATCATGCAACATGCACATATCGTACAAATACCGATGAGATAATGGAACTTGTTGAAAAGGATACCATCTTCCTAACGAACTTCCACGGCGAACTCACCTCAGGAAACCTAACGCAGACGTTAGAAGGCACCTTTATTGTACAACTAAGCAACGAAACGATCCAACGGAAGAACAGGACATTCGTGAGTTCGAGCGCGACGACGCTTCAGGTGCTGCCACCAACCTTGACAAATATCACCAGTAAAGGACACAGGGTGGATCTTCAGTTCGTTCATAACCTGAGTCTTCAGAACATCGAACGCCTTAGTAACCTGACGTCCAGAGTGAAGATGTCCACACTTTCGGATGGACTTATTATCTTATCGCTGAACCTGCCGATCGTGAGATTACAGGATACAGCCTCAGTCACCGCTCAACCCTAAGAACAACATCACTAGCAACCACTGACGTCACAGACATACGGGACGTTAGGTATTTTAAGTTAGTCTTAATCGAGACACAGCGTAGGAATAATAAATAATCTTTATAATCAAGTATTAAAACCCGCGTTTCATTTGTAAGTCGGACGATTGGGTCGGCCCTCAGGGCCGACATTCGCGTTTTTTTTATAATCCTCCGCGCAGGATTATTTAACTCTGTGTTCATCGTTTTTTTGCCATTCGCTTGTAATATTATATATCATATAGATGTATAATATATAATTAAATAAATAAATAGAGTGGTGCAACAGCTCGAGGTGTACCAGAACTAACTTCTCAACAATGTAAATTATAAATTTATAAAATAATAAATAATATATACATACTAGCTGACCTGACGGACTGCTTCCGGTCCATTATTACTTCAATGATTTATTCCATTAAATTCTATTCAATTTCATTAACATAAAACACTTATTATTGTATTCATTTATTAAAGGCTCCATTAAACACAATATTTTTCTGTTGCGGAGCGTAAATGTAAAGTAAGGAGTGTTTTTCAACTCGGGAATACGCCAAACATAGCTGGCCATATGATAAGCATGAAATTTCCTTTTTTATATCGAAATAGCTTTGTTGCAAAATTCAACATTGCGAGACTTTTTGAAAGGTTCTGCCTGCAATTTTTGTTTCTTCTGTCAATAATAGTGATCATAAATCTCAAGCCCCTGAAAAGACCTTCTTTCATATATTCCTAGCCCAACTACTAAATTCCAGGTCTCTAGCTGGAAGTTAAATGTCTAAAATAAGCTTAAATACGTGCAGAATGACTGACGGACGCGCATGCCCTAATCGTTTTTCCTGTTGCTCTCGATTTTATCTGTTTAAGTTCTAATACACCGAGAGCCTAGACATGGACTGGCATGTGTAACACTTAAAGTTACCTTTTTTCAGTGGCATCTAGTTTAGATGGAAACACCTCTTTATATTTGCAATTACGGCTGGGTGGACGGATACTGAAATAAACTTATGTTTCTATCTGAATTGTTATCATGTGCAAATGAAACTGAAATCCATCCGTGATATATCCATCTTGATTTTCTTGTATGTAGGTCAAAGCCAGTTTGAATTAAGATGAAAACAAGTGGGAAAGTGCAACAGTGCGTATACAAAAGCTTCAGTCCCTCTACGACGGATTGCAAAATACCCGACCATAACAAAAAGAAAACTGCCACGCCTCCAAAAAGTGGGCGGGATATAAAAATATAGCAGTTGAATGCTTTAAACTAGGTGGTTGCATAGATTTCGGCCTAAAAATCCGCTTTTTAAATAAAAAAATCACTTCTTTTTCGCCACGCCCACAAAAGTGGGCGGAGATATATATAATGTATTCATAAAAGTTGGAAAATGCTAATATCTAAAACTTTTGTTATAATTTTGTTTGTCAAATTTTATATATATTCATTGAAAAACAGTCATTTTAAGCTAAAATCGCTTAAAAAGTGGGCGTGGTTAATGAAAATGCTAACATTTTTTGGCTACTTTAAATGCAATTACAAGTCACTCTTACGTACCAAAAATGAATGCGCTAGCACCATTGTGACATAGCTAAAATTTGGAAAAAGTATTTTTTATTTTTGGCAATAGACTAGTACCTCAATGTAAGCGATGCCAAGGCTTCCGACATACTCAAGCGTACTGCCAAAAAGAACCGCGATGTGTCAAATGCGCCGGTGGACATCTTTCAAAAGATTGCAACGTAAGCAGTCAGGCCCCAGCGACTTGCGCCAATTGTAATGGAAGTCACCCGGCGAGCTACCGAGGTTGCGAAATCGCAATAGAGCTACAAAAACGTCACGAAACTGTTAAGCAACATATTGTAGATAGGGCCACAACCCCAAAACGTTCTAGAGCTGACAAGCCGAAAACTCCCAAATCGGTCAGAAATACGAGATTGACGAGAAAAAATATACAAACTCCACAAGAAAACGTCGTCGGTCCAAGTACAAAGGGAAAATCATCACTCATCGGCCCAAGATCGTACGCTGAAGTCGCGTCACACAAAAGCAAACCTCCAGAACCTACCACAACAGATTCGGTATCTCAAATATTATTTATGACATTGGAAAAGCTTGAGCAACAAACTAAAGTTAATCAAGTAATATTTGACAAACTGAGCGAGCTAGAGTTTAAACCTCGCAAAACCAATAACAAATCATGAATATGAAGCTCATTAACATACATGGAATACATGGAATGCAAATGGTCTTTTAAAGAAAATCGACGAACTAGAAGTATTTCTACGGGAAAAAAATATTGACCTATGCCTGATTTCGGAAACACATTTAAGAAGGGATCCGGACCCAAAATTAGAGGTTACATCGACTACCACGCGCATCATCCATCAGAAAATTCGAGAGGCGGATCCTCTCTCTACATCAAAGACTGCATTAAGCATTACAAAAACGAAGAAATTGAGCTTGACTCTATGCAAATAACTTCAGTATCGGTAAAAATAGGTCACCTAGATTATAATATTGCCTCGAGTTATTTTCCTCCACAGTATAGGCTAGCGGACGACGATCTTACTCCCCTCTTTGACTTACTTGGGTCGAATTTTATCATCGGCGGGGACTTTAATGCGAAAAACACCTTTTGGGGATCACGGTGCAATTCAACAAGAGGTAGAGTACTCTTCAAAGCTAGCATGAAACGTGGCGTGGTTTTCCTTTCGACGGGAAAGCCAACGTATTGGCCAACCGACAGAAACAAAGTACCTGACCTTGTCGACTTCTTTATCGCAAAAGGGGTTCCCCGCCACTTCACAAATGTAGAAGAAGGCTATGATCTCTGTTCGGATCACTCGGCAGTCGTTTTGAAAATCGGCGGAAGTCTAGCAAAAAATGAGAGAGCGCCTAGGCTAACGAATAACAACACCGACTGGGATGGCTTTAGGAAATACTGTAAAGAAAATGTATCTCTACATGTACCACTTACAACCCCTTTAGAAATTGAAGACGAAGTCGATAAACTCGTTAGAACTATCCAAGACGCTGCTTGGAACAATACTTCTTTCCGGAAGACTGGAGTAAGGAAAAGCGGATCAATTTACCCGCGCGAAATTGAAGAGCTCATACGCGAAAAGAGAAACCCTCGAAAGAGGTGGCATTTGTCTCGAGCTCCTCCTGATAAAACCATTCTGAATGGGCTATCTAACAAATTAAAGCACTTACTTCAAGATTTTAAAAGTCGCGAGACTACCAACTACCTCGAAAACTTGACTGCCGATAGAGGGTCAAACTATTCACTTTGGAAAGCCGTGAAGTCCATTAAAAAGCCCATAGTACACTCGGCGCCAATAAGAAAAGATAACGGTGAATGGGTAAAAGGCGACAAAGAGAAAGCAGATGTATTTGCAGAACATCTAGAAGAAACATTCAAACCGTTTGACGGGGAGCCGTTGGTTGACGATCTGTATCGCAATGCGGAATTAGACAATTATCGAATGAAAACCGTGACACTGTCTGAACTTCGTCAAACAATCCGAAATTTGAAGAATAACAAAGCTCCAGGCTATGACCTAATTACTGGGGAAATTTTGAAGGAGCTACCGAAAAGAGCGTTAGTCAAGCTTCTCTACATCATAAACGCATCAATGAGAATTTCATACGTTCCACGGCAATGGAAAGTCGCAGAGGTAATAATGGTTCCGAAACCAGGGAAATGCCCGAACGACAAAAAATCATATAGACCGATTTCGCTTCTGCCGATTATATCTAAAGTCTTCGAGAAACTTGTGCTCCAACGACTGCAACCAATAATTGAAGAAAGACGATTGATTCCGGATCACCAATTCGGCCTTAGGGTCAAACATTCAACACTTGACCAGGTCTATCGAATAACTAATGAAATTGAGAAAGCCTTAGAAGCGAAAATGATATGTTCTACCGCTTTTCTTGACGTATCCCAAGCCTTTGATAAAGTTTGGCACGAAGGCCTAAAATATAAGCTACGGAAAGTTTTGCCGGAAAAAATGTATGAACTCTTAGAGTCTTATCTTGACAACAGACTATTTCGAGTGAGATACGGGAGCGAATACTCAGAATTCAAAGAAATACAAGCCGGCGTTCCACAAGGTAGCGTCCTCGGTCCAACACTGTTTTTACTTTTTACAAGAGATGTATTTCAAGTAGAGACAACGACTATAGCCTCGTTCGCTGACGACACGGCTATCCTCGCTACGGATAAGACAGTCGAACAATCAACGGGAAAACTCCAACGCGCTTTGAATAAAATATGCGAATGGACAAAGGCCTGGCGAATCCTCCTAAATGAGACAAAATCAACGCATGTAAATTTTACTTACAAGAGGGTAATCAACTTACCTCTATTTATAAACTCGGTACAAATTCCGTACGCAAACGAGGCGAAATATTTAGGCATAACCCTAAACGCAAAACTTAAGTGGAAGCCACACGTTAAAAAGAAACGCGATGAACTTGAAATCAAGCTACGAGAACTGAATTGGCTTATCTGACGTTATTCGAAACTAAGCGTATATAACAAACTGCTATTGTATAAGCAAGTGCTAAAACCATCTTGGACGTACGGTATACAACTTTGGGGTTGTACCAAACCAAGCAACATATCTATTTTAGAAACTTTTCAGAATAAGACACTAAGAGCAATCGTAAATGCTCCATGGTATATAAGAAATAGCGATTTACATCGAGATCTAGGCATCGCAACCGTGACCGACGAAGTAAGAAACTTTGCTCGCAAACTTCACACTCGCCTTCACGGCCATTGCAACCACGAAATAATCCGAACTCTGGATCAGACAAATCTTGCACGCCGACTACAACGAACAAGACCGTTGGATCTAGCGTCGTAAGAGGAAACCGCACATAATGACGGTATTGCAGGTGCTTTCGTTGGAAGGTAGCCTGCCAAACGCGATTACTATACAGAAGCATGAACTACTTGCTAAGGAAACTTAGTCGTAGTTTTACAAAGATTGGGAGGTTTTTTAGTGAGTAAGAATCTCACACTACTATGAGCACGCGCGTTCGATTCTCATAGTGCCTATGAAGGTTTTTACCTACCCACGGAAAAAAAAAAAAAAAAAAAAAATTTTTAAATTAGAGATGGTCGCTCATACAGGCCTGTAGTGGGCGTGTCTGTGGGCGGATTCAGGTAATTTTTAATCTTTATCTGCAGGACTAGACTTCTAGCCAACCCACTAAATTTCAGCTCTCTGCTTTTAAATTGAAGGCCTTAAAGTTGTTTACATACGGACGGACGGACGGACATGGCTTAATAGATTCTCTTGTCCCATTCATATCTCTGAAACGGTGACTGGTCTACGGTGATTATTTTACTGGGTTACAAACTATACAACAAACTTAATATACTCTGGGTCGGGTATAATAACTTGTGTCGATTTGGTATGCGGCAGCTCTCTTCATGAAGGCGAAAAAAATCTGTAAGCAGAAAGGCGTAAAATATGTTTGGTTCAAGGGAAATAAAATTTGTGTAAGAAAGATTGAAAGAGGACAGGTCATCTCAATTAAATCGTTTAATGATTTAGCACTTTTTTTTTTTTTTTATAATGCACTCGCGAATATAAGGGATTGGATACCCTTTTTAATGTTACACATCTCACGAGCGGAAAGGATTAGAAGAAGAGGAAACGGAGGAGAGGTACCGATGCACTCTTCTTTTGAACAGTTGCAAGTTGTATTGCGCAGGAAAGATTGACCGTGGGAGAACATTCCACATTCGCGTTGTACGGCTTATGAAAGAACCTCTAAACTTTACTGTGCGTCCGAAGGTGGGCTCGAGGGTAAACTGATGTGCATTCGATCTTTGGCGAGTATTACGGTGGAACGTCTTTAGGGGAGGAATGCAATTGGCTATTTCGATGGAACATTGTTTGTGAAAAAAGCGATAAAACAGTGAAAGACAAGATACATTACGTCGATGTTCTAATGAGTCAAAAGACTTCGCAATGTTTTTGTCTCCAACAAGTTTTAACGCGCGTTTTTGTATCCTATCTAGCAAGAGCAGTGCTGTTTTTGGAGCACCAGCCCAGACATGGGAATTATATTCCAACTTGGGGCGAATATATGCCTTCTATAAAATAGCCAAATCAGAGGGCGTGAAATACTTCTTGCATCTTTTAAGGAAGCCTAGGCATTTCCAAGCGTTCTTGGCGACGTCGAATATGTGGTCATTCCAACTAAGGTTGTTATTGACACACATACCGAGAATGGAAAGCGTTTCGGCTTCGTCGATGCAAGTGCCATTCATGGATAATTGCTGGGTGATTCGGTTTTGCTTCAATGACAGAAGACAGCATTGAGTTTTAGAAGCATTAAAATCCACTCTGTTTCGAGATCCCCATGATACAATGCTGTTAAGGTCAGAGTTTAATGAGTTTGACATACGCTGCCGTTCCAATTCAACGTCCGAAGAGCAGGGGCGCGGAACCGAGAACGAATATGAGAAACTGAGGTTACTGTCATCAGCAAAGGAGTGGATTGGATTAGTTGTAGCAGACAGGAGATCATTAATGAAAATGAGAAAGAGTGTCGGAGACAAAACAGAGCCCTGGGGAACCCCAGCGTTAATTTTATGAACTGCGGACTTGAAGCCATCCAAAACAACTTGAATTGAACGGTTCGAAAGGTAATTACTAATCCACTGAATAAGAGATTCGTCGGTTCCAAATGCACGCATTTTCGACAAGAGAGCTTGGTGCCAAACTCTGTCAAATGCTTTTGAAATATCAAGCGCAACAATCTTGCTTTCACCTAGAAGTTGCAAGGAATGATTCCACTTTTCAGTGAGATATGCCATCAAATCACCAGTGGACCGTTTGCTACGAAAACCATATTGCCGGTCATTAAGAAGTTTTCGTGTTTCAAGATATTTCATAAGCTGATAATTAATCAGCGTTTCCATGACCTTAGAAAGAAGGGAGGTAAGTGGAATTGGACGATAGCTAGAGGGAGAAGAAGAATCGCCTTTTTTAGGGACGGGCTGGACAAATGCTGTTTTCCATCTACTCGGAAAGACACCTGAGGAGTAGGACCGATGAAAAAGCTTACACAATGGTTTTGCCAGCGCGGAAGAACACCTCTTCAGAACAATGGGGGATATTCCATCTGGACCAGCGGATTTGTGAATGTTTAGATCTCGAAGTACTCTTTTGACTGCACGAGCGCGAAAGTGAATTTGTCCCATGGTATATTCGACGCGCTCAAGTGTAGGCGGGGACATTGCAGAATCAGGGAGCATGGAGCTAGCAGCGAAATGCGCTGCAAGTAGATTCGCTTTGTCTAGAGAGGTGACAGCTGGAATGTCATTGTAAACGAGTGTTGGGATGGAAGATGAGGCACAGTTTTTGACATTTTTGACGAAAGACCAAAAGTTTTTACTACCCTTGGGACAATGTAGTATTTTCTGCCTCGGCTTTTGGTCGTATTGGAATTTGACACGGCGAATATGAGCATTACAATCATTTCTGGCTTGTTTAAACTTTTTTCGGTTTACCTGTGATGGGTTGGTCTTGTAGGACCGAAAACATAACTCCTTTAACCTAATCGCCTCTTTACAGCTCGAGTCAAACCACGAGTTCTCCTTTGCTTTGATACTCTTAATCCTGTAAGGGATAAAGGATCTCATACCAAGGAGAATGGTGTTAGTTATCATATCAGCAGCAGCATCTACGTTGTCATCGAGAAAGCACAAAGACCAGTTAAAACGACTGAAGAAGTTATTAAGGCCGTCCCAGTTGGCTTTCTCGTACCGCCACACTGTTCTTCTTGGAGTAATTTCCTTATTAGGTTGACTACCCAATAGGAACGTGGCTGATATGACGCAGTGGTCTGACGAGCCTAGAGGAGACAGTACATTCACTGTGTACTTATCGGGATGGGAGGTAAGAAACAAATCCAGAGTGTTGGCGGGATGATTGTTAATGTCGGGTATCCGTGTAGGCTCGTTTACAAGTTGCGTTAGGTTATTTAACGCGGCAAAGATCTCAACATACCTTCCTTCGGGTGTTGTCTGACCAGAATGTCGAAGCCACTTAGAATTGTGAATATTGAAATCGCCCGTAATCACGATTTCATTATTAGGATTCAAGGAAACAATTCTTAAGATGGAGTCGGACAGAGCATCAAACTCATTACAAGTTAATGCACTGCCCAAGTTAGGGCTTCTGTACACGAAACAGTAATGAATTGTTTGTCTACGGACGGTGAAATTTATCCACATGAAATTGAATTCCGGGTTGGAACAGGTGTTGAGTTGTGGAGGAATATGGTAGACAATATCATCACGAATATAAATGGCGAGGCCACGATGTGGAAAGAATAATGGCTCTAAGCGATAACCAGGGAGTTTAAAACCCGGATCGGGTTGACCTGTTACAGGATCTATGCCTAATACCTGAGTTTCACTTAGCGCCAAAACAGCTGGGCTGTAAGTACAGACATGGACGTACGCTGCAATTAGGTTTTTCCGCAGCCCACGAATGTTGCAAATGTCGACACGGAAGTCACTCATCTGCGCAAGACAATACAACTGCTCGGAAACAATAAATAAACGACAAACACTAAGCTGGATTGTTGCGTGAAAATCCTCGCAAAGAAACACCACAACAATACTTTGCAAGTACTATGCCTGTACATAGCATTGTGTGGTAAATTCAAGCAAAAAAACAATCCGCTATACGCTCATTGCCACTGCTGGCAGCGGCACTCCAACCGTGCATTGGAGTGTTGATACCAGCAGCGACAGGCAAAGGGAAACAGTAGAAGACAAGAAAATTGATAATGTGGACTGGGCTATGTGTTGTATATAGAGGATGGGGGGAGGGGTGATGCACGCGAGATGAAGATTGTAGCTCAGCGACGCGAGTGTGACACTTGATGGGTGATGTGCGATTGAATGATTTTTGTTTTTTTTTCACTAATTCGATGCGGTGGTTAATTTTTAGCACTGCACAAGCACTGAATGGATTTTTTATGGAAGCACTTATTTAGTGTTTTCTCCTGCTAAATGAATAATAATATATGCGATAATTTAGATGACTTTTCCTCCTTTAATCTTAGTAGCTATAATTTTGAAAAAGTTTTTACTGATAGTTCCTTTTGCAAAGACAAATTTTTAATAATACACCAGAACATTAGAAGTCTAAGAGAGAATTTTGCTGCTCTTGTCACACATGTCGATTCTTTCCTTTGCGTTTCAGATATAATTTTTGTTTCGGAAATCTGGATTTATAAGTTTGAGATAAAAGAATATTTTATTCCGGGTTTTAATTTTTTCGCGAATACAAATGAAAATTACGCTGCAGGTGGTGTTGGATGTTTTATAAAAGAGAAAGAGGAATACTTTATTCAAGAAATCCTTATTGTTGATTGTCTCAGTGCTGATGTTTTGAAGGTTTCAATGGAAAATAACCATGTAACATTTGTTTTCTTTTGTGTGTGTATCGATTGCATATGTTCACTGTTTCGATGTTTTTGGAAGAATTTTCTTGTATACTTAACAGGGAAAAATCAAGAAACCTCATGGTAGTAGGTGATTTAAATATCAACATTCTGGAAAATTGTAGTCTCGCCTTAAACTACCTAGAACTGTTAGCAATGCATGATCTCGAAAGTTACATTAACGAACCGACAAGACTTGCTTCGGGTAGGTGTTTAGACCATATTTGTGTAAGATACAGAAATGGGTCGTTCAGTAATTTCGAAAATTGCGTTCTTGACCTTATGATTACCGATCATTCAATGACTGGGTTTTTATTTAGCTCTTCTACAACCAAAACCAAGCCTAGTAAAGAGCCACCTGCTAGTTTTACTAATGTTGATATAAGGAAACTACAAGCTGCTCTTTTGAATCAATTTTGGGTTAATGTCTATTCGTGTACTGACGTCTGTTCCTCTTATTCAGTTTTTATTGAGTGTCTAAAGAGTCATATTTTTGATTGTTCCACCGAATGATTGTCTACCGAAGAAGCTTAAACCTTGGATCTCCAGTTTTTTATTAAACAAAGTTAAGTTTAAAAACAAACTTAGACTAAAACTGTATAGAGAACCTGGTAATATGAGTTTTAAAAAACAGTTATAAGAAGCTTTGTGGGAAACTTAAAAAGGAAATCCCAGTTTGCCGCGATAATTACTACTGCTCGAAATTCAGTTCAGTGAAGGGTAACCTAAAAAGTGAATGGAGACTAGTTAACAGCATCTTAAATAAACCTTCTGGTACAAAAAAACTGTCAGTTATTTTGGTTAATGACCATCCTGTAACTGACAAGCAAGCTATTGCAGATGCTTTTAACGGCTATTTCACCAGCATAGCCACCAGTTTGCAGTCTTGTTCTGTGCAACCACGTTGTTTTTCAAGTAGATGTCTTTTGGAGTCGTCTTCCTCTACTAGCTTTAGATTTGAGCCTATAACTCCACTAGAAATTCTAAAGGTAATCGGCTGTCTAAGGAACAGCAGGTCATGTGGGTTTGACGGTATCTCTAGTACTCTACTTAAAAATATTGGTTGGTATACTATAGATGTACTGTCCTTTGTCTTCAATCGCTGCATTTTTGAGGGAGTTTTTCCAGAAGAGGTGAAGTGCGCTGATGTGTTACCGATTTTTAAAAAAGGTTCCGCTTTACAAATGTGTAATTATAGGCCTATTTCACTTCTTCCAACTTTAAGCAAAATCTTTGAAAAACTCGTTAAGGATAGACTGGTTTCTTTTCTAAGAAAAAATAATTTTTTTCATAAATCTCAGTTTGGCTTCCAAAAGGGAAAATCAACAGAGGATGCGCTTCTTGAATTTTGTAGCAAAGTTATGGCCAATCTTGATGGTAAGAAGTGTACGGCTGGCCTATTCATAGATATTACTAAAGCCTTTGATATGGTTGATCACCATATCCTTCTTAACAAAATTGAAAAGGCAGGCATTCGTGGCTTTATGTTGGACTGGCTTAGATCGTACCTTAAAAATAGATGCCAAAAAGTAAAGATCGGAAATATAAGAAGCAATCTTTTGTTTTTCAACTTAGGGGTGCCCCAAGGTTCCGTCTTAGGTCCAATTTTGTTTCTTATTTACATCAACTCTCTGTTTAAACTGGATTTCAAAGGTGTTCCAACTGCCTTTGCAGATGATGTAGGCTTTTGTTATGGTTCAGACAGTCGCCTTGATCTCATCTCGGACATTAATTGGGACCTAAGCCTGCTGAGAATTTGGTTCTCTAAACATAACCTGGTTATAAGTTCCAAAACAAAGATAATGTTCTTTAATTTGTCGCCTATTCCTGCTCCCGATGTGAATGTCTACACCAGAGTGCCAAAGGCTGAAACTTGCTTGTTGCAACTCTTCGCAAGAATTATCCACTCCTACATTTAATTGTAACCTTAATTGTAGTGACAATTGTTTTTTGATTGAATCTGTGATAGAGTTTAAATATTTAGGACTTGCTTTAGATTCAAGATTAAGCTTCGCTTATCATATAGATTCCTTGAGGAGGTATTTCCGTTTCACCATTAGACATTTTTACTATCTAAGTAATATATGTTCAGCCAATTTGTTAAAAACTATTTACTATGGCATATTTCAATCAAAATTACAGTATGGGATCACTTGCTGGGGAGGCGCGTATATGAACAAAATTCAGCCACTCTTCTCAGCAAACAAGGTAGACATCCTTCTTACCCTTTGTTCTTTAACTTGAAAATTCTTCCTGTCCGTCATTTGTATTGTTTTAAGGTATTAAAAACTTTCTTTATGAAGTCTGGTAATCGCAATTTTAGAATTATTTCTAATTATAATTTACGTGGCAACTTTTCATACTCAGCTAATGTTCCTTTTTTCCGCACCACAGCGTATCGTAATTTTTATAGTATTTCCTCGATTGGGCTATTTAACAAACTTCCAGTATCGTACAGATCGGCTTCTCTAACTGTTAAATTTCTTAATCTTGTAAAAAAGTGGCTTCTTGGTTTTAACTTTGCTGCCATTGAACAACTTCTTTCCGAGTATCTGGTGTGACTTAAAAATTTAGTTTTTTCGCTTGATTTTCTCTCAAGTATGAGGTTTTTCGATAAGATTTTCTTTCAACTTCAAATGTAAATTTAATGTATTTTCTTTTAAAACCGCAAGTATGTAATAAAGGTATGCATTGTTTTTATTTTGCTTTTAAGGGTCACCCCACCAATATCCATATTTATACTGTATTGTTTTAAAATGCTCAGTTGACATTCAATACTATTTTCTTATTTATTAATATAAAAATATAGAATGTCAAGTAAATTTTCGTACTTTAATTTCTAATTTTAATGAATTGTATCAAATTGTAAATTGTTTTCTAGTTTAATAAGATATTGTGGGGTGCCGTGGCGCAGTGGTTAGTGTGTGTGCCTCTGACGCCGGAGGTCTGGTTTCGAATCCTGCCTCTGCCACCTGAAAAAAAAGACTTGTTCTTTTTCACGGCTCCCACCTCCGCGAGGGTCTCACAAACCCTCCGAGAGTAACATTTGTCTTGAAAAACTTCTCAAAGTGCCGTTCGGATTCGGCAAAAAATTGTAGGTCCCCTTGTATGTGAAAAAAAAAATATAGCACACACAGCATACATGGTTGAGAAGTTGGCCCTGGTTCACCTCGAGCTGTTGCGCCACTCTATTTATTTATTTATTTAAGATATTGTACTGAATATATTGTACTGTACTAAAAAAAAATGGTCATTCCAGTCTTAAACCACTTTCTTAAAAATAGATTTAAAAAAACTCTATTTTTGGGACTGTTGACGAATTAGTAGAAAGCACCTTGTACGTTAGGCTGAGGAGACTTGCACCTTCTTCCTGGGGAAGTTAAAAAGTTTTTATAGGGGTTATTAAACAGCATTGAAACTTAACACCTATTTAAGCGTCACCTATAATGCGTTATTAGCATGGGTGTACAGACTTTTGGCCTACCAAAATATTTCCAACTGTTTTTTGAGTTCTGCCCTTGCCAGACTCTGTGTTGAAAACTTTAGCAGAAAGTTATCGCTTTAACTAGCCTCCATTTTAACATGGCTTCTCCCCTTTAGCTTACTTCCATTTCGCCATGGCTCGATACTAACTATCGCCTGGTCACAATATTCACATACATAATTTAACAATAAAACTATATTATCATTCAATTCATTCAAATATTATGAAAATATTATTCGAAGGAGAAATCGATGAAAAATTATAAAACATAATCAGGAAGTGCAAATAAACTGAAGAACAAAATTTACGCCAATTGTTGGCAATTTTCGGACTTTTTTTTCCTTAACCTTCGCGTAGCAAAAACGAACAAATCCACAGAAAGACGTACCGATTTGGTCCAACGGTTATCACGATATGAGCATCCAAACATAATTTACAATCAATTTTTATGTATATAGATTATATATAAGTATATGTAATATATACTATATATAAATAGTATATATGTAATATCATGAAAAATGATATTTAGTAAAAACAGAACGAGCATATAGTTTACAAGTGATCTTTTATTAAATGGAAGTTATATTTTATTAAATGGAAACAACTCAAGATTCCGACCGCCGCGCCGTACGAGTCAAAAAGAACTGCCCGCCTTAAGTCGTCACTGCACCGGCCTCAAGTCGTCACCAGTTCCGTCACCACAGCTGCCTTCATATCTTCCATCCACTCAGAAGCTGATACCACGACCAGGCTTTCGTCAGCCAGCTCAGGAGCCACCTACCGGTGCACATTCCCAGAACGCACAAGCACCAGACGACAATTTGATAAGGCGACATTCATCCGTACTATTCGGAGAATGGTGTCTACGCTAGTCGTTTATAACTCAAACAAATAGGTCAAGCTCCATACCCAATTGCTGCGTCGGGTTACCATCGTCGGCCATACGATTATCTCTGTACTTTTGCAGTGGCATCTTTACTTGGGCAATGCAAGTGGGACGATGACTGGCAGGTAATGTGACTCAACTCTGGGCTATGACTCGTGTGTAGTGTTGAACATAAGCAATCAAGTGGCGGCGGCGGTCTGGAATGATTAATTGAATTAGAATGTGAAATTATGCAAAGTGTCAATAACTTATCATAACTTATCCTACACGGCCATCCTGGATTCTCGACTGCCCTCAGTCGAGTGAGGCGTTATTATCATCTTCGGAAACATCCATGGAGTCATCGTCCACCCACCCACGGTTTCATGCAATCTGCTGCTGTCGATGTTATGTTGGGACCGTCGTGTTGTCCCACCTTAGCTACTTCGTATCGGTCATTCCTCTTGACCTTTGTCATACGGACCCATGAATTTCGGATGGACCTTGAGTCCGGCGCCAAACTGGGTACGTTGAATAGCCACCAGTTCTCGTACTTGATACTTCCGCGCTGGTTTTATTTTCTTATCATAGCTCCTTCGGTTTTCCTGCTGCATCCGGATTATTTGATTTTTAGCTTCTCGTCGCAAGTCTAAACGATCGTTTAAAAACTCCTCTTTGATCACTTTCTCTAACATTCCAGACAGATCAATATCATCCTGGCTTTTGATTGTTACTCCAAACAAGATCTCGAACGGTGTTTTATTTGTGCTACGACTTATGGATTTATTTAAGGTTTGCTGCAGTTTCGGTACATGCTTGAACCATTTCAAGGGGTCTTCTATGGAGAACTTAGTGAGGACAGCGATTATAGTTTTGTTTATTCGCTCCACCAGCCCGTTCCCGCGTGGCACTCCAGTAGTAACCGCAACGTGTTGAATCTTCCGCTCCTCGCAGAACTGCTGGAAGGCATTTGATGTAAAAGCGGCCCCTTTATCGGACACCACTCGATGCGGATCACCGAATACGTCTGCCTGTAGTTCCATCCTCACCAACCTCTTCACTGGTTGTATCTCTGATTGGATATAACCAAACAAATTTTGAAAACGCATCGACGGTAACAAACCGTTACTTGTAGTTCTTGGCGGTCGAGGGCATTGGGCCCAGATGGTCAACATGGTATGTGTGTAACGGCACATCACGTTTCCCTATAGGGTTAAGGAATCCTTCTTGCTTACCCAGCTTCTTAGTTGCCAATATACACGCGATGCAGTTTGATATAACAGCTTGTATCTTCTCAGACATCCGTGGCATAAAGTAATCCCTCTTTGCGATGGCTTCAACTTTTCGCAGACTAAAATGTCCTCGCTCGTGTATATTTCTCAACAGCTCTTTCTGCAATGATTTTGGCACTACCAGCCGCTGGCCTCCGTGAACTTATATAGGACTCCACGATGCATCTCGTAGTCTTCATACGGCCTTTCCTTCAGAATCTCGATGATCAAGCTGCAATGTTCATTGCGTTCCTGAGCTCTCTTTATGCGGTATAGCATCCCATCCTCGATTTTGAGCACGGACATTTGTCGACTAAGGGCATCGACATGCCGCATCATGGCTCCTGCCCGATGAACGACTTCACAATCGTACTCCTGAAGCATATGATCGCCCACCTGGCTACTCGGGGGCAGAGATCCCTTTTCTGTATAGTTGCCTGAAAAGCCTTGCAGTCCGCTACGATTTTGAACCGCAGGCCCAGCAGGTAGGCTCGTAACTTTAGCAGAGATTTTACGATCGCTCGCACCTCGTGCTCATAGCTGGTATAATTCTTCTCGGCTTCTGTTGCTTTGAAACTTATAAAATAGACAGGGTGGAAATTACCTTCGTGTTTCTGCAATAGCCCTCCGCCGTATCCCAAAAACCTTGCGTCTATGTGGAGTTCGGTTTCCAATCCCGGACTAAACAGCTTAAGAACCGGTTCGCTGCAAAGCACATCCTTAAGGGTACTAAAAGCTAACTTCTCTTCTGTACCAATCACAAAGGCTGCATCCTTCCTGAGGAGATCCGTCAACGGTCTGGCTATACCTGAATAGTTCTGCACAAATTTTTTTGAAAAATCCAGTGAGCCCCAAGAAACTTTGCAGAGTTTTGACATTGTGCGGTTCTGGAAACTCCCTAACTGCTTTCACTTTCTCGTGAGATGGCCTGATCTCACCTTCTCCGACGATGTGACCCAGGAACTCTATTGTTCTTTTGATGAACGAACACTTTTCCCACTTGATGCGTAGTCCATTTTCTTCTGCCACTTTCAAAACCATCCGTAGTCTTTCAAGATTTTCCTCTTTGGTTCTGCCGAGGAGTACTATATCGTCCATGTAGACTAAGGCAATCTTCTGGCGCACTAGAGGATGAAAAATTTAAACATCGTTGGCGATATAGAGAGTCCGAATGGGGTTTTGTTGAATTCCCATTGCCCATCTGGTGTGACGAAGGCTGTGTATTTTCTGCTTGCCTCGTCGATGTCCACGTGGAAAAAGCCGTCTTTCAGGTCGAGTGAGCTGTACGCCTCGGCCTGCTGAAGAGCTTACAGCACGTCTTCCATGAGTGGGAGAGGGTGTCTGTCCTTTATGATTTTCTTTTTGAGTAAACGGTAGTCGACGCATAACCGGTAAGCGCCATCCCTCTTCTTGACCAGTACTATTGGACTAGCGTAGTCAGAATTGCTCGGCTGTATTACACCCTCACGTAACCACTCGTCGATCTGCTGATTAACCGCCTCCCTCTCCTTCGGCGCCAATCTTCGTGGTTTCTGGTACACTGGAATATTGTCCTCCAAAATGACGTTCAGGCTGATTGCGGACTTCGTTATTTTTTTGGGTGAGTAGCTGGACACGAGCTTAGCTAAGTCCCACTTATAGTCGTCGTCACCCACTCAATGTTCGATATTGTCTTAACCACTCTCCACTTCAACTTTAAATACATCATTCTCTTCCAGGTCGAATGTTTGCTTCTTCATTTGGTCGTTGTCTTTTACAACCACTATCTTCCCATGGTCCAAACGCAGCTCCACATTTCTTAAAAGATTTCTTCCTAAAAAAACACGATCAACGATCCAGTAATCTGGTATGACCTCAAAGCGAACCATGTGCTTATCCGCTCCGATCTGTATATATATTTCACTGGCTCCGAGGGTTTTTACCGGCTTGTTACCTAGTCCCCTTAGCATCATCTTCCTTGGTTGAAGTGTTGCTCCTAGTTCTTTTTGCAATGATTCGTGCATCAGGGATACGTCGCTGCCATTATCCACAAACTCGTAATATGTTTTTCCTTGCATCGCTATTTGGATATGACATTCCTCAGAGTAGACACACGGCTTCCTCTCGACGTTGAAGCCGCTTCATTCTTCACGGGACATCTTGGTGAAATGTGTCCAAATTGGTTACAATTAAAGCATCGGGTTCCCTTATCCTTGTCTGGGCAATTCTGCGTTAAGTGTGAAGTAGAGCCGCAGTTATGGCATCGCTTCTCCTTGGCCCCGGCTGGTCTCTGGTACATTCTGGTACATCTTCTGGTACATTACAAGCCTGGCCTTCAGCTCTTCAAGTGTTGAGGCATCAAATAAAACGGTCTTGTTGCTTATTGCGTCTGGTATCCCATTTATCACATATTCCACGAGTGAGGTTTCGTCCACTCCTCCTCCGTTACCGATTTGTGCCATAGCATAAAGATATTCCAAATAACTTTCCGATGTTTGCTTTCGCCTCTCCGCTAACTGTCTGTGGACCTCTATGCTGGACACTTGCGATCCAAACTCCTTCGCTAAGCATTCCTTTAACTTGCTCCAGTTGGACTCTCCTTCCGTTACCTCCACAGCTAATTTTGCCGCTCCTCGCAGCAGTCTACGGGCGTAAAGGTATTTCTAGATGTCATCCCATCCGCATGCCGTTTACTATCGTTTATGTGTTCATATTTTTTATCAGAAGTGGTATACATGACATGTTGTGCTGATTGCATTTTTATATTAAAAGTTTTGAGTGAGTACCAAGCTGGTTTTCGCAAGGAATACTTCCACGGTGGACAACATCTTTTCACTGGCAAGCATAGCCCGATAGAAGAGCCATCGATAGAAGATCCTTTTCGTCAAACTCACCAACCTAGGACTTTCGACCAAATCTTAAGAGTGATACAGCAAATGTAAAAAGACAACAACACAGCGGTCTAGGATGAAAACACCTTATCAAACTGGTTCCCGACGACATCTGGGGTAAGGCAAGGATGCCTCCTGAGCCCCCTCCTGTTCTCAATTTTCTTAGATGACCTTGTCAACTTCCTAATAGGAGGAATACCATTCATAGGAATATTCACAAAGCTACTTCTTTATGCAGATGAGATCGCTATACTTGCGGAAACTCCAGAAATTGTGCAAATGATGATAAACAAACTGCATACAGTACTGCCAGATGTAAAATCAAACACTCAACACCTGAAAATCCAAAATTATGATTTTTCGAAACGGACGGGGTTGATACGCATACAACGAATAGCGGACTTAGGAAAGCGACGAACTAGAGAAAGTCAAAGAATACAAATATCTCGGTAATCTAATAACGCCCTAGCTATCATTTAAGAAGCACCTCCAACACAAACTAAGGGAGGCGAAGCACGCTCTAAATTGCAGCTGGAAAGGTGTCCTAGGTAAAAAAAACGTTCCACCAAGCACAATTTAAAAATCTTTGAAACTGTCAGGCGATCGATAATGCGCTATGCGGCACAAGTGTGGGGAATCTGGGAGTTCGAAGAAGTTGAAAAACTCCGAAAATTTTTAAACCTGAAAACACTCATGCTACATATGTACATGCTACATCCGGAAACTGGAATTCTTCCTCTGAATATATTTATGCTCAGGTATGCGGTATGCGGATATGCGGTATGCTCTGGTATACGGATTAAGGTAAAGTGCCGCCCTGGGCTCCACATTTTTGCCGCCCCCTGGGAGCATGTACCAAAAATACACCTAAAAAAAATTTTGAGCCCAGGAATTGATTCTATGATTTTCTATGGCCACGTCAACTGGGGGGCGCATTTTGGTTTTGTTTTTTGCTTTGCATGTTATTGGCATAGTTTCAACTTTTTGCAACAATTTTCCAACATTTTTTCTGGCGACTTAATTTACTCTTTTGATTGAAGGAAGCCTGTCAGTGGGCCGATTTCTAGAACTTTAAACTTGTACTACTTCGAGATCTTAAAAATCCAGATATGAATTTTCAGACTGTCTTAGCGTATGCCTCGCAGTTTAAGGCATTTTAAAATATGAGGCACAAAAACAGGCGGGCGGACGGATATGGCCTTTTCGACTCACGATTCCGTCTCGATCATATTTCCGGTCTTGGGGTTCTGCCATTAACGCTACAGTTTTACAAACTTCTTATTGGACGCATTAGATGGTATAAGGCCTTTCTACAGATAAAACAAAACTCCTGTCTAACATGATAGACTCCTGTCTAAAACTTTCGTATATTCAATAATCAACAAAAAATCAAAAAGTCTTCGACGATTTAAAAAAATGTTGAAAATTTTTGGCGTTTATTATGTATGTAAAACGGTATTTTTATAATGTAAATGTAAAAATGTTTAGAAACCGCAGTTGACAAATTCATTGAAGCAATTCAGAGCGCTGCTTGGAACAACAATTCGTCCCAAAAGAACGCAGTTAGCACCGACGGGCATGTACGTAAAACATATCCGCTCGAAATCGAAGAATTGATTCGTGAAAAGAGAAGAGAGCGTAGGAGATGGCAAGGCACGAGGGCCCCCCCCCCCCCCAGACAAAACCCTATTGAACCACCTCTCTAACAAACTGAAAGGAATGTTGCAAGATCTTAAAAATCGTGAGACCACTGAATACCTTGAAGGCTTGTTGGCGGATAGGAGCTCAAACTACTCGCTGTGGAAAGCAGTTAAGTCTATCAAGAAACCTATAATCCACTCGGCACCAATAAAAAAAACTAACGGCGAATGGGCAAGAGAAGACAAAGAAAAAGCGAATTTGTTTGCTGAACATTTAGAAGAAACGTTCAAGCCTTTCGACAGTCCGCCGTTGGCTGACGATCTAACCAACAACTCGGAACCTGATAGCTTTAGAATGAAAAAAGTTTCGTTAGTTGAACTCCGACGGACAATTAGCAACCTTAAAAATAATAAGGCCCCGGGTTACGACCTGATCACTGGCGAAATATTAAAAGAGCTACCAAAAAAGGCATTAGTCAAGCTACTTTATATGATAAACGCTTCTCTTAGACTTCTATACGTTCCAAGACAATGGAAAGTTGCTGAAGTCATTATGGTTCCAAAACCGGGGAAATGCGCAAATGATAAAAAATCTTATAGGCCCATATCGCTTCTGCCGATAATATCGAAAGTATTCGAGAAACTTCTGCTGAAGCGATTACAACCAATAATTGCAGAAAGACGCTTGATCCCGGATCATCAATTCGGTTTCTGACCTAACCATTCCACAATAGATCAAGTATACAGAATAACGCATGAAATTGAAAAAGCATTAGAAGGGAAAAAATATGTTCAATTGCTTTCCTCGACGTATCGCAAGCCTTCGACAAGGTATGGCACGAAGGCTTGAAATATAAGCTACGGCAAAACTTGCCGGAAGACATATTTAAAATATTGGACAATTATCTTGAAAGCAGACTCTTTCGTGTAAGGTGTAGTAGTGAATGCTCGAGTTTCTGGACGAGTCTGGACGAAGATTTGGCGAATCGCTCTTAACGAGAACAAATCTACGCATGTGAATTTCACTTACAGAAGGGTTAACAATTTGCCTCTGTTCATAAATTCTGCACAAATACCTTATGCAAATGAAGCGAAGTATCTAGGGATGACACTGGACGCTAAACTCAGGTAGAAACCACACGTAAAGAAGAAGCGTGACGAGCTCGAGATTAGGCTCAGGGAAATGTATTGGCTTATCGGAAGATTTTCGAAATTAAGCATATATAACAAACTGCTCTTGTACAGGCAGGTGTTAAAGCCGTCCTGGACATACGGTATACAACTTTGGGGTTGTACCAAGCCGAGCAACATGTCCATGTTGCAGACTTTCCAAAACAAGACGCTAAGACCAATTGTGAATGCTCTATGGTATATCAGGAATAGTGACATTCACAGAGATGTAGGAATAGCGACCGTGAGCGAAGAAGTAACAAACTTTGCTCGAAAGCTAAATGCTCGCCTTTATGTTCATTGCAACAATGCGATGATCCGCACTCTCAACGAGACTCTTAACGATGTAAACAACGAGCGACGACTACAAAGAACAAGACCCTTCGATCTAGCGACTTAGGGTGAAGCCGCACGAATGAACGGCTTAGTAGGTTCATTCACTGGATAGCAACCTACCCAATGCGATAAGCGCTACGGAAGCGTATTGTTAAGTTAACTTAGTTGTAGTCAAGAAGTATTATGAGAGAGCGAAAATTTACTACTATGAAGTGCGTTCTGGCAGTTTCATAGTGTCTCTCATAAATGGATGTTTTTTTTTAGCACGTGGAAATCGGGCATAACCAATATCAGCCACTTCGGTATTATATACCTGCTAAAGTGGGCGTATTGGTATCTTTGAAAGATTTTGGAGTTTTAGCCTCCGTCCACCCTAGTATTCAAAAAAAAAAAAAGGTAAATAAGCAATTGATTTTTTCCTTTTAATCTTTCTTCTTAATTTGCCGGCCCTCAAAAATTTGCCGCTATGGGCCTGGGCCCCACTGGACCCTAAGGCTAAAATGTCCCTGTTTATGCTCCGGTTACACTTCCAATACATATCCAAAATTTTGTCACGTCCAAGTCATCGTCTTCCCTGTAAGATTGCCATGCACCTGAAATCAAGAAAATTACACTTTTTCGGCGAATGGGCCGTGACTACAATGTCACCATGCACGACTACCTTGTCAATTAAGCGCACTTGGGAAGTACACTACAGGAGCTTCTATTTAAGAACGAGGAATCAACCCGAGAGAATTTTAGAACTCAAGCCCAGCAAAGTCAAGCAAGAAATGCATATAGTGTACTTTATCATGAGCATGACCTATTGGAAAAAAATTACTTTTACGTCCGGTACGGATTAGATGTTATCTCAACACTATTCACAGCAAGGGGTGAAATGTTACACTTAATCTACATGGAACTAGATTAATCTTATCTAATCTAACTTAATCTAATAATCATGGAACTAGAGAAGACGTTCTCCAATTCATTGGAACCTCCCCTATACTGGGATCAGTGTTGGAACTTCTACCACTTAAAAGATATTTCTACCACATTTTAGAGTTTTCAGCAACCTACCACCCTCTGCTTGAAATCTACCACCTTCTTCGTATTTTGATCTACCGCAGCACCTTTTTCGTATTTTGAACTACCGCAACACCTTTTTCGTATTTTAAACTACCGCACAGGTAACACTGGAAGCTGTAAAAAAACTCAAGTTTTTACTGTGAACCTGCAATTTCTTATTTTACCAAACAACTTCATTTCACCACTTCCATTTAGAAAGCAAATTTAGCTGCTGGAAATTATAATGCATACCCGCAAGCTAGCCTTTTTTCGCAGTCAGCTAGTTTTTCGGTTAAAGTTGCATGTAAAAATTTTTGATTGTGTGTCGCAAGTATCGACGAACTTTTTATACCCGATCCAGGGTATATTCATTTTAATGCATAGTTTCTAACACAGTTAATTAATCACCGTAGACCCCCAAGACCTTTTAGAGATATGATCGAGACCGACATGTGAATCGATCAAGCTATGTCCATCCGTCAGTCTGTCTGTCCGTATGTGTGAAGTATTTAGGTCTTTAAAAGTGAGCTAGAATGCTCAAACTTGGAGGGTATCTTGGTTTTTATTTTGTACAGATAAAGTGTGAAAGACAAGACAACCTCTATTTTAAATTTTCTTTCAAAATGCCTTTTGGTCAAGTTAGACAAGGCGTAGGAACTCAAATTTTGGATAGAGCAATAATGACCTAAAACCTCTAAGAAGGCAAAACAGGACCGTTCAATTTTCGACCATGCCCACTTTTAACATGTTAGATCTTTAATAACCCGATTGGTCGAAAAGTTTACTGTAAATCGAAAAAAATTCTATGACAAATATTAAAGATATCACTATTTGCTAAGTTTGGTTCATATACAATTATTTGAGCTCCACCCACTTTTCGGGGCGTTTTTAGAAAAAAAAAAGATTTTTTCCGAAATTATTTTCGGTTTTAACGTATTTTTTTTTTTAAAACACAAAAAAAAATTGTTTGGAAACCTAGAAAAATGTATTAATAGACTATTGTAAGTTTAATTATATTTGTATAAAATAGCTTTATTTATATGGAACAATTTCAGCCAATAAAGACCAGAAATTATGGACTGAGTTTAATTAATGAATTCATTCGGATGTTTAAATATCGACTAAAAAAGCCCATGGGAGTAGTCCCAACACATTCAATTAAAAAAAAATTAAGATTTGCTGTTACACGGTATCTGGCGTCGGGTATAGCTATAGAAATTTGTCACAAAGGAACTCTTCCACTTCCAATTACTTGTTTGTTCAAGCAATGAATGCATTTTTTTTTTCAAGTCAGAGTAATGTATTAACGACATAGTCAGTCAACTTTACTTGTGTTGAAATCATATTAATAAAGCTGTACATGAATTTTATTGTAAGATTGTTGTCAAATAAAAAATACATATGTATATGAAATTTAAAATTTTTCTTTCTACCACCTTTTTTTTAATATACCACCTATTTTCAATCCTAAATACCACGGTAAAGGGTTTCCCAAGTCCCAACACTGTCTGGGCTGGGATCAATCGGAAAAACCAAGTTAGGGAAAAGCCGTCTCTCTGAGGCTGAGGTCAACAGTTATTTAAATAGAGAAAATTGGATCAATCTGTATAACTTCCTGAAATCTGCGCCAGCGTACCTACCGACAACAAATTATTAACGAAAACTTCTTATTCAGACAAACCAAACCAGTTGCAATTATACCCAAAAATGTTTGATTATATTAAAAGCTAACTTTAAGTTTAAAATCCCTTTCTCGGCTAACGGCAGAAGCCAACGATTATTGTTAATTTTGTAAAAAAAAAAACTAAATTTTTATTGAATTAATAAAATTACTATTGCTACTACTACTACTATTAAAAATTTGGTTTATACTTTAAGACGCCGCCAAAAGTGAGCGTCGAAAAAAATATTCCTTTGAGTTCATAGCTTACGCACATATCCGAACAATTTATACTGAAAGTTTTTTGGATTTAAAGCAAATATATCTAAAAAAAAATTTATTAGAATGCAAATCAAATATTACCACGTCCACATGTGGCTGTTTTCGCTTTTTTTGAAATGCTAAGATATCGCATACTAAATTTCAGCTTTCTACGACAACTTTGATTTTTCATGCCAATAAGTAAATTGGTCGTGTAGTTGGCGGATTTCAAACATTTTTACACTTGTACTGCTTCGGGACCTATAAAACACAGATATCAAATTAAAAATAAAGCTACTAGCTTAAAATGCAAGGCCTAAGAACTACCGACACACTGACGGACGGGCAGACGGACATGGCTTATTCGACCTACAATTTGGTCTCGATCATATGCCCTTAAGGTCTTGTGGGTATACGGTGATTATTTCTCTATGCTACAAACTATGAATCAAACTTAATATACCTCGTATCCTTTGGGACGGGGTATAAAAAGAAAAGGTAGATATAATCACAGTCAACCTTATCCATTGCGCAATACATATAACAAAAGAAGCTCCTACGACCAGATATTACCTTCTTCTTGAAAATAGATATCAACGTTACTTACTACCAAAACTATTAAAGCTTAAGCATATGAAAAATGAGAGTTTATTCTTACATCACGCTGAATGAGTTAATACTATCTGATTAAGAGATATGAGAGATATATATATGGGTATATGCACACGCACACCCTAAAAATACACTTAGTTCGATTTCGAGACTAGACATCAATTACATAAACAACACAAAATTCAACTTATTTAAGTTTGGTTGTACGCTCAAATTTTGATGGCCCATTTTTTGAAAAATAAAATTAGTTGCCACTTCCAAGTTACCATGTAAATGGGCGATAAATCATGAATGCCGTGCGTCTAGGAAATCGTGTTTGTCCGATGAACTTTCAATTTTACCAAGAAGTTATTCAACATGATAGATTCGCTAGAGGAAGTGACCGTTTTTTGTTTTCATTAATTTCTAGTAATGAATATTAAAGTTTTACTTTGGCCAATAAAACTACTTGGAGAAGCGGATTGAGGCTCTGGGTAATAGTGTGCACCTTCATCGATTACGACAGAATTTGATTCACAATATTATGGTGAAACCTACTCCTACATACTTAATTGTGTAGACATGACCTTCTGAATTTCGGTTAGAAATGTCTGCAATCGCAATGATACCCCAGAGACGGAGAAGCTATAGTGTCCCGTACAGGGCGGACGGGGTACAGGGCGGCAAATTAAGTAAACAGAAAATAGAAGCAAAAAAAAAAAATCAATTGATCATTTACATATAAAAATAGCAAATTACACATGGTAAATCCAAATATTTTCAATATTATTAAGCTCCTAGAAGACCTTTAGAAATGGCAAACATTTGATTTAGTAAGAAAAAAGCACAAATACTATGACAGCCGTATGCGACTTTACTTAGTCAACAATTCTCACAAAGAAGTTCTTCGAAATTCACCTAATGCACGTTAGCAGTTACACCTTGCCCCCTTTTGTTAACAGGATTTTTTTGGTTTAATTGAAAAGTAGGAGGAAGGTACATCTGGTTTTTTTGGGTCCCGAAGAAGCATAAAAGAGTAATTTTGACGTCAAAAATGTGTGGCCCAGGCGGCACTTTTACTTTATCCGCCCTGGAATACTCTTCTATCCCAAAATCTATACAATAAGGTGCCTTGAAAATGAAATAACTTTAAGTGTGCTTTTATTTATTAAAGAACTAATAATATTTATTATTAAGTATGCTCACCTGGCATAATTTTAAAACACTACATAGGGTATATTAAGTTTGTTGTAGTTTGTAACGCAGTGAAATAATCACCGTAGACCCCTAAGACCTTTTAGAGATATGAATGGTACCGACAGGAGAATCAATTAAGCCATGTCCGTTTGTCCGTAAGTAAACAACCTCTACGCCTTAAATTTTAAGCTCCTGTTTCCTTTTTTGGTAGCGTAGGGTATTTTGCAATCCGTCGCATATGGACTGAAGTTTTTACATACTCACTGTTGCACTTTCCCACTCGTTTATTTTAAATTTTTACAACACGAAAAAAAAATTAATTTTTCTTTGATGTCGGGCTCATTGTTGCATATGACATAGACGATATTGCATTGGACGATACTATGACGTCCATTGACATAATATTTGCATGCTCTTCTCGCTCGCTCAGTATATGGTTATACTTTCTTCTACATTAGTACCTTCTTCAAGGCAACCAACAAAGATGACTACAGCGTTTTCCTTATACCTCGACTTAAAAAATGAAACATAGCTTGCTTAGCTCCTGTTCTCATACCATAGTAAGAAGAAAAAAGAAGCAGCAGATAGGGCACCACAGTTCATATTTTTAGAGCTCTTTAACTTCTTCATCGATTTATTACGCTATTTTAATACGTTGAACCATTGTAGGAGTTATTTTAGAAACTTTTCGAAAAAAACTACTTCAAAAACGAAAATTACAACTCCTTGCCGCGATGAGCCGTTGAAGTGAGGGTTAAATTTTATCATGTAGCCTACCTATATGATAAAATTTAACCATTAGCCACTAATTTTTCTTTTATTTTTCAAAAATTTCTGTTTTGCTCGATATTTTGGCTCCCTTTTGTGTGCAAACAATAGAGCGTACAAAAAAAATGTCGATTCATAAGCTATAATTGTAGGCATTTTTTTTTTCTTGGTTTTACCTTTAGGCACCTTTTTGTAAAATGCTTGGTTTTTAATGTGTAAGCGTAAAACCACCTTATTTTCATCGGTTTTTTGACAATTTCTCATATTTGCCATACGAATTATAATTGGAAAAGTTTAGATTCGTGTTTAGCAACCCCAAAACCATAGAACTATCTACTAAAAACAATAACACCAAAACTTTCTAGCTTGAGTAGCCTCTTAGTTGCACCATTTGACTGTACTTACAATTATTAATATGGACTGCGTAAGGTAAAGAAAGAACTTAAAATAAGGAAGGATGTGAAACAACCCCTCGTGCGCTGGCACGGTAACAGCATAATAAATGTGGTGTTATCCAATGCAAACAACATTATTTAGTAAAAATCTATATTTTACGTAAGCACTAAATCGATTTCAATGTTATAATTATGCGGATTAAAAGAAGTGGTTATGAAAAATAGTAGTTAAACAAAAGTTATTTTCGTTCAAATTTATAACAATCATCCGGTGCGGACGCAAAGGATACAACGGCTTTTACAGAGTGTACCGTCGACCCCCTAGACCTTTAAGAGATATCATCGAGGTCGACAGGTGAATTGACTAAACCATGTCCGTCTGTCTGTCCATATGTGTGCAGTTTTAAGGCCTTTGAAATTAAGGTAGAAAGCTGAAACTTGGAGTCTGCTCCCATATGGTACAGACAAAGTATGAAAATTGACAAGAGCCGCCCAGATAACCTCAAATTTACATTTTATTAGAAAATGCCTTTTGGCCAAGTTAGACAATACATAGGAACTCACATATTGGTGCAGAGCAACAATGGCTAGCCTTTAATTAGACAAAAATTGAAACGCCCACACCATCGACCATGCCCGCTTTTAATATGTTAAATCTGGTTTCTCAGGAAATTCGTTCTAAATCCAAAAACTATTACCATTGGTTAAGTTTGTTATATAGAAATCTATATAAGGGGGGCTACTTTTCGCCCCTAAAAACTTTTAAGGCAAAAACTGCCTCTTTGTTTTAAGCATTAATATTTGCTCTTAACTCATTTTCTCATGATTACAACTAAATTAGAATTAATAGTTTTTAATTTTCATCCCACGCCTATTTTTGGGGGCGTGGCCAATACAAATTAATGACATTCAGTTCATATACTGAATCATGTTCATATACTTATCAGCCCAATAAACTTTTAAATTTGGTGTCACAGGCTAAAGAGGGTCGGGTATTTACAATTTATTTGCAGACCAATTCTTGCACATACTCACTTGTTTTTAAGGTGAGTTTCGGCAATGGAGCAAATATCAATGTTATTTTTCCGTAGAAATGCTTCTAGTTCGTTCATTTTATTCAGGAGGCTGTTTTTATTCCATGTTAGTAATTTAAATAACTGTGTCATATTTATATGTTCTCTTGTAATTGTCAAATATAAGTTTGTTACTTTTAGCCTGATCCTTAAGATTGTCTTAGATTACAACGAGGATCTTAGACACTCCATCTGTTGTGGGCGATCTTCCCTTGTTTTCGTCTAAAGCAACCTTTGCGTAAAATTGCTACACTTGAACTGGCGACGCTCTTTTGTGAAGCTTTTTTCGCTCCTCTTTTGTAGGCTGGCGATTATTGTTTTAGTTGACGCAATGTCTTATGCAACCCGTCGAAGATGGACTGAAGATTTTATAAAAGTTGTACATTTCCCTAATAATTTACGTCTTAGGCAAATTGGGCAAATTATTTGAAAAAAATCACAATGAGCCTAAATTGTCCTAAATTTTATCGAAAAATGCAGTGAAGTTTTGATGATTAAAAAATTAGGCTCGAAAAATCGTGAACATTTTTAACATATAGTTTTTGACAATTTTATCATCAATCCTGTTCAAATTTCGCTGATAGAAATTTGACTGATCAGAAATTGTCCAAGGTTATTTTACCGTTATCTCAAAAATCTGCGTGCATAATATTTTTGAAAAGTAATTCATTGGTAGTACAGAGAACTGCGAAGTCAGAAAAAATATATCAGAAGGTATTCGAAAAATTATTTCAAATAGTCTTTTTACATTGGAAATCTAAAAATTTGTGAAAAATCACAAAAAACGTGTCGTTGTGTATAATAACTTCAACATAAAATCCCGTACATAGACCATCCTTGAAAATTTAAAAAAAGTAATAATGCGGTTTCGAAATAAAGAAAGGTTTCCGAGATACGCTAGAAACATTTAACTGACACATGAAACATTTAACAAAATTGGAGGTACCCTTGTATGTGAAGAAATTAACACACACAGCATACATAGTTGAGAAGTTGGCCCCGGTTCACCTCACCTCTATTTATATTTATTTACTTAAAATTACATTGATAGTGGGCGAGTTACAATCCGCTTAAGCAAATCGGTGAATACCCCATCCTAATTGACCACTGTCAAGCTCCGAAATTCGGTCTTAAATCTTGGTTGGTAAATTTTAGTTTTTATTAACTTTAATTGTATTTAGAATTTTTCAGTTAAAATTCTCCTTCCTTAAAAAAGGGGCATCACACATCAATCCCTTTTCAATAATATCGTATTTTTTGTTGTAATTTCTTATCAGATGTTGTATACACGTGTTGATTGCATTTTGTATTAAGAATCTGGTTTATACTTAAAAACACCCTAAAAGTCAAAAATGTTTTCATTTAAGTTGATAGAATATGCACATATCTGAAGTTTTTATAGTGCAAGTTTTTTTGATTTAAAGCAAATTTATTGAGAAACTAATGAGTGGATTACAATGCGCTTAGGCGAATTGTTGGATACACCATCCCAATTGACCCTGTCTAGCAATAACCTCACTGTAAATTTTGTGAAGTTATTACCCACCTTATAGAAAGTATTTAGCAGTGAGATTTATATGCATATACAAAAATAGTTTAATATCACAAATTATAATATTATATAAATTATGTGGGGGTGGGGGTGCCGTGGCGTAGTGGTTAGTGTGTGTGCTTACTACGCCGGAGGCCTGGGTTCGAATCCTGCCATCGTCACCTGAAAAAAAGACTTGTTCTTTTTCACGGTCCCCACCTACGCGAGGGTCTGACAAGCCCTCCGAGAGTATCATTTGTCTTGAAAAACTTCTCAAAGTGCCGTTCGGATTCGGCAAAAAATTGTAGGTCCCTTTGTATGTAAAAGAAATTAACACACCAGCATACATTGTTGAGAAGTTGGCCCTGGTTCACCTCGAACTGTTGCGCCACTCTATTTATTTATTTATTTAATATTATATAAAAAATATGTTTTCCATGGCCAATAAAAAATATGTCGAAGCAGTGTGATATGAATAGGAGGCATGTTGCCTCCGCAGCCCCCTGCTAGAATTTTCTTTTACCCTCCTGTCGGTGGCGCATGGAGACGTTCTCATTGTTGTGAAATCATTTTCCAGAGAAAAGTTAAGTTTTTTCTTCCCATCAATGGGCTATAACTTCACTCCGAAAAAGTGAACTTATTTCTCACTGGTGGTGAATTTATATGTATTTCCCACTGATGGTGAAGTTATTTCCCATGTGAAGTTATCATGTGAAGTTGAAGGCCTCTTTTTTAACTGAATAAGGGTCTAACCATAGCTATCATTGGAAAGCATCATTGGAACAAATCAGTGGAATCGGTTTTGTCTTCGTTTTCTTCGAGTCATTCAAACAATGTCTTCGGTTTTCTGACAAGTCATTCATAGCAATCATTGAAATTTTCGGCCAGTGCCAACAAACACCTACAGGCGCTTTAGGTTGGACTTGATCAGTGAAAGGAAAACTGACAGTTGAGAATAGAAAGAGAATGGAATGCTTTTCAGTGGAACGATTTAGTCGCAAAAACACAAATCAAAATCAGCTGTTCCTTGAAATCGATTTCTGTCAGTGAAATAGTAAAAGCGAGTTCACATAAAAGTTTTAACGCAATATACATATGTATTTTTGTTACGGAAAAAATTCTGCAACTCATAAGCTTCATTTTGATACCAATAACAGCCAACATTGTTTGCTCAAACGTCTAAGAACATAAAAACAAATTTTTTAATGATGCAATCCGATGATAGCTATGATTATCGGATCACAGGGGTCAATTGTGATGGGGTATATCTAACGATTCGCCTAAGCGCATTGTAATCACTCACTAGCTTTTCCTAAATTAGGCTTAGGACCAGTCAGAATTACGTTTTTCTGAAAAATTCAAGGTTTTTCAAAATTCAAAATTTTTTATGACAAACGCGTAGAAATAAGTATTTTATATATAACGCATTAAGTAAAAAAATTCAATTTGGAATAAAAGTATTGAATAAAATGCATTTGAAAAATTACCTTTAGTTCGATTTAATGCGATTTTTTTTCTATTTTATATCTTACAATCACCAAGAGATGCTTATTGTCATATTTCAGTCTCTTACGACGTCTTACAGTTTTGAAAGCACTGGAGGTAGTGGAAGTTGCACACTCATACCGATTATGAGCGCGTGTGTTGGCGGACAAAAAAAAATTTAATACTTCGCATGACAATGAAGTATTTATATTTAATACTTCAATGCCACACTTACAAAACAACCACGGACGCACCTGGCTTATGGCTTATTCAACTTAAAGTTCGGTCTCGATTGTATTTATGATCTTAAGGTCTATGGGGTCTACCATTATTATTTCACCGTGTTACAAACTGTATAACAAACTTAATACCTATACCTCCTATCGTATGGGATGGGGTAAGAAAAGAACGAATCAGCGCCGACAAAAAATAAATACTTATATATTCTATATGGATGTGTAACGTCACAGGTACCTTCCTATAGCCTGACATTATGATTGTGATTGTAGGAATAGAGTAAATCAATCGATTTGCGATTAGCTTTAATGTGACCGAGTTTTTATGACTTAGGGACAGCGGATGGTGTTTCAATATCGAAGCTGGTATAGTAATGGGTCATGTTGTCTCACACTTCGAGTATAGATACCATTTGGAGAATATTTAATTTCATGTAAGGGAAAAGTGCTAACATTGAGAAAAGTAGAATCCGTGCTGCTTTTATCTGAAAGCATGTAGAGTCATTTGGGATAAGAGTGCGCAGTGGGTAAGAGTACGCAGTGCTATTTCCTCGGTTGTTAAGAAAATTTAACAAAATATTTGAATGCACAACTGAGTGCCTTGTCGAAAGACACCCAAAAAATAAGCTATGGAGAATCTTAAAATAGTGCCTTAAGTAAGAAACCGAAAAGAAAGAAACAACCAGTTTTGTTAAAAAATAAGTTGAAAAAGTTTGTTTGCTTAGGCCACTTTAGAAAACGAAAATGCCCGTTTGTGCTATTTATTTATAAACTTCATATATTTTTACTTAATTTGAGGCAAAAAATAATTCTTTGTCATCACGATATTTTAAGTTTTTGCAATAAGAAAAAAAACTAGGGTCTACTAGGGTAAGAGTGCGCAGTGTGTTTTATGTCATACAACAATTGATTGGAAAAGACTGCGAAACAACTAAACATGAAATTCTCGGTGAAAATTATAATGCGTAGATGTAGGTTGACTGATGCCGATGAGTATTTGTGGGATATGTGTGTGTGTGTGAGCATAGTAAACATGAGAAAAAATATTAATTTTTTGAGAGACTAGAGTTAGAAACAAGTCAAATCGGTTTCAGATAAATGGACTCAGAATTTTGTTAAGAGAGAAGGTGTGTAGATGCACGATGGAATTTCGTGGTCAAATTTTTTTTTACACATGCACTGCTTCGAGACCTTGAAAGAACAGATATTAAGTTCCAAGTTCCTAGCTTAAAATTTAAGGCCTATAAACTACCGACACACGGATGGACATGGCTCATACGACTAACAATTTGGTCTCGGTGATTATTTCTCTATGTTACAAACTATCTAACAACTACCCCCTTCGGGTAGGGGTTAGAATATACCCGAGGTAAGGCATGCCTGTCGTAAGAGGCGACTAAAATCCACCCTCCGTATGCCGAGCGCGTAGCGCATACAAACCATGCAATGGACAAAACGAACGGAAGTTATACCCCAGGTGGTAATCCAGCATCACTGGCAAATCCACCCTCTTCGGAGGTAGGCTCTGCGGATTCTGGGGAGAGCCATTTACTGCTTTCAAATCCCTTTATGAAGGAACCAAGGGTACCTCGATCACCACCACCTAGATCAATCATCTCCGGGAAAGGAAGTCCGCCGGTTAATCGGGATTCAGCGAAAACTAAATGCCTTGAAGCGGAAAACAACGAACTCCGCGCTAAGCTTAAAGATATGGAACATCTCTACCATGAGCTCAAAACGAAAAACGAGGAAAGAAAACGAGGCTCTTAGGAATCCCCGTGATACTACAAAACATGAGGACACGCCGAAGCGTCAAAGCGAATACGTGACAGACAGAGAAGAGCTTGTACGTGAAACTGATCCGGCTCTTAAGAAAAGATCTACCAAAAAACGAAAAATTGGGTCTTCGCCAGTAGTTGAGGCCGTATATAAACAAGATGAAACACCAACCGTGCCAAAAAAAAGCAACAGCGAAAATTGAAGAAAAAATTCGCCGACCGCCTGCAATAAATGTCGTTGGGGTCGCAGACTACGGAAAGCTGCGAAGTATCTTAAAAAATACTCTGGGGACGAAGTATAATTTAATTTCTCTTCGAAATAATGTATGGAAAGTCGATGACTCTGATGCCTATCGCGCACTTTCGCAAAAATTAAATACCGAGAATGAAAAATGGTATTCTTACGAAAACCAATTTGAGAAGCCGCTTCGGGTTTTCGCTAGGGGACTTCATCCAACCTGCACGAAGGAAGAAATTGTTGAAGATGTTCAAGCCCAAGGCTTTGAACATACTCAAGGAAGAAAAACAACGTACGGAAGGAGAAAAAGACACCATGGTCAAGCGCGGTCTTCCTATTTTCATGCTGACGTTCGATAGGATTGAAAACATAAACGAAATATATAAAATAAAAACAATCCTAAATATCAGGGTACAAATTGAGCCCAAGCGAAAAGGCAACAGACACCTCAATGTACCTCAATGTAAGCGATATCAAGGCTTCCGACATACTCAAGCGTACTGCCAAAAAGAAGCGCGATTGTCAAATGCCCCAGCGACTTGCGCCAATTGTAATGGAAGTCAACCGGCTAGCTACCGAGGTTGCGAAATCGCAATAAAGCAACAAAAACGTCACGAAACTGTTAAGCAACATATTGTAGATAGGGCCACAACCCCAAAACGTTCTAGAGCTGACAAGCCGAAAACTCCAAAATCGGTCAGAAATACGCGATTGACAAGGAAAAAAATACAAACTCCGCAAGAAAACGTCGCCGGTCCAAGTACAAAGGGAAAATCATCACTCATCGCTGATGTCGCGTCACACAAAAGCAAACCTCCAGAACCTGCCACAACACATTCGGCATCTCAAATATTATTTATGATATTGGAAAAGCTTGAGCAACAAACTAAAGTTAATCAAGTAATATTTGACAAACTGACCGAGCTCAAGTTTAAACCTCGCAAAAAGAATAACAAATCATGAATAGGAAGCTCATTAACATACTTACATGGAATACAAATGGTCTTTTAAAGAAAATCAACGAACTAGAAGTTTTTCTACGGAAGAAAAATATTGACATATGCCTGATTTCAGAAAAACACTTTAAGAAGGGATCCGGACCCAAAATTAGAGGTTACATCGACTATCACGCGCATCATCCATCAGAAAATTCGAGAGGCGGATCCTCTCTCTACATCAAAGACTGCATTAAGCATTACCAAAACGAAGAAATTGAACTTGGCTCTATGCAAATAACTTCAGTCTCGATAAAAATAAGTCACCTAGATTATAATATCGCCTCGAGTTTTTTTCCTCCACAGTATAGGCTAGCGGGCGATGATCTTACTCCCCTCTTTGACTTACTTGGGTCAAATTTTATCATCGGCGGGGACTTTAATAGGAAAAACACCTTTTGGGGATCACGGTGCAATTCAAGAAGAGGTAGAGTACTCTTCAAAGCTAGCATGAAACGTGGCGTGGTTTTCCTTTCGACGGGAAAGCCAACGTATTGGCCAACCGACAGAAACAAAGTACCTGACCTTGTCGACTTCTTTATCGCAAAAGGGGTCCCTCGCCACCTCACAAATGTAGAAGAAGGCTATGATCTCTGTTCGGATCACTCGGCAGTCATTTTGAAAATCGGCGCAAGTCTAGCAAAAAATGAAAAAGCGCCTAGGTTAACTAATAACGACACCGACTGGAATGGCTTTAGGAAATACCTCTACATGTACCACTTACAAACGCTTTAGAAATAGAAGACGAAGTCGATAAACTTAGAACTATTCAAAACGCTGCTTGGAACAATACTTCTTTCCGGAAGAATGGAGTATGGAAAAGCGGATCAATGTACCCGCGCGAAATTGAAGAGCTCATACGCGAAAAGAGAAAGGCTCGAAAGAGATGGCATTTGTCTCGAGCTCCTCCTGATAAAACCATTCTCAATGGGTTATCTAACGACTTAAAGCACTTACTTCAAGATTTTAAAAGTCGCGAGATTACTAACTACCTACCTCGAAAACTTGACTGCCGATAGAGGGTCAAACAATTCACTTTAGAAAGCCGTGAAGTCCATTAAAAAGCCCATAGTACCCTCGGCGCCAATAAGAAAAGATAACGGTGAATGGGTAAAAGGCGACAAAGAGAAGGCAGGATGTATTTGCAGAACATCTAGAAGAAACGTTCAAACCGTTTGACGGGGAGCCGTTGGTTGACAATCTGTATCTCAATGGAACTAGACAATTATCGAATGAAAACCGTGTCACTGTCTGAACTTCAAACAATCCGAAATTTGAAGAATAACAAAGCTCCAGGCTACGACCTAATTACTGGGGAAATTTTGAAGGAGCTACCGAAAAGAGCGTCAAGCTTCTCTACATCATAAACGCATCAATGAGAATTTCATACGTTTTACGGCAATGGAAAGTCGCAGCGGTAATAATGGTTCCGAAACCAGGGAAATGCCCGAACAACAAAAAATCTTATAGAACAATTTCGCTTTTGGCGATTATATCTAAAGTCTCCGAGAAACTTCTGCTTAAACGACTGCAACCAATAATTGAAGAAAGACGATTGATTCCGGATCACCAATTCGGCTTTAGGGTCAAACATTCAACAATTGGCCAGGTCTATCGAATAACTAATGAAATTGAGAAAGCCTTAGAAGCGAAAATGATATGTTCTACCGCTTTACTTGACGTATCCCAAGCCTTTAATAAAGTTCGGCACGAAGGCCTAAAATATAAGGTACGGAGAGTTTTGCCGGAAAAAATGTATGAACTCTTAGAGTCTTATCTTGACAACCGACTATTTCGAGTGAGATACGGGAGCGAATACTCAGAATTCAAAGAAATACAAGCCGGCGTTCCACAAGGTAGTGTCCTCGGTCCAACACTGTTTTTAATTTTTACAAGAGATGTGCCTCAAGTAGAGACAACGACTGTAGCCACGTTCGCTGACGAAACAAATAATCCGAACTCTGGATCAGACAAATCTTGCACGCCGACTACAGCGAACAAGACCGTTGGATCTAGCGTCGTAAGAGGAAACCGCACATAATGACGGTATAGCAGGTGCTTTCGTTGGAAGGTAGCCTGTCAAACGCGATTACTATACAGAAGCATGAACTACTTGTTAAGGAAACTTAGTCGTAGTCTTACAAAGATTGGGAGGTTTTTTTAGTGAGTGAATCTCACACTACTATGAGCACGCGCGTTCGATTCTTATAGTGCCTATAAGGGTTTTTACCTACCCACGGAAAAAAAAAATTACAAACTATGAATCAAACTTAATATACTTCCTTTCCTATGGGAGTATAGTTAACAAGTGCTGTGAATTGCAGTCGCCTGGATTTAAAGTCGTTCATGGAAATATGGAAATATGAGTTGGAAATAAATATGATATTGATTGAGCTAAAATGATTGCCATTTGATAGCCAATATATCCATTTTTTTTTAAGGAAAGCTTTACGTCTGCATAGCAGTTCTCAAGCTAGTTTTGAAAAAATTGGTTGCAGAAAACAGAAACGTCCGGAAGATATTCATCCGGGAATAGGAGTTGAAGTGAGCCTCCATTGCTGAGATGTTTAAATTAAACGGCTATAGTGCGACAATGCGAAATCCCTGAAAATAGACCGATTTAATCTTGTAGAATCATATAGGGGTATATAAAGTTTGTTGTATAGTTTGTAACGCTGTAAAATAATCACCGTAGACCTTTAAGACCTTTTAGAGATATGAATGGGACCGACAGGAGAATCGATTAAGCCATGTCCGTCCGTCCGCCCAAATGTAAACAGCTTTTAGGCACTAAATTTTAAGCTAGATAGCTGACAGTTGGTGAGTTGGCTGGAAGTCCAGTTCTTCAGATCAAGTTTGAAAATTAGCTGAATCTGCCAACAGACACGCCCACTACAGGCGACCAGCTCTACTTTAAAAAAATACTTTTTTCAAATTTTAGCAATGTTACAATAGTGCTTGTGCACTCGTTTTTTGGCATGTAACATTGCTGTCTTTGGGATTGCAGAAAATGTTTTCCTTTTAATTGACCCATTTGGAATTTATCAGTTAAGGGCCTTTTTCCTTCAAAAACGGGCGGGGCATCAATGTGTTCATATTTTTTATAAGATGTGGTGCACCCACTGACATGCCCACTTTACTAATTGGCCTGAAAAATCAAAGTTGTCGGAGGAAGCTGTAATTCGGTGTGCGTTATCCCAGTTTAGGTGTGATTAGCATTTCACAAAAAAAAGCAAAAACCGCCCTCATCTAATAAACGGTTTTTACTCGATATACAGTAGAGCCCTGAAAAAGTTAAGTTCTTAATTTTGTGGGTGCTAAAGTTTTGCGAATTCTTATTTTGCCAAGAAATTGAGGAAATTTGCTTGCTTTGACCTGACATTTTGCAGTCACATTCAAAGCCATACTGGAGATCAAAAACAATACAAATTGGAATGTGATGCGCACACAAACCTACGCATTTCCATGAGATTCAAAACGGTAAATGCCGATTGCATTCGTGGCTCATGGTTTTTTTTTTACTATTCTACGTACAGAACTACATAATAAGGAGCAGCATTGGAAAACAACTTAAAACGAAAACGACTTGCAAAAGCTAAGTCAAAACTTAACTTTTTAGAAACTTTTCCGTCTTAACTTTTTCGAGTCCTTACTGTATTTGTTTGAAATCCAAAAAACTTTCACTATAAAATGTTCAAAAAATGTGCGTATGCTATCAACTGAAATAAAAAAAATTTTGCCACACCCACTTTTTGGGGCGTTGTTAGGTATAAACCAAATTTTTTATATAGCAAGTGGAAAAGTGCAACATTGCGTATGGAAAAACTTTATACTAGGTGGTTGCATACATTTCGGCCTAAAACTCCGCCTTTTGAACTCAAAAAATCACGTTTTTCAACGCCACGCCCACAATAGTGGGTGGAGGCTTATACTATATATACAAAATAGTTAGCAAATGCTAATATCGTAATATATATATTCGTAGTATAATTTTTAGTCAAATTTCGTATATATGTATTTATTGAAAAACATTCATTTTAAGCTAAAATCCCTTAAAAAAGTGGGCGTGGTCAATGAAAAGGGAAACATTTTCTGCTACCCCAAAGACAATGTTACTTACCAAAAACGAGTGCGCAAGCACTATTGTAACATAGCTAAAATTTTAAAAAAGTATTTTTATTTTTTTAAAGTAGATCTGGTCGCCTCTAGTGGGCGTGTCTGTTGGCAGATTCAGCTAATTTTCAAACTTGATCTGAAGGACTGAACTTCCAGCCAACTCACCACCTGTCAGCTATCTAGCTTAAAATTTAATGCCTTAAACTTGTTTACATTTGGACGGGCGGGCGAACATGGCTTAATCGATTCTACTGTTGGTACCATTCATATCTCTAAATGATCTTAGGGGTCTACGGTGATTATTTCCGTGCGTTAAAACTATACATCAATCTTAATATACCCTGGGTAGGGTATAAAAATGCAATCAAAGCGTGTAGGCTTACCACATCTCATAAAAAAAATGAACACAAAAAGCAATGTTATTGAAAAGGGATTGATGCACCGCCCCTTTTTGAAGGAAGGAGGCCCTTAACTGCTAAATTCTAAATACAATTAAAGTTCATAGAAACTAAAATTTAACAACCAAGATTTATGACGTAATTCGGAGCTTGACAGTGGTCAATTGGGATGGGTTATCCAACGATTCGCCTAAGCGGATTGTAATCCTCCTACTAGTTGTTTTTTGTTTTAATATCATCGGGTGTGGGGATACTCACAAGCCCCCGGTTGTCAGAAAATGTATTCGATGTCATTCCGTTAGGTGGAAGGATTCTGATCTTAAAGCTTAAGCTTGAACGATCGACTCTGGCTCTGGTTCAGGCTTATGCACCAAATCGAGAGTCAGAGTATGAGTCCTTCTTGAACGAAGTTGATGCTGCCCTGGACAGAGTGGCAGAAATGGACTTCTTTCTCCTGATGGGTGACTTCAATGCACATGTGGGTACAGACGACAGTACTTGGAGGAGTGTGATTGAGAGGCACGGTGACCCGGATCAAAACAGGAACGGAGGGAAGTTGTTGGACTTTTGCTGTGCATATGGCTTGTCCATCATGAACACCTTTTTCCCACACAGAGACATTCACAAATACACATGGTACAAGCACAGTTCAAATCAGAAGTCACTAATTGATTTCTTTGTTGTACAATCGTGTGTTCAAAGAATGATTTGTGATGTTCGAGTTTTCAGGGGAGCTGAGTTGTCAACTGATCACCACTTAGTGCTGTGTAAATTGTTTTTCAGTGACAGTATTCCTTTGCCAACCAGGCGAAAACCAAGACTGGTGACCCGCATACGATGGGAAAGGTTGCAGGATGCTGACTCTGATTTCAGAGAGCGTTTTACACAGCATGTTTCGGAGAAGTTTGAACAAATTCCAACTGATCTTTTGAATGTAGAGGAGGAATGGCACCTGTTTTTATCGGCAGTCATTGCCTCTGCAGGAAATGTTTGTGGAGTGAAGCGGCTTGGGGTAGCGGCTGGTGGTGAGAAAAGAACTGCTTGGTTTAAAACGCCTGGAGTTCAAAAAGCCATCAGAGAGAAGAACAGAGCCTACATTGCGTGGATCCAATGTAGAAACTCAACTTCTCGAGCCCGGTACAATGAGGCGCGAAGGACTTCCAATCTGGCAGTCAGAACAGCCAAGGAACAGTCATGGAAAAAGTTCGGCGAGAAGTTGGAGCACGATTACAGATCTGCAAACAAGATATTTTGGCAGATTATTCGCCGGCTCAGAAGAAGGAAGTTAAATATCATTCAAGGGGTTAAATCCAAGGACGGTACACTTCTTTCAAATGAGAGCGATGTCTTGCGCAGATGGAGAGAGCACTTTTCGGAGTTGCTCAACCCCCAACAGGGCACTGAAGATGGCATTCCCACTGCTGACAAGATAAGGGCGGAGAATAGTCAAGTAGACGATGTCACTGAAGCGATTAAATCGCTAAAAGTTGGCAAGCCTGCTGGAGTTGACGAAATCCGGCCAGAAATGCTCAAGGCAATGGGTGAAGAGGGTGTTAAATGGCTAACATGTGTCATTAAGGTGGCCTGGGATAGCGGGAAGGCACCTAGCAATTGGCAAACGGGAGTTATAGTGCCCATTTTCAAAAAAGGGAACAGGAGAGATTGCGCCAACTATAGGGGCATATCTCTCTTGAGGCTTCCGGGAAAAGTATTCGCGAAGGTGTTGGAAACGCGTTCCAGAGCTGTAATCGAGCCTTTGTTACGGGAAGAACAGTGCGGCTTTTCGGCTGGCAGAGGCACAACCGACCAGCTTTTTACTCTGAAGGTTATTCTTGAGAAGGCCTGGGAATATACCAAACCGGTCTATGCGTGTTTTGTAGATCTGGAAAAGGCGTATGACCGAGTCCCTCGGAATACACTGTGGAGAGTTTTTCAGGACTATGCGCTGAGTGGGCCTCTTCTGAGAGCCATTCAGTCTTTGTACGAAAACTGCAGAAGCTGTGTACGGATAAATGGCGTCAAATCCGGTCCTTTTGATGTGCGCGTTGGACTTCGCCAGGGCTGTGTTCTGTCGCCGCTCCTTTTCATAGCATATATGGACTGGATGGTGAAGCGCAGTCTTGGCGAGCAATGTTTCGAATCGGCTGGCATCAGGATGAGCCATCTGCTTTTCGCAGATGATTTGGCCATCCTTGCATCATCCAAAGAGGAACTTCAACGAGCACTGGATAGGTTTGTAGCCGTCTGTGGTGATGCTGGGATGAAAGTAAACGTGAACAAATCGGAAGTGATGGTTGTTTCCCGAACTCCTGTGCAGTGTACCCTGCACATAAATGGAGTTCCATTAAAACAGGTGGAGGAGTTTAAGTATCTCGGGGTCTTTTTCACGAAGGATGGGAGGAGTGATACTGAGTTGTCCGTAGAATTAGCCAAGCTGGAGCAATAGTAAAGGAACTGCGCCGGCCGGTCATCAGGAAAGCTGAGCTTGGAGTGAAAGAAAAGATCTCAGTTTTTAATTCAGTGTTCGTTCCGACCCTCATCTATCGTCATGAAATTTGGGTAATGACCGAAAGAATTAGATCGTGGGTACAAGCTGCCGAAATTAGATTTCTGAGGTGCGTTGCTGGTGTTACTCTAAGGGACAGAGTGAGAAACGTCAGTATTCATGGGAATCTTAATGTTGAGCAGCTACTTCTCCGAACCATCGATTCTTCGATGGTTTGGACACGTTGTTCGCATGCCCCCTGACAGACTTCCTAGACAGGTCATGCTAGCCGAGATGCGAGCGCGTCGCCCCCTGGTAGGGCAAGAAACAGGTGGTGGGATCAGGTAAAGAACCTCTCTGAGTCCCGCCTGGTTATTGCGCCGGAGTCTCTTGAGTTGGTGGCGGAGGATCGAGAAAGATGGAAGGACCATTTAGCCACCCTCGCTCCGCTACCCTTTTAAAGTATAAGCGGCATTCGAAAATAATGATGATGATGTTGTTTAGTATATTTTCGACTTCGTTTTTCTTCTTTTTTTTTAAGATGATTTCCGATTTATGGAATTTTTTCAAGCGCATCTTGATAACTCATTTATTTCGCTTGTATAATATAAATAGAATATTTCGAGTGCAATTTTAGGAAGATGTTCATTAGATGCTGCCATTGCAATGTAGTAAATAAAGGGGACATTTTTTACTGTTTGGCCGGTATTCGGGTTTTAAATTCTTAGAATGCATACATACATTTCCGTTAATTTTGCTCAAGGTACTATTTATATTTTTTTACAAGTTTACTGTACTTACTGCCCAACATTAAGCTTAGGTTCTTAAGTTTTAATTAAAACGCAGGTTGGCACTACCATTTTAATAAATCATTCAAAATGGTTTTAAGCATATCTCGGCAACCACTAAATATTTCAGCGCCTCTATATTTTAAAAATATATTTAAAAAATTGTTCATGTCCGATATTTTTTTCAAAACGGTATATATTACCGTTATCGAGATAGTGTGGGAGGACACGCGGTTTTTTTTACTTTTTTATGAATTTATTTTTGTTTTAAAATCCATAAAACGTCTATTCGGAATCGTTTGTTGAATACCGTTATATATTTTATGATTTTCATAAACTTTGCGCTAGCAACCATTACTTTTTTCTTATACTCAGAGCACAGGTTTTTTAGTTATCGGTTAAAAACTGCGTTTTTTAATTCTTTTCTAAACCGTTTCAGAAAATTTGAAGCTAGAAAGGCCATTTTTGAAAGATCTTAAAAGTTTTAAAATTTTCTTCATACGTTTTATATACAAACCAATAATTTTTGAAATGTTTTTGAAGTTTTCGAGCTAAATCTCAGAATTTAGCTCGAAAACTGAGCTAAAGCTCAGAATCTGCTAAATATTCGAATTTCAATGATAGTTTTTAAGAAGAGGCCAAAACACTTTTTATCTTTTTTACCATCAATATTCAAGCTGTACTTAAACTGTGTGGTTATAAAAAAGTGCTCTTTTATGCGTTCTCATTTTTGTCACGGATTTTATATTTGTACCAAGCTTCATCTTTCTACGACTTACCGTTCAAAAGTTACAGGTGCGGACGGAGAGACGGACGCACGGACAACGGAGTGATAAGAGCGACCATAAGAGGTCCTTTTTCCATTTGGGACGGACCGGTAAAAATCTGAGAATTATTTGTGATTTTCAAAATCTTTTTTTTTTTTTTCTATGAAATGATAAAAATATGCAAACGGTCAATCTCTATTAAAATTTCTTCCTACGTTGGACCGTCACAAGAAATAATTTTACTAAGCCTCGCGTTCAGGATACTGTCCTAGTAGCACACTAATTGGCATTAAGCGCGATTATACTTTTTTTCGATTTTTTTCTACTTCTTTTTATCCTCCCTGCTGGGGTTACACTGTCCCACTGATCGCACCGCTCAAGAATAGTGGGACAGTAGCTGGCACAATCTAGGCACACAACTGCTTACTGGGACAAGAACCACGTTGCGCATAAAATGCGCCGGTGAACACTACTCAACAGAGTGCAAAATAGACGAGAAAGTCCCAGCAGTTTGTCCAATTACAACGGAAACCATCCAGCATTTGCTGGGATTTATCAAGAATGCGAAGTAGCCATTGAGCCAAAGAAAGGGGCGAGAACGTCTTAAGGAAAATATTCAAGTCTAATCTCGATTCTATATATTCATAATCTAAGCAGTGCTGGAGGCACAGCGGCTGAGCCAGCTGATTCCACTTTTTTTCACCGAAGCATTACCTTTGTGCTCTCCAGCCTGGGGGAAAACCGATGCTCCAGCTGTCTTAGCACTCCCCTCGACCTAATTCATTCCCTTTAATCTGCATTAGAAATGACGGTGGCATGCACAGCGGCAGAGCCAGCTAGTTAAAACGCTTACCATCGCCGAAGCAATTCCCTTGCTTTCGCCAGCCTCGTAGATAACTTCGACTGCGGATGTTCTAGCCGTCTCAGAAATCTCCTCGGCCTGCCTAACTGCCCTTTAAAATTAAATTACCGGCGAGAGTTCCAGCCTGCTTACTAGTGAAATCGCAATCGTAAGGGGGTAGTGAGTATTCTTTCGAACTCCTTACTATCGCTAGCATAAAGCCCCGTCTCATCCAAAGACCCTACCAGGAGAGAGATGAATGAACCCGTTAATCTGCAGATTACCTTATAGTTAATAGGCATGCACTTAACTCCGCACATTAACGGTAACATAACAGACCGTATGGTATGAACTAAGGGGCCTGTTACGCCATCACAAAATAACTTCCTAGGTAGTAATACAACAAAATCTGCTCATCAAAAAAAATATCTTACTGCAAACAACTCATGGAACCTTTTATTTACTTTTTAACTTCATAAAACTTAAGCCTTTTAGCAAATAAGTAAAAAAGAAACAATCCCATCTTGCTTCAAGGTCAACTTTAGTTTCTATTCAAAAGACAGGCGAAATGTCCTTTAAGTGTCTCCACAGCCTACCGCTTTTTGTATTTCTCGAAGTAGGTGCCAGGCCGCATCATAAACGCTTGACACAAACACATTTGAAACAAGAGATTTGCTGAGATACAATCCCTCATCCCTTTAAGCTGCAAGTAAAAGGTATAGTAAGTATCTAATACCGGCTATTTCGCCTAGTGTATGCAAACACACCAACGTGCTTTTGATTTAGCTGTGTGCAGCTGCACAACGACTACATTGTCCATGCATCAGCCAGCCTTCATAACTGAAAAAGTGAAATTCGCCAGCCTTTAGCATTTAGCTGGCATCTTGAATACGTTGCAATCTATACCAACCGCGTGCCTGCGAAACATCCTTATTCCCACACTTAGAGAACATCATCGAGCGGAGCGAGAAAAGGGTGGGATTAGTATGCCTAAGGTTGAACGGTAGAATCTTGCATCTTATGAAACATAGTAGACATTTTATAACATGCTCGGATCGATACTTTGGGCTTCGGGGTGAAAGTTACATAACGACTTTTGTCGGTGACCGGGGGCTGAGTGGCAATGAAACACGCTCTCAACGTGTAATGCGCGCGAGAATCGAATTCCGACCGCATTCCTGGGCCGTTGCTAATTGATTCGATTGCAAGTTTAATTAAACGACATTTCTACTTCGGTGGAAATAAATTGTACAAAAAGTCATAAGATGACCATGGAGCAACGCTAAATGAGCAAAAGTTATCCTCAGCCTCACAGTTTATATTTGCTCGACATCTACAAAACATCTGGCGTATGTCTATACGTAATAAATATTTCCGACTGAGTGTCGGGGTGATTTGTTTACACAACAATGTATTTTTAAAAACATGCTCATTATGTAAAATGCGTCCCGTTGATTTGAAATCAAATTTATCTGAGTTAACTCACCTTACGATACCTTGTATTGGCTCCGTCAGCATTACCACTTTCAATGACTTCAATCTCGTCCGCTTTCGAGTGTGGTCCTGCACCGCCGACGCTGCTCTTAAAGGACATTTGCTTTTGCAATAGAGCTGTATTGCAACCTCCTGTCGGGTTTGGTATTCCACATCCCCCACCATTACCACCAGCACCACTTCGACCATTTGAAGCGGCTGTAATGCCACCTCCGATAAGATTCCTCGATGTTATGTCCACAGTCATAGTGCTTTCGTAAGAATTACTTTGCACTTACCATGAACTTAGGCATATTTAAATTTGTAATATATTCTACTCGAACTTCCAATCTAGCCTCGAAAAACACTGCCAACACACACTAAACCGCGATCAATCCCTAGGGATAAACATTACATACTCTTTTGCTTTCGGATCCTTAAAACTTCAAAAGCAATGTAGAAAACCGATGAATTTCATTGAATTTTCATTTACCTAGCATCACAGAAACGTTTCACAGTCCTTTTATTGATCACCGTACGACCGAAAAAAAAAAATAATAAATTAATAAAAAGGAATACGGATACAGAAGACAGCGCACAGAATGTACCGGACCGAGTAGTTTTGCATTTGTGAAAAGTGAGAACAATAACTTCAGAACACTGAGAACTTTTATGCTGCTATGCTGACCCCCTTCTGTGTTTGAAGCAAAAATTGACATTTATCAACGCATATTGACTTATGGAGGATGTAAATCGCAAACTCACCATTTTCAGCTGTTCATGGCTGCCAGTGGCTGTGGAACTTAAAGGATTTTAGGTAGTGCAAAATGTCAAGAGTAGCGGCGCTGAAGTAGAGCTTTTCGGTGTGGTGAACAGGATAGGAATGTGTAAAAAGCTTCTTTTGTGTGGTGTGCGTCCAGGGTGCGATGACTTTACTATCTACCAAATACTTCCACTAAAAAACAGTGCTCCTTCTATCAAAGCTTTAGTATGTAAGCGAGAAAAAGAGAACACGACAGTTTTTTTTTTTTTTCGTCTGATTGGAAAAAGTTTGTGGAATTATTGAATGCATATTAAAAAGCTACTTTCGGTTTGGCACTATCCCGTTACGTAATGTGAAATTTGCAGCTTGCAGGCCTATTTAAATTGGCGACTGTAAACTGCAACTGCTTTCTACAGCCGACGTATTATGCGGCAGTGATTCTAACATCAGACGGCTCAGTGTAAAACCAAGAGCAGTTTTAATTTTACAGTCATATGTAAAAGGTATTATTAAGGCTTAACTACATTCAAAAAGTAAAGCCTTAACTACATTCGGCAAAAAGTAAAGTGTGTGCACGAAAATGCTTTTTCTCTTTTTGCACCTGAGAGAAATCTGTAGTTTTCTCTCAACTTTTCAAAAAGTCCAAGTTCACAAAACAAACAAAAACAAGTGGGAAAGTGCAACTGTGCGTATGCAAAAGCTTCAGTCCATTTAAGACGGATTGCAAAATACCCGACCATACAAAAAAAAAAAACTGCCACGCCTCCAAAAAGGAGGGCGGGATACAAAAATATAACTGTTGAATGCTTTATACTAGGTGGTTGCATACATTTCGGTCTAAAGCTCAAAAAATCACTTTTTTTAACGCCACGCCCACAAAAGTTGGCAGAGGCACATACTACATGAAAGTTAGAAAATGCTAATATCTACAACTTTTGTCATATAATTTTTAGTCAAATTTCATATATATTTATTGAAAAACAGCCATATTAGGCTAAAATCCCTTAAAAAAGTGGGCGTGGTCAATGAAAAGGCTAAAAAATTTTGACCAGTTCAAAGACAATTACAAGGCATACGAAAAATAAATGTGCTAGCACTATTCTAACATAGCTAAAATTTAGAAAAAGTATTTTTTCAAATTAGAGATGGTCGCACATACAAGCCTGTAGTGGGCGTGTCTGTGGTTTTGCTTATTTTCAAACTTGATCTGGTCCAATGAACTTCTTTGTGCAAAAAATTATGTACTTGTATTTAAGAAAAATAAACCTAAAGCTTTACATCTGCAAGTTCGGTGTTGGAATAGCCTTGAGGTAAGGTATGCGTGTCTAAAGAGCCGTTTAAATTCAACTGGAAGATATAAGTGTGATGCTGACAAAATCGGTATGAGCGGCTTTTTGGTCGGCGTCTGTTGTTCAGGTCAGTAATTTATGGTTCAGATTAGGATCAGCCGAATATAAACCTGGCACCTGGGTATAAAATACAACCCACAAGTCTCCTACTGTCAGAAAATGTAATGGGGGAAGCAGTTAATATTGGTAATTTTTTTATGTGAATTGTTTACACGTACACTTTTTTACGGAACTAGCAGAAAAATCTTTGGTTCCTGTTAAAGACAAAGCAAAAACCAGAAAGAACTTAACTTAAACACATACACTATTCCTAAGATCAGCAACACTTTAAGAAGAGATATTTTTAACACGGCAAGTAAATTCTAACAATAATAGTTGTATTGTTTCTTTAAAATAATTCGTTCAGCCTGGAATTGATCCTAGACCATCCGATTGTTATCAATAATTATGCTTATGTATAAGTATGACAAAATAATGGCGACATGTGTTTGGATACCTTCTTTCATGTCACGTTTTGAGTCGATCAAGAACTTGAGTCTTTGAGTCTGCTAAGGTAAAATGAGATTTATTGAAATGATTTTGATGCTTATGGAATGGTCTTTTGTATAGTATTTCTAAAAAGTCTTCGAAATGAGAAAAAAACAGTAAGTAAGTGCAACAGTCCTCCGTTTTCGGCAGACACCTTGACGAGTGCGTCATTTTCAATGACGCCGGTGTGGAGGCTTAAGTTGTTTTTAATTAATAAAAACAACAAACATATCATTCGCCCACAAGCCTGTTGGGACTTTGAAAACAGCTCACCAACACAAAAGACAAAATACCGAAAGAGGAGAAGAGTAACGTAGTCAACGAAATCAAATGTAAAGGAAAACAAGTGGGTAAGTCGAAACGGATTGCAAAATACTCGACCATACAAAAAAAAACTGCCTTGCCTCCAAAAGGTAGGCGGGACATTAAAATATTACTCTTGAATGCTTTATACTAGGTGGTTGCATACATTTCGGTTGCATACATTTCACTGCGTTACAAACTATACATTAAACTAATATACCCTGGGCAGGGCCGGTTCGATGAATTTCGGCGCCCGGCGCAAAGCAATAACAGCGCCCTTCAAAAATGACGATGTAAGCAATATGAGTACCTACACATTTTAAAACCATCGAAAATCGAATTTTTTTTATTAATTATGTTTTTCTTCATTTCCCCATCACCCAAGGAGGTAGAATACCAATGCGTTTTTTTAGGTATCCCCAGAAGGCCTATTCCTCTATACAAAAAAAAAGAAAAAGCAAGGTTTACTTGTTAAAAAATTGCATGCATTAAAAATAAGTAAAAGAAACAACAACGCAAAAAAAATTACGAACGAATAAATATTAATTAAGTAAATTAAATACGTCCACGCAACTAGTAAATAAATAATAAACCATGCACACATATTATTGCACTTGCATTTTTTTTGGTAAAAAATTATTGCCCAATTAAAGAAAAAAGGTTAAAAAGGTAAAAGCTAAAATTAAATGACCTATGTACACATTTTAAAAGAATTAGGTTTCTTTAAGAAATCGTAAAAAATATATGAACTAAGGTAATTAATTAGGTAATTTACACAGACAAAAAAGAGTTTAAAATTAAGAAGAGTGTTGCCTTATGGTGCCTTGAACGTTATCTTACGGGCTTTTATTTTGGCAAAACCTTTCACTAGAAAATTACTGTCTAGCTCCGACATTATTTCTTTTTCAATTGATATGGTTGCCAAGGTTACCAATCGTTCCTGGGACATTGAAGAATGTAAATAATTTTTTATAATTTTCAGTTTGGAAAACGAGCGTTCTCCGGATGCTACAGTAACTGGTAGAGTTAAGACTATTCTCAGGGCTATAACAGTGTTTGGAAAAAGAGTCTCCATATTCCGGGTATGAATGAAGTTAAAAATGTCTATCGTGGAATCATTTTCATTAATCAAAGTTGACAACATGATAATTTCTCGATAAAATTCTTTGCCACTTATATCGGAACTGCCATTATAAGTTAAATTTTTATTCTAATTTTAAACAATCTTCAGCTGAAACTAAACTTGGATTTGATTTGAGCTTTCCGATATTGTAAACATATTGATATAATTCATTACCCTCACTACCTGACAGTTTTTTCTTTCCTGAACACATTATTGAGTCCCGACAACAAGGCAACACTTTTTTTTGAAAATTATTTTAACCGACTTGGCTCAGTCGTAGATATGTATCTACAGGAACTCTTTTTCAACACTTTAGAAATAAGCAATTACAAAAAATGAGACAATCTATGTAGGTATATACGTATTTACATTTAATTTTTACACTGACTGGGAGTTTTTATAGGTATTCTAAAAATTTAGCACAATTCAAAACAAATCTGTCGTCGTTAATACAAATATAGTTAAAAGTTTTTAAACATGAAATTGGAATTGCATCCGCATGCAAGAACACATATAGGTCCCACTAAATTTATTTTAGGTTACCGACAGTTAGGTATATTTTAATTACAATGAAAAACACTTTGTTACATTTGCACCGCTATCACAATCACAAACAAAACGCACAGAGCTAAAAAACAAAAATTTTGCATTTCGCAAAGAAAAACCCGCTGCCACTGATCAGACTCCCGCTACCGCTGCGCTATAATGCGTAGGTACTTAGGTATCCTTCGTGCAAAAAAAAGCTCTGACATAACATACACTCCGTTTCATTTGAATAGAATCAGCCTATTGGGAACTATTTTGCTCTTTTAGAGCTTTTGTTTCTACATTCTACCTACGTTAGAAATTTTTCTGTGGTATGAAAGGTTAGTTCATATTGTCCTCTCAATAAATGTACATAGATACATATTTCACTTCCGTAATCATTATGTTTTTGTATGCATTCGCTTACATAAGTTTGGTTACCTACCTAAAATGGCTAACGAAAATCAAGGTCAATAGAACAGGGTCAGTTGCAGTTGGGCTTAATTTCTAGAACTGTCTCTAAGAAATCGCAGCCGCAGTTTTAGAAACTTACCAATAGGTACATAGTAAAAGCAGAATATAACTTTTATTCCCACTCGTTTTTTTTTACCTAACTTTTCTGAAGCAATTTTAAATCATCAATAATAGCATAATAAAGCGTAACTAGGGTGAATTTATTTATTGAAAGTACACTATTAAATAGTATTGCGCAGGTTTTCCCTATTCAAAAGATACGAAGTGTAAATCACACAACCTTAAGCAGTGTGTTTTTTTGACTTGAGACACTCTACTCATGTGTATTGCCAGCTGAATTAAATTGACGGTAACAACATGTTTTCTTTCACATCGAACACGTCTGCATGAGTTCAATGGAACCTAATTTTATTTGTTGTAAATAGCTAGTATATGGCGCAGATTGCAAACTTTGCTCCAAAGGAAGTTAAATTTGTTAGTGTTTTCTTTGATTTCAGGAGCAAAATATTTGAATTCATGGCGCAAGATCTGTGACGTATGAAGCGGCATGATACAACTGCTCCGAAATCGTATACAACATGAAAGCCGTGGATAGATGTTATAGGTTCGATGAAAGGGTTTATTTAAATTATTTTTGGAAGAACAGCGTTACTTTGCAACTATGATATTGAAGTTAAAAAGGCTGTGGCTGATGTTTGGTATAAATGTTCATACTGGCCTGTATGTGTATATTATTATTTTATTATAAGGATGTAAACTATGCAGTGTTGCCGTGTTGCAATGAAGTTAGTGGGAAAAATATTTTGTGCTAAATTTAAAATATGTGTTTTAAAACACTGTTTTCAAAGCAATATTTGATGAATCTGTAAATTATTGCGCCTGATGCGGCTGCTCCAGCTGCTCCAATGCAAGGTCCGGCCCTGACCCTGGGTCGGGTATAAACAGACCAAGACTGTAATCTGGTGTATATCGGCATAAAGAAGCGGGCACTATGAGTGAGAGAGGCTGAACATCAAGCGGACATTAGACACGACTTCACCAACATCAAAATACTGGACGAAGAGAGAAACACCAACAAACGCTACGCACTGGAGAGCTTGCGAATCCTCGTCAAATATATAGGACAATAAACACGCACAAGGATAAAGAAAACATCAATACTAATTACAGTGCAGCCCTTTAAACAGAAATTCATAGTGCAATAATAGTAAAATAAATAAATAAGGTGGCGCAACAGCTCGAGGTGAATTAGGGCCAACTTCTCAACAATGTTTTCTGGTGTGTTAATTTCTTTACATACAAGGGGACCTACAATTTTTTGCCGAATCCGAACGGCACTTTGAGAAGTTTTCTGTACCAACTAGCAATGATGCTTCGGTTGGTACAGATTAATCTACATCATTCCAAAGCAGCCTCTGTTAACATTTTGCTCCGCCTTCAAGAAGGTGGAGAAGACGCTTCATCATCCAGGAGCCCTGGGTTCTATGTGATCATCAGTATCCAGGAGCCCTGGGTACTGATGATTACATAGTTGCGGGACTGAGGGCAAGAGATTGTGAGACCTTCTACGCAAAAATAACAGGTAAAACCAGGGTTCTTATTCTTGCAAAGATAAGCCTTCCCTTTTTCTTTTACCCAATTTTATCGAATTTCAGCGACTTTTTTTGCGACTTTATATGCTCTACGATGCGACATGACCCAGACCAGCGGAGATCATCCGCAACACAATAAGCCGGGCCGAGAGGTATGGACATCCTTTCGTGATCGGCTGTGATGCCAATGCGCACCATACTGCCTGGGACAGCAGTGACACAAATGATCGGGGTGATTGCCTTTTTGATTATATTATAGCTACTAACGTCATTATTTGTAACAAGGGATCAGATCTGACCTTTATCACAAGAAACAGGCAGGAAGTCATTGATGTGACCCTAGTCACGAGCTCCCCTAGCATAACTATCAACAACTGGATGGTATCAAGTGATCATTCTCCGATCATCGCTTCATACAGTTCGGTATTGACTTCAAACCTCCCGAAAAGTCCGTCTTCAGAAATCCAAACAGAACCGACTGGGAATCCTACAACACAAAGTTGAAAAGTTATCTGGAAAGCCTTACTCCTACTCAGCTGCAATCACCATCGGAACTAGACCTGATGGTGGGCAGGCTAACGGAGGCAATGAACATAGCTCTCCACAAAGCCTGCTCTATCAGCAGACACAGAAATGGGCAAGCCCCCATGGTGGAACGTTGAAATTAGTAGGCTTCGGAGAGAGAGCAAAACGCTCTAGGGACCTAGTACCAGCAAATTTAAGACAGAGATCAGGAAATAAAAACGTTCCTCTTGGCATTTTTTCTGTGAAAATATAGAGAAAACTAGTGATTCATCCCGGATCAGGAAGATTCTATCCAAATCTCCAGTCACTCCTAGCTACATTAAAAAGCCAGATGGAAACTGGACCATGTCCAGGAAGGAAACTCTGGACCTGATGGATACCCACTTTTTTGCAGCAAAGCAGGGACAATGTACTCTGAAATAAACCACGATAGTGTTCAATACACCGTACCCGAGGATTTTGTCACACCCAAGAAGATACAGTGGGCAGTGTATAGCTTCCTCCCGTACAAATCACCTAGACTCGATGGCATACTACCGGTGGAACTCCGACAAGGTGTCGGAATACTGAGTCCCTGGCTCCACACTATTTTTAGGAGTTGCTTAAACCTTGGCTATACACCCAAATCATGGAGGAAAGCCAAAGTAATGTTCATACCAAAAGCTGGTAAGATCTCCCATGCAACTCCTAAAGACTTTTGCCCAGCCTTTCTTCTGGTAAGATCTCCCATGCAACTCCTAAAGACTTTCGCCCAGCCTTTCTTCTTTCTTATTAAAGACCCTAGAGAGACTGATCGACGCACATATCAGAACCAACATAAACAGCAGTCTTCCATCAAGCTCCCAGCATGCGTACCGCAATGGAAAATCGGTAGAGACGGCCCTACACTCGTTGATTAGCATCATTGAGAAATTATTTGAGAACAGGGACCCTAGGATTTCACCCTAGTATCATTCACCCTAGTATCATTCCTTGACATTGAAGGAGCATTCAACAATGTCAGAACAGAAGCTATTACAGCTGCACTCCTCAACCTGAAGGTTGACAAATATCTCTGCAATTGGATCGAGGAAATGCTTAAAGGCAGACTCGTGAATGCCAAGTTGGGGGTACCCCACAGGGGGGGGGGGGTCCCATCGCCACTACTATGGCTACACGTAGTTAACGAACTACTCTTAATCCTAGAGAAAAACTGCCTTAAAGTCATAGCTTATGCTTACGATCTTACGATAGCGGTAACAGGCAAGTTTCTCCCCACTATTAGGGATTAAATGCAATTTGCTCTAAACAAATTCGCTAGGTGGACAGGTAGTGTCGGTCTCAGAGTGAACCCGGCAAAGACTGAATTAGTACTGTTTACAAGAAAATATGAAATACCTCCCATAACTCCACCAACACCGAAAGGCGTTGAACTGTCACTTGAAGATCACGCTAAATACCTGGGGGTTATATTAGATAAGAAACTCAGTTGGAAACTGAATATACATGACCGTGCAAGGAAGGCCTCTATTGCCCTGCAGGAAAATCCTAGGCCCAAAATGGGGACTCCAGCCCAGGATTGTGCAATAGATAAACACGGCAGTCGTTAGGCCCATTCTAGACAAGAGGCACTAGATAAGAGTTGCAATATTGCTATGTTACAGAAAGTTTAAAGACTATCCTGGATAGTGCTCTTACAACAACCCCCTCGGCTGCGCTTTATATAATGCTCCATCTTCTTCCCGTTGACATCTTCGGCAAAGTGATGGCAGCGAAATCAGCACTTAGGCTTAGGGAATTCTTGCAATTGTCTCGTGACAACATGGGACATGCTAGTATCCTGAATGGCCACGACACCATGTTTGGTAACTGGGACTATTTTGTCCCATACCTAGACTTCAACGTCAAAATCAAAACAAAAAATTTCCAACCCGAACCGCTTGGGAATCAGATGAAGCCTTAAATGCATCTGCAATAGAAATCTACTAATTAACTCAATAGACTGCAGCGCTATTGTTTTCTATATAGACAGCCAAGCTGCAATAAAAGCCTTGGAATCGCCAACGATACGATCCAAATTGGTAAAGCAATGCCGCGAATCTCTAAACGAGATAGCTGTCAGGTGCGACGTATCCCTGTGCTGGGTTCCAGGCCACAGGGATATTCCAGGCAACTGCAGAGCCGACGAACTAGCTTAAGTAGGTGCTAATGCTTATCCTATTCATACAACGAAACTGGCCATTAAGCTCGATAAAGTTTCACCTGGACATCGACGCCATGGCAATGGCAAACAATAGGTGGAATAATATTAGCACATGTCTCTCTTCCAAATAAATCTAGCCAGAGCTCGATTGTAAGAAAACAAAGAGACTCATTTCCTTCAATAGGACGAATCTTAGAAATATAATTGGGGCCCTCACAGGACACTGTCTGGAGGGGGGACATGCCAGAAGACTTGGTGCTCCCTGCAACGGCTACTGCAAAAGTTGCAGAGATGAGGAAGAAGAAGAGACCATGGTTCATCTTCTGTGAAACTGTCCCACCCTATCGACACTGAGAAGGAAAACTTTAGGTAAATACTTCTTTGGTGATCTAAATGATCTAGCGCGACTCGATTTAAAGAGGTTAATGAACTTTATTCCCGGGTCAAACTGGTTAAACGCCTAACTATGATCAAACAACCCATCCCTCCTCCACATGGAAACTCTATGTGGGCGAGAGAGCACCTACAGTGGAGCGCCAAATATACCCCATCACACCTAACCAGGGTTTTCCCAACAGGACCGGCCTGGTAAGGGCTCGTACCTATTCGATTGCCCTTACCTCTCCGCTCTTGGTATACATTTACATCCACACTGGTACACATTCCCCCTGGTACGGGTTCATACCGCTTCGGTTAACCCTACCACTCCTACCCGCCTCCGGCCCAACCACCAGGTTAATTCTGACTTGAATCACCTGAGGTATGGGTTTACACCGAAACGGTTACCCTACTTCAGCGTCTGAACGAAGAATCATCCTCCGGCAACGGTCTTTATCGAAATCGGTTACTCCACCTGCCCTTTCGAATCCTTAAGGCTAACTCTCACTTAGGGGCAATAGTAAACCAAAGATCTAAATCTAGTTAAACTCGACGCAAGGGAAAGATACCATATTTGTCCCTCACACCACATGGGACGTAATTAGTAGCACTCCAACAGTAATTACCACTTTCCTCATCTCTCCCCTTCCCACCATATGCCAGTGTTTTTCCGAGGGCTGGATCCGTGTGCGCTTATACCGCTTCGGTTACCCTCACTTCTCCAACCCCACGGGATCACCAGCGCATAATTCTCACTGGTACGGGCTTAGACTGCTTCGGTTACTTTTACCTTCCACCAATCCTAAGCGAGTTGCCTGTAGTACGGGCTTACACCAAAGACGGATACCCTACATCAGCTTCTTGCCTGAGAACTCCCCCCTGCAAGCGTTCACACCGAATAGGTTAACCCTGCACCTTTCCATCCCCTAGGATAATTCTTAGCAGAGAAGCAACAGGTTCGGACTTATACCGAAATCGGTTGCCTTGCCGGGCTCTCTCTCCTATAGGAACTATTCCTCACTGACCCACCCACCTCCTCCTCGACCTCAAACAATCCCCCCCCCCCAATCCGTATCAACAAGGCAAATTCCCATCATGAGTACAACAGTTACGAAACCACCCTCTCTTCAGGAAAGTCTCTCACTGGCCCACCTCAACTCTGCTGGCAACGGTTCACACCGAAACGGTTACCGCCAGCCTTGATTACCCTTGGGTATGTCTCAATCAATCAAACTCTGGTTGTTGACCTTCGGTACAAGTTTATACCGTCACCGGTTGCCTAGACCCCTCCCACCCAAACGGGTAGTCATCAGTTAGGTCACGGGCTGGTAACTCCGCTCCTACACAATGGACCTCCTTTGGTCTAAGTGTGTCTCTGCCCAGCGGGGACAGCCACCCAAACTAACCTCACCGAAGTGCAACGGTGCGTATGTGGTATTCTTCTTTCCCATATTGTTTTTTTATCCCCTCCCCGATACCATTCACGAATCATTCATTAACTAAAAAAAATGTTTTGTTTCTTACACCGAGAAAAAAACACTTTAAATCTCTGAACAAAAGACTTTAAATTTAAAAGTTTTCATGTATGAAACATCACCGTGTTTGTATACTCTTGATTTGAAAGTGAAAACTTTAATTTATTACATTTCAAAACGAAGCATTTTGAATTTTAAAGTGATACCATTTAATTTAAAATTGGATTTTTTTTTCAGCTGCAGGTAAAAGTATTTCTTTTAAGTTCAAAGGAAATACGTTTAATTCAAATGCCTCTTTAAAAGCTTACATTCAAATTTAAAGTTAAATTTTTAAATGCAAAAACGGGGTTTTAAAACTAGTTTAAGAATGTTCAATGTAAAACTAAAAAAAAAATATATTGATCTTAAAGTTCCAGTTATTGAAATCTACTCAAATTTATCTATTCCTTTTAGTAGTGTGCTTGATTTAGAATGTTCGAATTCAGTTCAAGGGAAAGTTTTGAAACCTTCTAATTACATTTTTTATTTTAAATAGAAGGATTTATTGTCATATAATTTTTCTGCTCTGATTGTGAATTAAAGATCTTTTGGCTTGAAATCGCTGTATTGGAAAACATTCATTATACTTACTTTCTAAAAATCATGAGCCTGGAGCTCAAAGCTAAACAACAACAATTAAAAAAAATCACAAATTCGTACGGTTATCTCGAATTTTATTATATACATATTATTACCTTACTTTTTAATTAACAGATTTTTTTTTAGATTATGTTTTACCATTCTTAATTAATTTTAATTTGTGAGTTTTTATATATCTATTAATTTTAAACAATTTTCTCTTATGCCAATTTAAAAAGATAAAAATAGTTTATCGAATTGCTTGATTTTTAAAAGAAAGCAGAAAAAACAGATGCAAATCAAAAAGATTAAGCAAATCTTCTGGGTAATTAAAAATAAAAAATTGAATGATGTCACTTTTGTTTGACGTTGGATGCAAATTTCTGCGAAACCGAATATCCATTGTAAAATCCGATTGTAGTTCTGATTACAATTAACAGCGTACAATTCTTCACGCCTTCATTTTCCACGTTTCTTTAAGCACTTTGTAGAACTTATTACATAATACCGATCTTTAATTTATTTTGTAATTGCTAATCACTTTGGAAATTATCCTTTTTAGTTATATCAAAAAAAATGTTTTAGAATCGAAAAACTTTCAAACCGATTGTCACACCACCGAAGTAAATACTGTGTTAACTACCTACGCATTTTTGCATTTTGTATGCCTTATAGTATGAACCTTAAAACGTTTCCTTTCAATTCAAAATATGTACTTTGATATTTAGAGTAAAAACGGTAAAATTCAGATTTGGGACTTTAAAATTTAAAGTGATCACTTCTCATACAAAGTTATTCCATTTTAAAATCTTTTCAGAGGAACAATTTTTTAAATCAAAAATGATAACTTTCAAATCAAGGACCTGCTTTTTTAAAAGTAGAGCGAAAATATTAAAAGCAAAAGTGATTCTTCATAATATGAGCAAAATATCTATTTTTCCAACGAAACGCTTTTGATTTGCAAACTTTTAAATTTAAAAATATTTATTTTATTTTTGAATTGCACTTTTTCTCTCAGTGTAAGTATAAGGTTTTAAAATCTATTTTTTAGAAGGGGCGTGGCATGTCCAACTCCTATTACAAAAATCAATATTAGCATAGATATATCCAAGTTTGAGGCTAAAGTGTATGCAAAAATTTAATTCTTTGGTTCAAAGTCCCTGTCCCTGCAGCTTTTGCAGTTATCGTTATGGCTAGCCGCTCGGTGTGTAGATCCACAGCGCAGTGCCCCGAGAGGATTCCCGTGAGTACTCGGATATCCCTTCGGGCTAATCCGATCATAAATATCGATCTCTTCATGATAATGATCTCTTTTTGTTTACCCATTTGCCATAGCTCCCTTTTGTGTTTGCACGTCTCAAGCTCTGTCCAACGTCGGTAAGTTCTACTCAAGGATTCAATTTCTATCATGCGTGCTATCGAACTCAGTGGATAATTAAATTTTTGAAAGCTCTGGAGGTACTTACCCATTTAGACCGATTGTGGGCGTGTCTGTGGACGAATTTGAAAAATGTAACCAATTGTATTGCTTCTTATAACAAAGAACTAGCGTACAACATTTCAGCATTCTAGCTCAAACTTAAGGCCTTAAAATTGTTGACATACGGAAAGATATCGCTCATTCGACTCAAAATTCGGTCCCGATCATATGCCCTAAGGTATTGCGAGTCTATCGCTATTATTTCTCTATGTTACATTTTCGCCTGTATTAAACTTAATATACTCCATTCCTGTGGAATATTGGGCATAAAAAATTTAAAGTCTTTTTAACCCTTTGAGACCGAAGCCTAGACCACTATAAAAATCTCAAAGAGGGATCTGGATTTGTTATTATTATATTTAAATTAAGAAAAAAAAAGCAATCCGGAAAATTCAAAAAAAAACCGCAAATGACTAAAAACGCTGGGCATATTTGACCCCATCGGTCTCAAATCAAACTATTTCCAAGATTTTTGTGATGTTCAATGCTGCACATTTCAAGTTATTTTTAGCCACAGAAAATGTACAATTTATGTTTTTAAGGCATTTTATTTAAGCTTTAAGACAATTACATAGGTATGCTAGAACATTTTTTTAGGATAAATAAGGGCCTATGGTAGTAATGCCTATTTACTTGTGAAATTTCGCGAAACCGTCGCGATTCTTGGTAAAACAAAAATAGAGATTGCACTCAACGCACTTGTTGTTGGTTTTTCTGTCCTTTTTACGAGGACAAGCGGATACATCGCTCTCTTTTTGCTTTTTTTTTTTTTTGATGATGCGTTCATATGCATTTGAGCTGTTTTTGCTATATCTTCCAATGAGGCCCATGGCAATAGAACGTTTGAACACAAAACTTGTTGCTTCGTGAATTTTTTTGTAGACAGTATAGCTATTGTTTACATACCTATGTCCATCAAGTCAAAAAAAACTCGCAAATATTAGGTATTTAATTTTTGATTTGCGGTCGAGTTCATATGTTACTTCTTTTTGATCCATGAGATCAACACCCCGCATAAAATTGTTGTATATTTTTATAATATTTGGGCGTTGAATACTAATTTTTTTCAGCGGATCCAGCACTGCGGCGTTTAACTGTGGACACATCAAATGGCGAAAGGAAGTTCGAGCACATGTACACATCTTTGTTGTCAATGGACTACAGAAATATTATTTGAAGAAAACGTATCAATTCTGCCACTCTGAATTTTTGTCGTACTGGTTTCAAATTTTGGCATTCCCTTACGGTTAACGCGAACAGTTCCATATGCCATTATTTCCGTTTGAGACAGTTTTTGCTGGAGAGCTGAAAAAGTTGTCGAAGTAAAATTTGCAATCAGTCTTTTCAAAACGTTTTGTAAGTGCAAATATAACCGATTCACCCAAGCTCCTTTCAGCGTGCGTTGCTTTTTTGCCGAGATGAGATACATGTCAATTTGATAAAGGTAGCCAGTTTTAGCATCGCATCGGCACCAACATTTGAAGTCCTATTGAACGGGTTTTCCCCTGACGTATTGCTTCATTTGCTTTTGGCCAGTAAACTTTATCATGTGTTTGTCAATAGATTGCGGCTGTGATGGTGAAAGAGCAGCTTGATAAGCCTTGTTGAAATGATCCAACAGAGGCCGTATCTTAAAAGCTTTATCGTGCCTTATATCATCTTTTGGAGGTTGTTTAGTGTTATCTGCGAAATGCAAATTGGCTCGTATCTCAAAATAACGATCACGAGTCATAGTACTTGCAATATAAGGCACAGATAGATCGGGATCACTGGACCAATAATTTCTTATTGAAGGCAGCACATGATAGCTCATTATGTAAGTTATGACTAGAAACGCCTTCAACTCATGAATTGTAATGGCAAATTTCTCACCCTTTTGTTTGCATAAAGTTGACTTTGCTTTTTTATAAGGCCCAAGAGCGGTTCGAGCTGAGTAACACCTTCAAACACAGATAATGGTGTGCCATCGCAGCCTTCATCAGAGAGCAAAACTTTTGAGTAAGAAAACTCCACGGTTCGGTGGAATTCTTTTGGTATAAATGAATCCCTACGCCACTTGAAAGGAGTTGAAACGTCAAGGGGTAAGGGGGCCTCAATTGCGTTCAGTGACAAAAAATGTAATGCCTCGGAGGACGTAGACGGCTTACTCAGATCCGTAACCTTGCATTTCTCGATTACAACTTCTGCACCAGGCTCAATATTGTTAACATCGTCTTCAAGGAAAGCTATATCTTCTGCGTCCAATGGCGTCACTTTTTCGTCACTGTTATCAGCTCCCAGGATTTGGCATATTTCCTCCAAATCCTTTTCTTTATCATCATCATCATCATCATCATCATCATTTTCGAATGCCGCTTATCCTTTAAAAGGGTCGCGGAGCGTGGGTGGCTAAATGGTCCTTCCATCTTTCTCGATCCTCCGCCACTAACTCAAGAGACTCCGGTGCAGTCCCCAGGCGCGACTCAGAGAGGTTCTCTACCTGATCCCACCACCTGTTTCTTGCCCTACCAGGGGGGCGACGCGCTCGCATCTCGGCTAGCATGACCTGACTAGGAAATCTGTCAGGGGGCATGCGAACAACGTGTTCAAACCATCGAAGAATCGATCGCTCCACTCGGAGAAGTAGCTGCTCAACATTAAGATTCCCACGAATAGTGACGTTTCTCACTCTATCCCTTAGACAGAGTAACACCAGCAACGCACCTCAGGAATCTCATTTCAGCAGCTTGTACCCGCGATCTAATTCTTTCGGTCATTACCCAAATTTCATGACCATAGATGAGGGTCGGAACGAACACTAAATTAAAAACTTAGATCTTTGCTTTCACTCCAAGCTCAGCTTTCCTGATGACCGGCCGGCGCAGTTCCTTTACTATTGCTCCAGCTTGGCCAATTCAACAGGACAACTCAGTATCACTCCTCCCATCTTTCGTGAAAAAGACCCCGAGATACTTAAACTTCTCCACCTGTTTTAATGGAACTCCATTTATGTGCAGGGTACACTGCACAGGAGTTCGGGAAACAACCATCACTTCCGATTTGTGCACGTTTACTTTCATCCCAGCATCACCACAGACGGCTGCAAACCTATCCAGTGCTCGTTGAAGTTCCTCTTTGGATGATGCAAGGATGATCAAACTATCTGCGAAAAGCAGACGGCTCGTCCTGATGCCAACCAATTCGAAACATTGCTCGCCAAGACTGCGCTTCACCATCCAGTCCATATATGCTATGAAATGGAGCGGCGACAGAACACAGCCCTGGCGAAATCCAACGCGCACATCAAAAGGACGGGATTTGACGCCATTTATCCGTACACAGCTTCTGCAGTTCCATACAAAGACCGGTACAATGAGACGCGAAGGACTTCCAATCTGGCAGTCATGGAAAAGTTCGGCGAGAAGTTGGAGCACGATTACAGATCTGCAAACAAGATATTTCGGCAGACCATTCGTCGGCTCAGAGGAAGGAAGTTGAATATCATTCAAGTGGTTAAATCCAAGGACGGTACACTTCTTTCAAATGAGAGCGATGTCTTGCGCAGATGGAGAGAGCACTTTTCGGAGTTGCTCAACCCCCAACAGGGCACTGAAGATGGCATTCCCACTGCTGACGAGATAAGGGCGGAGAATAGTCCCACAGTAGACGAAGTCACTAAAGCGATTAAATCGCTAAAAGTTGGCAAGTCTGCTGGAGTTCATGAAATCCGGCCAGAAATGCTCAAGGCAATGGGTGAAGAGGGTGTTAAATGGCTAACACGTATCATTAAGCTGGCCTGGGATAGCGGGAAGGCACCTAGCGATTGGCAAACAGGAGTTATAGTGCCCATTTTCAAAAAAGGGAACAGGAGAGATTTCGTCAACTATAGGGGCATATCTCTCTTGAGTCTTCCGGGAAAAGTATTCCTTTTCTTTATTGAAATAAAATCTTTTCTTTATCATGTTGCGAACAAAACTGCAAAATAATAAAACAAAACTAAACGAAAGTACACATCTGCATAGATAAGAAAGAATATCGCAAAAAGTTTTACTTGAGGCCGATGGGGTCACATAGGATCCCAACTTATTTTGATGAAACTACTATGCTTTTTGCTGATATCGATATTTTTTTTAGGAACGACTTTCTTTGATTTATTTTATTATATATCGAAAATAGTTGACCGCCATACACAATGCACTTAAAACGTTAAAAGAATGTACTAACAACTGGAGAACTGTCATGTTACTGGTATGTATATAGATGCTAAACGGCATTGACTAGACAAACGACAGGTATAATTGTGGTTAAAGTAATAATAAAGAAAAATAGCGTGGGGTCATATATGACCCCTCGGTCTCAAGGGGTTAATAAACATGTACATGTTTTTTTTGGTTTACTTGAATATCTGGAATACATAACACACTCTGTTAATTACAGAAACATACTTAGCCTTTTTTTCACGAGTCCCTTGTAGTAATCGATTGTCTTATAAAAGGTCATTAAAAATGTAATATTGTAATTGAAAATTTTGCTTTATTATTTTTTTTATTTTTTTTTTTCCACAAAAGTTGGTGTAAATTTCAATAGACTATATTTTATTAGTTTTCGTTAGGTGTCATGACATAACCATTACCCTTTTTTAACGTTTTAAGATTTGTTTATTTTACTTCGATTTTTCTGCCATTTGATTATTAACTTAACGACATTTTTAATTTTATTAAATCAAATTGATGATTTAAATTGTGCTTTTTTTAAATTGTTTAATATTTTTCTCTTTTGTTTTATTTGTGCGCAATAAAAAATTAACTTGATATTACTTTTTTAAGCAGACTAAAAAATTTGAGTAACATTATCTTATGCTATTTTCTAATTCGTTTTACGCGATTTTTTTATTGAAATGGCGACGATGTTAAAAATGTTTGTACGTGATAAAAAATACTAGTATAAAAAATATGTTTTTTACATCGATAAATATAAATATTATTTTATAAGTTTATAAGTTTAATTTACTATTAGTTTAAAAGAGATTACGACTGACAGAAATCCAAAAAGATATAAAGCACTGTTTCTATTTTTTAAGCAAGATAGATCAGTAACAGTATTTATTTAAATTTTGTAAGCAATAATTTTTCGTTATGAAAATAGTCCGATGCATAAGCATTTTTTTTATCACATTATGTATTTATATTTGTTAAAAGTTTAAGTTTAAATGTATTAACTAGAGTGTTGATAAACCGTAAATAGTTTGTCACTTTAAAAATAATATAAGTCATTTGGTTTTTAAGAAGTTATTAAACATGTGTTTTTTAGATAAAAAATGAATAAATAAAATCAAATATCTAATCGTTGAAATATTTGAACGATTAGGGGCTGAATGACTAGATAAAACCAGCGATAGCAGATCATTAAATCTAATGTTAAGGATTTATTAGGTTTTAAAAACAAAATCAAGTTCTTAGTAATAAGTTTTTGTGGAATGCATTTTCTAAAACCGTTATTTAAAACCCCGTGTCATTATTTCTTAATTATTTTTGAAAAGGCAGTTTATGTTAGTGTTTTTTTTTAATGTGAATGGTTTACACGTACACGTTTTTAAGGAACTAGTAGAAAAATCTTTGGTTTCGGTTAAAGATAAAGCAAAAACTAGAACTTGTTCGGCCTGGAATTGATCCCAGAGCATCCGATTGTTATCAATCTGTATGCTTATGTATGAGTATGACAAAATAATGCCGACATGTGTTTGGAGACCTTCTTTCTAAGGGTCTAGAAAGAAGGTCCTTCCTTCTTCTTTTGAGTCTAACAAGAACTTGAGTCTTCTAATATAATTTAGGTACATACTAATTGTTTTTAAAAGGCTTAAATGCAGTGAAAATTATATGTCCATATATAAAACGCATGTGTGTGTAAGTATTTGGTAGGCAACCTATCGAATGATTACTGACCAGCTTTCTCTTTTCATTTTACAGACCCAAAATTGAAGCCAAAGAGAAATTCTCAGTCCTTTATTATTGGTGTGTTAAAAGCTACTAAAAATATTGTGGACTATATTTAAAGAAGCTGAACTTATTTTTGAAATATAAGTCATTAGATCTTGACTTCCTTTGAAAAATAGTCTCTGAAAAATATGGTGGAGCATAGTATGCGTTGGGAAAATTCGGGAAGCTGGCCCCGAGATGGCCATTAAAGAACAAAATAATACTCTCGAGGAACAAAAGAATGCTATCGAAGAAAAGTTCGACAAGGAAGATACTAAGTTCGATGAGCAGAAAAGAGCTCTAGAAAGCAACCTTGATTCCCAGAATGCACTTTTTGAGCAAAAGTTCCAAACGATAGACCAAATTATTAAAAGCGTGTAGGAAAAGTGTCCGCTATGACGAACAATTGGGACAATGAAAAAAGGTCGTTTGCACTCACGCTGTAGAGCATTCCTGAAGGAAAACAACGGTACTATGACGCCATGGTCAAGGTCATCGAAATGAGGTTCGGAGACGAAGTTTCCTCTCGTCTGGACCCTGTTGCCGAAGAGTCCAGAAAAGAGAAAACGCTATAGCAAGACGAAACGCTACAGCATTTCCAAACACCAAACACGGACTTTATCATATCCAAACACCAACAAGGAAATAATTAACGAGCTTGCAACCGGTGCTTTCACAAATGCCATCGTGGATGGAAGACTACAAATGGCCGTACGACGGTGTGAGTCTTCGGGCGATTATGAGAAGCGATGAAGTTCTGCAGCCCTCTTCAGAGAAAGTGCTTTTTGACGCGTTTGGAGAGCGATACTAGAACGCAGCAATGCTGAAATTCTTGCGGGACCAAGAAACAACATGATACCGGTCAGGGTGTTCAACCCAAACAAACACACCGTCAAACTTAGACAAAAGGAGGTCATTGGAAGATGCTCATTGCAGTAGTATCGCTATAACTGAGAGTATGTCTGTGAGTCTAGTCCCACCAACAAAACTGGCAGAGTTATGCAAGAATATTCTCGGACTCTGAGCTAAATCAAGAAAAACCATGGTGGAGAATTTCATTGGTGAGTTTGCTGATATATTTGCATCACAGGATGGAGACTATGGCCGAACACACCTAGTACAGCACCGCATAGACACCGGAAATGCCAACCCGATCCGTCAACCTGCTTGGTGTACTTGGACGATGTCATCCTTGTGGAAAAGACGTTCGCTGAACATCGAGACATTTTGAGAGATTTGTTCACTATCTACGTAGTGGCATAATTCAACAAAGTTCTAACCCTACCAGAGAGAAATTACTGCGTTATCAGGTGAGAACTCTTTGCTCCTATACTGGCGACAAAACATTTCCAGAAGTACTTCTGTGGCCAGAAGTTGCACTTGCGTACAGACTATGCAGCTCCGAATTGGTAACTTCAGTTCAAAAATCCTGAGGGCCGCAAGATGGATCGCGCGATTGCAAATTTATGACTTCGAGGTAAAATATCGCAAGGGAAGACTGCACTGCAGCGCTGACGCGCTATCCCGAAGACTATGTGGGACCAATTGTAAGCATTGCGTGCGACTAGAGGAAAAAGACGAAGCTATTTTTGTCCAGAAAATAAGCTAAACCGGCAGAAGGCTGGAGTACTGAGGAGCTTCGTAATGCGCAATAAGAGGATCCTGGCTTTGAGCCTATCCTTGCGTGGAAAGAATCTATGGAGAAGCTAATTGCAAGAGATTTCGCTGACAGAAGTCCTACCTTAAAGGCGAACTGGGTGCAGTGATCTCTCGCCATATACAAGACGGTGTTCTGCGCAGAAAATGGGAAATGCCAGATCGAAAATCCTTTAAGATGTTTTAAGGTCCAGGATATTCTACGGGGAATGCAAGATGGAGTATCTGGCGGGCACTGGGGAATCAACGAGACACTGGAAAAGGCACAAGAACGCTTTTATTGGCTAGGTGCAAGAAACGATGCCGAGAACTGGCAAGGAACCCACCAGCAAGGAACCCAAGATCAAAACAAGAGATATAATGCATCAGTACAACGTAGGTGCCCTCTTTGAGAGAATCGCCATCGACATCATAGGTCTGTTTTCAGAAACTAAGAACGGCAATCGTTACATTCTTGTAATAGCCTAACACTTCAACAAGTGGCCTGAGGCTTTCGCGATGAAAGCCACTTGTCAACCCTTACCCAAGCCAAGAAGCTAGAACCGTTGTCGACCCGATAGTGGACCACTGTATGTGCAACTTCGGTGTGCCGATGGAATAACATTCCGATCAAGGACGAAACTTCGAGTCAAAGATATTGCAGGAGGTATATGCATCAATAGGACCCTTCACCCGCAATCAGATGGTATGGATTGGTAGAACGCTTTAACAAGACTCTGAAGGGACATATTTTCAAAGTGATCGTGGACGTGAATCAACGCGATCGGCGAATACTTTTGTTCCTACCAGCCTGCCGAAATGCGATTCATATTACAACTGGTTGTACTCCATCTGACGCTCTTTTTGGACGCAGGGCTACACAGTGAGCTGTAATTCGGATTTTTCTTCGAAATGCGAAGAGAATTACGTGGTGAATCTCAGAAAAAGGATCAACGACATACACGAGAGGCAGCAATACGAAAATTGTGAGTGATCTTCCAATCCTGAAAATCTGTAGATATGTCATGAATCTGACCTTTGGAAACGTTCCCCTGCATTAATGTATTAAGTCTTATCGTCTTTCGATAAAAATTTAGAAGAAGCTTCAATAATGAAGAGCGTAGGTGTTTGGCACTCAACACTTCAGCCCGAAAGATGCGCCACCAATAATTTAAATAATTTAATTTAATTCAATAATTTAAATTTTAAAAACCAAAAATTACTTATTCGGTAGCAGAGACTATAAAATAAAATTGTCTTTCAATCCCAGGAGGTGTGATATACTGAGAAAGCTCTTTTTGATTTTCTTTTACACAAAAATATCTGTCCAATGGCATAAGTAAGATTTGTTGTTATTGGTCCTATCGCAGGAACCACAAATTTTTGGTCACCCTCCTTTAGGGTTGTCCTACATTCAAGCAGACAGTGGGCCGATTTTAGCAAATTTTCTTAATTTGTCTGACGAACATTAGAGCTAAGCAATACCGCAGTTCTATCTGTAATTTTATTGAACTCAAAACTTTACACCTATTAACGTTTCGATTTCGATCTATAAAAGTTCTTAGGGATCTACGGTCCGGAAAAAAGATAGACTACAGGAATGTGAAGGCGCTTCTTGCCCCTGAGGAACACTTCAGATAACTAGCTCAAAATATAAGGCTTAAAAATAGTATGGACGGACGGACATTGCTTATGCGACCGACAATCACAATTCGATTTCGATCGGTTATTCTAAAAGTCTTCGGGGTCTGCCATTATTACTCAGTGAGATGTGACAACATGATCCCTATCCTGTGAAAATGACTGCGACAGAAATAAGGTTAAGAAAGGTTTGATTTGCAATGTTGTGGGCATTAAGTTGGAACTCATTCCACTAAAGTATAGAAGCTTTAATCCTATCTCATAGTGTGTATCTCATTGTGTACAAAATGTTTTAGACTTAGTTTAAATATTAAAAAATAAATTTTTAAGCTCAAACTAAAACATTATTATAAAACATAAACAAACGCTGATTCGACCATAATATTTTTGCTAGTTCTTTGGACAGTAAAATGCCTGCCGGCTTAACATGTTTTTTATTTGTTTGTGCGTAATTGTTGACAAGATTGCTTAAGGATACCTAGTTATTGTAGAAAAAATGAGACTAGGTGTTCAAAAGGAACTAAGAAATACTAACAAATTTTCACCCTTTACACTTAATTTAAAAAAAGCATTTTTTTATCACAATAATAATTGTTCATGAATAAATTTTCGAAAATGTCTTCATAAGTGCCACTTGCTGAATGTTTTGAATTACCTCCTCTGCGATGCCATCTTTTTGCTTACACTTACGTTTGGGCGCTTTTCTACCTTCTTTTTGCCAACCTCAGCCTTGTCATCGTTTGGCGTGGGAGCTGTTGATTGGTTCTTGTAATATACATCGATTCGGTTCATTTCCTTAGAGCCCAAGTTTCCTCCTGCGACCATAGTTGGCAAAGCTTTTAAAAATCCATGCGTTCCTGTCGGAATTGGTGGAGTTGAGGGAACAGACGGGCCACAACGGTTGTACAGAAACGGCATTGAGTGTGTGAGATTTGTGTGAAGAGTAAGAACCGATTCCAAGTCAGCTTCTTGTGCATGTGATAGAAAGTCGTTGAATACCGTGATTGGTATCTTACCGTAATTATCGAAGGAGTCGATATAGGCCTCAGTGTCTCTGTTATATGTCTCAAGGTAGTCACCCAACAGTTTTGCAACCATAGCTGACCTGTCTTTGCTCATGACCCGATAGCTAAAGGGGTTTTTGAAGAAAACCGGTGCCTTGATACCACCATTCACGCGGCTGATAAATTTTAAAATCAGCTTTTCATGGTAGTCTCGTGACTCTTGAGTTAATCGCCTTAGAATCGATTCCAAGTACAAACCAAACGTTTGACGAGCTTGCAATTGTGTTAGCTCAGAGCCACCCTCAATTAGTTTGCGAATTTGCTTTCGTAGACGCGTACCCTCTTCGATGCATTTTTGTTCCGCCTTCTTTGGGCCAAATGATATGGGCCTGCCAGTTTCTAGAACACATTCATACTGCTTCATGCGCTCTTGGTAGCTGTTCTCCTCCAAACAGCCAGTTCCTTTAGAGTCCTTGCCGTAAAGGTGATCAAATACCATTTGGTTGAAGTTGTGCGGCATTATCATAGAGTAAACGCCCTGACCTTGCGCCGATGTAGTGGATAATGGAATTCCAGACGAGGGGTCTAGAAACGACAAGTATTTCTGCATGCTATCGACTGTGGGAAAGATACGCACGAAACCACCACGGCGAGCATTCTGCAGACGGACATTGCGAATAATTCGCTGCTCTTCGGCCGTAAGTGGAACTTTCTGTTGGACGGGTGTGCTTTTTTTGTGCATTCCTAGATGATCGGCAGAATTTGTGCGACGACTGTAACTAACATTACGGAAGCGAGACCACGTGCTATCATAGTGGGCCCGCATCAACGGACTGTAAGCTGGTATACCAACTAACGTCAAAAGATCGGTCATAAGAGATGCTTTTACCTTGGTATCGATCGGACTGTCTACGCCCATGGACGGTGATAAATTAATTTCCAGCAACCATGGCTTTAAAGTGTCATCTACAAGAATATCAAAGCCGTATAATTCGAAGCAATTATTACCATTGGGCACGAACATGCGACATGCTGATATAATTGATTGAGCTACGGCGAATATTGATTTGATGATTAGATCTTCGATGTTTGCCATTAGTTGTTCGGTATCACAGCCTTGACTTTTCAAGTGACGCAGCAATGCACTTAGGGTCCATTTATGGCCAACATCTTCATCCTGAGCATCACTCGACTTGATGTAATCGGAATGGTACTTATTAATGCTGTAGTTACAGAGATGCATGCATGGATTCCAGAGGTTTTCTGCGTTCTTATCATATTTTACAGTTGCCAGCCGAACCAGACCTTCTTGGTAGACATAAATCAAAAGCGGGTCAAAGGAAGTGACTAGGACATAGACCCGCAAATCACATTTATGGCCATCAATGCATAAAGGCTCGGCTACGTACTTAGAGACAAGTACCTGCTCATCAGGAGAAATTTGGTCAGGCTGAAAATAAAGTTAGATTTTATATGTAGGTATTTCGGAATCATTAAATCAATTTTCGCAGTAAAACGCATTGGGATAAAAAAATATTTAAACTAAATTAAATTCAGCAACAACTTATGTTTGTCAGTTGTGTCCTATCCTTCTGTAAAAAGCGTTTTTCAGATTTCCAATCGTTCGAAGAGTGTCAAGGTAAAAAACCACCACTCAGTTGTGTTCTTGGCTACAGATTTTTCGAAAGCATATGACTTGAAATATGGAGTACCACATATTTGAAATCACTTGGCAATTTTTCGTGCATGTTTGTGTACCCGTGCTCAATAATTCACACTATTAACAGTGACTGTACTGAATGTGTTGTGTTTCATGAACGCGATAGGTTATGGAGGTTCACAACAGATAATATTATTTTGCCATCCCCTGGAAACCGACTAGCTCTGGCTCTGACCCGAGTATTTTTGCTCGTACCAAGATCACTTCCTGGCGGGGTAGTGCCATTCATATAATTATGTTATTTTTTGACGATTTGTGGTTGGTGCAGACTTCGAAAAGGGCCGTGGTCTAACCGTTCTAATTACAAACTGGCAATTTTAAAATAAATATTTCCAAGTTAAGCTTGAATGTACGCAAAAATGTATTTTTTGGTTTGAATTCAATCTTTTTGTTAAATCGACTTATAAAAGAAGGCGTGGTTAAAATTTTGTATAAAAGAAATCTGGAACGGAGTCTTGTGAGCTAATTTTCATACCCTTACTCACAGGAATTATAACATAGAGAAATAATAACGATAGACCCAAAAGATCTTGGGCATATGCCTTCATTATGCGATCATATAATCGAGACCGAATTCTAAGTCAAATGAGCCATGCCCGCCCGTATGTCTTAAATTTTTAAGCTTTAAATTTTGAACTAGAAAGCTGAATTTTTTGTACGTAAGCTCTTTGTCATCCAGTGCAAGTGTTAAAATTTTTCAAATCCGCCCACCGAAACGCCCACAATTGATCTTAGTCTGCAGCTACCTCCAGTGCTTTCAGAAATGTAGAAGTAGTAAAAAGCTAAAATTGAATATTTAGCATCTCCCAATGATTGAAAGACATCAAAAATAAATAAAGTCGGCAGACCGCTTCTAGTGGTCATGACACCGATTTTAAGAGTTTTCATTCAAATGCAATTTACTCAATATTTTATTTTCCAAATGGAAAAAAATTTTACAATACATTATATAAAGGGTCCGCCAAATAACTTTTTTTTTAATGCTATAAAAAAAAACCTACTCAATATTTTCTCAAATTTGTTTTTTTATTTGAAAGTCCTTCCGGTTATTAATGGAAAATAATTTCATACAAATGGCTCCTCGGCTGGCCATGCAGTACACGATCGGTCCAATTTTTAAGCATATTATCAATTGTGAGCAGCTGATGGCGCTTTTGATGTGCGGTTGATAGCGCTTCACGCAGACTTTCTGCCACAGCAGTAATTTTCTCGGGTGTACGCACTGTTTTTGTCTTTTCACGCTTTGGTTTATCGATGAAGATGCCAGTTTCTTTCATGGTGCTTCTCTTCTTCCAAAATTCGTACGCATTTTTCGCACATATTCTGCAACATTACCATGCTTTTCAAAGTAATGTCGCAATATTTCCCAGCATTGTTCAAGCGCATACACAACCATTTTTGGTCAGCGGAAGGATTAAACTAATTATCTGCCAAATCAGACTTGAGCTAAGTGTTAACATCCACGAAATAAGCACACATTGAAAAAAAAAAAACGTAAGATGGCGGACCCTTTAGAAAACACTTGCTTGTACGTTTTGTTTATAAAAAGTTTTGGAACACGCCCACATTTAGAGGCAGAATGTAAGAAAAACGTTTTATTCTTCAGAAAAACATGGATTTCGACTGCTTTTTAGAATAACAGTAGGTAAGGCACGCCCATCTTGCCCATCTTAAGGGGTCAATTTTACAAAATTATTGACCTAATAAACTTACATTTTTGGCTTAAATTCAACCAACTCAACATTTACGCAGCAAACTTGAATATTTCAATGCTAATATTGATTTCTAGTTTATCAATATATGGGCATATTTTAAAACTTCAAAAAAAGCCAGTAAAGTATGAAGTCATGCACAGAGCGGTCCGTCGGCTTTTTTTTCTTATGGCTTAGCGTACAATTATTGCGTAATTTGCATATAAAATGTTGTTTTGTATATTTCCGACTTTATGTTTATACCCCATTCCATAGGATAGGAGGTATATAAGGTTTGATTCATAGTTTGTAACATAGAGAAATAATCACCGTAGACCCCCAAGACCTTAAGGGCGTATCATCGAGACCGAATTGTAAGTCGAATGAGCCATGTCCGTCTGTCGGTAGTTTTTAGGCCTTAAATTTTGACCTAGGAACTTGAAACTTGATATCTGTTCTTTCTAGGTCCCGAAGCAGTACAAGTGTAAACATTTTTGAAATCCGCCCACTGACACGCCCCTTTTACTTAATAGCATGAAAAATCAAGGTTGTCACAGGAAGCTGAAATTTAGTATGCCATATCCTCGCTTAAGTGTATTGTGATTGGCCTTTAAAAAAAAAGCGAATACCGCCCCTTGTAGGCGTGGTCATACTTAATATGCATTCTAATAAACGGTTTTTATACCCCCATCCCATAGGATAGGAGGTATATTAAGCTGAAACTTCGTACGTAAGGTCCACGTCATGCAAAGCAGTACAAGTGTAAAAATTTTTGAAATCCACCCAAAGACACGCCCACAATCGGTCTAAATGTGCAACTTCCTCCAGAGTTTTCAAAACTGTAAGACGTTCTAAAGGCTGAAATTTGACATTTAGCATCTCCTAATGAATGTAAGACACAAAAAAGACAAATTTAGTTGGTAAACCTCCTCTAGTGGGCGTGGCATATATTTTAAGGGTAAAATTCCAAATGCAGTTTACTCAATATTTTTGCTCGAAATTGAAAAAAATTCACTTAATATTTTATGTAGAAAATGCTTAGTTCCCCATTTTGCTCTTACAAGACTTTGGACCACGCCCACATTTGGAGGCAGCATTAAAGAAAAACCTAAAATTTTCCAGAAAAACTTAATTTTGACTTGCCTTGAGCCTGACTTAGGAAAGCATGAAAAAAAAGTAGCAGGTAAGGTAAACGAGACCCCAGTCCAGATTTCGTTTTTAATAAAGTTTTAAGACACGCCCCCTTTTAAGGGTCGATTTTGCAAAAATATTGAATTTGAACCAAAAAATTGCATTTTTACGTACATTTAAGTGTAACTTGGAAATATCTGTGGAAATATCTTATAACTAATAGTTTGTAATTAGGGGCGGTTGGACCACGCCCCTTTTCGAAGTTTGCATTACCTATAAAATGTCAAAAAATAACTATGCCATCAGCATTTTACAATGTGGGATAGGATGGGGTATTCAACGGTCCTTTTTACGAACTGGAAGTACAAGATTTTTCACGATTTTTTTTCGAAAATACGTCAAAACCAAAGTTTTAAAACAGTTAAAACAAAATTTGATTTTAGCAGTTACTTTAGCTGCGGTGGCTTTATATGTTTGCGCAATTTCGGCTTTGTGAATATTATATTTAAAAAGGTTTGACCTGAAACACGTAGAAAACGGGCACATATATCCAGTTCCTTATTTCTCAAAAACTTCAATATTTTGAAAAAATTCGATCTTATAATAAAAACTCTATGTTTGATTAGTGTATGTTTCAATTTGCTTTTTTCTGGCCCTAAAAATATTCAAAATAATTGTCAAAACACTTTGTTTTTTTTTACCATCAAAATTCAAACTGTTATCCAACTGTTATGTGCGTTTAGAACTTACAGGTGCGGACGGACGGACACACGGACGGACAACGCCAGTGATTTGACAAAGCAAGTGATACCATAAGAGGTTCTTTTTCCACTTTTGGACGGACCGCTAAAAACCTCAAAAGGAATAAATGAATAAAACCTCAAATAATTAAGATTCATGAATGGTTATGGGCAGGGTATAGAAAACAAAAAAATTGGAATAGGGAGGAGAGTTGAAATAAAGACATAAGCTTTTAAGATATACAACTACGGAACCGAACAAGAAAAGAACATCTAAAGTGCGATCGTTACCATGAATTGTAATTTATGGTATGATTTGTAATAAATTTATGGTATGATTTATATAAATCTTTTTACCCGGCAGATTTATATTTTGAATATTTATATTTTACTTGGCTTGAATATTTGAAAGCCAAGTGACCGGTTGATATCTCTCAAGCTGGTAAATGGCATGGTATGTTAAATTTATGTTAATTAAATTTGTTATTATTGTTATTTAATTATTGTTATTTAAATTTAATTTATGTTTAATTTATGGTATGATTTATATAAATCTTTTTACCCGGCAGATTTATATTTTGAATATTTATATTTTACTTGGCTTGAATATTTGAAAGCCAAGTGACCGGTTGATATCTCTCAAGCTGGTGATGCAAGGTGAGGTGTGAAATATCGTTAGTGCATATGCTCCCAAAGTTGGGTGCGAGCAGACGGAAAAACATGCATTCTGGTTAGAATTTTATAATCTCATCAAGGCGATCCCAAAGGAAGAGCTTTTGTTTGTGGGCGGAGACTTGAACAGAATGGTCGGGAAATTCAACAAGGACTATGAAGACTGCCATGGTGCACTGGGCTATGCAACTAGGAACTCTTCTGGTGAAGATATCCTAAAAATTTGCAAGTCATACGGTCTTATCGTTCTTAATACCATGTTCTTCGAAGAAAACAGGCAACTGATCACTTACAGCAGCAGTAGGAATGAGACCCAGATTGAATATTATTTGGTTCACAGTTCCAGAAGACCGCGGGTTAAAGATTTTAAAGTGATATTAGGTGCGGCGATTACAACACAACACCGCTTGCTTCTGACCGTCATTTTTATGGAACCGTCGGAAAAGCAAGCAAAGGTATCTGGGAGAATCAAAAGGTACGCTTTGGATTTGGAAAAAGGCGAAGCATTTTTAAACACGATGCAAAACTACTTCTATTGCGTCATTGACGAAAGTTTTGTTAACAAATAATGCTTTTGTCTTTGTCGAGTTAAGCATTAACCAACTTTGCAGAGACCATTGATAAATTGATTTTAAGTCATCAATAATCTGTATACATGCCCGTGCAAGTACAATCGGATTAACAAAAGGATATATAAAGATGTACAACATCCGCAAGAATGTGGTGTGAACGGTATTTTATACAAAAGGGAGATCATATATAAAGAGCTTACAACAATGGACCCAGGACCGAATCTTGGGGAACGCCAGATACAAAACAAGTGGGAAAGTGCAACTTTCCCACATGAAGCTTTGGCATACGCTACGCACTCAGTCCATCTACGACAAATTGCAAAAAAAAACCGACACTACCAAAAAGAAAACTGCCATGCCTCCAAAAAAGGTGCGGGATATAAAAATATAACTGTTAAATGCTTTATACTAGGTGGTTGCATACATTTCGGCATACATTGCATACAATGTATGGTTGCATACATTTCGGCAACCACCTAGTGTCTGTGGGCGGATTCAGCTAATTTTCAAACTTGATCTGGTGCAATGGACTTCCAGCCAACCCACAAGTTTTTAGCTCTCTACCTTAAAATTTAAGGCCTAAAAGTTGTTTGCATACCAACGGACGGACGGACATGGCTTAATCGATTCTCCTGTCGGTCCCATTCATGTCTCTGAAAGGTCTTAGGGGTCTACAGTGATTATTTCACTGCGTTACAAACAATACATCAAACTTAATATACCCTGGGTAGGGTATAAAAATACTTTTTTTAACGCCACGCCCACAAAAGTGCATAAAAGTTAGAAAATGTCATATCATTTTTTGTCAAATTTCATATATATCTATTGAAAAGCAGTCTTTTTAAGCTTAAATCCCGTGGTTAATGAAAAGGCTAAAAATTGTTGTCTTCTTCAAATTTACAATTTACAAGGCAATGTTAGATACCAAAAATGTCGGTCCCATTCATATCACTAAAAGGTCTTAGGGGTCTACGGTGATTATTTCAAACAAACTATACATCAAACTCAATATACCCTGGGTCAGGTATAAACATCTATTTTTTTAGAATACAGCCTGGTAACGATTTTCTAAACATTATGCAATAAGTTTACACGCATTTGTTGCACCAAACCAAAATTGTTTTCTTAACTGTGCTTATAAGATGCCATGATCAACAGAATCAAAAGATTTTGAAAAGTCTAAAAAAACAAGAGGGAAAGTGCAACAGTGCGTATGCAAAAGCTTCAGTCCATCTTCGACGGATTGCAAAATACCCGACCATACCAAAAAAAAAAAAAACTGCCACGCCTCCAACAAGTGGGCGGGATATAAAAATATAACTGTTGAATGCTTTATGCTAGGTTGTTGCATACAATTCGGCATAGAACTCCACCTTTTAAAGTAAAAAAATCATCTTTTGTAACGCCACGCCCACAAAAGTGGGCGGAGGCACATACAATATATACATAAAAGTTAGAAAATGCTTACTAAATGCTAGCTAAAATTTGGAAAAAGTATTTTTTTATATTAGAGGTGGCCGCACATACAGACCTGTAGTGGGCGTGTCTGTGGGCGTATTCAGCTAATTTACAAACTTGATCTGTAAATTAGCTGAAATTGATTATTATACCCAACCCAGGGTATATTAAGTTTGGTGCATTGTTTGCAACGCAGTGAAATAATCACCGTAGACCCTTAGACCTTTCAGAGATATGAATGAGACCGACAGGAGAATCGATTAAGCCGTGTCCGTCCGTCCATCCGTATGTAAACAACTTTTAGGCCTTAAATTTTAAGGTAGAGAGTTGAAGTGGGTTGGCTGAAAGTCCATTCGACCAGATCGAGTTTGAAAATTAGCTGAATCCGCCCACAGACACGCCCACTACAGGGCTGTATGTGCGACCATCTCTAATTTTACAAAAAAAATTAACAGCCAGATATTTTAGTTCTGTGCACAATGGGATAGATTGACTATCGATTTATAGACTTGGCATTGAAGATGCTTTTTGCTTTGCTTTCCTTTACCGCAAGGCGATATCCTTTTCCACTGGCATTACGAAAACAGGTTATGCTACTGTTCTCTGCATAAATCAGGATTTTACACAAACTACATAATAACCATAAAGTCAGCCTATAACGAAAGCCGAAGGACCGCTCCTTGTTGGTTTTCAAACTTGACGGCCTTTATTAAACTATTGGGTAAAAAATATGTTCACACATTTTTACCCATTTTTACCCAAACTATTGGGTAAAAAATATATATGCACACCATTGCATTCGAACACGTGCGAGTTTATAAAGGGTGATTTTTTAGCTGGTTTGGTTTTGGCAACACTGGTTTTGACAGCTGACGTGTGTTTAGTACCTTGTGTCACTGTCAAACAGCTTCAGTTTGGTTTGCAATTTAACCATGGATCGTTTTTCAAATGAACAACGCTTGCAAATTATTGAATTTTACTATCAAAATTCGTGCTCGGTTCAAAATGTTCATCGCGCGCTGCTTCCATTTTATGGTCGGCATTCTCGACCTTCTGAGCAGTCTATTCGGAAGATTGTGACCAAATTTCGCACCAAATTTACTTTGTCGGACATTAAACCACCAACACGTTTTAAACCACGTTTTAAACCACGTTTAAAACCACCAACAATGTTTATAGGGACAAGCCCGCTTCGATTGACGCACTGGAAGCCAACATCCATGCATTCATTCGTGAGATACCGGCCGATATGTGTGAAAGAGTATGCCAAAATTGGGCTCAGCGGATGGGCTACCTGAGACGCAGCCGCGGTCAACATTTGCATGAAATTATCTTTACACATTAAATTGCAAGGTTCAAACTATCGATTCAAATAAATATTTCATTAATTTTTTCGAATTTTTTGTGTTTTTTTTTTTTAAAAAAGTTCTCAACCTCTTAAAAAATCACCCGTTATATACTTAAAACAAAAGAAAACGGTCCGATATTTGGTGGACACAAAAACAACACCTGCTTCCCTTATTTTTTACTGAGATAAATATAAGAAAAGTGTAATTTTAATCAAAAACAAAAAATAAATTCAGCTCCTTTGTCAAATAATAATAATACAGTAGTGTTCGCTTATAACGAACTGGGAGGGACCGACCAAATTGGTTCGCTTTTACCTTCGTTACAGGTAAGTGACACAAACGTTAGAAAAAGTCATCAATTTCTCAAGGGCCAGCTAACGCTACTCGGGAAAGTACCGAAAAATTAATGTTAAAGGGCAACATTTTGACATTTGACCATTTTAAAATTAATCAAAAATAATTATAAAATTATTAATAATAATTTAATCATTTCAGTTCTTGGGAAAGTCCCGTGAAGTTAGGAATCTGTTTAGCAGAAAAAGTGAGACAACGAAGAGCTAAAATTGAAGGACAAATTTTTGGCGTTTGAAAATTTTAATACAAATTACATGAATATAAATGTAAAACAAGTAAGTAAGTTGTCTGGGATAAACTTCTATATACCCGACCCTATTCCATGTTACACCAAATCTTAAAATTTCTTGGCCCGAATTCATATATCATTTGCATAGGCCACACCCCCAAAAGTTAAAATCAATTAATTGTGATTTCGTTTGAATCATGAGAAAATACGATAAAAACGAAAATTATTTCAGAAAAAATGTTTTTTTCCTAAAAACGCTTCTAAACGCCCCGCGTGGGCGGAGCTCAAAATTTTGTGTGGAGCAAACTTAGCAAATAGTAATATCTTTAATATCTCTATTATATTTTTTTTCGATTTGTATTGAACTTTCCCATAAATCGGGTTTTCAAAGATCTAACACGTTAAAAGTGGGCATGGTCTATTTTGTGGGCGGTCTAATTTTTGTCTTGCTAAAAGTCTTGGGCCACTATTGCTCAGTACCAAAATTTGAGTTCCTATGCCTTTTCTAACTTGGCCAAGAGGCATTTTGAAAGAACATGTGAAATAGAGGTCGTCTCACATTGAAGCCAGAAGTGGGCGTGGCCGTTGACGGATTAAGCCAATTTTTCACTTTGTCTGTACAACAGAAGAACCAAGCCGTGTACCAACTTTCATCTCTCTAGCTTCATTTTGAAGACCTAAAACCCTTACATATACAGACGGACGGACGGACGGCGGTCATGGCTTAATCGATCACCTGTTGGTCTCGATCATATCTCTAAAAGGTCTTAAGGGGTCTACGATCAGTATTTCACTTTGTGACAAACTATGTATTAAACTTAATATACTTTCGGTCGGGTATAAAAATGACTAAGTTCGGAGGTTTTCCTTATTTCATGTGCAAAAGAGGTTGACTTTATGCGAAAGTACGCTTCAATGGGTTAAACTACTAAACATAAAGGAAAATATAAAAGCTATGCTTAGAAACACAATGGAAGCCGTTTTTAGTTGCAAACAACGTTCAGATCAATTAAGAAATGATAGGGAAACACTTGCCAGATATGGGGCCTGGCACCTTTCTGGAAAAATTCAGAATTTTTTACTTTTAATTAAAAGTAGGTCACACAAATTTAACGCGGATGTAGTCGCGGGTGCCAGCTAGTGAAATATGAATTTATTTTACAGATTTGATGAACTAATGATCCAATTGATCCAATAATTAAAAATACATAATACTTTTTTCACTGGCTATAATACATTTGCTGACAGTTTAAATACATTTACGCTTAGCTTAAACTAATTTGCCAAAGGGCGAATTATGTTTGCGTTTAGGTTAAATTAATTTGCGTTTGGGTAATTTTTTTTTGCTTTTGGGTTAATCGTTTATTAAATGTGCGAGTGCTATACAGAGTGCGTCACTTTAATCTTTTACATAAAGTTTATATGCTTTTATTTCTTCAGGCACGTGGGTTATTGAAAAATACCTCAAACAAAAGTTATTAGGTTGGAAGAGCGGGATGCCAGATTAGAAAACGAAGAAAGGACACGCTAGATACAGAACTGGCTGACAATATTGTTAATACGCCCCAGGCTGAAGCACCACCTCAAGTAATGTTTTAACATTGAATCTCGAATCCTGACAATCAAGATAGGGTGCAAGAATGCCAGCAAAGACTCTAACCTCGAAATTAATGCAATGGCGACCTAACAAATTTTAAAAATTTTTCATAAACACCTAGTAGATGTACTTACGGAATTTACAATAAAAATGCCTCGACCTCGACTTGACGCTGCTGGTTTCACAATCCATGGTCCACGAGATTTATTATGCGCCGACACTAAATCTCTAAACTCCAATGGCAGTACAAATGATTGTGGCACAATGTCAAAGTGCTTAAAACCTCTTAGGTGCTGCATCTTTTCGATGTTCTTATAAAGGCGATCTTTGCGAGTCAATTCATACGATCTGGGAACGAAAGCTAACGAAAATTAGCGACGTTTTCAATTGAAAAATGTGAAAGAAATCGGTCGCTCTTACCTGGGAAAATGGTTTACTCGTTGATATGGTGTCAGGTTTCTCAGAATGTCTGGTTTCATATGGACACCAGTCCAAAGAATGTTAAAGTTGTGCTCATTTTCAGCTTCGGTTAGACCATGTCGGACGAAAATCTTCCTCAATAGCCTGGTTTCGGTATTCATGAACCTATATGTAATTTTAAGCTTTAAGGCGGGAAGATCATCCGAACTTGGTTGATCTTCATCGTGCAAATTCTCCTTATCATCAAAGGAATTGCTTAGTTCCAGAGGACTCTCGCTAGAGTCCTTCTTTTCAACATAGAGCGGTGATCTACTTGTGTCCATACGTGACAACCGAAAGTCCTCTCCATCGTCGAATTCACTTGAGATCGAGTTCTCACTGGAAGACAGCGAGTCATGCAGCCGCTTATTTGGGGATTTCAATAGATCCTTCTGACGAGCTGCCAACGGCTGTTTTTTCTCTATAACATTGTTCGTATTATTTAGACTAGGGCTACTAGTGCAAAAAGTCTTTTCATGACTAACATTTTTTGGTAGTGATAACAGAACTGCTTTTGCTGTATTTGCCTTAGTACAAGAAACGTGATTTAAAGTCAGTTCCACAACGGGGACTTTGGCTGTAACATTAAGCGAGGTTGAACTAGCGCTATCGCAGTTTTTGAGGCTGTTATCGCTGGCAGATACTCTTTGATCATCGACATGGTTGGCGAGGTTTTCATCACTCGATTGATTAAGTATACTTGTGCGGAATACAAGAACGGCGTCACGAGATCCAATATTGCCGCTGGTCACCCATGAATTTTCCAAAGGTTTCTCGTATATTTTCACACTAAAATAAAAAATAAAAGAAATTACATTAGTAGCCAATTCCGGACTAACCAGACTGAATAAAACTAAGTTTGCAGTGTTTTTTGTGGATCCTTGTAATAACAAAGTGTATCAAACTAATGACAAAAGTGAGTAGTATTTAGTTGTCATCATAATTGTTATAATTTACTTAACAAGACATGTTGGAAAAAAATAAAAAACAAAAAGATGGTTGGCCCTGGATTCGAACCCAGGACCTTCCAATCGTCGGTCATTGGTGCTAGCATCTGCACCACAGCCCAGTTCCAAATAGCCTACATGTTCTGTCTACATAAATGATTCACATAAGCCAACAACATGTAATAACATTAAAAAATGATCACGTGGTTACACGTACGTACATAAGCGTACGTAAGCAGCAATGCGCGAAATTCACTAACACGTGACAACCGCACTTCTATGCTCCATTCCTAATAAGCTACAAAGATTAGCAACGAATATAGAATACGTAAGTCAAAAACTAGTGAGGTGGTCGAATATGGACAAAGAATGAATCGTGTTTACTATGTAGCTCAACTGGTAGAGCATTATTCGCGACAAGTAGGGGTTGCAGGATCGTACCCTGCCGGTGAGCCGCACACGGTATTTTCTTTCGGCATTTCCGTCCTCTAACATTTCAACTCCACTCTGTGAGTAGTATTTATTTGTAGTATTTGAGTAGTATTTAGTAGTGGGCTCACTTTTGACACGCATTAGGTCTAATTAACACTAGGTTAATAAAGCACAATTTCGTACTGGAAAGAACCTCTCTTTATGCCCTACTCAAGATATACTAAGTTTAATGTCTAGTTTGTAACACAGTGAAATAATCATCGTAGACCCCTAAGATACCCCCTAAGATATGATATGACACCTAAGATACCCTCTTTGAAGATATGATCGAGACCGACAAGAGAATCGATTAAATCATGTCCGTCCGCATGTAAACAAATTTTAGGCCTTAACTTTTAAGGATAGAGTTGAAATTTGGTAGTTAAGGCGGAAATCCTGCCCCAGAGATCAAGTCTGAAAATAAATAAAATCCAGACACGCCCACTACAGGCCTTAATGTGCGACCACCTCTAATTTAAAAATACTTCTTTGACTCTTCAGCTACGTTATGAAGCTGCTAGCAGACTGGGCTCTAATGGCGTAATTTTTCGAAACACAACCGTCGAAATTCCATACTTATTTTTCAAAGTACATTACAAAACGCAAAAGAAGTTACAAGAAATATACGCTGAATTGAAATCTGTAAGCGTAATTCATCTAAGTAGTTTGGTTTCTTAGATATTTACCTTACAAGTTGAAGTGAAAAGCGACGTTTGCTGTAATTTCTGAATGGTAGCAATTTGTTGGTGACCTCTCCAGTTATTACTAGTTGTAGCTCCAGGTCAATAAGTAAAAAACCGATGTTAGTGGTGCGACGTTTCAAGCGTGAGTACGATATTTCTCAAACCTTTATTATTAAAAAGTTAAATTAGTAAATTCACGTATAAAGACTCACACATAGGTATGTCAATTACACTTACAACAAAATAAGAAATAATAAATAGACTTATTTACACAACATTTTCAAAAACAAATCAAAAGACATTCAAGAAATGATTCCTTCCTCTCCGCGCTCTCCACTCCGTCGGAGGAAAAAAGCCATCGTAGGGACAGCACTATACCAGCAAAAAAGTGTAGAACGCGAAGAGGAAGGAATCATTTCTTGAATGTCTTTTGATTTGTTTTTGGAAATGTTGTGTAAATAAGTCTGTTTATTATTTCTTATTTTGTTGTAAGTGTAATACACATATGTGTAGTTTAATTCTTTATACATGAATTTACTGATGTAACTTTTTAATAATAAAGGCTTGAGAAAGAGCGTACTTACGCTCGAAACGTCGCACCACTAACATCGGTTTTTTACTTATTGACCTGGAGCCCACTACAAAAATCAACAACTAGTAGTAATTTCTGGCAACATGATGCCCAGCTAAACGCACAGCAGTTTTAAATCATTGTATTTTCATTTTAGACTTTTATAATCACATTTCCTATGTATGAGTATCAACAGTGAAACTATAAGGATTTTGTTATAATTCTTTTGGTAAAAACAATCGCGAAAAAATAACAAAAAAGGGGGTAAATGCAACAGTTCATCTGTATCGAACTTCCAAATAACCGACCGACGCACTCAAAATAATTTAATGGATCCTGATTTCTTCCATATTATTTGCGACAGAAAAGCTAGTTTGTACTGTGTAAAGAAAACATATACACAAGCCTGGTCAAAGACACTTAACTGTTATTTTCCAGTACTTTGTGGCTTATCTGGCAAAATAATCAATTTTTACGATTCAATTGATTAGACGCACCTAATCTTAGAAAATCTTCGCAAAAAAGGCAATCAATTAAAGTTTTTTATGTTTTATTTTTTGACTCAATTTTTCTTAAAAACTAAGGCCTGATCCAGATAGATCGGCAGTGCCCTTAATTTTCCACGTTGCTCGCAGTATTGTTAACAGGGGACTTAACTACTACCGAGACTTCGCACTGAGCGCTGAGGAGCGTCTCCCATTCAGTTGGTCGGTTTCCTTTCGCGTTGTGGAAGACGTCCAAAAACAACACCAGCAATTCTGGTGGCTTCAAGAGGGAACTCCCTCGTCGATTTCCTTCGATCCGGGGTAGGGTTCTTGGTTCGGTAAAGTCGGTCGCCGTTAAGCCTTGTCCGGCTTAAATAGTTCAAAGGTGTCTAGGTTAAGGTAGTTTTTAAGATTATTATTTATAAAAAAAAAAAACACAAAAAAACAGCAGTAAATAAAAAAAGTGCGTTTTTTATTACGCAATTAGTTAAGTTAGGCTAAGCTCGGTTAAGTCTTAGTTTTACTTTTAGTCTCAGGTTGCCTCATTAAGTTTTATAGATAATATAAAAAAAAAAACAGTTCTGCCACAAAGTTTTTTCGAACAAAAACATTTTTCTTAGTTTTAATTTCGTTATTTTACATGTATATTTAATGTAAGATAGTTAAGGTCGAAAGACATAGTTGATAAGCATTAAGTTAAGCTTAGAGCGCCCGCGAAGGGCCAGTAAGTGCTGTTAAGATAGTTAAGCTAATTCAGCTAGTTTTAAGCATATTTGTCTAGCATGTAAGAACAAATGAATTGAATTAATGAAAAGCATTGAAAACGAAAAGATTTCGAAAACGATCACCATCTATCTGATCTCGAGGACCCAGGTTCGAGCAAAGGATTCGAACCAAGGATTTTCTTCAATAAAACAACAAACAAACGACATCCTGTTAACAAAAAAGTGAAGCAAAAATAAATCAACAGGAGCTTGACGTGTTCAAAAAATAAAAAAATTTAGAAAAAACTTTTTTTTAACTTTTTTTGAAGGAATTTCACTTTTTGTGCCGCTTTTGCCACCTTTAAAGCGCTGTAATGTAGTGGAACGCTCACTTGACTCTCAAACAGTCGGTTGCGAGATCGAATCCTAGTTGGGGCGAAACATTTTTTTTTGTATTAAATTCCGACATTTATCCTGCTGAAAAAATCACCGCTTATGGCAGTGTCGTTCGCGATGCCCGCGTAATTTTTCTTGGTGCGGCTAGTTTTTGATCAATTGATACGTGTTTTTCTGTAGAGCTGTGTCAATCGCTGTGTCAAATCGTTCATTTTCCCGGATCGAATCGATCCAGGATTGATTTGAAAAAGGACCCGATCTTTTCAGTCAATCATTCATTCGTTCCTTTTCGATTTCGTTCTTCTTTCAGTCATCGATCCAAAGTCAATCACCGTTCCTCCGTTCAATCCGGATTGGTTTAACACGTTGGCAGCAGCCAGAGCCAGGGTGTGCGCGGCAGATACACATTTTTCGAAATCTCGTAGCAGTTTCGCTACGTGCATCGTTGTAGGAATGGAACTTGTTAATATTGTAAATGATTGAAATGACCCTTTCTCTTTCGTTTCGCTCATTTGACCAACGATAATGGAGAGAGAAAAGTATTGGTTCGTACCGATTTCATTGGTTTCGTTCATTTGAACGGGAAAGAGGATTGATATTAGAAACGATTGGTTTGCCCAACCGAGATTGCAATCACCAATACTTTTAAAGGAACGGGTCCAAAGGATCGAATAAATCACGATTGACACAGCTCTATTTTTCTGCTCCTCGTCTAGCAATCAGTAACGAAAATCGCACTATCCCGATTTCTGCTGTAAAACAAGCATAATGCATGGGAAATTTCTAGCACCGAGCGCTAAAATTTTTTGTATGTAATGCTTAAAATAACAGTTTTTTCCTAAAAACGCATTCTAAAAGTAGAAGGAGCTCGATACTTTATAGGTAGGAAACTTAACAAATGGTTACATCTTTAATATTTGTGATATATTTTTTTTGATTTTGAATTAATTTTCCGAGAAATCAGGGTTTTAAATTTTGAATATTTTAAAAGTTGGCATGGTGGATGGTATGGGCGGCTCAATTTTCTGCTAATTATAGGCTTTAAGCCACTATACTTTACCCAAAAATTTGAGGTCCGGCAATGAAAAGGCAATTTTAAATGGTGGATGGTGTGGGCGGCCATATTTTCTGCTAATTATAGGCTTTGAGCCACTATTACTTTACACAAAAATCTGAGGTCCAACGCCTTGTCTACCTTGACCAAAAGGCAATTTTAAATAAACTGTAAATTTGAGGTTGTCTGACATGTGACGTGAAATAACGCCGAACAAAAAACACCAAATCGTTAATTTGGTCTTATTTCGTTTTCAAAAACGAAATAAAACCAATTCGGTACTATTTCGCAAGCCAAAGCGAAATTGCTCCAAATTGCGCTGTTGGCGAATCGTATATCAATTTTCATAATTTGTCCAGCTCTTCGTTTTTGTAAAGTTTTTAGCTAGGATGCTGTAATTGAAACTGGAGAGTTATTTTGGTTCTTATTTTGTACAGACAGAGCATGAAAATTAATATGATTCGCCCACAGACACGCCCACAATTGACATGGATGTCAAACAACCTCAAATTTACATTTTATATCACGTTAGTTAGACAAGGCGTAGGACCTCAAATATTTGTGCAAGGAAATAATTGCCCAAAGCATTTAATTAGACGAAAATTGGTCCGCCCACACTATTGACCAAGCACACTTTTAAAATGTTAAGTCTTAAAAAACTTGATTTCTCGGAAAATTCATTATAAAAGAAATTATATGTGGCAAATATTTAAGATAATGCCATTTAAAAAGTTTATTACATACAAACCATTGAGCTCCGACCACTTTAAGGGGGCGTTTTTCGAAAAAAAAACTGCTTTTTAAGCAATTATTTTCATCTTTAACAAATTTGCTCATGATTCTTGCGAAATTAGAATTATTTCATTTTAAGCTTGCGCCCATTTTTTGGGCGTGGCCAATACAAATAATTGGCATATAGTATATGAACGCAGAAAAAAAGTTTTAAATTTGATGTTACAGTGTAAAGAAGAGGGTAGGATATTTAGAAGTTCGTTACAAATGAACTATTGCCCTTGCTTAGTTGTTTTTGATTCCAAAATACTTGGCGCAAGCAATGGCTATTTATTTCCAATACTATGGGCACAGGTTTTGAAGTTAGCGCTAATAAAAGCGTTTTTTTTTTAATTTGCATTTTAAACCCTTTCAGTAAATTTTAAGCTGGAAACGGCATTTTTGAAAGACATTAAAAATTTTAGAATACTCTTCCCAGGTTTTATACACAAACCAAAATTGATTACAATCGGTATTACCGTTAGGGTACCAGAGCTTTGTGAAAAAAAATGTTGAATCAAACAATGACCATTTTTCGTGGTTTGAAAGAAAAATACAGCGGAGCCGAAATGTTGTATAGTTTTCGAGATATGCGTAAAATTATTTAATTTGATTCACTGTAATGGTAGCGCCTTAAAATGCCTATAGCTTCCGATTTGTTTCTATCTATCTTACCAACCTTAATTTTACGCAAGCATAAAACACTTAAGCAGCAAGCAAAAACGTGTTAAAATTTTAAAAACAAAAATTAGTTTGGCATATTTTTTTAGGAAAGAAAATCAAGGAAATGTGTTTGCCACCCTGCGTTTCGAAAATTTTTAGTACATAAACTCAAAATTCGCGTAAAATAAGAATTGTAGACTTAAAAGTAATAAAATAATATTGTTTAAATAATTTTAAATCCAGAAATCGAGCAAAAAGTCAAATATGCCCCCCCCCCCTTTATTTACTACACTGCAATGACAACATTTAAAAATTCGTATACACAGATCATATGCATCTTCTTAAAATTGCACTCCAAATATTATATCTTCTTCTTTTTCTTTTAGGTGTATAGTCCTTCCCCTCGAAATATTATATAAATATCATAAATATAAGCAAAATAAATGACCTATCGAGATGCGTTTGAAAATATGCCATGTTAGTCGGGAATTGTTATTATAAGAAAAAAAGATAAAGTCGCAAACATACTATATAACATTTTATATACAAATTAAGCAATAATTGTACGCCAAGCCTTAAAAAAAGCCGACGGACCGCTCCGTGGATTCATACTTGACGTTTCTTTTTTTGGTTGTACATAATAAATTTCATCCCCATAATCGAAAGTGCCCAAGCTCTGTCTGCTGTTCGCAAGCATCTTTTAAGTCACGAACTAATGCGGCTTTTTCGATTTTGTCAACTATAGCAGCTAGTTGATGTTAAAGATTCCGACACATATAGGTCACTGTCACAAAAATATAATACAGACAAAGTTTAATGGTTTACTTATGGAAATCATCTCGAAAGAGCGCTCTGGGTTATCGCGAGGTAGCTTCAATCATACTGTACCAAGGAAGAAGTAATATAAGACGTTCAAGCCCAGGGCTTTAAAATTTTTGACGCAATAAACATGAACATAATAAAGAAAGGGAAGCAACGTACGGACGAGGGCAAAGATAACGCTGTTATCTGGTGTGGCCTGCCAATTTTCATGCTATCTTTTGATAGAACTGAAAAAATTAACGAAATTTACAAAATTAAAGCAATCCTTAACATAAAGGTAAAAGTCATGCCCAAGCGGCACAGACCAATGTAAGCGAGCCAAGGTTAATGACACATGCAAGCGTACTACCAGAAAAAACAGCGATACGTAAAATGCGCCGGCGAACATCTCACGACAGATTGCAATATCAGCAGTCAGGCCACAGCGGTTTGCGCCAATGAGGCAAGAAACCCAGCTGGCTACTGGGTTTGGGAAATCGCCATTGAGTTACAAAAACGACATGAAGCTCCACAGAAAAATACCAAAAATGCCAAAACCCCTAAGTCGCAAGGGTGTGGGATTGATTGACGAAAAAATTCAAATGAAAAAATTCAAACGTCGCCGGTCCAAGTTCCGACCGGAGTTCAAAGAGAGAATACATATTAGGTGGTCCCAGACGTGGACCACTTAGTCTTTCTTAGACGTGGAAATATTAGTCTAGGCAACGAATCAAAAATAGGAGAAATAATTCATGTAGAAGCGGATTTCGGCAAAGTTGTAGAGAAAGGTGCCCTGAATGACATACCGAAAATACTGGTAGGTGGGGCGGAGCTAACGGGTTGGCGGGGCTTTAAAGGTCCCTTTTTTCAGTTTTTGGCAAATATCTCGAAAACTATAGCTCCCAGCGAAAAAATGTTGGCTTCTAAATTAATCAACAAAATAATACACAAAATTCTCTACAAAAAAGATTATATACACTTTTTCGGTTAGATGAATACTTAAGGAGATACAGAGGTGGGAAATAGACATTTTTAAGTGACTTTTATCATCAAAAAAATGAAAGATTGCGACGGATACGTACATACTTTCATTGTATCGCTTCGTCTTCCGATTTAGAATCTTGAGGTTTAGAGATTGGGGTGTCTTCAAGTTGTGGCGCATTGTTGCAGGAGCCAAGGCATACCCACACCCACAGTCGTGAAGCATCGGCATAATAATGCTATTTGGAATTGAGTCCCATTGCTTGTCGTCATGTTTAATACCATCATCTCTGTGTTCCACCCCTTATTGAGTGAGTGGTTGGAGGCTAGCCTATAGCTCAAGCCCGAAATGTATTATGCTCGCGAATTGTAGAAAGCAGTATTTGACTTTAACAGATTTACCTGTGTATAGGTATCCTTAGGACTATTTCACACATTTCATTTTCATTTCATTTCATTTGTATTTTATTCAGTTCCAACTTAAATCTAGGGACTTAACAGAAATCAAATAAAGCTTAAATCAGGATGGATATGAATAATTATATGTCATTCTATAGCTACAAGAGAATGACATATAACACATATCCGGCAGCCGGCTTACCTGTACCGGGTACCTGATCGGTGGAAGGACATTCTTAAGCCGCGTTTTTATTTATTTATTTTTTTTTGTTCATTTTAAAAATGTGAACAAGCTTATATCTATTACAATTAGGTAGTTGAAAGTGTAAATGAATTTAAGTACATAATATAAAAACAATAATGAATTTAAGACAATTAAAAAATAAAAAAAATAAAAAATCTTTAACATTTTAAATTTTTAAGATATTCAGCGATAAGAGATAGAAAAGGGAGAGATAGAAGATGAAAAAGAGATAATGAGGAGACTGAAAGGCAAATCTATTAGGAGTTATCCTTATAATATTGAAACAGTTTTTTGCTGAAGGAGGTCCTGTTAACTGTGCGCTTGATTTCAGTGGGTAATATATTCCAATGACGAATCGCATTGACAAAGAATTGGCGAGGGGTGTTAACATATTTGCATCGTGAAATAATTAATTGAAAAGTTCTTTGGTTCCGCGCAAATTGTACTTTTTCGTAAAGATATTCCGGTTCTTTTGTCATCATAATTTTGTGTAGTGACAGGACAGTACAATATTTCATAAATGTCTCTAATGAGCAGCCTAAAATCAGATTTGTGTGGGATGAAATATGTTCATATCTCCCAATACCAAAGATGTACCTGGCACAACTATTAAAAGCAATATTCAGCTTCCTCCTTGACTCAGAGTCCATATCTGAGAAAATTTCGCACCCATACATGAAAATAGGTAGTATAAAGGACTTAACGAGCTTTAGCTTTACGTTGGTTGGAAGGTAATAGGTAGTTGGACTAAGCCCTCTCAACGCTCCATAGATTTTTGATGCCACTAGAGTTATATGAGTATTCCAGCTTAGGTTGTGGCTCAAGTGCACCCCAAGGTTTTTAAAACTATCTACATATTCAATTGGAGTTTGATCTATGTAAAGAGGGGGAACAATTTGCTTATCTCGGCCGGCATTAATAACCATGGCTTTGGTCTTTTTCGGGTTAAGGCTGAGGTTATTATCGTGTGCCCATTTACAAATTTTTGTAAGCTGCTCGCTTAAGCTCCGTACTGCCTGCTTGATTTGGGATTTCGGGAAAAACGAATAAATCTGCACATCATCCGCATATATATGACGTTCGCAATTTACAAGTCGGTCGGCTAAGTCATTAATGTAACAAGTAAATAAAAGAGGTCCTAGGACGGATCCTTGGGGCACACCAGATGGAACAAAAAGACAGGATGAACATCTGTCTTCATGAGACACGTATTGTGAACGATTACATAAGTCTGAAGTTACAAAGTTACACAAAGAGCTATCAAACAGAAATTGCTTTCTAAGTTTTTCGACTAATATATGATGATCCACAGAATCAAACGCATTTGAAAAATCCAGAAAAACTATAAGAGCCAGCATTTTACGGTCTAAGCCCCCAAGTAAACCTTCGCAGACTTTGATCAAGGCTGTGGTGCAATATGTTTTGCACGGAAACCCGATTGAAATTTAGTGATTAGGTTTTTATCGCTTAAATATGTTTTTATTTGATTACTTGCAACTGTTTCTAAGGCTTTACTTAGAAATGGGAGTATGGCAATAGGACGGTACTCAGATGACGAAGACTTTGGCATTGACAACACTTTGGCAATTTTTCAACAGTCGGGGAAGGTTGAAGTAGTTAATATGGTGTTAAAAATATGAGTTATTTGCGCGAGGATGACAGGTAGCAACAGTTTTACGAACTTTGGCTCAATTTTGTATGCGCCCACTGCATTAGATCTTATATTTAGAATTGTTCTGCCAACATCAACTTCGTCTATACAAGATAAAGAAAAAGGACCCGCGATCCTAGATCGCATTATAGGTAAATGGTAAATTTTCAATTTTTCGGGTAGTGGCTATAACACGAAAATGAGACCCGAAGGCCTAGAAATTAGTATGGTGATAAGCTGAGGGCATTCAAAATTAGGAGGCACCTTTCTTGTTACAAAATTTTGTTGCCTAGTGTAATTACTATCAGGAGAGCCATTTAAATGCATTTTTTAATAAAAAAGCTTCGCATTCCCCGGTGCTTACAATGCATATTGTAAAGGGCTTGTAATTAATCAAAGAGAATTTTTTGTACGTTCATATTAATACAACAATGTTGAAAAACTGAAATGGTTTGGGATCCAAGGCGAAAGGAAACTTTTTATTACTCATCTTTCGTAAGTGTACCTATACACTATTCATATTACAAATTCTAATCTACCGTGTTTTTGTAAACTATATTTTCCTTATATTTAATACTTGTACAATAGGAATAACATGCATGTCGGTAGATAAATGTGAAAGTTTTTGTTTGAAAGTTTTCTCAATGTACTTCAATATATTTTATATTCAACAAATTACCGTTTCGTCTTCTTCTTTTTTTTTAGAATTTCAACTTTTGTCCGCGATTGATCGAAAAGCGTTCTTGAAGTTTTCAAGCGTTCATCATGTGACCGCCTTAAGTAAGGATAGGCACCATCGCTTTGTAATTCATAACATACCACCAAAAAACACATGAATATTAGAAGAAAGGAAAAACAATTAGTTGAAAACAATGGAAAAACAAATACACACTGCAAAATATAAAGCAAATCAAAGTTTGTTTAAGAAAAGATCATGAAAACTTACACTCTATTCGATGTATCTGTGCTAGGGTCTGAGGAAGGCATTCCGATCCTGAAAGCAAACAGTAAGTAAAAAATCTTTGAAAATAATCTCATAAAAACAAAATGCAAAAATATGTAAAGATTATTTCGTGGTTTCAATGCGAATGGAATTTCATTAAATTAAATGTTATGTCGAGCAATAAAATTATTATTAAATTTTTTGGTTCAAATTCATTAACTATGTAAAATCGACCTCTAAAGATGGGCGTGGCCAAAAACTTTGCATTAAAGAAATTTAGAATGGTGTCCGATGTATCTTATGTGCTAAATTTTACTTCCTTATTTCCCTTGTTAAAGGGCAGTATGCAACCGAAGTGAAACTAAAAATCCCATACAAAAATGACCCGACGAAATAATAAAGACATTACTGTGCTCAAATTCTCTTGAAATGTTGATATTTTTCGCGCAGTGTTAATTGGTGTGTGGAAGTTTTCCTACATGATTTTAAAACCGAAATTCTTGAGAAAAATTGGAATTTTCTTGTAAACCAAAGAATGCGGTTAGAATAACAGTTTAATATTTAACCATTTTTAACGAGAAAGTCAAAAGTTAGATTTTCGTAAAATACGTCACTTAAATTACGTTATTGAAACTGTATTATAACTCAAATGTATCGGGTCTATTTCAAATTTAAAACCAGAGTTAAGCCGCTTTGTCACAAGGAACAGAAAAAGAAACAAAAACAGAATATCATACATCAGCAACGAAAAAAGCGTTTTTAAGTTTCAGCGAATTTAAGTTTCAGTTGCTGATGTATGGGATTCTGTTTGTTTTAAACTAAATATAAACTACATATTTGTGGGTTTTTCGACATTTCGGAATTAGATCTTTGCGAGAAAACCCAATAAAGTTGTTGTACCATTCCTATATTGTTCGACTAAAGCTAAACATTGACATTTCTAAAAAATGTTGACACTTTTGTAAATTTAAATGTCCAGAAGTCGATACAAACAATATCTAAAACGGACTATCCAGGCGGCAATGCACGCAAAAATGCATTTATGGCCTAAAATTTTATTTTATGTAAAATCGTCCGTTAAAAATGGGAGTGGCCAAAAACTTCGTATGAATGAAATGTAGAATGAAGTCTGGTCTAACTTGTGTGGTAAAATTTATTTCTTATTCTTTTATAAAGTAGGGTTAAAATAAACCATATTTAAAAAAATTTAAGGTTTTTCTTAAACTCAAAACCTTTTATAAAGAAACTGTAGGACTGGGTGTTTTCTACATAATAAATTAAGTAAAATGTTTTCGTTTTTGAACAAAAAAATTGCATAAAATGAATTCGAATAATTAATTTGTCTGCCGATATGATTTAATTTTATATGACTTGGGATTGCTACGAGATGCTAAATACAAATTTTTAGCTCCGTATGACATTCTACTATGGGTTAACTTTCTTGCTTTTTTGTGTAACTTTAAGTCGGTGCATCTCCTAGACGCCCCTGGTACCAGGCGCCAGAATGTTACATTTGTGATCTTCAACTCAGGACAACAAAGAAAGTTAAAGATTCAACAAAGGTTAGAAAGTTGTTGAAATCATAAAAAAAATGTTCATCAGTTCTTAGACTACTAGGCATATAAGTAAAAATTCAAGTTCTGTTAGAGTTTGTGCATTAAAAAAAAATTGTTATATAAATAACAAGTAGATGCAAAACTGTTTACTAAAGAAGAAAATTGGAATTTCACGTAAATATGTCCAGGGACATTTTTTATGTAAGAACATTAACGCTGGTCACCTGGTACGTTTTAATTTTGACACTACCATTTGTAATGTTTACTTCGAATTAAAATTATTTGAGCAGGTTTGTAAAAGAAAACACACAAATTAATAAACCTACCAACTTGACCAAACTAAAGGATACCGACGACAATTGCAAGTGGCTATAAGGCTTACTGGTTGTGCAATTTCCATCAAATATATTTTCTTAGTATTCAAAGATATTTTGATTCTTTTCATCAAATACATTTTTCTTAGTTTCTTATCCAAAATGCCATCAGTTCCTGTTTGTCATGCGAAACATATCGTCGCTCAAAAACACAATCTGGTCGCCACCCATTTCTGTTGCCATGGAATATAATGGTATTGCCTATCGAGCGCTCAATGGGGTTCTTCCTACAGTACAACGGAGACGATGACTCAGCTGCTTGATCGTGCAACGTCAAAGCTGAGTTGAGGTTGAAGTGTTTCAAGCACTTTTATTCGCCCTTCATCAGGGTCAGAATAAAGCATTATTGTTTTACAATAAAGAGAACGACTACGGCTACTCGCACTTCATCATGTGGTCTGGGGCCCTACTCTGTATTTCGTTCCGATTATAAAAATTTCCGAAAACGAATTATTTGTACTCTCTATTTCAAACGCGAAATAAAATCTACTACTTTCGGATTTAAAATTTCGATATCGGAATTCGGCAACTCGTTTTCTGATGTCAAAAGCACTGAAATACGGAAAATTTATTTCGACAACAAATTTGGTATCGGAGTCATTCAAAATAAAATTTTAAGTTGTTTTTTGAAAGACTAAACAGTTATGATAACAATTTATTTAAAAAAAAAACTATTGACAGGAAAATTGATTCTTAAAAAATTTTGCACACAAAGCTTCCTTAGAGAGCGAAAATTCTGCAGAAAACTGTAACAAAACAATAAACAATAAACTGAATCCCAGCTATGTATGTATGAATTAAGTTTTACCTTTTTTCACTTGCTTCCATAAAATTGGATTTGTCTCTTATAATTCTCCGGTCAATTCGTTCTTTATTTGTTTCTTCTTCGTCAAACCACAGTTCCACAGAATCCATGTTTTGTATATTTTGTGCAGCTTTATATATTTTTTTTAATATAAATCTTTGCAAATTTACTATTTTCACAACCTTCCACGAATTGTTTGTTTACGTTTTTCTTCTTGGTGTTTGACAGCTCACAAAAGATTTCTTTCGAGACTCGAAAAATAAACTACTTAAACGGAAAAAGTATTGGGTACTATTTTTTGCCTTTCTAAAGTGTTACAGAGTGCCAATTCAAAATCGGAACGAAAATCATTTTCCTATAGGATTGACTTGCGGAACGAAATACGGAGTAGGGCCCCTGACCTACATGATCCGAACAAAGGATGTGTACAAAACGACTCTATATTGCTGGAGGTTAATGTCATAGCGGATGCACCTCATATGGTGTGTTCTGGGACTCGAAGCTCACTGGATCCGTTGGTCTGAAAAATCAGTTCGCCATATGAACTGCCTGCTGCAGACGCCCTATTTTAGGGACCATTTGCGCAAAGCGGTGTATAAAATATCAACTGAGGCGGCCGATAGCGCTAAGTCAGAGGATTTGTCCTTGCAGAGTCTTCCACGACGTTCAGTCGATGTGCTGGCGATGTTCTACGCATTTTAAGGGTCGTTATAACTCCTTGATAGCGAGCTTATTATAAAAAAAGGCCGTCAAGTATGATGAAATACGCGGAGCGGTCCTTTTGTTGAAGGTTGTAGTCATCTATATTGCGCAGTTTGTGTAACATTCTATTTATTTATTAAAATTATTTCTGGATATATTTTACAGTCTGTAATATACTTTTTTCGTAGTGCTGTCTACTTTTCTTATATTGGGTGATTCTATATAATCATCACCCAACATAATAATCTATATATTATATGAATTGGGTGATTTTATATTGGGTTTGGTTACTCTAAAAAAGGCTGACAAAAAGCTTTACTGTTTTGAAATAGAGGAAGGACTCTTTCTTGGCCTTTTTAAGGATTTTTATAATTTAAATCCCATAAAACAGCAATTTCGATTATTTTTAATTAATTTTAATTTTACAACCACCTGTGCTAGCATTTGCCACTTCTCTTAAATTCTGCGGACATGAATTTCTGAGAAAACGATAAAAATATGCTGTTTTTTATTTCGCTTGTTTGAATGGGCTTAAAAACTTTGGGTCGAAAACGGCAATTTTGTAACGTTTTTGATGCAGTTCGCTTGCCTTTTAAACATTACATACTTTAGCCAAATTTAAACAAGGTGATCATAACCGTTAAGGAACTAGAAATCTTTAAAAAATAGTTTTTGAAAATGTTTTCACGTTTTTCAGTTAAATCTTCGAAGTTTTTGAATATTCGAAGTCTGCTATAGTTTTGTATAAAATTTAAGAACATGGACTGTGCCCGGTGCTAATTTAAAAATTATAATTTATACCGTTTGGGAGATAGAGGGGGAGACATGCGTTCTTTTGATTTTTTTTTCTAATTTTTTTAAATTTCAAATCCATAAAACAAATATTTTGAAGATTTTTCCAGTTCCCGTTAGACTTTTCTCCAATAGCACAACCAGCAGCACCAGCCTTGGATGTTTTTTTTTAATTCAATGGCCACCGGTTTATGCGCAAACGGTAAAACAAGCTCCTTTTTTATTTCGTTTTTTAAATAGGCTTCTAAAAACTTAGGTTAAAAACGCAACCTTCCTTCTTTTTGTAAGCTTTGTACATAAACCGAATCTGAAAAAGATTGCTTATACCGTTAAGCTACTAGAAGACTTAAAAAAATTGTTTTTAAAAATGCTTTTATGTTTTTCAGTTAAATCTCAGAAGATTTTAAAATTTCAAGATCCGCTATAATTTTCCTTAAAATTTTGAATTATTTCTGATACGTGTAATTTTTTTTCAAAGAATTCCACTAAACAGCACCGGAGATTAGGGGGGGACACATGTTTTTTCATGCATTTTTGCGATTTTTTTTTTTTCGAAAATGTGTTAAAACTGCAGTACTCAAACTGTTTTTGAAAACTATGACCACACTTGGTTAACTTTGAGTTGCTTTATACGTGTGTTCAATATTGATTTTGAGCGATAAGCGGTTCAAAAGTTATGGCCTCCAACACTTAAAAAGCGTCATGCTTTTTCGACTCTTCCATTTCTCAGAAACGTTTTGATATTTTCAAAAAGTTTTATTTTTTAACTAAAGCTTAGTATTTTTTCAACCTAAGTTTCGTTTTTCTAGTTCTTGCCTACTAAACTTCTTGAAAAACACTAAAAAACATTAAGTCAATTTTCACATGAAATTTCAAACTGTAATTAAACCGTTATTTGTGCTTAAAAAATTGCCCTCTTTGGATTCTCTGACTATTTCCGCAGCTTATACGCACACCACATTTTGTCTTTCTACGGCTTGCCGTTCAGAAGTTATAAAGCGATTGGACGGACGGACAACGCGATACCATAAGAGGTCCCTTTTCCATTTTTGGACGGGCCGCTAAAAAACTGTATTTTCATGCATTTTCGCGATTTTTTTTCGAAAATGTGTTTTTGGACAAACCGCTAAAAATGTCACAAGAATGTATGTCTCCTGCTCTATCTCCCAAACGGCATAAAGTATAACTTTGAACAAAACAAAGGGCATACTAAATCTTCTGAAATTTTTCAAATCTATAGTGAACCTCAAATATTCAACTTCGAAGATTTTACTCAAAAACGTAAAACCATTTTCGAAAACGTTTTTTTGAAGGTTTCTAAATCCGCGTCCGCAACATTAATAAAATGGAATGCAACTGGTTGTTAAATAGTAAAAACAAGCCTAACTGTAATTGGAAAAAAAACTTAATTGCTGCTTTGTGGATTTTAAGATTTAAAAATGGTAAGAAAGGCCAAGATAATTATGTCCTTCCCTCTATTTTCAAAACGGTAAGAGGCATAAATTTAAAATAAATACCGAACGTAGTCAATCTTTTGAAATCAACAAAAAAACTGAAGCATTTTTGAAATAGTTTATGGTTTTCTAGATGTGCTTGAAAACACTTTAGTTGACTGACTTAAATGATGCTGCGAGGAAGTATGTATATATCTATCGTAACTTCTGGGCCACTTATTTAACATCAACCAAATTTGACGCAGGCACAAACACATGAACGTTAACCAACACAAAAGCTTTAAAGTTCATTTTTAAGAAAAAAATATATAAAAATGGTGGAAATATTGTTTTTTACCATTGAAATTGTAGTCGAGAAAAGGATTTTACCTAACATTACCCACTCTTGCTAAGCACACTGTACTTTGCAATATAGCACCGTTTAAGTATATACATACTAAATAAAGTCTGACCATCTAGTCGTATGATTAAGCCGAAATGTCTCCACTTAGTTGTAAGCAAAGAAGTTTGTGTTCTGTTTTTTGAATGCTATTAAAAAGAGCATTTGCATTGTATAGAGCTCAGTCATTAAACGATCGCGAAGCGAAGTTGACATTGTTTTTTTATTTCCAATTACCACGTTTTCTTCCCAGTCGAATATTAATATTTCCCTTGTTTAAGTGAAAAGTTAAGTGATGTCTGAGCAGTGGACATAATTTCTAGTCTGCAACAGTTATAAGGTCCTCAGATCATTAAATCTACAAACTGCAGGCACAAAAGAAGAATTGAAAATTCGCGCACAAGAAGCAGTTCAAGGTTATACGGATGAAAAACTTCTCCAGTTGATGCATGCGGATCCAGTTTTGAAGAAAGGCGGTGATGACTCAGGAGGCAACTTGTCTGATGATGGAAGCGAGTCCAGTGGTGAAAGTGAGGAGGAGGAGCAGCTTGACATAGAGCTGGAGAAACTGCGGAGAATAAGCAACAAGAAGCTGGAAATAACAACGCTGAGAAAGCCAATTCGTGATTTGCAGTTGGATGAGCCCGAATCCACTCCGAGGTCAAATGCAAGTTATAGCTTCCGAGATGTAGAAGACGCTTTGCCAACCTTCAGTGGAGAGGATCATTATCCCATACAACGATGGATAGAGCAATTTGAGGAGATTTCGGATGTCATTAAGATGGACGAAAGGGATAAGTTCATTTACAGTAAACGCCTTCTTACTGGAACTGCGAAGTTATTTGTCAGAACGATTAAAATGAAAAATTATATTGAGTTAAAATACTCTTTGAAAAGTGAATTTGGAAAAGTTGTGACAAAGTCCAACGTTTACAGTGAACTTGGTAAGCGGAAAAAGCGTCGTGAAGAAACCATCCAACAATATGTTATTCATATGCAAGAAATGGGATCACATGGTACTGTTGAAGAAGAGGACTTGATTGATTTTATTATTAAAGGGATTCCCGATGCAGGAGTGAACAAGACAATTTTATACAGTGCAAGTAATCTAAGGGATTTGAAAACAGCTCTGCAAAAATATGAAAAAATAAAATCAAATTCTACAGAAAAGCAGTTGAAGAGTTCGTACAATAATCAAGCGACTAAATTCAAAAGCAAAGGTGGCTGCGTCTCAACAAATCAACATAGTGTACGTCCGAGGTTTGAGAAAAAGACAATCACCCTTATAAGTGTGGGCAACAAGGACACGTGTCGACTAAGTGCGCCAGCAAGGATCCAGTCATGGCTTTGCATCAGAGCTCAGGTGCTTTTTATCAGTCAGCTGAATCAAGAAATGATAAATAAATTGCAGTCCCGCTAGCACGTGAAGGAAACCGACCAGCTAGCAACGAGTTCGAGAGCTACATTAATTACCAATGGACCTGTGAGGAGATGGAAAGCCCAGCGTCATTGTTAACTCTGTTGGATTTTGGTAGCCCAATCAGCTTCGTCCAGCAGAGGTGCCTTCCACCTGTTTTCCTGTCAGCTCTGGAGAAAACAGCACAGTCATACGTTGGCGTTAACAGCAGCCCTCTCGTAACATTTGGAAGCATAAGTACTCGAATCTTTTTTGAAAACTTATTAATAAAATTACATCTTATTGTAGTCAAGAATTTTTCTTGCATTTTTCCACCGCTTGCATTTTTTTATTGAATAAAATGCAAGCGGTGGAAATCAGGATTCCCAAACATCATTCGGTACTGATCGTCATGACATAAAGAAGAGTGAAGATGAAGAGTTGCCAGATGATAAGTTTACTCAACAAATCTTAAACATCGAATCGTGTGATAAGCCTGGTGAGTTCGATCTTAATATAAATAGAGATATACCTGTAGCTGTTTATCAAGAAATTAAAGAAATAATTCGACCAGCCTTTTTTCATACAAAAGAAGTATTACCTTGCCCAGATTTTAAAATGACTAGTTTTGTCAAAAGATATTCCTTTTCATTGTCACCCTTCGCTCATAAAATTGAGCTCCGGAAAATATTGGATAATTTGCTGGAGAAGGGAATTATTCGTGAATCGAATTCCCCTTACGTATCCCCAATTGTTTTAATTCAGAAATAAAAAAGAAAAATAAAGAGCTCAGACTATGTGTAGATTTTCGTGAGATAAATAAGATCACTGTTCGTGACAATTATCCTTTGCCTCTTATCAAGGACAACATCGATACCCTCAGAGGAAAGGAGTATTTCTCAACATTGGACTTGAAAGATGGTTTCCATCATGTCCGAATCTCTGATGAGTCAGTAAAATATACTGCTTTTACGACTCCTTTAGGAAAGTATGAGTTTATGAATATGCCTTTTGGGCTTAAAAATGGTCCCTCGGTATTGGAACGATTTATGAAGCACTTATTTCAAACACTAATCTCTTCAGGTAAAGTTATAACGTATCTGGATGATATTTTAATTGCAACTTCGACAATTGAAGAGCATTTATCAATTTTGAGTCAAGTAATTGACATAATTGTGCAAAACGGGCTAAATCTTCGATTTGATAAATGCATGTTTTTACAAACTCAAATTACATATTTGGGTTACAAAATTACAAAAGAGGGTGTAAGACCCAATGATTTTAATCTAACTGCAATACGAAACTTTTCAATACTTATTTTAGAAAATTCATAAAGAATTTTGCTAATATTGCTAGACCACTTTACGTGTTATTAAAAAAGGATACCCCATTTATTTTCGGGGTGAAGGAAATAGAAACTTTTAACATTTTAAAAGATAAACTGTTAGCCTCACCTGTTCTATCTATATGTAGTTCCCATTTAATAACCGAGCTGCACTGTAATGCTAGCAGTGTAGGCTTTGGAGCAGTTTTATTGCAAAAGCAGCTGGATGACAAGTTCCATCCAGTTTTCTACTTTTCAAAGAGAGCAACACCATCAGAAAGCAGATATCACAGCTACGAGCAGGAAACACTCAATAATTTACGCTTTAAGAAGGTGCAAGCACTAACCATGACTCTTAAGAAAAAGTCCTTGAATCCCCGTATTTCGCGTTGGGCCCTAGAGCTACAAAATTTTGACTACGTTGTCGAGCATAGAAAAGGAACTCTTATGACTCATGTAGATGCTCTGAGCCGCTCGTTTAGTATTCTTTTTGTAGAAGATGAATCGTTTAAATTTGCGCTAGCAGCTGCTCAAAGAGTTGATCCAAAAATCGTCTTAATCGCTTCCGAGCTTGAAAGGGCTGAGAGTTCTCTCTATGAAATGATAGATGGTCTAATTTACCGGAAGTGTAAAGACAAAGTTAGGTTCTTCGTACCATCTTAAATGGAAGAGCAGGCAATACGAACGCACCACAAGGCACTGTGTCACTTGGGTGCTGACAAATGCTTTGATCAACTTTCACAGAGCTATTGGTTTCCTAAAATGAAGGAAAAGATTAAAACATGCATTAAAAAATGTCTTAAATGCATTTACTTTTCGCCTAATTCGGGTAAAGTCAAAGGCACACTGCATTCGATACCAAAAGGCGATGTTGCCTTTGATACACTCCATGTACATCATTTGGGACCCCTTCCGACTTCAGTTGCAAAGAGAAAACATGTACTTCTGGTTATCGATGGCTTTACGAAGTTGATCAAACCTTATCCAGTCACGTCAACGCAAAGGAGGCAATCAAGTGCTTAAAATCCTTTTTTGAAAATTATTCAAGGCTTAACAGGCTTATATCTGACCGAGGTAGTTGCTTTACTTCAAAGTAATTTTTTGATTTTTTAACCGAATACAATGTTAAGCATGTAAAATTTGCAACACATTCTGCACAATCCAATGGTCAAATCAAACGAATGAATAAGATCGTTGTCCCAATGTTAGCCAAAGAATGTGACACGAATACTACCAGCGATTGGGCTAACGAAAGCTGAACTTTCTCTAAACAACACTTTGAATCGGAGTACAGGTTTTACACACAGCATTTTTTTGTTTGGCGTTAACCAAAAGGGCGAGCTTTGTGATCGTGTTTGTGAGCAGCGCCGGACCTTGCATTGGAGCAGGTGGAGCAGCCGCACCGGGCGCAAATTAGAATGCTTCGCTTGTCATGTTTAACTTAAATCTATTTATTATTCATATTTCAGATTTAATGAAGAAATATTAAGCCGTTTTTGAATTCGCAACGTGGCAACACTGCGCAAGTGTCATTATTTCAATTCCAAAGAAAAACTACATCAAATCTACACTCATACTTGTACATAACATCGATGTTCTAGCATTGCGTGTTTTGTACAACAGCGCAGCTTAAACATCAACATCATTCAAAAATAAAACCCTTTTATCCAACCTATACCGAATATAAAAGACCATTCTGTTGCATGAAGTTGTGGAGCATTTCGTCTCCGATTTTGCGCCATGTCGTCACAGTTTTGTCAGCCAACAACACAGAAAACACTAACAAAATTAACTTCCTCTGGAGCAAGAACTCTATTCTGCGCCAAAGCAAGTTAATTACAACAAAAAAACTTTGGTTTGACCAAGCCAGGCCAAACGTGTTGCATTAAGTCCTCATCACAACAAGTATTAAAGTCGTCATTATCGCGTTCGGGGTGACGCACGGCACTTGGAGGTTGGAGCGTATGATTGGAATATGTGTGCTAACTATTATGTGCCCATTTCAAGTTGCAAAGGGGTTGCTTGTTGTTCCTTCCCATTAGGTTTTTTTCTTTTGTGTTTTGGTCATAGGTGTATTCTGAATGTTGTCAATTCATTCATAATAAAATTCAAATAGTTTCATTTTGAATGAAAAATAAAATATAATAATTCTGATACGGTTTTTATTGTAGCAGTCACATTTAATTTTGAGCATTCATATCACTCAAAAATATGTTAATTACCAATGGTTAAATGGCTAAGTTTGGTAGGTTAAATACCTACCAAAACTGTTTTTTTTTTTTTGCACTAGAAAAGTAATTCGAATATTGAAATAAACTTTATTTTATACCTAGCTCCTTAACTCTATTTTCTTTACTAATAATTATTATGTAGGGTAGGTCGTAAGTGTACAACTGTGGAAAATCAAAAAAATCGTTAGGTGGACGGAAGGTAGGAACACTTTTCCTTTATTATGATATTTTCTTACATTATGATTTTCTGATATTGCTACTACTGACCAATTTTTCTTAGGCATTAAACTTAAATTTATGGAGACCGAATTGTGAGTCAAATAAGCTATGTCTGGTTCGTCCTGGTCCGTCCTTCCGTATTTCGGCAGTCTCAAAGCCCTAACTAAATGAGTAAAGAACTTCAAACTTTAAATCTGCACTTTTAAGATTCTGAAGTAGTAAACATGTTTAACATTTTTAAAAAATCCGCCCACACGCACTCCTACTTTACTTATAGGAATAAAAAATGAAAATTGTCGCAGGACGCTGAAATTGTGTGTGCTGTATTCCTGCTTAAGTGTTTTGTGATTGGGGTCCCTATGTGGGCGTGGTCATATTCCTTATGCATTCTTATAAACGGTATTTTTTTAACAGGTATATTATTAAAACTTTATTAAACATTTTCGTATATATGGTGATTTAGTCACGCTGTATTCTGAATATGAACCCTGTTAGTTGTGACAAAAATCTTAAACGTGTAGGTTGGGTCGAGATAAGAAAAAAATTGTATTGCAGGGGGGTTTATTACACCCGTTTAGCAGCAAGGCGGAATTTAAAAAAAAAATGTCTTAAAACAAATAATTGTCATACTCAAAATTTTTAAAACAAATGAAAAAAAAATTAAGTATTTTTTTAAATATTTTTGCTGCGCTCATATCTTCGTTTTTAATGGGCGCCTAATATTTGTTTGCACCGTGCGCCAAAAGTCATTGAACAGGCCCTGTTTGCGAGTATCGTCAGGATGCTTTCGAAAAGAAACAGGCTTGTCTTACAGACATAAGAAAAGAGGCGCTTGAAAATACTGAAAAAGCGCAATTAAGTTACAAGATTTATTACGACCGTCGTCATAAAAAACCTAGGTCATATGTTGAGGGTGAATATGTTGTTATGAAAAATATTGTAACTACACCAGGTATCAATAAGAAGCTTGTCGCTTAATACAGAGGTCCGTACGTTGTAAAGAAGGTTTTACCAAACGATCGGTATCTCATAGGAGATATCGATGGATTGCAAATTTCCCGAACACCCTATAAAGGCAACGTGGTAAGGACCAATAATAATAGGCAGGACGAGGAGCAACAAGATACTGAAGAGTGTTTGGAGAATCTTGATTTCGCCGAAGACGTCTAGATTTAATCTGATAAGCAGTCCTAAAAAAAACGCATAACTTGTTTTTCCGTAAATCCATCTTTTATAGTTTCTTGTATATAACTTGTATTTGAATTGAACGTTAATAATTAAGTTTATTATGGAGAATTTTGTAATGGTCGATTATACGATCAGGGTGACCGAACTGTAGTCGAGAAAAAGATTTTACCTAACATTACATATAGCAATATAGCTCCGTTTAAGTATATGCATACTAAATAAAGTCTGACCACCTAGTCGTATGATTAAGCCGAAATGTCTCCACTTGGTTGTAAGTAAGCTATAAGTAAAGAAGTTTGTGTACTGTTTTTTGAATGCTATTAAAAAGAGCATTTGCATTGTATAGAGCTCACTCATTAAACGATCGTGAAGCGAAGTTGAGATTGTTTTTTTATTTCGGCTAAGACCTCCTACAAAATAGTGGTAAAAAAATGCGCCAAATAGAGTCTAGACTTTCTAAATAAGCCGAAAAAAGCAGGTACAGTTCTTTTAGGAATGGCAAAATAAACGCAAATTGTTTTTTTTTACGCACAAAAAAGGTTCAGTCGCAAGAGTATGGCAGCACTGTTTTTTATTTGTCGGAGGTTGCTACTATCCGATGGAGCACTCAGACACAACTACTGGTCTATTGTACTACCACGCGGACGCCTTACTTTAATGTATTTAGTTTACCCGTCTTTCGAAGAAAAACGAGAAGGAGCTTCAGTGATGAAGAGCTTAGGTGTTCGGTACTCACCACGTCAGCCCCAAAGATCCGCCACCTGATGCGAGCAAAGGCAGGACAACCATGTAGGAAATGTTCCGCTGTATCACCGTCCTCTCCACAGGCAGAACAGGTGGTGGTTTCGCTCAAGCGTAGCACATTCAAGTGCTTGGCGAAAGCTTGGTGGCCCGTAAGGACGCCAACAAGAAGTCTGCAATCGATTCTCCTGAGAGATAGAAGAAAAGACGCTGACCCCTCGCAGATTTCCGGGCGTAGTCGTTTAGTCCGTCTGCACCTATCGCAGTCACGCCAACGAGCCCTGTGCTCACGAGAACCCCAAGTATCAATGGCAGACGTGACAAAAGATACAGGCAGGCCTAAAGCAGGTTCGGGTCCTGAGATAACCTGTTCTGAGCCTAGTCTGGCAAGCTCATCAGAGATCTCATTTCCCTGCATACCAGTATGACCTGGAACCCAAACAAGATTCACTGCATTTAGCCTTCCGACTAAGTTCAGCGAATACTTGAGTTCGAGCACTATCTTGGACGAGGTAAGAGGGTTGAGCAACGCATTTAGAGCGGCTTGGCTGCAATGCAAACGCATATGCTACTCGCCCTCCATCTGTTAGTCACAATATAGCGCATAGCCATTAGGATTGCGAAAATCTCCGCTTGGAAGAAAGACGCATATTAACCTAAGGGGTAGTGGAGTCTAATGTTCTCGCTTTCCACAAAGACTCCAGCACCAGACCCCTGTCCGGTTTTGGAGCCATCCGTGAAAATACGATGGCATTCTTTCCCTGGCTCAGAGTCTGGCCGAAGCCATTCCATTACCTGAGGAAAGTCGACTTGGTTTTGTTTTGTTGCAAAAGGATTTTTGGGGTCATTGCGTCAGAGGGCATGTCCATAAGACAGGGGTCGAAGGACAACTCTCGAACAAGTTCTTCAAAATTCCAATGCGTGTGGTACCAAAAACCACCTCTCTTTAAGCGAAAGATGGTTTTCAGCATACACCCCATGATAAATATATCAATATCATAAGAGCATCTAGAGCAGAGCTCGGCGTACTGGGGAAGGCATCTGTGCAGACAAGACAAGCCGTTCTTTGGAGTTTGGCAAAAGAGACAGTAACACGTTTCCGCGAAAGCCTGTTCCACCATGGGCGTATAGATCCAGAGGACCCTTTTCGGAGATAGGCCCCATGTCTTGCCAAAAGCTCAAGGAAGTCCTTCTTCTTATTTTTTTTAGACACGAGGGTATGATCTGAAGTGATGGATCATAACCATCCCACTCTACTGCATTCCTAATGTCCTCTTGTGGGGTACGCCGATTTGTCCTCACAATATACCGGAAGGCCACCCGGCTTTGGGTCTCTTCTTCCCTGAGGCCAAATAAATGCTGTTGTCGTTGCATATGTGTGATCCACAAATATTAAGGCCTTTCTTTCTTTCGCAATAGCACTGGATTGTTGATAAGCATTGCCTTTTTGACAGGGTTCGTAGCATCTCTCCTTTGAACATGGCACTGCAAACTAAGCCGGTCATAGGCAGAACAGCACTATCTTCTTTTTGCTAATGCGATACCCATTCCCCTCCAAAAAAAACATCCACCCATATATCAAGTGCTAGCTGCAGGGATGTATGGTCTTCACTTATGATGGCCCCATCGTCAGCGAGGAATAACTGATGTACTTTCGTGTGTCAGTTGCCTTCAAGCTGACAATCAAAGACTACAATGAGGACTACGAAAAGCAAAGGCCTTAGAACGCGTCCTTGGTGTACAACAACTTTAATTGGAAACTCATCAGTGACTCCGGAAGGACATCTTACTCTTGTCTTCTTTCCCTTATACATGGCTATGATGATCCGCACAAAGGCTTCTGGAACTCCTCGTTTTTTCAAAATCATCAAAAGCTTTTTCAAAATCAACCAATGCCATATGCAGATCTTTAAGGGCATCACGATTTTTTTCCATTATTATCCTTATACTTTAGATTGCATTAGGATCGCTCGAAGAACAATGAAGATCGATTGTGCATCAGCTTGATAGAACGGTAATTGTCTCAGCTTCGTGTATCACCTTTTCCTTTGAACAAAGGAACAAGATAACTTTCCCTCCACTGATAGGTATTGGATGCTATGGAAGTTTTGAGATGAAGGTCGTGAGCCATGTATGCTTTTCGCTTTTTGGAGTACTTAATTATGCCCTGAATGCCGTTTTCGTTTCGCTAATCACTAATTTGCATTTCAAGGAACTATCAGGAACATTTCCTAATTTTCCCAATAGACCTAATTTTAAAAATAATTCAAAAGCTCCATGTCATAAGTAGTCAGCAGCTGTGTAATGTGCATACAGGATAAGATAATGTATTTTAACCGTACAAGTAAGCACATTCAAAAAATGTTTCGTGTCAGTTACGGTGTTCACGTATGAAAAATTCAATTACTCACCTAAATAATAAAGCACAAACATGAAGCACGTGTGATATTCAGCAGCTTAAATTTTTTTTAAGGCTTATCACTTTCTCTCAGCTCAAAAAGTTTTAATTGTTAGAGTTACAATTTATAATTTAAATAAAAGCTCTAAATTGATTTTATAATATGATTACATAATGTATTTCAAGTATGTATTAAAAAAAATTAATTATGCATTACCTACCTACTTGTGGCACTACAATCACAAAAAAGGAAATCTTGATATTAGGTTGAATCTAATCAAGTGATGCATAAATCAATTACGATGCTTGGCCTTTTAATCTGTCCGCACACGTTTTCACTTATTTTTCACCTAACTTAGTTTAATACTTTTGATTGCAAATAATTGTTGAAGTAATAACGACGTAAAAATGTTTTAAAAATAATAAAATCAAGCGAAAAGCAGAAACACAAAACCACAATGTGACACGAGTTCAAAAAGCCAACGCTCGAAGATTACTGATTCATTCATAACGCGTATACAATTTCGACATTACACTTGGAAGTTATCTTTGTGACTGAACGCACAAGCAATTGCCACCATTGGCAGCAACTCAAAACGAACGACAGCAGTGGCCTGCCTGACCGTATGGCAGTGGCGCAAAACGGAAAATCGAAAACCACCATAAGAGAATCCAATTGGAAATCTCGGCTCAATGAGGCATTCCGGTCCCGTCGTACTCCATGGAGCACCAACCAAGCACTATGCACCAAAACACATCACATCACACCGCGCATAGATCGTAAGCGGCCACAAGCTTACGCTAATGGCCTGAGCTTATGTAATGGTTCCATCGTCACGATAGCCTGAGAACGTGTTGAAGGGGAGAAGGAAAGACTTCTGGAATTGGCCCTCAGATAAGGTACTGTTCCCGTCTATTAGTAACAGGCAAGAGGTTACCCCCTTCGAAAAATTTTTTGTTTGTTTCTACATAGACCCATAAAAATTCCAAGAACCAAAACGGATTGGTTTCAATGTGCTAACAAGTAACTTAGACCTCCTCCGCTTACAAAATGTACCCCAATTCATCCAAAGAGTTTGCCTTACTGGGTACAAGATAAGGCTGTGGGAGAGATATCTATATAACAGTATACACCACCACTATTTCAGAAGTATCTTCTAAAGGGTTGCAATGCAACATGCAGGACGTTTTCCTATGCCGATTAACGATTTCAATTGCCATAATTGCTTTGACAAGAAAGAGAAAACTTGTTTAATATCATATTCATATATGTGACATGCCCAACGAATTCTTTTAAACATAAGAACTTTTCATTTCCCCGAGCTAAAGGAGAATAGGAAAGTTTGTCATTGCTGAGGCTCACGCAATTTCGGAATAATTATGGGAAAGATTTGTAGTCTTCGTTTAACATATTTTCTTAGTTGTACAGTTATGTTTGACATAGTTCTACCGGCAAGTATGCAAACGCAATACTCATAAGATTCCATGTAGGTTCCCCTTTTTCCATTAGGTTAGATGCAAATTTTGATCTACTTCCAAATATATCAATACGTTGATAAAATCCATTTGTATAATTCGAGAAGAGATATTTCCATAGGAGATATTCGATATCTATAAGATATTTAATGTTTTTACAAATTCAAACGCGATTGGCAATTTTAAATTTCCTTATTTTCCACGAATATTTTGGTAATATTCGCCTTTGATGAATCATTATCAGAGGCTACTATGGGAACGCTTACCCGAAATGGTAAGCAGCGAAATGGGAGTTACTCTGAGCAGAGGGAATGGAATTACCTGGACTGAAAACACGGTATGGAAATTTTTTCTTTGTTGTTAGTCCAGATTAAAACAAGTGGGAAAGAGCAACAGTCACAGGGTGGATTTCAGTCCGTCTGCGACGATTTGCAAAATACACTACCCTATTTAAAAAAGGATTTGCTTACTTACTTACTTAAGGTGGCGCTACAGTCCGGGGTGGACCTGGGCCTCGGCCAACAAGCTTCGCCAGCCAGCTCTGTCTCTAGCTAGCCGTCTCCAGTTTCGCACGCGAAGTTGGCTGAGGTCCCCTTCCACTTGCGTGCGCCACCTGAGTCTCGGTGCTCCTCTACCGCGTCGTCCCTGCGGTGTGGATTCGAAGATTTTCCGGGCCGGGGCGTTGGTGTCCATCCGCTCTAAATGACCCAGCCATCGTAGACGTTGTGTTTTGACTCTTTTGGCTAGGTCGGTATCGCTGTACAGCCCGTACAGTTCGATGTTATATCTCCTCCTCCACTCTCCGTCTATGCAGACGGGACCGTAAATCGTCCGAAGAATTTTCCTCTCGAAGCAGCCTAAAGTGTTTTCATCCGCCTTTGACAGAGTCCATGCTTCTGCACCGTAAAGCAGGACTGGGATGATGAGGGTCTTATACATGGACACTTTAGTTGCTCGAGAGAGGGCTTTGCTACTCAATTGCCTTCTTAGCCCAAAGAAACAGCGATTGGCAAGAGTTATCCTTCGTTTGATTTCAGCGCTGGTGTCATTGTCTGAATTGATAGCGGAACCAAGGTAGACAAAGTCCCTAACTACCTCAAAGTTATAGCTGTCGATGGTGATGTTTTGTCCAAGACGTCGGTGTTGGGTGTCTTTTCTTGATGACAGCATATACTTGGTTTTGCCCTCATTGACTGCTAAACCCATATTCGCCGCTTCCGTCCCAATACTCACGAAGGCTTCACTGACATCACGCTTTGTTCTACCGATTATGTCAATGTCGTCTGCGTATGCAAGTAGTTGAACGGACTTTTGAAAGATTGTACCTCTGGTGTTGGCGCGAGAGTTCTGCACAATTCTCTCAAGTATGATGTTAAAGAAGTCGCATGACAGCGCGTCGCCTTGTCTAAATCCTTTTTTGACATCAAAGGGGTCGGTGAGGTCTTTGCCGACCTTGACGGAACAGCGTGAGTTTTCCATCGTCATCCTGCACAGACTGACGAGTTTGGCAGGGATGCCAAAACTAGACATTGCGCTATATAGCTCGTCTCTATAGATGCTGTCATACGCGGCCTTGAAATCGATGAAGAGGTGGTGTGTATCGATTTGGAATTCCTGGGTTTTCTCCAAGATCTGCCGCAGTGTGAATATTTGATCGATGGTGGACTTTCCTGGCCTAAAGCCACACTGATATGTGCCTATCAGATTGTTGACAAACGGCTTCAGGCGTTCACACAGTACAGCAGAAAAGATCTTGTATGCGATGTTAAGAAGACTTATGCCTCTGTAGTTGGCACAACTCAGAGGGTCTCCTTTCTTCAGGATCGGGCAAACAATGCTGAGGTTCCATTCGTCGGGCATGCTTTCTTCCGACCATATCTTGCAGATGAGCTGGTGCATGCTCCTAACCAGCTCATCGCCAGCGGATTTAAAAAGTTCGGCAGCTAGGCCGTCTGCTCCGGCTGCTTTGTTGCACTTGAGCTTAGACACAGCTACTTTCACCTCCTCTAGGTCGGGTGGGCGGTATCGTTCGTATGCTTCGTCGGTAACGTCTTCGCCCGGGTTGAATGGTTCGTTCTGCCTGACAGCGGTATTTGGTTCTTCCTCGCCGTTATACAGTCTGCAGAAGTGGTCTTTCCAAATCCTCAGCACCGACTGCGATTCTACAACGATGTTCCCTTGATGGTCCTTACAGGCTTCAGTTCGAAGTTTATACCCTTGGCAGGACCTTTTGATTCTTTGGTAAAACTTTCTAACCTCATTCCTGTTGTAACATCTCTCTATCTCTTCAACCGCGCGCTTCTCGTGCTCTCTCTTTTTCCTTCGGAGAAGCCGGTGCTCCTCTCTCCTCCTCTGCTCGTAGAGCTCGCGAGCAGCTCTAGTCCTTCTGTGCAGCGCCGCTTTGTATGCTTCCTGTTTAGCTGCATGTGCTTGCCGGCATTCATCGTCAAACCAGGGGTTTCGTTGTGGTCGCCGTGTGAAACCCAGCACTTCAGAGGCGGCGTCTCTGATGGCATTTTGGCAATGTTGCCACTGGCTATCAATACTTGATGCTGGTTGCATAGGACTTCGTAGAAGGTTTTGAGAGACTCGGTTGGAGAAGGACCTGGCGATCTCTTGCGATTGTAGTCGGCCGACGTCAAACTTACTCACAGTATTTCCATTACTTGGCGCTGGTCGGGATATCCGCAGCCGTACCTTGGCTACAACAAGGTAGTGATCCGAGTCAATGTTGGCCCCTCGGAAAGTTCGGACATCCATGATACTGGAGGAGTGCCTTGCGTCGATCGCAATATGGTCAATCTGGTTGACGGTTGATTGATCGGGAGATCTCCATGTCCCTTTGTGGATATTGAGATGCGGGAACTGTGTACTAGCTACCACAACGTGTCGCCCCGCAGCAAAGTCGATCAGCCTGAATCCGTTATCGGAGGTCGTGTCGTGCAGGCTATACTTTCCGACAGTACGACCAAAGATGCCCTCCCTTCCTAGCTTGGCATTAAAATCGCCTAGGACAATTTTAATGTCGTAGCTAGGGCACTGCTCATAAGTTTTGTCCAGGAGCTCGTAGAACATATCTTTGGTCTCGTCATCTTTCTCCTCTGTGGGGGCATGTGCGCATATCAGGCTAATGTTGGCGAATTTAGCCTTGATGCGGATCGTCGCGAGGCGCTCGCTTACAGGGTTGAAGCTCAAGACTTTTTGCCTAAGTCTGCCTCCAACAACGAAACCACATCCAAATAGGCGCTGTCTTTGATGCCGATAGCAGTCGCCGTAGTAGATGTCGCAGTTTTTCATCCTTCTTTTGCCCGGCCCGTCCCACCGCATTTCTTGGATGGCAGTAATGTCTGCCTTGCAGTCGTTAAGGGCCTCCGCTAGTTGCTCGGCTGCACGTGGTCTGTTAAGGGACCTAACATTCCACGTGCAGATCCGGAGCTCGTTGTCCTTTTCTCGTTTGCATTGGTCGTCAACAGTAAATCCGTCCGAATCCGAGGCTTGTTTCCGCTTCGTGACTGGTGTTTCTTTACGTGGCCGGGAAGTCACCCCGACGGCACGACCCCCAACCTGGAGGACCAGATCCTTTGCTTAGCTCTAAGGACGGAGAGCCGGATAGCCCGCTCCTTATAGGCCTGAGCTCCGAATACGTCGTAGTAGCCCATATAAGGTGTTCACTAAGTAGTTCGGCCTGACTGGAACTATGGACGCCACCGTTGATTCCATCTGGGGAATTCCTCCGCTGCCGTCCGGATGCAAGGAGAAGTGCCTTAGTGGGAACACTCCTCCCCCCCTCTCTCGTCTGCTACCCCCAACAACCTTCCAAAGGGGTTGGAACCCAATCTCCAGTTGAGGTACTAGGCACCCGGTGTTCACCACGGGGAGGTGAGAGTAGGAGTTGATAGACAGAGGTGGGTTTAGAAAACCTGTGGATGCTTGTATCCTCTTGAGTGCACATGTCTATCCTTTGACCACCTCTGTCTATCCTTTGACAAAAACGTAAAAACATTTTCGAAAACGTTTTTTTTTATGGTCTCTAGCCCGTTAACGGTTATGAAGATTCTTTTCAAATTTGGCTGAAGTATGTAACGTTAACAACGTAATCATTAAGTGTTTCAAAAGCGCCGTTTAAAACTTCAAATTTTTAAACCCTTTAAAGTAAACATATTAGAAAACAATATGTTTTACCGTTTTCTCAGAAATCCATGTCCGCAGAATTTCTAAAATGGAATGCAGCTGGTTGTTAAATTTTAAAACAAGCCTAACTGTAATTGAAAATAAAAAACTTAATTGCTGTTTTACGGATTTTCAATTTTAAAAATGGTAAAAAAGGCCATGAGAATATATACCCATCCCTCTATTTTTGAAACGGTAAAAGGCATAAAATTGAAAATAATAGAGGATTTTATAAATTTAAAAAAAACTTAAGTTGTTTTGAAATAGAAAATGGTTTCCTAGAGCACACTTAAGTTGACTGACTAAAATGATGCTGCTAGCAAATGTATATGTAATTTCAGGGCCACTTAACTTATTTAACATCAACCAAATTTGACGCAAGCACAACCACATGAATGTTAACCAACACAACAGCATTGAAAAAAAAACAATAAACTTATAACAGTTAATTTTAAAGAAAAACATATAAAAAAATGAAAGGAGAAGTTTTTTGCCAACCTTTTTTAGAGTAACGAAACTTAACTTAATCACCCAATATAAAAAAGTTTACTAATCTTTCTGCACTATACAAAAAAAATATGTAACAGAATATAAAATATATACAGAAATAATTTTAATTAACAATCTTACACAAACTGCGCAATAAATGTAAGCTTAACCTACAACAAAAGCCGACCGTTCCGCTTATGCCCATTATAATAATAATTATAATTGGATTATGGATTATAGTTGTAAGAATAATATAATAAAATAAACTTGACTATCAATAATAACAATTTTAGGACGGTTGAGACATGCAGCTTATAATAGCTTTTGGATATATAAACCAGCTCTCCATCTAACATGGAACATATAACAGATCATTGTTATCTCTCCATATAACAGATCTCTCCATATAACAGATCATTGTATGACAGGTTTTGTTCTTAAGAGCGTAATAAGGAATTGCCAGAGCGATTCTAAAGCCGAGCGACGGGTTTGCAAAATCGTCTTTGTGAAACTGAATTTTGAACTTCTTTGTGCTGATTGGGAAGATGTTTTTGCCATGCGAGATTCTTCCAGGGCGTATGCCTTATTTTTGTCTAAATTAAAAAGCTACATATGTAGTTCTACACACTTTGTCACAATAAAAAATCCAAAAAGAAGGTTGAAACCTTGGACAGATCAGGCACTACTGAGAAAAATTAAATTAAAAAATAAGTTATCAATTAAACATCGAAAGCATCCACACAATACAAATTTAAAATTACGTTTCAATAAAATTTGTAAAGAAGTTAGCAAAGAAGTAATATTGAGTCGTGAAAATTATTACCTGAGCAAAATAAGAAGTTCGAAAGGCGATCCCAAAAGTGAATGGAAAGTAATCAACAGCATTACTAATAGAAAAGTAAAAAACCAAAAGAGCTCCTTATCAATCCACAATGACAACGTAGTGGTGACTAGCCCAGCAGAAGTAGCAAATTTATTTAATGATTTCTTTGTTTCTGCTGGTCAAGATTTATGTCCCGGTGAAGTTTCGCTAAATTGTAACTGTTGCACAAATGTTGGAATTTCAGGAGGTGCCTTCAGCAGAAATAGTTTTTATTTTGAACCCATATCTGGCCTGGAAATATTAAAAACAATCAATTCCCTTAAAAACTCGAACTCTTCTGGTATGGATGGCATTTCGAATGTAGTTCTTAAAAAAATAGCAATAAACTTGGTGGACATCTTAGTACACATTTTTAACTTGAGTGTCCTCTCAGGCGTCTTTCCCGAGGATTTAAAATTGGCTATTGTTATACCGCTTTTTAAAAAAGGCAACAAAAAAGATAGGAATAACTATAGACCAATCTCATTGTTATCCTCTATTTCGAAAGTGTTTGAAAGGATAGTGAAAAATAGGATTTTGCGATTTCTTTCAAAACAAAACTTTTTCAGTAAGCTTCAGTTTGGTTTTAGATCGGGGCTATCAACAGAAGATGCTCTTCTGGACTTTTGCTTGCTTATACAAAAAGGTATCGATGACAAAAAATTTTGTGGCGCACTTTTCGTGGACATAACCAAAGCTTTCGATATGGTAAACCACAATTGTCTTTTGAACAAGCTTTATAATGCTGGTTTTCGTGGTTGTGTTTACGAATGGTTTGCATCCTTTATATGTAACCGCAGGCAAAAAGTTAAAGTACAAGATGTACTAAGCGAATCGAAGTATCTGAACATGGGTGTTCCTCAAGGATCAGTACGGGGGCCTATTCTATTTTTAGTGTACATCAATTCTTTATTTGAGCAACCTTTTATTGGGAATGTAAAAGCTTTCGCTGACGATCTCGCAATTGGTTACGATGCGGTTAATCCTTTAAATTTAGTTGCTGATGTTAACTTTGATGTTTGTCTGTTAAGATCATGGTTCGCGGAACATAAACTTGTTGTTAGTGACAAAACAAAATTGATGTTTTTCGGTCTTGCATCAAAAGCATTGAATGACATTGAAATTACTTTCCACGCACCTGATTGTTTGAGGTACACTCTATTTAACATAAATTGTCCAAGCATTGATTCTCAGCATCTATTTAACTCGAGAAACGTATGTAAAGCAAATTGCTTCATTATTGAATTAGTGAATCATTTTAAATATCTTGGCGTAACAATAGATCAGCATCTTAAGTGGACTGAACATATTGCCCTTTTAAAACAATATTTTCTTTCTGCTATTCGTTGTCTATATAATCTGAGGAAAATATGCTCTAATGAACTGCTGAGAACAGTTTACTATGGCATATTTCATTCTAGATTGGATTACGGTATTAGTTGTTGGGGCGGTGCCTACAACAACAATTTACAACAACTTACTGTTTTACAAAAATGCGCAATTAGAAAAATTTGCAATTCGTCTCGCTCAACCCGCTCAATAGAATTATATAGAAAAACAAAGATTCTGCCAGTAAAGCACATGTTCTGCTACAAGGTTTTAAAAATATTTTTCATTAGAAGTGGCTACATGCAGAGTCCTATCAATGGTTTATATAACCTAAGAAGCACCAACCGCACTGTTCTATCCATACCTTTCCGGACAACTCTTTTTAGAAACTCTTATTCCGTCGTATCCCGCAAATTGTTTAACAAACTTCCTGAGCAAATACGTAACATAAGAAATTCATCCGTGTTTTTTAAGAAAGTAAGGTCGTGGCTTCTTTTACATAGCATTAATGAAATCGAAATCTTGTTGCACTACATTGTTTAAGCTTTTTGTATTAATCTTGGTCCTTATTTTGAAGAAACTTTGGAATTACATACTTAAAATTTATAATATGATTTTTTTTCTTTTTCAAGCTAGTTATTTTTCTATTCACCCCACAACAAAATAATGGTATATGTTTATGAATTGTAGCATTATCTCTATCTATTTTAAATAAGATAAAAATGTTACAAACTATTCTCCTAATCTTAAGAAATGTGAATGTTTAGCTATAAGTTAAACTCAATATTTGTAGATGAGAATAAAGAATACATACATACATACATACATACATTTTAGTATTTCAAAGTATAAATGTATCTAAATAATTTTTATGTATGAATGAGTTCACTAATTCATTTATGTATGAATGAATTTACTCCAAGAGTAGATGGGATTAAAATGTTACAATTTCATGTTGGAGCAGTAAAATATAAAAAAAAATTGGAAGAAATTAATAAAAGTAAGTTACGGATATACCTGTCGCATTTCACACATAATTTTTGGCAGTTGACATTTGTTTCGGAGCTCGATTTTTCCCTAAACATTTTTGCCTTAGCTGAAAAAGAAGAAACAAAAATATTCATACATATCCACAATCAGCAGTCTGTAGTTCGATTCGTGATGAAGTGAAGTGCATGGGTTTGTTTGACTGTTCGAAAATCTGTGCTTGCAAAAAAAAAACATATTTTATTTGGGTTATAACCCGCTCCCAAATAAAAGATGTTTTATGTTGATGTTTTTCTGCTTTCAAAATTGATGTTTTTTTCAAAATAGATGTTTTTCTGCTTTCAAAATTCTGCTTTTTCGAAAAACATTCTGCTTTTCAAAGTTCTTATTTAAACAGGCAAGGTGGTACGCCCCCTTACCCACGCATTTTTCCACGTGCAGCTTTGTCAAGTTGCAATTCCAGAATTTTAAAAGCAGTATTTTCAAAAGCAGAACCTAAAAAAATAGATTTTTGACCCCGGCAGAGTTTTGACATCAACTCGTTTTGTTTTTGGACATTTTATTTTAAATAAAATTAAAATCAAGCCAAAGTAAAAATTTTTGGAACTTTTTGATCCTGAATTCAATACCAGAAAGCACTTTACAAGTCACCTTACAAAAGGTATTTGAGATATATTGCTTTAAGTGCCCCGTTTTCTGTGCATACGCCTTTTTTATTATTCTAAATAAAATTTCCTAAGCATTGTCAATACGTAGCACATCATATCACCCAGAAAACAATGCAATTACTTCAGCATGAAATGAGTCACATCACCAGCAGTCCCGTAAACGTGCACAAAGTAGAGGAGGACGCGTTAAAAGCAGCCAAACTAAAGAAGGAATCCAACACCTATGCGCAACACATCAAGACGCGTGGCGTTCATATGACAACGCTGACACTACGAACGCCGCGTGGATGTGTGTCTCCTGCAAAAAGCACAAGTTCGACTAGTTTGGATCCAACATTCTTATTATTTGGTGAAGGGGTATACTTTTGATCTATACCCCAGCTATTGCCTTCAAGATTTGGCATAATGATTGCGCCGTTTGGACTCCCGGGGCTTTTCTTATACATCCCGAATCAAGGACAAACTACACATGCAAGTTATATACACAAAATAGAGCACTTGTCTGATGGCAAAAAAAGCCACCTCTTTTATTGAGGACTTTCCGAATAAGATTTCAAAGAGGCTGTGTTCAAAACGAGAAGCCAAGATATTGCGAGGATTCAGTAAAATATCCGCCGCTGACACAAAATTGTGAATTGAAAACATATCAGACCCCTAAGGGCCGGTTTTTTAGTGCGAGATCATCCGGGTTTCAGAGTTAAACTGAGATTAACCCTTGAAATGAGTTTTTCAGTGAACTTAGATCTTGGGTTGATCTCGACTTAACTGGCCAAATTTGGTGAGTTAATTTCGTATCAACTCTGGAGGACAGTATGAATGTTCTTCTTTGAATGTTTTTTCTGTGTGGAATGTCAGTTAATTTGCGTTTTTAAATGAAAACTGACATCTGAGAACAACTAGGACTTGTATTCAACAATTTTTCACTTTATTGAGTTTACTTGAGCCGGTATTCGTTAGAAACGTTTTTTTTTTTTACTTTAACATAAATAAACAAATAAACGAACCTGAATGCATTTCGATGCGTGTGCGCATCATCATCACAGCAACCACGACTAAGCAGAAAAGCACGAACAAAAATCGCAGATATTTATTCCTTCTGATATTATTCCTTCTGATAAGCTCTATTGCACAATTGAAATTTAAACTCTCCCAAAGAGAGCTTCGATCTGTTATTTATTTTGCAAATAAATCTTATTAGGCACGATTCGACATTGCCGTTGTCTAAATTCAGAGCATCTGGGTCTTTTTGAATGTAAATAGATTCATAGGCATCCAATCTCCTATGTGATCGTTACTTTGATTTAGGAGAGTTACACTTCCTATATTTAGTTTCGCTTTTCCTTTAACACGTGAGATGCTATTGCCGACTTATTTGGTCGATGTAGACGAATATAAGTTAAATGTTCTTTAAATTCAGAAACACCTTTTCTGTAAGGGAGAAAGGCTCGTTTTTCGTTTTGTGCGTTCGAGCTTTCTGACTGTCTTGGTTTTCGCTGCCATGTCTAGACATTATAAAGTCAAAACTATCTTCTTCCAATGATGACTTAATATTGTAGGAACTTTTAAATATCTGTCTTACATCCGGATATTTCTTGTACAAAGAAAGGTTTTATTTACATATTGATGGAGTTGCTATGGGGTCACCTATTGCTCCGCAATAATTGCTGATATTTGGGTGAAACATTTTGAAGAACGAGCTATAGACATCTCCAATAAAACCCATCATTTCGAAAAGTATATTGATAATGTTTTTTGTATCCTCAACAGAAATGATGTCGAAGCTTTTCTGAACCACCTTAATTCGCTACATCCAAAAATAAAATTTACAATGGAAATTGAAGACCTAAATTCTTTGGCATGAAGGTAAATAAAAAGGAAGATGGAACGCTAGGACATACCGTATACAGAAAAAGTACACACACTGACAGATATTTAAACGCCGCCTTACACCACCACCAATTGAACTTAAGTTCGGTTGTATCCGCCCTTAAAAACAGAGCACGCGCAATTTGCGATGAACACCACCTAGAAGAAGAACTGAAATGGGTTGATAAGGCTCTAAAGAAAAATTTATAAAAAATAAAGAAAAAGTTCAAGACAACGGCAGCCAAAAGCAAAACAATCAGAAAGCTTGAACGCAAAAACCGAAAAACGAGCCTTTCTCCCTTAAGACAGAATTTACGTTCACCAAAAGATAAAACCCCACCATAAAACGCAGGAGATCTGTACCATGTAGTTGCGGCACTTATTGTATTGATTGGATCACTTCAATTGGTTCAACAGAATTAGTTCGAGAGGCAATCGAACATGCATAAAAACTACAATAGAGATCAAAGTTTAAATCCCTGAGGCGCGTGGGACCCGCTCATTAATGTGCTGTAACAAGAAAGAAGCACAAAATAAAACAAAAGTAGAGCCAATGCACCTGCTGATCTGATAAGCTTCGCATGCTTAGAAACAAGCTCAAAGCAACAACAACAAATGCAAGCATCCGATACAACCGATGCAATTGGCCAAGATGCTGCAACATCTGAGCGAGAGTCCAAGCGGTATAATGTATAATCTTCGCCCAAGAAAAATATCGCAAAGGTAGCAACAACAACTTCAAGTCAGTCAACAACCATCAGTCAGTTCGTGACCTAGACAAATACAACCTCATTGATTGTACTTGTCGTGGTCACGAACAGATTTCATAATATTGTCAAAATTAAAAAAACTTCACGGTAAGTCCGTTCATAAAAATAAATTAACAACCGCGAAAATAACAGTTTAAAATAGGTCTTTTTGGATTTCACGATTTTTGAAAAATCGAAATATCTTCCCCTTACATTATGGATATGAAAAAAATGCTATGGTAATTGAGAGACTATTTTTTTACAAAAAAAAAGTGTAAAGTGTGTTACTTCAGGTCTCTAAAATTGAGCTAGAAAGCTGAAAATAAGAGGGAAGCTTGGTTCTCATACAATACAAAATAAGAAAACTCATAAGATACATCCACAGCCACGCCCACAATTGACTTGGATGTCAGTCAACATTTTATTTCATAATGCCTTTTAGTCAAGCTACCAAAGGCGAAGAAACTCCCATTTAAATGTAGAGCAATAGTGGCCAAAGGCCTTTAATTAGACAAAAATTGGACCACCCACACTATGCCCACTTTTATTCTTATCTTATTTCTCGGAAATTTAATTCATTCTAAATCGAAAAAAAATTATATGACAAATATTAAAAATATTACCATTTGCCAAGTTTCTAGGAAAGAATGAGCGCTTCTAGGAAAGAACTATTTTTAAGCAGCAGATTTTAATTTCCAGTCCTCGCCCGTTTTCGGAGGCGTGGCCAATGCAACTAATTAACCATCAGTATACATAATGTGAGGCCAAAAAAACTTTAAAATTTGGAGTTGTAGGGTAAAGAGGGTCGGATATTTAGAAATTCGTTACAAACGAACTCTTGCACTTCGTTGTATTGGACGCTCTGTCACCAGCTAGCCATCTCCAGTTTCGCACGCTAAGTAGGCAAACCCAAGTGAGGCCTTGCACTTGGGTTCGCCACTTAAGTCTCGGTGCTCCTCTACTGCGCCGTTCCTGTGAGTTGGATTAGTAGATTTTCCGGGCCGGGGCGTTGGTGTCCATCAGCTCTAGATAGCCCAGCTATCTTTGCCGTTACCTTTTGATTCTTCTGGTTAGGTCGGTATCACAGTACAGCCCGTACAGTTCGATGTTATATTTCCTCCTCTCTCCATCTGTGCAAACGGGGATATAAATCCTCTGAAGAATTTTCCATTCCAAGCAACTTAGCGTTTTTATCCGCCTTTGATAGGGTCCATGCTTCTGCACCGTAAAGCAGGTCTGGGATGATGAGGGTCTTATAATCTCACTTAAGTTTATCGAGAGAGAACTTTGCTACTCAATTACCTTCTTAGCCCAAAGAAACCGCTATTGGCAAGTGTTATCCTTCATTTGATTCAACCGCTGGTGGCATTGTCTGAATTTATAGCGGAAGTGGAACCCAGGTTCACAAAGTCCCGAACTACCTCAAAGTTATAGCTGTTGTGAAGCTATTGTTTAGATGTTCTGTCCAAGACGTCGGTGTTGGATGTTTCTTTTTCTGGTTTCGCCCACGTTCTCCAAGATCTGCAGCAGTGTGAATATTTGATAGATGGTGAACTTTCATGGCCTAAGGCCATACTGATATGTGCCTTTCAGATTGTTGACAAACAGCGATCACATAGTTTCGTTTGGAAAAATCAAGCGAAGTGATCATAGTATCTGGAATTATTTAAAAATCCCTCAAGCCTATATGAGCTAATTTTTATTTGGATGTTCCAAAAAAAAAAAAAAAAAAAATAACAAGTAAGTACACGAGATCGTCTGTAACGAGCTTCTTAATAACCGACGCTCTTTACCTCTTAACACCAAATATAAAAGTTTTTTGGATTTAATATAGTGTATGTCAATTATTGGATAATTATGTATTGAATATTAATACTTAAAAAACAAGGCTGAAGATTAAAATCAATTAATTCTAATTTCGTTGGGAATCATGCGAGAATGCGTTAAAAGCGAATATTAATACTTAAAAAACTGTTTTTTCGTAAAAACGCCCCTAAAAGTGGGCGGCGCTCAATGCTTTGTATGAAACAAACTTAGCAAATGGTAACCAATATCTTTACCAATATCTTTAACCAATATCTTTGGTATCTCAATACCAAATTTTTTTTGTTCGATTTAGCAAGGATTTCCCAAGAAATCCGGTTTTTTAAGATTTAACACGTTTTTTAAGCTTCAACACAAAGTGGGCATGGTCACTGGGGTGGGCGGTCCAATTTTTGTCTAATTAAAGGTTTCTGGCCGCTTTTACTCTGCACCAAAATTTGAGTTCATGTTCCTCGTCTTACTTGCCAAAAAGGCATTTTGAAATAAAATTTAAATTTGAGTTTGTCTGATATTCATACTAGTCTGTACAAAATGCGAACCAAGCAACACTGCAAGTTTCAGTTTCTTATTTTAAAGACCTCAAAACTGCATACATACGGACAGACGGAAGGATGGACGGACATAGCTTAATCAATACACCCGTCGGTCTCAATCATATCTATCAAACGGTGATTATTTCACTGTGTTACAAACTTTGCATTAAAATTAATAAACCATGGGTCGGGAGTCCACGAGTTGATGTGTAAAAAGCGCATTTAAAAGCCAAAAAAAAGTTTTTTTTCCTTAAAACGCCCCTTAAAGTGGGCGGAGGTCACAACTTTGTATGGAACAATTTAAGACAATATTAAAATCTTCTATATTATTTGCCATAGAATAATTTTTCGATTTATCAACTAAAACAAGTTTTGAAAGATTTTCAATAGTGTGGGCGGTTCAATTTTCGTCGTGTTAAAAGTTTCTACCCACAATTTCTAAACACCAAAATCTGAGTTCACTTTGTCTATTTTGGCCATAAAGTTCTTTGACAAAAAAATGTTAATTTAAGGTTGTCTAGATCATAAAACTGTTGTCTTACATTTAGGTCAATTGTGGGCGTGGCTGTGGGCGAATCTTAGCAAATACTTGTCTGTGCAAAATAATATCAAGTTTCAAGTCTCTAACTCAATTCTCAACAACACACGGACAGACACGGCGTAATCAATTCACCACTTAAGCCGCGTTATCACAAGCAACGAAAAACAGGAACAGAAACAGAATCCCATACATTAGCAACTGAAACCTAAATTCGCTGAATGCTTGTTGCGTTGCTAATGTATGAAATTCTGTTTCTGTTTCTGTTCCTGCTCCTTGTGACACCGCGGCTTTAGAGGGTTACGGTTACTTCACTATATTTCAAACTTAGCTCAGTCAAAGCATACTGAAAATCGGCTTCACGTTACAAAAAATATACTTTCGTTGTTTTTGTTTGAGATATTGGCCAAAAGCATCAGCATTTTCGCACTTTTCCGGTTTGCTGTACTTGAAATGTCTCTTGTATTGGAAGAAAAAACATTAAAATTCCCACAAAATTCCCACATAAAGTTGTTTTTTTTTTCGCGTACCGTTAGCCCGCTGTTACGCGCTGAAAATATACCATCATTTACTTCTGTAGCAGTAGCATGGACAAGCCGAACCAGTTTAAGCACAAAAAGAAAATTTACATAACCGGGTCTTTGCGAACATGTCCCACTGCAGCCATTGAAGTGCTAATGGAATTAACCTCACTACACAACCTGGTTAAGGAAACGGCTAGGAAAACGATCTTTAGGATGGATAAAGAGGGGATTGGGAGGGAAAGGTGTATTGGGTGTGGTCAAAACAATTTGACGCACAGTGGACAGTTTGAGCAAGTTCAGCTTCGAGAAAAGCTTTCTCATGAAGCTCATCACTAAAAAGAGCATAGATTTAGTGATGAGCTTAGACTGATTTAGTGATGAGCTTCTTTAGTGATAGACACGACTTAGCAACAGCCCCATTAAATGGTATACAGATCTGACACACATAACTGTTAATGGAACTGGTAATGGTACAGAAGTATTTGGGCCAGGAACAAAAGACTTTGAATCCATGGGCAAATATATCAGCACCTTCCACGTCCAATTCAGACTTGGCAGAAATTGCAGGAATTGTGAAAAAGCAATAATTTGACGTCATAATTATAAATTGGTTATACCTAATTGTCTATTGTGAGGTTATTTGAACGTCCTTGGAGCTCAGCATCTTTTGTGCTCGTAAACAGCAATGGTCCACCTGTGTACTGTTACGACACAGGTAAGGGCTGAACCATTTAATCATTGACATAAATGGACTGCTAGTTGGTGTCTCCGCTCATGGTCCCATGATGGTCCCATGATGGTTTAATATTGATATATATAATTTCCAGTAATCGTATACATTTCCTGCTGAATTTAATTAAAAACAAAAAATTATAAAACATTTCACTTTAATCAAGCAAAATGTAGGGAAAAAACTTGCGCACACTTATCCCACTGCTTGCGTACACTTACCCTAACCTAGGGGCAAGTGTGCGCAATTTGACTTGATTTGGTTTTTTGACAAAAAAGTAGTAAGATTTATAAATAATTGATAAATCATGCTTCGGAATAAGAAGACAAAATATGTAGTTTCAATATACAATTTACTACTTTTATGTTTACGCAAAATTGCGTTTGGAATCCTTCTCGAAAGTCAAAAGTGCGCTCACTTACCACCAATGACTCTATAACTCGGAGAATTAGCCAATTCAAATTTCAAGTTCACAATTTTTTTTGGGCGAATGTTCGTTTTTTATTGGCGATTCTTCATACGAACTACAGCAAAACATTTTTGGGTGATTATTCATTTTTTGGTTTCGGGCGATTGTTTGCACAGACACTGATCGAAATATAACATAAATATCTTACAAGCGAAACAAATGAGTTATGAAAATGCGTTTGAAAAAATGCCGAAATTGTCCTCGCGCTGGCGTCGCGTAACCTACTATGGAGAGTAGATGTGCTTCGTGCTTGTCGACGAACTTGCGACCAGCGAACTGGCGACCAAATGACTTTACTCCAAAATACTGTTTCCAAATCAAAATCGCAGCACGGAAATCTTTTAAAGATCAAATAATCTATGGCTTGACACTATTACATAATTAATTTACAGAAAGTTCTGTCAAGATTATTTGCAGTTCGATGGTTTCGAATTGTAAATATTCTCACAAAGCCTTTGAAAACGATGGATTTAAAAATGTCAAATAGTAGAATTGAGGATTCTTGTTAGGATTCTATTTGACAAAGTTAAGTTTTAGGCAATTCTTTGGAGCAATATCCAATTAAGTGCCGATTCGCAGGGAGCAAAGTTCGCCGGCTGTGAAAGTACCTTAGCAGTGGAGCAAATATTTAATGTATGTAGGTAAATACATATACCTACCTGTAGACAAAAATTTATCTCGCATTGTTAACGATCCTGTGCAACATACTTTATATATAGAGTTATCGCTCTTATAACAAAACACTGTAGTTTCAAAAGATGTATATATTATAAGTAGAATAGTGGTCATGATCATAAATAAGAACCTGTATTATAGTTATAGTTAAAAAGCAGGGATGGAATCCTCTAAGTTGAAAACTGATAGTTGATCATCACATTTTTAAATTGGGACCCCGTAAGGTGATGATCACAGTGATCATCACCATTTTGTGATGAATTTCAGCTGACAGCTATTTTAGTGTCACTTTCCATTAAAGCTAGTCGTGTTTTTGCAATAATTGGGTTCTTTTTGTGTTTTTTCTGAGCTCCGTCAGTTTTAGTGATTACTTATGTGTTACCTGTGATATGTGTAACTCAGTGAGTTGGTTTTTCAGTCAAAAAACCCATAAGAACGGTAGTGGATAACTCGAAGTCTAAGGACTGCTTCACGCAATATTCTAAGTTTTTATTTTCCGTTCTGGGACTGTTTTTTTTTTGAGGACCATTTTGACTTACAACCAGCAAAAATGTTCCCGTTTTATTGTTGAGTGGTTTTTCCAACACATGAAATTCGTAGCTCGTAAGTCGTGAATCGTAGCTTTTCGGTAATTAGCGGTGGGCTGCCATGAAATCGGCCATCCTTTCGATTTGATGTTTATTTGCTTGAAACGTTGAATTGATGAATTAAAGAATTCAAACAAAAATAATAACTTAAAGTATATACGTACATTTTTACATCGCAGTAATAAAATAAATGTAATTGCACTTGCCGAAAAATGTAAACAAAAGTAAATTAGGTTTATTTGTGAAGCGCTGTATTGAAATGACATCAACTGACAGATGAAAATGTATGTGCTGCCAAGTTTTAAAATTTTTTTGGTGATCACTTTACAGAGAGCAAGAACTGGGTGATGGTCAATTTTGATAATCAACATGGTGACCATCATCGATCACTTTAGAGGATTCCACCCCAGCTTTCGATAGCTGTACTTGCACTTGCTTATAAATTGCCTTTACGAGAACATCGGTCTTTTCTTGAACTAGCCTTTGGAAATCCCTTTAAAGCCTACATACCTATGTACTGTACGTAAGCATGAGGAGATATTGGATCTGTAAAGTAAACCTATGACAGGTCCAGCAAAGGCATTTGCTTTTGTTTCTTTGTCGCTTTTATGACCTCAAGTGGGATAACAATTATTCAACACTCCGATTCCTTGAAAAGTTCTCATATGTATAATTGGTACAATCAAAATGTACAAAAATGTAAAATTTGGTTTCGAATGCCTTTTCCACGTACATATGACGTATACATACAGGTAGGTATATTTACCTCCTTTTAGCAAAACCATTTGGAAGCCAACCTAAATAATTGAAAGGAATTCGTTCATCGAAAATAATTTTTTATCCGCTTGTGCCTACCCACCTATACCTACAATTAGAAATAAAACATGTCCTAAAGCTAGGTATGTACTTAGGTTAGGTAAGTACCTACCTACATACACGATTCTCTTTTGTACTACCTACATGCACCCATTTGACATTATGCATTTTATGCCAACTACATCAAGGTAAATTACCAAATAATTAGTACGTTAGTACATTACCTAATATTTACCTTGGTACGTACCAAAATGGTTTTGATAAGGAAATATCCTATCTAGGTATAACCATCTACATTCTCAACTATATTCGTTTAAACTTCAAACCCTGCTCTTCAAAACACGGTACCCAGAAGAAACCTCATCAACTTGCCAAGAAACCAGCAATGGGATTTATTATTATAGACGTCCTAACCTTTCGTACTGAACCAATAAGTAAACAATACCTACCTGTTTCTCCAGTTCCAGGTCAGGTCAAAAATCATAAATTTTGTCTTCCGAGTTCCGACTTTACATAAAGAAAATATAATATATATTTGACCATATTTAGCTATCTCTGTTTGTCTATGCAAATATGAGTGCACAGACAAACAGAGAAACGCAAAAAAGATACAACAACAAATCCCACAGCAGACAGCGATGAAGAAAATCAACAAAAGGTCGGTTGTCAGTATCTTATGGGTAAAATTTTTTTGTGCGTACATATTTCATGCGCGCGCATCGAGTTAGCGATGGAAATGGAGAAGCAGAAGATCGAAAATTATTTAAAGAGCGGAAAGAAATAAAGTTAAGAGAAATTATATCTTCTTACTAATACATGTGTTGAGTTTTGACTTCGGCGCTGGGGTAGACCTCCCCTTAAGCACGAAGAAACTTGCGCTGTTTGGTAATTGGTACTCGTGGTAAAAAAGAGATCACTAAAAAAGATCCGAGTTATCACGGGTATCCTCACGGGGCACTGCGCTGTGTGTCTACACGCTGAGTGGCTGGGCATAACGATTACTGCAGAAGCTGCAGGGATGTTGAATAAATTGAATATGTTCGCCACTTAATACCGCAAGGTCGGGTTTAAAAATAGCCTTGAGGTAAAGTTTGCCTGTCGTGAAAGCCGACTAAAATCCACTGGAGGAAGTAATCTCCAGGCATAAGTGAGGCTGTCCAGGAGTATAAACTCCTTGTGGGGCCACCCTTGGCAGTAAAGTTATAACTGAAAAAGAAGAACCCGAAGGTTTAAATAAAATCCAGCAGCGTCTGTTACATATTGTGCGGCTCGTTGGTCAGCGTCTGATCCCAGAGGGACGGCTGAACTTCAAATAACAGAAATCCAGGAGCGTCTGTTTCGGGACGAGCGGCTTCCTGGTCGGCGTCTGTTGTCCGGGTTAGGACCGGCCGAATTTAAACCTGGCAGCTAGGTATAAAATGCACCCCAACCATGAAAAGAAAACGAAATCAGCCTCGGATATTTGCTGAGCCTGGTAATTCAGGGCACCCTTTGGAGCTGGGCCTGAGGGGTGTCAGCATGCGAGCGCTTGGTGGTCGGAAGGTCCCGCTCGGCATCTGACCGGATTTAACCCGAAGAAGTTACGAGCAGCCCGTCAATGGTGCCGCTATCCATTACGGGGGGCGGAGGGGGACAGCGCCAAGTCAAAGTGAGGGCCTAGGTAAAAACTCTACAAATCCACAACAGCACCAACTCAAAATTGGCACGTGGAATGTCTCGTCGCTAACGAGGGAGGAACTTGAACTGGTTGAGGAGGCCAAAAAGTATCAGCTCGATGCAACTGGCATCTCCTCAACTAAGTGGAAGGGTTCTGGAACCAAAAACTTTGATGATGGGTGGAAGCTCTTCTGGTCTGGCGTCCCAAAAAACATGACCGCACAGGCGGATGTGGGGATACTCACAAGCCCCTGGTTGTCAGAAAATGTTCGATGTCGTTCCGTTAGGGGGAAGGATTCTGATCTTGAAGCTTAAGCTTGAACGATCGACTCTGGCTCTGGTTCAGGTTTATGCACCAAATCGAGAGTCAGAGTATGAGCCCTTTTGAACGAAGTTGATGCTGCCCTGGACAGAGTGGCAGAAATGGACTTCTTTCATTTCTGCCACTCAGACATTCACAAATACACATGGTTCAAGCACAGTTTAAATCAAAAGTCACTGATTGATTTCTTTGTTGTACCATCGTGTGTTCAAAGAATGATTTGTGATGTTCGAGTTTTCAGGGGAGCTGAGTTGTCAACTGATCACCACTTAGTGCTGTGTAAATTGTTTTTCAGTGACAGTATTCCTTTGCCACCCAGGCGAAAACCAAGACTGGTGACCCGCATACGGTGGGAAAGGTTGCAGGATGCTGGCTCTGATTTCAGAGAGCGCTTTGCACAGCATGTTTCGGAGAAGTTTGAACAAATTCCAACTGCAGGAAATATTTGTGGAGTGAAGCGGCTTGGGGTAGCGGCTGGTGGTGAGAAAAGAACTGCTTGGTTTAAAACGCCTGGAGTTCAAGAAGCCATCAGAGAGAAGAAGAGAACCTACATTGCGTGGATCCAATGTAGAAACTCAACTTCTCGAGCCCGGTACAATGAGGCGCGAAGGACTTCCAATCTGGCAGTCAGAACAGCCAAGGAACAGTCATGGAAAAAGTTCGGCGAGAAGTTGGAGCACGATTACAGATCTGCAAACAAGATATTTTGGCAGACCATTCGCTAGCTCAGAGGAAGGAAGTTAAATATCATTCAAGGGGTTAAATCCAAGGACGGTACACTTGTTTCAAATGAGAACGATGTCTTGCGCAGATGGAGAGAACACTTTTCGGAGTTGCTCAACGCCCAACAGGGCACTGAAGATGGCATTCCCACTGCTGATGAGATAAGGGCGGAGAATAGTCCCACAGTAGACGAAGTCACTAAAGCGATTAAATCGCTAAAAGTTGGCAAGTCTGCTGGAGTTCATGAAATCCGGCCAGAAATGCTCAAGGCAATGGGTGAAGAGGGTGTTCAATGGCTAACACGTGTCATTAAGGTGGCCTGGGATAGCGGGAAGGCACCTAGCGATAGGCCTTTTGATGTGCGCGATGGACTTCGCCAGGGCTGTATTCTGTCGCCGCTCCTTTTCATAGCATATATGGACTGGATGGCGAAGCGCTGTCTTGGTGAGGAATCTTTCGAAATCGCTGGCGTCAGGATAGGCCATCTACTTTTCGCAGATGATTAAGCTATCTTTGTATCGTCCGAAGAGGAATTTCAGCGGTGGATGGGTTTGCGGTTTACCTGAACAAATCGGAAGTGATGGCTGTTTCCCGAACAACCATCACTTCCGACTGGAACTCCAGCAGTGTACCCTGCATATAAATGGAGTTTCATTAAAACAGGTAAAGAAGTTTAAGTATCTCGGGGTCTTTTTCACGAAAGATGGGAGGAGTGATACTGAGTTGTCCTGTAGAATTGGTCAAGCTGGATTAGATTAGATCGCGGGTACAAGCTGCCGAAATGAGATTCCTGAGGTGCGTTTCTGGTGTTACTCTAAGAGATAGAGTGAGAAACGTCAGTATTCGTGGGAATCTTAATGTTGAGCAGCTACTTCTCCGAGTGGAACGATCGATTCTTCGGTGGTTTGGCGTGTCGCCCGTCTGGTAGGCAAAGAAACAGTTGGTGGGATCAGGTAAAGAACCTCTTGAGTTGGTGGCGGAGGATCGAGAAAGATGGAAGGAACATTTAGCCACCCTCGCTCCGCGACTCTTTTAAAGGATAAGCGGCATTCGAAAATGATGATGATGATGATGTTCGCCACCTGCTTTGCGAATGCTCACTCCTAAACAGCATAAGGCGTAGTACCCTCGGCAGTTACTTTTTCACTGAGCTTGAAGTTCTAAATAATGTAGATCTAAAGAACCTCCTAAGATTTGTTTACAAATACGGATGGGTCCAAGTGATCGGCACTCCGACCTTCTAACAGCGGTTTATTTCTGCTTTCATTCCAGGTGTTAAGAAGGTTCCCTAAATGTACACAATGGACCCAACTGCTGGTCTAAGTGAGCCGTAACTGTTGTCACAAGGGCATCCACCATCCTAACCTAACCCTGCCCGTGGTCAAATTTGGAAACACTGGGAATGCGTAATTTAAATGGCCCATGCTGCTTTTGCAACACACTACCAGTACCAAACAGCAGCATTAGCGGGACCATTTTTGTCGCAGGTACAACTAAGCGGGGACACCAACTAGCAGTCCATATATACCTAGCACATCAATACATTTACTAATACTTCCCCTGCAAGGTCGGGGTTAGAATAGCCTTGAGGTAAGGTATGCCTGCCGTAAGAGCCGACTTAAATCCACCGGAAGAAGTATTCTTTAATGTTTCAACGGATGCTGTCGATGCTGCTCCATTTGGGGCAACTTTTGGCAGTATGGTTTTAACTTATAAATGAATCTGAAGGTTAAATTAAGATCCAGAAGCGTCAGTCACATATTGTGCGGCTCACTGGTTGGCGTCTGTCTCCAAAGGGGCGGCTCTATTTAAGAATGAAAATAGAAGTGACTTACCTATTTCTCATAAAAACGACTAGTTAAAAAAAAATGGCAATGGACAAAACGAAAGATTTGATTACCCCAGGGGGCAGCCCAGGTATGCTGGAAAATCTACCTTCTTCGGGGGCAGGCTCTACGGATTCTAGGGAGAGCCTTTTATTGCTTATAAATCCTTTTGAGAAAAGGACGAAACTAAATCGATCACCACCACCTAGATCGAACATATCCGGAAAAAGCAGTCCACCGATAAACCAGGACTCAGTGAAAATTAAGAGCTTAGAAAAGGAGAATAATGAACTCCGAGCAAAGCTGAAATGAAGCTTACTGAAATGGAGCGACTCTTCCACGATCTAAAAATGGAAGTTGACTCTCTGCGAAAACAAAACGAGGATATTGTTGAACATATTCAGTTTTGTCAAGTATCTGTGTGTCTCACTCATTCCAATTGTAACACACACATTTATATGGTGCCATGCATTTTTCCTTTTGTATTTTTCAGTTTTCAATTGTTCGTTCCTTGTCGCCTGAAAGGGTTGATCATTCAAATAATCGTACTCAAAATAAATACATTTTTTCTTAAATCTTTGCCTATTGTTTTCTCGCGCAAAAGTACAATTTCAACAGGTTATGTGCCCAGTTTTACGCGGAAAATAAAATAAGTTATTTTGTTTTTATGTACACGAAGATCGTCGCACGTCACAGTTTTTTTTCTCCAGACAGATGCCATTGCTGATGACGCGTACCGAGACACGCCATTTTATTTTTTTTTTGTTGAGATTTTTTCGAGAAGCTTCGTATAATTTAAAGACCAGGAATTTAATTATAAAACGAGCGTAATGGAAAAGGATCAATCTACAATCGAGAAATTTGTAGATCTATATCAATGGATAATGTAGAAATTTCAAGTTCGTGTAATCCTCATGGCGTTGGAGCTTTTTGACTAAGTCAATGGAACGCTGCAAAAGCCAACTGAAGCAGATGTTTTGGCCACCTGGTCTAAGAAAGATGCTAAGGCACAGAAAGTTTTAGTAAATACTTGTGGCCCTTGTGCTTATTCATCTGTGCAACTATACAACTTCAAAAGAAATGTGGGACAAACTCCATTCAGTGTACGAGCAGACCAACGACTCGGCGAAGCATCTATTGGAGGAGCAGTACTACGCTCCAACTCACGATATTGCGACTCACATCTCAACGTTGGAAAATTTGGTGCAAAAGCTAAAAGTAACGGAGGTTGTTATAGACGACAGCATGCTAATCACAAAAATTCTAATGACACTGCCGCCGGAGTACAGGCATTTTTCCACGGCCTGGGACTTAACAACTAGGGAGCATCGAACAATTGTCAACTTAACACTGAGGAAAGTCGAATAGGAATCCAAAATATAAATATAGGGAAGTAGGAACGAGTGAGGCGCTGCTGGCAAAGCGAAATACTGGTGCGGTCAAGCAGAATCAGCTGGACTATAAGAAGAAGGACAAACCAAAACGACCAGGCAAGTGCTTTAAATGCGGAAACTCCGGACACTGGAAACGGGACTGCAAGGTGCAGGTGAAGTCCGACGGAGACAAGGCGTTTTTCAGCAACATAATTCAAACTCTGGGAACGACTGATGCCTGGTTTCTGGATTTAGGGGCGACTAATCACATGTGCAGACGGCGTGATTGGTTTGTCACGTTCTGTAATTTAGATAAGCCAGTCAAAGTTCTTCTGGGTGACGGAAAGCTGATGCATGCAATCGGGCGAGGCGATTTGAAGGTGCTGTCGTACAATGGAACCACGTGGATCGAGAAAACAATGAAAAATGTTTTGTATGCACCGAATTTGTTTGCAAATTTATTTTCTTTGACAAAGGCAATGGATAATGGACACACAAGCTGGTCAGATAAAAGTTCGTTTAAGCTGTTAGATGGTGAAAACGTGGTGGCAGTGGGAGCGAGACAAGGTGGTATGTTTCAAATGCTTTTCAAAATAATTGAACCAAAGCACGACAAATCAATGATGGCCATGAAAGGTGATTTGCTACGCGCTTGGCATGAACGCTTGGGACACCAAAACCTGGCTCATGTTCGCAGTTTTCTGAAAAGCCACGATATTGATTTTATCAACGAGAACTTTGACTGTGATGGCTGCGCGTTTGGGAAACAACATCGACTGAGCTTCAGTTCACGGCAAGAAAGATCAGCAAAGTGTGGTGAAATCATGCACGCTGATGTAAACGGACCTATAGAGCAGGATTCGCTCGGAGGCTCAAGGTATTTTGTGATTTTCAAAGATGATTTCTCGAAATTTCGCTTTGTTTTTTTTTATGAAAATTAAATATGAGGTCATCGAAAAGTTTAAAATAATACTGAAGATAACAGAGAAACATTGTGGTCATCCAATGAAATATCTTCAAAGCGATAATGGGTTGGAACTTGTGAACGGTCCCTTAAAGTAGGTGTTGGAGGAAAATGGTATTTTGCATCGGAAGTCCATTGCATATACACCTAAACAAAATGGTTGCGTCGAACGTGAAAACCGAACAATCATGGAATCAGCTCGATCTATGATTCACGCGAAAGGACTTAGTCCAGAGCTTTGGGCGGAGGCGGTGTAGACAGCTGTTTATATTCTAAATCGAACGGGAACCAGTACTGTAAACGACAAGACGCCATATGAACTATGGCACGGCAAGCGCGCACAGTTTGAACACTTTCATATCTTTGGATCAGAAGTTTACGTTCATATTCCAAAGCAAAAACGTAAAAAGTTGGACGCTAAGGCAAAGAAATGTATTTTTATTGGTTATGATGAAAGTCAAAAGGGTTTCCGTGTCATGGACGAATCCAAATCTATCTCAGTGGCTCGTGATGTGAAGTTTTTGGAGGAAAAACCGTCCACAGTCACCATTGTTGGGGAAGATGACGCAGTGTTTGAAGAACCACAAGGTGAGAATGTGTCTATAAAAGACGAAGCTGAAAATCATCCAGACGCACCAGACCAACAAACTGCAGTGAGAGTATCACGACAAGCAATACCAGCAGCAAAAATCGATGAGGCCAACATATTAGACACACGCTTGAGTAAACGCGAAACTGAAAGTGCTACGATGGCTATGGCTTTATTGTCAATCACTGAAGAGCCCAAGTCCCTTGAGGAAGCTATTAAATCCAACGAAAAAGATAAGTGGTTAACAGCCATGAACGAAGAATTCGATTCGCTTTTAAAAAACCAGACATGGACACTGGTTGAAGAACCAAAGGACCAAAAGGTCGTAGACAATAAATGGGTTTATAAAGTGAAGAAAAACCCAGATAACTCGATTCAATGGTTCAAGGTGCGACTAGTGTGTCGTGGATTTAACCAAGAGTATGGCATCGACTATTTGGAAACCTTCAGCCCAGTGGTACGTTTTACATCATTACGAGCGATTTTGGCGATTGCTGCTGAGAAGCAAATGTACATGAAGCAGTTCGATGTAAAAATAGCTTTTTTTGACGGGGATCTGGAGGAAGTTGTCTTCATGCGGCAACCACTTGGTTTCAATGACAACAGTGGACGCGTATGCAGAATGTCGGAAAGTCTTAACGGTCTAAAGCAAGCTTCGCGCGGTTGGAACCAAAAGTTCAAAGCGTTCATCAAACTTTTTGGATTCAAAAGTTGTGATTCAGATCCATGCGTGTTTGTGAGTCATCAAAAGTAAGAAACTGTAATTTTGGCAATTTATGTGGATGATGGAATTGTAGCTGGAAGCAAAAAAGCGAGTGTAAAGTCCGTAATAAGACATTTACAGAAAAACTTCGAAATCAAAGTAATGCAAGTGGGCTGCTTTCTTGGCTTCGAGATCGATCAACAGACCGATGGTTCCATTTTCATGCACCAAACAGCATATGCCCAAGAGATTTTACAACGATTCCAGTTCGAACAATGCAAATCAATATCCGTTCCAAGTGATTCAAAGCAGGTGCTTATAAATAAATAAAACTAAGTTTTTTTAATTACTTTTTTAGGGTGTGGTGTATGTAATATCGTAATGAATAGTTTCTTAAATTTTATACTAATAATACTTGACAAAAAGTGGGAGTGTTGAACATATTCAGTTTTGTCTAACTCATTCCAATTGTAACACACACATGTATATGGTGCCATGCATTTTTCCTTTTGTATTTTTCAGTTTTCAGTTGTTCGTTCGTTGTCGCCTGAAAGCGTTGATCATTCAAATAATCGTACTCAAAATATATACATATTTTCTTAAATTGTTTGCCTATTGTTTTCTCGCGCAAAAGTATAATTTCAACAGATATTAAAAATACTCGTTTAACGAAGGACTGTGAAGTAACGAAAGAGTGTGTAACACCGAACCGACCAGCAGTCGAATACTTCACGGACGAGGACGAACTTGCACTTGAGACCGATTCAGTTTTAAGGAAAAGGTCTAGCAAGAAGCGTAAGGCGAATTCCTCTCCCGAAGTAATACAAAAAGAAGATGAGCCCTCTGGCTCAAACAAGGCTAAACCAGAAGCGAAAATTCGTCCACCTCCCGCAATAAACATCGACGGGATAGCAAACTTCGGGAGATTGCGCAACCTTCTTGCAAACACGGTGAGAACAGATAACTATACGCTTACTTCGCACCGAAATAACGTGTGGAAAGTAAATTTTGACAACGCCGATTCTTATCGCGCGCTGTCTCTAAGACTGAATGCAGAGAGAATCGAGTGGTATACTTATCAAAATAAGTACGAAAAACCACTGCGAGTCATTGTAAGGGGGCTCCACCCTTCATGCACAAAAGAAGACTTTGTAAAAGACGTAAAAACTAAAGGCCTTAAAATTATTGATGTAGTCAATATCATTAAAAAAGAAAAGCAACGCACAGAAGGAGAAAGAGACACTGTGATCAGACGCGGTCTTCCAATTTTTATGCTCTCCTTTGAAAGAACTGAGAGCATAAACGATATTTATAAAATAAAAATGATACTTAACATCAGGGTTAAAATCGAACCCATGCGAAAGGGCAATAGACTGATACCACAGTGTAAGCGATGCCAAGAATTCAGGCACACAAGTGCCTACTGCCGAAAAGAACCACGTTGCGTGAAATGTGCCGGAAAACATCTATCAACAGAGTGCAAAGTTGACATGAAGGCTCCAGCAGTTTGCGCCACTTGCAACGGAAACCACCCAAACCAAACTATCGAGGATGCGAAGTGGCCAAAGAGCTGTAAAAGGGACGAGAACCTCTTAAGGAAAACACTCGAGGTCAGAATTCAAGCCTAGGACGTCCAAAAACTGCTGAAACTTCTAAGCTAAAGACTCCAAAGACGCCAAAGCCGATCAAAAGCGCGAGACTGGCATAGGAGGCGTCGACAAAAGGCGTAAAAGCCACACAAAAGAGCGGCGCCAGTTCAAGTGCAGCGGAGAAACCGCCACTGGTCGGACCGAAATCATACGCACAGGTTGCGGCAAACGAAAACAAGGCAAGGTCGCCCACAACAGATGCAGTGTCTCAGATCCTCGCTGTAATCTTGGAGAAACTTGAGGATCAGACTAAAATCAACAAAGTTATATTTGACAAACTGAGCAAGCTCGAGTTTAAGCCTCGAAAAAATTACAAGAGAACATGAATATGAAACAGTTATTTAAAATACTAACATGGAATGCAAACGGCCTTTTGAATAAAATAGACGAACTAGAAGTATTGCTACGAAAAAATAATATTGATATTTGCATTATTACGGAAACTCACCTTAAAAACGGGTCTAGACCCAAACTTAAAGGTTACAATGACTATCACGCACATCACCCTTCGCAAAATTCGAGAGGAGGATCCTCCCTCTACATTAAGAACTGCATAAAACACTTCAAGAACACAGAAGTTGACTCCAGACCACTCAGGAGTAATTTTGAAGATGGGTGGAAGACTGGCGAAAATAGAAAGAGCTCCTAGATTAGCTAGCAAAAACATGAACTGGGGCGCCTTCAGAAAGGACTGTAAGGAGGGTGTTGGCTTGAATGTGCCATTGAAAACTCATTTCGAGTAAGAAACCGCAGTTGACCAATTCATTGATGCAATTCAGAGCGCTGCTTGGAACAACACTTCGTCCCAATAGAGCGCAGTTAGCACCGACGGGCATGTACGCACAACATATCCTTCACAACAAGGCTTGTCGGCGGGTAGGAGCTCAAACTGCTCGCTGTGGAAAGCAGTTAAGTCTATCAAGAAACCTATAATCCACTCGACAGGTGTTAAAGCCGCCCTGGACATACGGTATACAACTTTCGGGTTGTACCAAGCCGAGCAACATGTACATGTTGCAGACTTTCCGAAACAAGACACTAAGAGCAATAGTGAATGGTCCATGGTATATTAGGAACAGTGATATTCACAGAGATTTAGGAATAGCTACCGTGAGCGAAGAAGTTACAAACTTTGCCCGAAAACTAAATGCTCGCCTTCATGTTCATTGCAACAATGAAATGATCCGTACTCTCAACGAGACTCTTAACGATGTAAACAACGAGCAACGACTACCAAGAACAAGACCCTTCGATCTAGCGACGTAGGGTGAAACTGCACGAATGAACGGCTTTAGTAGGTGCATTCGCTGGATAGCAACCTACCCAATGCGATAAACACTACGGAAGCGTAAACTACTTGTTAAGTAGTTTATTATGAGAGAGCAAAAATTTATTTAAATTTATAATTTATTTAATTATTAAATTAATTTATTTTAATGTTCACTCTCTATTATGAGAGAGCGAAAATTTACTACTATGAAGTGCGTTTTGGCAGTTTCATAGTGTCTCTCATAAATGGGTGGTTTCTTAGCACGTGGAAATCGGGTATAACTAATATCGGCTGCTTCGGTATTATATACCTGCTATAGTGAACGTATTGGTATCTTTAAAAGATTTTGGAGTTTTAGCCTCCGTCCACCCTAGTATTCAAAAAAAAAAATACATTTAATGATTTTACAGTGCAAAAAGTTGAGATTTCTTAAAGTAGGAACTCTTAATTTTTTCCCCATTTTCACCAAATCTCACTAACCAAAGTTCTCTTAATCGCATTAAAAAGCCAAGCGTTCGATCTGTCTATCTGATAATGGCTGTCGGAAGATACAATGAAGAGTTCCTTTTATATGAGATGAGAAGACAATACAAATATGAAATAAGGCCCCAATATAAAAATTCCATGTTGTTATTGCATTTCGTTTCTTTTTGGGGACTTACGTATTTCATTTTTCAGTTTGGAGCCTTATTTCATTGGGGACTTATTTCCTAGCGCCAAAATTTAAAACAAAAGTTTTAGAGAGTAGCATTTTTTAACTTTTTTGTGTATATAGTATATGCCTCCGCCCACTTCTGTGGGCGTGGCGTTGGAGAAGTAATTTTTGATTTTAAAATGCACTCCGCCTTTAGGCCGAAATGTATGCAACCACCTAGTATTAAGCATTCAACAGTTAAAGTTTTATATCTCGTCCACATTTTGGAGGCGTGGCAGTTTTCTTTTTTTGGTAGGACTGAAATTCTTACTTACGCACTGTTGCACTTTCCCACTTGTTTTTTTTTTTTTTTTGTCTCTGTCCAAAAAGCAACAAGGATATAAAAAAAAATCCTTTGTTCAATTCCAGCGCCATCTGGCATCAAAGTCACTGACTTATCGAACAGCCCTCGTAGGAAGAGAGGATTCCATTAGGACATATGTATTTGATAGCTGTGTACTTTATTGCGCTAGAGTCTTAGCTCACAAGTAGCAGTAAATCAACTCACTTTCATCACAGATATAAAGAAAGCACATTGTTTCTGGACTGCGGCAAGCACATTGCAAAAAAAATCACCTCAGCTGATTGCTTAAGAGCGTGTGCGTCTCATAAATTCGCGTTGGGCAGCCCACTTCCACGAGTCTGTAACCCATAAGTGATTGTTTCCTTACCGTGAATAAATTTTCAGCAGCACAGGCTTACACCGCCGCGCCGGTATACTAAACGTCCCGCTCTTTTTGCAAGCGGAAATCTTGTACATTCGACTAGCAGTAGAATGAAATTGTCATAAATGTGGATGTAACATGTGGCCCTTTCGGTGAGTTTACCGGAAGCGCTCGGGTCCGGGAGCATTCTGGACACTCCTGAAACTGTTTTCTAGGTACTCGTTTGACAGTTCTTCTCCTGAAAATAAGATATATTTGCTCCTGGCCAGTAATCCAGAATCAAAACCAGAAGCACACAATCATGCAACACATGAAGTTGGTTCACGATAAACGGGTTTAACTGTTCGGATGTACAGACCCAATCCTGGAGAAAAACGCCCTGATTCGGGATCGCCAACCCAAAAGGCCATTAGAGTGCAAAAAAAAACTTTATTTAATGATAAATATGATGAGGCGTTACTAAAAAAAATCGGTAAAAAGAAGTCCTGTGCTGCTCGGGAAAAACGGAAAAATGTGGCTTTTTACCAACTTCCCGGAGCCTCGGAAAACTTTTTTCTTAATATCGCCGGTTCTAATAGTGCCAGAATACAAATCCAAAAAGGAGTTTCCATGGGATTAAAGGAGCTACAAGACTGACTAATAGAGATACTTTAAAAGTGAATCTTAATCGTAAAATATCTAACTTTCTTAATGGTTACGATTTTTTCATGAAAATCGCTACAAATGGAAGAAATATTGTCGGATTTTCATGAAAATTAGAGGAAAGTTGTATTTTGCTGATAAAACGTGATTTTAAGGAAGAAAAAAACATTTTAATTTTGCCACCAAAATAAGAATTTTTCGAACAAAATTAAAATGTCCACCATATGCTCCCAAATCATGGTTGGTCGAATTTTTTGTGACATGCAAAGCTCCGCCCACTTTTAAGGGGCGTTTTTTGAATAAAACTGTTTTTTAAGCATTTTTCAGTTTTCGCTTTTAAGGAATTTTCTCTTGATTCTAACGAAATAAGAATTATTTCATTCTATTTATCAGCTTACGCCCATTTTTGTGGGCGTGCCCAATACAAAATAACCATGAGCACGAAAAATGAAATCATTTACTAAAGCCGTAATAAATCCCATACTTAACTGTTGTTTATAGTTAAAAAAGACCGTCTCATATGAAGGCATACGCGGAGCCATCCGTCCGCTTTTGTTGTAGGTTAAATTTACCTATATTGCGCAGTTTGTATTAAATTCTATAAATTAAATAATTTTTTTTTGATATATTTGACATTGTGTTGTATCCTTTTTACGTAGCGCAGAAGATGGCATTGAAGATGGCATCCCCACTGCTGACGAGATAAGGGCGGAGAATAGTCCCACAGTAGACGTCACTAAAGCGATTAAATCGCTAAAAGTTGGCAAGTCTGCTGGAGTTGATGAAATCCGGCCAGAAATGCTCAAGGCAATGAGTTAAGAGGGTGTTAAATGGCTAACACGTGTCATTAAGGTGGCCTGGGATAGCGGGAAGGTACCTAGCGATTGGCAAACGGGAGTTATAGTGCCCATTTTCAAAAAAGGGAACAGGAGAGATTGCGCCAACTATAGGGGCATATCTCTCTTGAGTCTTCCGGGAAAAGTATTCGCGAAGGTGTTGGAAACGCGTTCCAGAGCTGTAATCGAGCCTTTGTTACCGGAAGAACAGTGCGGCTTTCGGCCTGACAGAGGCACAACCGACCAGCTTTTTACTCTGAAGGTTATTATTGAGAAGGCCTGGGAATATGCCAAACCGGTCTATGCGTGTTTTGTAGATCTGGAAAAGGCGTATGACCGAGTCCCTCGGGATGCACTGTGGAGAGTTTTGCAGGACTATGCGCTGAGTGGGCCTCTTCTGAGAGGCATCCAGTCTTTGTATGGAAACTGCAGAAGCTGTGTACGGATAAATGGCGCCAAATCCCGTCCTTTTGATGTGCGCGTTGGATTTCGCCAGGGCTGTGTTCTGTCGCCTCTCCTTTTCATAGCTTATATGGACTGGATGGTGAAGCGCAGTCTTGGCGAGCAATGTTTCGAATTGACTGACATCAGTATGAGCCATCTGCCTTTCGCAGATGACAAAGAGGAACTTCAACGAGCACTGGATAGGTTTGCAACCGTCTGTGGTGATGCGGGGATGAAAGTAAACGTGAACAAATCGGAAGTGATGGTTGTTTCCCGAACTCCTGTGCAGTGTACCCTGCACATAAATGGAGTTCCATTAAAACAGGTGGAGAAGTTTAAGTATCTCGGGGTCTTTTTCACGAAAGATGGAAGGAGTGATACTGAGTTGTCCTGTAGAATTGGCCAAGCTGGAGGAATAGTAAAGGTACTGCGCCGGCCGGTCATCAGGAAAGCTGAGCTTGGAGTGAAAGCAAAGATCTCAGTTTTTAATTCAGTGTTCGTTCCGACCCTCAGCTATGGTCCTGAATTTTGGGTAATGACCGAAAGAGCTAGATCGCGGGTGATTCCTGAGGTGCGTTGCTGGTGTTACACTAAGGGACAGAGTGAGAAACGTCAGTATTCGTAGGAATCTTAATGTTGAGCAGCTACTTCTCCGAGTGGAGCGATCGATTCTTCTATGGTTTGGACACGTTGTTCGCATGCTCCCTGAGTAGATCGTTTCGCATGATGAGTAGATCGTTTTCAAAAATGTTTTTACGTTTTTTGAGTCAAATCTATGAAGTTTCTGAATATTCGAGGTTCGCTTGTTTTCTTAAAAATATCTGTCAGAAGATGGACAATGCCCGTTCTTTTGTTCAAAGTACATAATACTTTTTACCATTTAGGAAATACAAGCGGAAGATACACCTTCTTTTGCCTCTTTTTATAATTTTTTAAATTATAATCCCTTCTCGTAAAAACAACGTGTGCACTTGCAAGAAACCCTACGAAGCAGAGGCGCTGCCTGTGTAGGGGCCGTCGTTTTCACTCATTTCGTATTGCCAAATACCAAATCGTTCGGTTGAGATATTAAAAAAAATTAAATTAAATTAAAAAAAAACCCATCTTTAATGGATCTTTTAAGGCAGGTTTAAAAATAAATATGGCTAAAATTTGACAACGGATAAATAAATGAAAAACGAAAACAAATTCTAGTCGGCGTTTAGGAAGTGTGAATGGCTAAACGAGTTTTCGAAAACTTTTTCCCAAAACTCAGTTTTTGACTCAGTGTGAAGAGCGTATAAGGTGTCGAAACGTTAAAATTTCTATAATTTTCCTTAAAATTTAAGACAATTTCTGATACGTGTGATTTTTTTATATAATTTCCTTTAATTATTCATCGGTGATAAGTCGGCGGACACGTTTTTTCATGCATTTTTGCGATTTTTCGTTTTGCGAAAATGCGCCAAAACCGCAGAGTTGAAATATATGATCCAAGCACTTCGTATACTTTGAGTTGCTTTATACGTGCGTTCAATATTGGCTTTGTGCGCTATGGGGTTCAAAAGTTATAAACCTCAACATTCTAAAAAACGTCATCCGTTTTCAACTTTTCATTTCTCATTTCTCAAAAATGTTTCAATATATTGAAGATATTTGGATTTTTTCGTTTGATTAAAGTTCGATATTATGTAGTATATACCGAACTTTAAGTTTTTTTTGCCCAAGTTTTGTTTTTCTAGTTCTTGTCTGCTAAACTTCTTAAAAACGTGTTGGAAAACATTTAATCCATTTTCCCATGAAATTTTAAACTGAATTAAACCGTTGTTTGTGTTTGAAAAAAATTGCCCTCCTTGGATTCAGACTTTTTCCGCAGTTTAAAAGCACATCAAATTTTGTCTTTCTAAGACTTACCGTTCAGAAGTTAAAACAAGATTGTACGGATGGATGGACCAGTGGAGTCGTACCATAAGAGGTCCTTTTTGCTTTTTTGGAGGGTTCGCTTAAAAAATGGTTTCTAAAGACAATAATGACAAATTGTAAAAATTAACCTTTTTGTAAACCATGCCCTTCACTTGCACTATTAGAACTCGAAATAAAAAAAAAGTGTTTCGAGGCTCGGGAAAATTGGTAAGAAACCACATTTTCCTCAGCAAGACAGGATTTTTTTTAACAATGTCATACTAAAAATAAAAAGTAAAATTTATGTTGCACTCTAAGTTACATCCATATTCACCTTAGTATACTCTACCCAGGGTATATTAGGTTTGATGTACAGTTTGTAACGCAGTGAAATAATCACCGTAGACCCCTAAGACCTTTTAGAGATATGAATGGGACCAACAGGAGAATCGATTAAGCCGTCCGTCCGTCCGTATGTTAACAACTTTTAGACCTAAAATTTTAAGCCAGAGAGCTAAAATTGTGTGAGTGAGCTGGAAGTCCAGTCCTTCAGATCAAGTTTGAAAACTAGTTGAATCCGCCCACAGACACATCCACTACAGGCTAATTTTTAAAAATACTTTTTTTAAATTTGAGCTATGTTACAATAGTGCTAGCGTACTTATTTTTGGTATGTGACATTGTCTTTTGATTGTCTTTGAGCTAGCATAAAAAGTTTGGACTTTACATTGACCACTCCCAGTTTTTAAGGGATTTTAACTTAAAATGACTGTTTTTCAATAAAAATATATGCATTTTGACAAAAAATTACATGACAAAAGTTGTAGATATTAGCATTTTCTAACTTTTTTGTATATGTAGTATATGCCTCTGCCCACTTTTGTGGGCGTGGCTTAAAAAAAGTGAATTTTTTTACCTAAAAAGGCAGTTTTAGTTCGAAATGTATACAACCACTTAGCATGACGCATTCAACAGTTATATTTTTATATCCCGCCCCCGTGGCAGTTTCCTATTTTGGAAGGGTAGGGTATTTTGCAATTTTTCACAGACGGACTGAAGTTTTTGTATATGACTGTTGCACTTTCCTACTTGTTTTTGGTTTATTTTCACTCTAAATTGGTCCCATTAAGACAGCGTCGACGGCCAGGCCACTCAACCTAATCTGTACTCTTTCTCGTTCTCTTACCTTTTTTTCAGTTATATTAATAATTAAAAATGATTCTCTTAATTAACATTGACTACATTTCTTCTTTTAATTAAATTTTTATTTTTTATGTGCTCAGCATTAATGTATGCAGATAAATTCTGCAATAGGAAATATTTTAAATATAATCATCTATTGTATTGCTGACAAATTGCTATGACAGTAATAAGTTGGCATATTTTATGTTTGCGTTACACCTTATAGATGATGTCTACTTTTTTTAGTGAACGAAAGTACATGTATGAATTCAAATCTGTATACAAATATCTTAGGACTTCGTTAAAAAATGTATTTTTTTAAGGATACGCGAATAATATTTCTTCAAAATTGATTGAAGATCAAAAGTAAGTTGAGTTTTGAGTTTAATGAAGAACCTATTGGTTTCTCCAATTCGGTGTTCCTCGGCTGCCACTTTGAAAACCATTGCCACCACCAAAACTATTTCTGTTCATTGGCTGGCTTTGTTCGTTTCCTCCAGTGTTATTCTGTTTTGGAAAACAGAATGAGTTGTCGTTATTTCTTCTAAATGTATTCTTGTTTGATGGATTTTCAAAGCTGGTGCTACTGTTCGCAGCAATACGAAAGTCACGCCGGTTTAATTTACTTATAACGTTGCCATATCGAATGCAACTGCTTCCTTGAATTTCTCTGGTGCCGTCAGCCAAACCTGCTCCTGAAATGCAACCGCTCAACGCACTCCTAGGTGTAAGACTACTGCCAAAGCCACAAACAGCACTGAATGAACCGCCGCCGGTACTAACACCATATCCCGAACTGAAACCGCTTAATCCACATATAGGCATGTAATTCCTGGTAAACCCACTAGCGTCACGAGACGAATCAGCCCCACCATCGAAACAGTGAGTGTTTCCGCTTTTAGAGAAACCACTGCTACTTTTACCGCTTCCAAAGCCACCTTCTAGCTCAGCACTTATTCCCATTGCTTCACTATCACCTCCACAGTCTAACCTTTCCTCTGATCTACCGCCATATCTGTAGTTGCTCCTGATTCTACTGAAGGCTGGATTGTTTGCTTCGCTGTCCATGTTTCCGCTACAATTCGATGAGGAAGGTACGCTATTAAAGTTCATAATGGTGTGCTGTCTGAAACCACCAATGCTTCCTCGTCCACCACCTCTAAATCTACTTCTGCTATCTGCTAAATTATTTTCTCCACGATTACCACCCACTGAATTGCTGTTGAAGCTTCTAGAAATTGTCGAGGTGACACTGTTTTGTAAATGTTGCCGCATGTGAGAGTCCCCCCTGTCATCGCTTCCATCAGTGGATGAATAGTCCGTAGTCAACATGCTTACGAAATCACGTATCGACGACTCGCCAAGTGAAACTGAACTGTTGTAGCTGTCACTGGAAAAGGTGGCCCCTATTTGGCGAGAAGATGGTTGCCCTCCGAAGATCACGCCTCCAGTACTTTTCTCGTCAGGATTTTGCAACGCTGTCAGTGTTTTTTCTTTATTTTGATTTTCACTTTTTTTGATCAAAGAATATGCAGCAATTAGTTGATGCAATTGCTCTGGGTTAAAATCAGCTATTCCTTGAGCTGGCAGAGCTACAGCTATCTTTGAAGCAAGTTCATTTTTGGCGATCTGTGACAAAAAGCTTTCGACCGAACCGGAACAACCGACTCCCATGCCTGAACCACATTCGTTCGGGTCAGTTAGCCCCGCCGAGGTAGAAGAACGCTTATAACTGCCACCAATAAAACCAAAATATGATTTCTTACGTGGCAAATCCACCTGAGTTTCCAGATTCCCTTCGTAGGCAATTTTCAGAATCTTCTCAGTTTCGGATATAACATTGTTGAAAACCCTGACCTTGGCACCTTCCAACAGACCAGCCATAAGAACGCCTCTAAGTTTTTCCATAGCTGTTTCTAGGATCGTAGAGTTTTCTCTATTCAATACTATTTTATTGATGTCTCTTGGGTTAGATTTCTCCACCAACAACGCTTTCGACAGAAGACTCACCACTTTGGGACCTAGACTGCCCAGATACTCTTCTAAAGCTGCTAGCAAGCGTAAAACATTTACAACAGCAGGTTCATTTTCAGTTATTTCGAATAAATGCTCGCTCATTTCGACTTCCTGCTCGTCGTGTTGCACTTCCACGTGATACTTTTTGTCTTCCAAGTTGTCGTTTGTCATGGGCAAGACCAGACGACGCCGAGAAGTTACTTTTATATTCTCTAAGGCTTCGTCGTAAAGCTCCTCAATTCGAACGGCAAAATACCTTACCCATTCGGGTTGAAAATTATAGTTTGTGTAATCCAAGCCCTCGCGAATCATTTGTTCTTTACGGTATTTCCAGAACTTTCTCCAATCCTCTTCGTAGAGCGGATGCTTCTCGGGATTCTTCCTATAGCCCCGATATATTTGGTTTAATTCGGTAACAGAACGATCTACGAGATGACGGTAGGCTTGCCATAAGTCTCCTTTACGGAGCGGTGAAAGCGATCGGTTATGATCTCGACCTAGAGCCCAAGCCTGAGCACGCCTTTCATTCCTTGCCCGTCTTGCCTCCCGCCCTCTATTACAAGTGTCAAACGTCGGCTTACGAATACGATTTAGTTTGGGCGGAATATAAACATTCCCTTGCATGTAGAATCCTTTGATTTGCTCCTCATCTACGACATTGGTAAAGGATGGTCCAAAATATTCCGAAAAAGGCGTTTTGACTTTAAATCGACTTGAATCAAACTCTGCACTCAAGAACTCTTTTGGAAGCACACGTCCGTGATGGGCTTCGATTGCTCTCGCAACATGATCCAAGATAGTACCCATGACTTGAATGTTGTCCACATGCGTCTTGAATTTATTTAGGCATGTGGGGAAGTGTTTCTCTAAGTAATTGTAACGATGTTTATAATTAAGCAAGTGGGCTTGCATCCCCACACCATCCTTAGCTACCTCACAAAGCCTACATTCATAAAGGGGATTGGGATCATTGTGAGCCTTGAGAATCTTAACAATATACTCCACGCCAATAACACCTTCGACATCATTAGGTGTTTTGGTTGTAAAAAATTGTTTTTTGTTGGTGCACTTTTGTTGTGCTTTTATAGCACTCAAATTCTGTTTCTTAGCTGTTAGTTTTTGGAGAGGATCGGTTAATGCATTTCGTTTTTGTGCCTTGTGGGACTTTGCGGTCCCGGGATTAATCAGGTTGCTAAGAGTCTGAGTTTCGCTGTCTTTTTCATCGTCATCATAGTCCAGCACAACAAGCTTTGCGAAGTTCTTACCACCTTCGTCATTCACTGGTGTCGCAGCGGGCGTTGGTTTTCCAGCATTTGCTTCTTTTATATCACCATTTTCGAATTGCTTTTCATTTGTTCCCTCTGCATCATATGGCATACTCATGTGCAGGTTTGCATTCGTAACAAGCTTCGTTTTTTCAGCCGCACTTGTCTTTTTAGCAACGGCCTTCAACTTTTGCGGATCGCTCATAACCCTCATATTTTGTGCCGCTGAAGCAATTCTTTCTTGCGGTGCTTCAAATACAGTCAAACCCTTTGGACCCGTGTATTCAGGATGAAAGAGCTGATCTACACGCCGCAAAGCAGATCGATGCTTTTTACCTTGTACATGAAGTGTTATAAATTTCGTACTAGGATTTGTAAAACCACAAATTTCGCAAACGAATAGGTTGCCGCTTTTCAAGATCATTTTGGACCAAACACCTTTAATACGATACTCGATTTTTAGGCATTCTCTAAGCCGAAGAGAAGACATTATACGACGCAACCTGATATCGCTTAGTTTTTGCCCACAAGGATACGGTGGAACCTTGTTTTTTGCGGCCATTGCAATTTTTGATTTCGCTCCAGTTAATTTAAAGTTTAAGTTAAAATTCGACAACTGGAACAAGTGGGTTACAGATATATATATCCGGATTTAGTGCGTAAGTGTAAATCCACAGCAAAAATTTTCTTCAACTAGAAGTGAACGGAAAGAAAACATGTATGTATTTGTGTTGGTGTTTTTTAATGCTCTTTTAATGTATTTCAAAGAAAAAACTTAAAACTATTTTAAACAAAAGACGACAATATAAAAAATATTCGAACGTTACGAAACTGTGGATGCCGCACATTTGTTTTTGAATTCAGTCCTCTTAGGTTTTGCTTATTTTTTTGAGAGAACAAACGCAACAGAGACAATGAGTGTGGTTTACCGCTTGAGGTCGGAAGTTTGGTTCAAAATATATTGCTATTTTCGCTTATATCTATAGACAGAGCATGAACCTTGAGAGAGCAACCATTTATTATACCCCATCCCATAGGATTGGAGGTATATTAAGTTTAACACATAGTTTGTAACACGGTGAAATAATAATGGTAGACCCCCAAGATATTGAGGGCATATGATCGAGACCGAATTCTGAATCAAATAAGCCACATCCGTCCGTCTGTATGTCACATGTTTTTAGGCCTTAAATTTTGAGCTTGAGTGCTGAAATTTCGTAAGTAAGCTCCACGTCATGCGAAGCCGTACAAGCGTAATAATTTTTGATCCGCCCCAAGACACGCCCACAATCGGTCTAAATGTGCAACTACCTCAAGAGCTTTTAAAACTTTCAGACGTCTTAAAAGGCTGATATTTCACATTTAGCATCTCCTAACGAATGTAAGGCACGAAAAAGAAAAATTTAATTGTTAAACTGCCTCCAGTGGGCGTGACATCTATTTCAAGGGTAAATTTTCAAAAGCATCTCAATATTTTTGCTCCGAATTGAAAAAAAAATTGTTTTAATATTTTATGTAGAACACACTTAGTTCTTTATTTTGTTTATACAAGACTTTGGACCACGCCCACAATTGGAGGCAGAATTTAAGAAAAACCTAAAATATTCCAGAAAAACGTAATTTCGACTGGCCTTAAGCCTTATTGAGGAAAGAATGTAACAAAAAAATTAGTAGGTAACGTAAACGAGATTTCATTCCAGATTTCGTTCATACAAAGTTTAGCCACGCCCCCTTTTCGAGGCGAATTTTTTAAAAATATTAAATTTGAACGAAAAAAATGCATTTTTACGTACATTTAGGTGTAATTTGGAAATATCGGGCGGTTGAACCACGCCCTTTTTCGAAGTTTGCACTACTTATAAAATGTCAAAAAATAACAATAACATCAGCATTTAACAATGAGGGATAGGATGGGGTATTCAACTTCTGCGTACTATTGCACTTGCTCACTGGTTTTAATATCTACTGGCATTTCTCCGCACTACCCTAAGAGCGGTTAAAAATTAATAAAATTTGCAGCCAAATATAAATAAACCGTGAACCATCAAACTGTCTGTCACTATAGTTAGTCCAGTCAAGCATCTTGAGGTTGCATACAATCAGAAAACTTAGAAACATTGTATACTTGTTTGTAATCAAAAAACAATAACAAATGAACAAAAATCAACCAATTTTTTATTCGGAACATGTTGTTTTTTACACAACTAAAAAACGCTTATAATTTTTCTTTGTTCTTTGCTCGTAGATAGAAAAGACTAATATTAAACTAAGAGTAAAAAAAATCTACCCAAAAAAAGATATAGGAAGAAAGTTTTATAGGCTCATTAATCTTTTTGTCCCGTATCATCTGCAGCAAAAATACTTTTGCTTTACTTTTATTGAAAATGTACATCGTTGCGCACCTTTTGTAGCCTGCAAGCAAAATCCAACATTTTTAAAGACTGCAACCTCGAGAACTAAGAAAAGTTGTTTACCATCCTGAGCATAATTACTGCTTCCACAAAGGTTGCCTACTTTCGTTAATTGGCGTTAGTTCTATCATTTTTTCAACAAATCCACCCAGTTTTCTGGCTGGGAAATTTAAATTTTGAAAAAAGTTTCCCAATGCCCGATTTAAAGAAAACTCATTGCATTTCATACAATCTTTCGGTAAACATTAGTCCTGTTTAGTCTTATCCAAAGACTTTGAGTTTCATATACTTTTTATGAACAGTGTAATTATTTGAACGGATAGATTTTTGCAGCAGCAATATTTTTAATTTATTTTGCGTCTATTAAAACGCGCACCATTCTAAAACAAATAATTCAAGGTTACAATCATGTGCACGTTGCAAACCTATTGGTCTGCCTCGCTTACCGCCAAAATTTTTTTTAATAATGCAAACATGTTTTTTAATCCATATAAATGTATTCGTTAGCAGTTCCTTTGTTCAAGCGAAAGACTCTTAGTTTCAGGGTATTTAAAAATACCTTCCCACTGATTTACAAGAGAGCATCTACATCCAAGGCGAAGCATTTATGCTTGCGAGAGCGCATTAACCCCCAGGAAAAATTTGATGCAACTCTTTTCCCTTTTTTCAGGTATCCGCTCCCGTAAACTATAGTTTCTTTACAGTGATTTAACGAAAGTGTCTTTGTTTGAGGGTGTGAACAAATTACCTGTTTCCAGACATTTTGCATTTGGAAGCGCGTGAGAATGTTTTTCTTGCCTACGTCCATAGATATTAACTTAGCTACCCAAATAAAAAAATTATGACTACAACTAGTGGGAGGGTTGCAATCCGCTTAGGCGAATCATCGGATACGCATCCCAATTAACCACTGTCAAGCTCCGAATTGCGTCATAAATTTAAGTTGTTAATTTTCAGCATCTATTAACTTTACTTGTATTTAGAATTTGTTAACTAAGAATCTTCTTCCTTAAAAAAGGGGCGTGGCATCAACCCCTTTTCAATAGCGTAATTTTTGTTGTTCATGTTTTTTTTATCAGAAGTGGTATACACGTGTTGATTGCATTTTTATATTAAAAGCTTGGTTAATACTTAAAAACTCCCCCAAAAGTGGGCGTGGCAAAAATTTATTCATTTCAGTTGATAGCTAACGCACCTATCATAACATTTTATAGTGCAATTTTTTTGGATTTAAAGCAAAAATATCGAATAAAAGTCATTTGTTAGAATGCAAATTAAATATGACCACGCCACATGGGGCGGTTTTGGGCTTTTTATAAATGCCAATCATAATACACTTAGGCGAGGATATCGCATACTAAATTTCAGCATTCAGGGCGGATTTAAAAAAATTTTACACTTGTACTGCATGAGGACCTAGAAAGAACATATAATTAGTTTCAAGTTCCTAGCTCAAAATTTAAGGCCTAATTAAGGGCTACGTATTTAATCTCGATTTCTTCCCACGAGATTAAAACCACTTTGCTTAAAACCACAAACATCACAGCCCCAGCGCAAAACAAATGTCATGTAAGTGTGAATGTTCTACACAGGTAGGCAAGCGAAAAGTTACCCGAGGCGAGCAAAAAAAGCCTGCGAAGAAAAAAAACTTCATCACACCAGACCCGGGATCAATCGAGTATTTTTTCACATAGGTATATGTTGACCTTGACGTTCTTCGTATGTGTCTCTCTAAGCACGCGGTGTTAAATTTGACTCAAAAATGAAGTCTCCACTCCATATTTCATGTCAAATCGGTGTAAAATTTAAGTGCCAATTTTGAGTCAATTTTAAGTTAAGTGCTGTTCCTAGATTGAAAAATTGTTAAAACCGTTTTTTGGTGTCTCTTAGGTTTAAAAAACCTGACTCAATTTTGACACCATTTTTCGGTGTTAGTATTGTTTCATTAATTTTGACACCGTTTTTGGTGTAAGTTTGGTTTAAAAAGATTTGACTTTGTTTCGTGGATTACTCGCTTTTTTTTAGGTTATTCTCAAATCTGCAATGCAATTTCTGTGGTATATGCGATTCAAAAACCACAAAACTCAATCAAACACTTAATTAAACTTTCGGTTGATCATGAAACGATTGAAAAAGACTGCTAAACGACCTATAATGAAATTCGAGGTAAAGCTTAATGCGTAGATGTACGACGTCCGATGCCGATGAATATTCGTTGTGTGAGCATAATGAACATGAAACAAAAACATTTTTTGAGAGGCTACAGTTATAATCAAGTCAAATGGGTTTCAAATAAATAGACTCAGAATTTTGTTAAGAGAAAACGTGTGTAGATGCATGATGAGTATTCGTGGTGCGTATATGTGTGAGCTGTGAGCATGTGGAACATGACAAAAAGAACTCGTTTGTGGAGAGTTATTTGAGTTAGAAACAAATCAAAACGGTTTCAGATAAATTGACTCGGAAATTTGCTTAGGGGTGCGATTTCTTCATTGTAGATGCACGATTAGTATTCGTGGTTGCGTATATGTGTGAGCATGTGGAACATGACAAAAAGAACTCGTTTGTGGAGAGTTATTTGAGTTAGAAACAAGTCAAATCGGTTTCAGACAAATTGACTCGAAAATTTGCTTAGGGTTGCGATTTCATTGAGAGCTGACGAAAAACAGTCCTCTGGAAAATGTAGATAAGAAGATAAATTTATGTGAGCAGCAGCAGTATAGGTAGGTAAGTGAGGTATGCTTGCAAAATAGGCTAGACAAAAACTTGGCAATTTGGCAGTTCTAAATCTGAATTTAGATTTGATGACTTGCATGCACAGTGCGTAATTGATGATATCCATTCAAAAAAGCGTTTTGAGGAGAGAAAAAATTAGTACATTTATTATTAAAAGTGAACAATTAAAATATAAATTGAATTAAAAAGCAAGTATTTTGAATCGTAGGTGGTTACAAAATAAAAAGGTAGATTCTACTAAAACTCTATAGCTAGTGAATACTTAGGGCGAAAATATTTAATGATTTTCCTCAAAAATTGATGTTCCATGTTGAAGTGTGCATCAACAATTTTGAACGATGATTCAAATATGCTTCAATAATGTTGACTTTATAGTTTTACTAGGAAAGCTACAGCCCATAACTGTTTTTTACTAAAAAAAAGTTAAGTGCCCGCAATTTTTTTAGTAGATTGAATAAAAGGCATGTTGGCACTAATAAAGCGTACACAAAGTTAAACAATTTGCTGTAGATCTATTTTTGCTGCGCAATTTACACTCATTTTTCGTTCCTTTTTAGTCAAAAACATAAAAAGCAGAACCATTTTTTTGGTAGATTTTGTGTTGTTTGTTGTCCTTATGTATATCTTTTTCCACAGTAATATCAAAATCTATCGAAATAAATTTCTAGAAAATTACAGCCAAAAACTGTTTTTTATTAAAAAAATTCATCATCATCATCATCATTTTCGGATGCCGCTTCTCCTTTAAAAGGGTCGCGGAGCGAGGGTGGCTAAATGGTCCTTCCATCTTTCTCGATCCCCCGCCACCAACTCAAGAGACTCCGGCGCAATCCCCAGGCGGGACTCAGAGAGGTTCTTTACCTGATCCCACCACCTGTTTCTTGCCCTACCAGGGGGGCGACGTGCTCGCATCTTGGCTAGCATGACCTGTCAAGGAAGTCTGTCATGGGGCATGCGAACAACGTGTCCAAACCATCGAAGAATCGATCGCTCCACTCGGAGAAGTAGCTACTCAACATTAAGATTCCCACGAATACTGACGTTTCTCACTCTATCCCTTTAGAGTAACACCAGAAACGCACCTCAGGAATCTCATTTCGGCAGCTTGTACCCGCGAACTAATTCTTTCGGTCATTACCCAAATTTCACGACCATAGATGAGGGTCGGAACGAACACTGAATCAAACACTGAGATCTTTGCTTTCACTTCAAGCTCAGCTTTCCTTATGACCGGCCGGCGCAGTTCCTTTACTATTGCTCCAGCTTGGCCAACTCTACAGGACAACTCAGTATCACTCCTTCCATCTTTCGTGAAGAAGACCCCGAGATACTTTAACTTCTACACCTGTTTTAATGGAACTCCATTTATGTGCAGGGTACACTGCACAGGAGTTCGGGAAACAGCTATCACTTCCGATTTGTTCACGTTTGTTTTCATCCCAGCATCACCACAGACGGCTGTAAACCTATCCAGTGTTCGTTGAAGTTCCTCTTTGGATGATGCAAGGATGGCATCATCTGCGAAAAGCAGATGGCTCATCCTGATACCAGCCAATTCGAAACATTGCTCGCCAAGACTGTGCTTCACCATCCAGTCCATATATGCTATTAAAAGGAGCGGCAACAGAACACAGCCCTGGCGAAGTCCAACGCGCACATCAAAAGGACGGGTTTTGACACCATTTATCCATACACAGCTTCTGCAGTTTCCATACAAAGACTGGATGGCTCTCAGAAGAGGCCCACTCAGCGCATAGTCCTGCAAAACTCTCCACAGTGTATCCTGAGGGACTCGGTCATACGCCTTTTCCAGATCTACAAAACACGCATATACTGGTTTGGCATATTCCCAGGCCTTCTCAAGAATAACCTTCGGAGTAAAAAGCTGGTCGGTTGTGCCTCTGCCAGGCCGAAAGCCGCACTGGAACGCGTTTCCAACACCTTCGCGAATACTTTTCCCGGAAGACTCAAGAGAGATAGTTATAGTTAGCGCAATCTCTCCTCTTCCCTTTTTTGAAAATGGAAACAGGAGAGTTTGCCAATGGCTAGGTGCCTTCCCGCTATCCCAGGCCACCTTAATGACACGTGTTAGCCATTTAACACCCTCTTCACCCATTGCCTTGAGCATTTCTGGCCGGATTTCATCAACTCCAGCAGACTTGCCAACTTTTAGCGATTTAATCGCTTTAGTGACTTCGTCTACTGTGGGACTATTCTCCGCCCTTATCTCGTCAGCAGTGGGAATGTCATCTTCAGTGCCCTGTTGGGGGTTGAGCAACTCCGAAAAGTGTTCTCTCCATCTGCGCAAGACATCGCTCTCATTTGAAACAAGTGTACCGTCCTTGGATTTAATCCATTGAATGATATTTAACTTCCTTCCTCTGAGCCGGCGAATGGTCTGCCAAAATATCTTGTTTGCAGATCTGTAATCGTGCTCCAACTTCTCGCCGAACTTTTTCCATGACTGTTCCTTGGCTGTTCTGAATGCCAGATTGGTAGTCGAGAAATTGAGTTTATACATTGGATCCACGCAATGTAGGCTCTCTTCTTCTCTCTGATGGCTTTTTGAACTCCAGGCGTTTTAAACCGAGCAGTTCTTTTCTTACCACCAGCCGCTACCCCAAGCCGCTTCACTGCACAAACATTTCCTGCAGAGGCAATGACTGCCGATAAAAACAGGTGCCATTCCTCCTCTACATTCAAAAGGTCAGTTGGAATTTGTTCAAACTTCTCCGAAACATGCTGTGCAATACGCTCTCTGAAATCAGAGTCAGCATCCTGCAACCGTATTTCCCACCGTATGCGGGCCACCAGTCTTGGTTTTCGCCTGGATGGCAAAGGAATACTGTCACTGAAAAACAATTTCCACAGCACTAAGCGGTGATCAGTTGACAACTCAGCTCCCCTGAAAACTCGAACATCACAAATCATTCTTTGAACACACGATGGTACAACAAAGAAATCAATCAGTGACTTCTGATTTAAACTGTGCTTGTACCATGTGTATTTGTGAATGTCTATGTGTGGGAAAAAGGTGTTCATGATGGACAAGCCATATGCACAGCAAAAGTCCAACAACTTCCCTCCGTTCCTGTTTTGATCCGGGTCACCGTGCCTCCCGATCACACTCCTCCAAGTACTGTCGTCTGTACCCACATGTCAGAATCAGCTGAATCTCCTGAAGTCACCCATCAGGAGAAAGAAGTCCATTTCTGCCACTCTGTCCAGGGCAGCATCAACTTCGTTCAAAAGGACTCATACTCTGACTCTCGATTTGGCGCATAAACCTGAACCAGAGCGAGTCGATCGTTCAAGCTTAAGCTTTAAGATCAGAATCCTTCCCCCTAACGGAACGACATCGAAAACATTTGCTGACAACCGGGGGCATGTGAGCATCCCCACACCCGCCTGTGCAGTCATGTTTTTGGGACGCCAGACCAGAAGAGCTTCCACCCATCATCAGTCTTTTGTTCCAGAACCCTTGCACTTAGTTGAGGAGATGCCAGTTGCATCGAGCTGATACTTTTTGGCCTCCTCAACCAGTTCAAGTTCCTTCCTCGTTAGCGACGAGACATTCCACGTGCCAATTTTGAGTTGGTGCGGTTGTGGATTTGTAGAGTTTTCACCTAGGCCCCCACTTTGACTTGGCGCTGCCCCCCTCCGCCCCCCGTAGTGGATAGCGGCACCATTGACGGGCTGCTCGTAACTTTTGAAATTCAGCCGTCCCTCTGGGATCAGTCATGTTTCCGACCTTACAGGGTCGGGTTCAAGAATAAAAAAATTTAAGCCTGCAAATTGTTTGGTTAATTCAATAAAAAGATTGTTAGCATTAACCAAGCGTACACTAAGCCAAATAATTCGTGCCCTAGAGGTGTTTTTGCTATACATACCTCTTTATATGGTAAAAAAAATTACCATCGCACGAGTTGATGTTTGGGTTTGCCCTTTTTAAAGTCCAATTTGACTAGACTAAGTTATCTGCATAGATAAAATTTGGTGAAATATCAGCTTTAAATTAATGACGTTTGGTTTTGATCCATAGGTTTTTAAAACTTTTACCTTTATCTTTAAGGATCTTTTATCTTTACCTTTATCCTTTATCTTTACCTTTATCTTGCTGAAGTCATTATGGTTCCAAAACCGGGGAAATGCGCAAATGATAAAAAATCTTATAGGCCCATATCGCTTCTGCCGATAATATCGAAAGTATTTGAGAAACTTCTGCTGAAGCGATTACAACCAATAATTGCAGAAAGACGCTTGATCCCGGATCATCAATTCGGTTTCAGACCTAACCATTCCACAATAGATCAAGTCTACAGAATAACGCATGAAATTGAAAAAGCCTTAGAAGGGGAAAAAATATGTTCAAGTGCTTTTCTCGACGTATCGCAAGCCTTCGACAAGGTATGGCACGAAGGCTTGAAATATAAGCTACGGCAAAACTTGCCGGAAGACATGTTTAAAATATTGGAAAATTATCTTGAAAGCAGACTCTTTCGTGTTAGGTGCAGTAGTGAATACTCGAGTTTCAAGCAAATTCGGGCTGGCGTACCCCAGGGAAGCGTCATCGGTCCGACCCTGTTCCTGCTCTACACAAGAGACATACCTCTAGATGACGAGACAGTCGTGGCCACGTTTGCGGACAATACGGCCATCCTGGCAACAGGTGAATCAGTCGAGTCATCAACGAGAAACCTCCAACGAGCATTGGACAGAATTTGTGTCTGGACGAAGACTTGGCGAATGGCTCTTAACGAGAACAAGTCTACGCATGTGAATTTCACTTACAGAAGGGTTAACAATTTGCCTCTGTTCATAAATTCTGCACAAATACCTTATGCAAATGAAGCGAAGTATCTAGGGATGACACTGGACGCTAAACTTAGGTGGAAACCACACGTAAAGAAGCGTGAAGAGCTCGAGATTAGGCTCAGGGAAATGTATTGGCTTATTGGAAGATTTTCGAAATTAAGCACATATAACAAACTGCTCTTGTACAGGCAGGTGTTAAAGCCGTCCTGGACATACGATATACAACTTTGGGGTTGTACCAAGCCGAGCAACATGTCCATGTTGCAGACTTTCCAAAAAAAGACACTAAGAGCAATTGTGAATGCTCCATGGTATATTAGGAATAGCGATATTCACAGAGATTTAGGAATAGCTACCGTGGGCGAAGAAGTAACAAACTTCGCTCGAAAGCTAAATGCTCGCCTTCATGTTCATTGCAGCAATGAAATGATCCGTACTCTAAACGAGACTCTTAACGATGTTAACAACGAGCGACGACTACAAAGAACAAGACCCTTCGATCTAGCGACGTAGGGTGAAGCCGCATGAATGAACGGCTTAGTAGGTGCATTCACTGGAAAGCAACCTATCCAATGCGATTAACACTATGGAAGCGTAAACTACTTGTTAAGTTAACTTAGTTGTAGTCAAGAAGTATTATGAGAGAGCGAAAATTTACTACTATGAAGTGCGTTCTGGCAGTTTCATAGTGTCTCTCATAAATGGGTGGTTTTTTAGCACGTGGAAATCGGGCATAACCAATATCGGCTACTTCGGTATTATATACCTGCTATAGTGGGCGTATTGGTATCTTTGAAAGATTTTGGAGTTTTAGCCTCCGTCCATCCTAGTATTCAAAAAAAAAAAAAAAAAAAATCTTTAAGAAGAGATTCCTCCTCCGAATCTGCAGAGACAGTAGATTCGGAGGAGGAAGCAGTGCTTGGGAGGAGGAAGCCATGCTTTAAGAGGAAGAACTTCTCAAGGATGATCATAGCTCCTCTTCCCGCTGCTTTAGGAGTGCGCTGTTCGGAAGCAGTGCAAGGAAGTCTTTAGTGCGCGTCTAAGGAGGTGCATAAAATCATAACTTTAAAAGTCTCTCGAGTAATGTCACTGATATTGACATGGCAATAGAAGACATAACTTCGACTTTTAATACTAAAGCAATTGAAGAAACATGCCCCATAAGTAATTATAATCCTCGTTTAAAAAACCATTTGTGGTCCACCAGACTAAACGAACTAAGGAAAACGGTCAAATAAAAATTAAGCTTAAAGGTCTAACACCGAAAATGATTCAGAAGCTTATAAGGCTTTTTTAATGAACTGTAAGAAAAAAATTTGAACGCCCACTTCTTGGAAGCAATTCTGCAGTAATCTAGAAAATATAAACGGTATAGCAAGACTGAGGAAAATGATGTCCAAAGAGCCAACCGCTCCGAGTTTTATCAAAAACACTGAAAATTTTACTCAGCACATATTCTCCCAACTGCTCTGAAGTGGTTGAGGAAAAAGAAACTATCCATACAAACTAAGCCCCACCAGCTACAGATATTGAAATAATAAAGGACATTGTTTATGTGGCAAAGTCGAACGGGCTGTAGACTCATTTGATGGAATTTTTCCCATTATGCTGCAGACGACATAAACATTAATCCGCTCGAGGCTACCACATATTTTCCGTGGATGTCTCACACATGGATACTTCCTAAGACGTGATGGGAAGTAAAAGAAATTTTCATCCCTAAAGTAGGCAAAAACAGCAAAAAAAATTTTTGAGAGACTCCTAGACATCCACATTCGCAGCATACTCAATCCAATCAATATGTCCTCTAATCAACACGCTTACCTGAAAGGCGGGTCGGTAGAGACAGTGCTACACGACGTAGTTTTTAGTACCTATAAGAAGTGTCACTGCAACCTAACGAATACAGCCTTGCAAAGTGGTGTGACTTTGGTAGAAGTCGCGATACTAAGCGCCGAATAATTTTTTTTTCGTGGGTAGGAAAAACCTTGCGCGTGCTCATAGAAGTGTAAGATTCTTACTCACTAAAAAACCTACAACTTAGTATCCTTAACAAGTAGTTCAAGCTTCTGTAGTAATCTATCTGCAGTGTAGCAGGCTGCCTTCCAACAAAAGCACCTACTATGCCGTCAATTTATGCGGTATCATCATATGCTGCTAGATCCAACGGTCTCATTCGTTGTAGTCGGCGCGTAAGATTTGTCTGATCCAAAGTTCGGATAATTTCATTGTTGCAATGTCCGCAAAGACGAGTACTCATCAGTCACGGTTGCGATTCCTAGATCTCGGTGTAGATCGCTATTTCTTATGAACCATGGAGCATTAACAATTGCTCTGAGTGTCTTATTTTGAAAAGTTTCTAAAATAGATGTATTGCTTGGTTTAGTACAACCCCATAGTTGTATACCGTACGTCCAAGATGGTTTTAGCACTTGCTTACCCAAAAGCAGTTTGTTATATTTCGGAAATCTTCCGATAAGCCAATTCATTTTTCTTAACTTGATTTCGAGCTCGTCGCGTTTCTTTATAACGTGCGTCTAGTCATTTCTAGATATTTCGCTTCATTTGAGTACGGGATTTGTGCGCCGAATAATAACATTCAACCTAGGTGACTGCACAAAAAGAACCACCAGAGGAACCCCGCAAGGTGGAGTGTTATCACCTCTCATATAGCTTCTAGTAATGAATACTTATTTAATGAAGCTCAGAAACTCACCGGTACGGCCCATCACTTATACCGCCGACCTGTGCTCTTTAAGCGAAAGATGGTTTTCGGAGTACACGCTGTGATAAATATATCAAGGGGTGCAGGTTCACCAGTGCATCTAGAGCAGAGCCCGACCGACGTGCTATGGGAGGCCTGTGGGCAGCTATTGCAAGTCGTTCTTTGGATTTTAGCAAAAAAAAAAAAGCCAGTAACACCTGGAGCCTCATCGCGTAAGTAAACGACTGAACGACGATATCATTCTCGATATCGTTTACAATAATTTTGCTTCACATAAGCATAAAACTTCTTTATTGTTTAGTCGAGATCGTTTTGATGATATGAGTTTTGCTACACGGAAGCCGAAAATTTGTCAAATATTGTCGATTTGTCGATAGCGATTGAACGATATCAAAACTGATATCGTCTCCATAGTATTGAATCACATATCAACAATTTTTAAATATGCTAAAGTTAAAGAAATTTTCGGAATGATATCTTTTACACTTCAATTTAATAAATAAATAAGACTCTTTGTCTTAAAGGTAAATCACTTTGCTTTTATTGAGATATCACAATGCCTGTATAATTTCAAATAAAATTTTCCACAGATGTCACTTTACCTTTAACTTTGGATTCAAATATCCACGAAATCTAATATCCATTTTAGAATGTGATCGTAGCTTTGGGGTCAGCTTATATGTAATTCTTCTCAGTGTACTTTTTTGGTTTTGAGAATTGATATTTGACGAAAACAAATTTATGACGGTTTGAAATTTATCAAAAGGGGAAAACTGATCAAAACGAGGGCGATGACGAGAGTGTTCTGTGAAGCAAACTTTTGTCGATATCGTTCAAGTCAAGTTTCGTGTAGTCGACAATCGTCTCCATATTTCGCGATGAGGGCCCTGTCTTATCCTACAGATATACATAATATGAGTTAGGGCCAAATGACCCTCTTCGGAGATATGCTCCATGTCTTGCCAAAACTCCTCTACACTGTCAGAAAGTGGTCAACATGCTTGGACCAAAGAAGTTTTCTGTCAAGGATTACTCACAAATATTTGACTTCATCCGATATGATAACAAAGATAGCAACCGTAGTTTTAAGAGGATTCACTGCAAGCCCTTTTCTAGTGCACCTTTCAGCCTATCAGCCGATAGCAGAGGCTACCACCATTCACTCCGAATACATTTGCTCACACTTCTCACCCCCACAATTTTCTCCCTTGGTGCGGGTTCATACCAGATTGGTTGTCCCTAGTTTGTTATTCGTTTTTACAATATCTGTCTCCAGCTAGCCGTCTCCAGTTTCGCACGCGAAGTTGACTGAGGTCCCCTTCCACTTGCGTTTGCCACCAAAGTCTCGGTGCTCCCTTACTGCGCCGTCCCTGCGGTGTGGATTCGAAGATTTTCCGGGCCGGGCGTTGGTGTTCATCCGCTATAGATGACTCAGCCATCGTAGCCTTTGTATTTTGACTCCTCGGGCTAAGTCGGTGTCGCGCTGTACAACCAGTACAGTTAAATGTTATATCTCCTCCTCCACTCTCCGTCTATGCAGACGGGACCGTATATTATGCGAAGAATTTTCCTCTCGAAGAAGCCTAAAGTGTTTTCATTCGCCTTTTGCAAGTCTCTTTAGGCTTCGTCAATATCGACCGCCCACCAGATTGAAAAAGCTAACCGAACGTATCTATGATCGGACGGGCTATTTGATCTACTTTAGTATTGCCCTTCTTCTCACTGATTGGAAAAGTACTCCGACTTGAGGTTGGAAGGAAGAGAAATGGACAAAGACCAAAAAACTGCAGCAGTATTATAATTTTTCATAACATGCTTTTGTCATTGCCTTCCTTGTTTCTTGAGTTTTTAGTCGGTAGATCGCAGTATTGGTAGCTACACTCGTGTGTTTTGATACTGTTTGTTGCTTTTATTTGTTTTTTAAATACTTGTTCTCTTATGAGAAACCGTAGGAAGAGTTGTCACTTAATGTCAGTATCATTATAATATTAAGGTTCCTGACGATGATCGCCTGGCAGCGTTTGAAACGGTCATATGACTAGCCATTATTATAATGTTTGCATAATTGTAAATTGTTGTAATTTTTAACTTTTCAATATTAAATTTAATTTTGTTTGGCTTTGCCATAGTAGTCGCTCCCGAATATAAGCAACGATACGTTCGGTAAGCTTTTTAATTAATGTACTTGAAATACCATCGTATGGTCAAGGAAGGCAATGTCGTCATTGCCTTCCTTGTTTCTTGAGTTTGCAGTCGGTAGCTCGCAGTATTGGTAGCTACACTTGTGTGTTTTGATACTGTTTGTTGCTTTTATTTGTTTTTCAAATACTTGTTCTGTTATGGGAAACCGTAGGAACAGTTGGCACTTGATGTCAGTATCATTATAATATAAAGGTTCCTGACGATGTTAGCCTGGCAGCGTTTGAAATGATCATAGGACTAGCCATTATTATGTTTGTAGAATTGTACATTGAAATTTTTCACTTTTCAATATTAAATTTAATTTTGTTTGGCTTTGCCATAGTAGTCGCTCCCCGATATAAGCAACGATACGTTCGGTTAGCTTTTTAATTAATGTACTTGAAATACCATCGTATGGTCAAGTAAGGCAATACCATCATATCGTCATTGCCTTCCTTGTTTCTTGAGTTTGCAGTCGGTAGCTCGCAGTATTAGTAGCTACACTTGTGTGTTTTCATACTGTTGGTTGCTTTTATTTGTTTTTCAAATACTTGTTCTCTTATGGGAAACCGTAGGAAGAGTGGGCACTTAATGTCAGTATTATTATAATATAAAGGTTCCTGACGATGTTAGCCTGGCAGCGTTTGAAATGATCATAGGACTAGCCATCAGCCAGAGTTTTCACTAAGAAAGCTTTGCATTGTTAGCATCTCGTTTGGTTGCCCCTACCTTTCCTGTTCCCCGAGTTGAGTTCTCACCTGAGTCGACTGAGGTACGTGTTTACACCACAACGTTATTTAGTCGGCGGAGGTTCACAGCGAGAACGGGTAGCACTCGCTTTCAAAATTTTTCCACAAGCACGGCTTCAAACCGGAAACGGTCTCTTTCACCCTCGATGAAAATTCTTATTAGAGTATCACATCAGAGGAAAGACTTACAGAGAAACCGGTTGCCCTTACCTTGTCTTATCATCTAATATGTATTACTTGTTGTTGACGTGCGTTTGCACCGAAAAAGGTTACCCTCGCCTCAAAATTATTCCCTTTAATACTGATTCACACAAACATCTCCCACCCTCAAGGCAAAGTCTTACATGGGGTTCCAGTAGCTAGCAGCTAGCACATTAACATAGCCAGTATAACGATTGAGGTTACCCGCCCCTCCAACGCGGTACATTTTTGGAATAATTTAATTTTGGTTTACAATCCTTTGGCGTTACATAGGCCCTTCAAACATCTACCAGGCCTGTTGGTATACACGCAACGTCCTAACGTTGTTTCTCCGAAAATGTAAATATTCGTGCAAATAATAAAAATCGATTCTTTATTTCTCATTAATGTACTAAAAAAATATTAACAAAAACTTTTGTTTTAAAGCACCGAGAATTTATTTTCAGAAAGGTAAATAATTTAATTTATCACACTGAGCAACGTACGCTTCGAAATATGTAATTGGATTTCAGTATTCAGTCTACCACGAGAGCAGAAAAAGTCTTCCATGAGCCATTCCTGATCAGCTACCAAAAATATAGCTCTTCCATCACGGGAGCCAAAACAGCCAACTTGTTCTCTTCATATATAATTTATGCACATGAAAACCAACTGATAGATCGAACTAAATTTAACCTGAACAAAATATAATGATCAATTTAGTCGTAGAGTGGAGGTAATGAACAAGCGGACGAAATTTCGATCTTATTAGTTTTACGCAGTTTTTCGTATCATTTTCGCTAAGAATTTCACATCAGATATCACATGCAATAAGAAAACCTTTTTACTTATAAAGTTCTAAGAAGCCAAACTTATTTCAAAAAAATTTTGTTGACGTTTATGGTAAATCAATATGAATTTCTTCTAAAACGTTCAAGACCGAAATATCAATGTTTTAAAAATAAAGTCCGTAAAACGAATACTCCGTTTTTTTTTTTTTGAATACCGTTAAATTTTTCTTCAATTCTCATGTACCTTGTAGCAAGGACTACTTTTTCCTAATATTCGGCACAGGTTTTTTAGTTATCGGTTTAAAAAGCGGTTTTTTAACTTAATTTTTTAAGTATTGCAGAAAATTTTAAGTTAGAAACGTAATTTTTGAAAGATCTTAAAACATTTAGAAATGTCTTCAAACGTTTTATATATAAACCAAATTTCATTTTAATTGTTAAGATCGCAGAATATTTTGAATGGTTTTGAAGCTTCGGAACTAAATCTCAGAATCTGCTTAATGTATTGAAATTTCTATAGTTTTCTCGTAAATTACAAATAATGCAAGATGTATGTTTTTTTTTAACATTTGGCCTTATAGCATCGAAGATAGTGGTGGGGACAAACATTTTTTCTTTCAAAATTTTTTTTTTCAAAAATACTTGACGTAGATTAAAAATGAGTTAAACAAAACTTGATTTTAGCCTTTGCTTAAGCCTCGGGTGATATAAATGTTTGTCCAAAAGAGGCTAATGAAGTAATTAAGAAGTTATGGCCTTAAAAACGTTGCAAACGGGCACATATTTGCCATTCCTTATTTCTCAAAAACTTTTCCTTTCTGGATGTAAAACTTTTAAGATAAGTCCCAAAATCCTTCTCATATTATTTACCATAAAAATTCAAACTGTAATTAAACCGTTGTGTATATAAAAAAATTGCCCTTGTATGCGTTCTCATTTTTCACGGACTATAAAGTCTGTACTAAATTTAATCTTCCTACGACTCACCGTTAGAAGTTACAGGTACGGACGGACGGACAGACGGAAAACAGAGTCATATCATAAGAGGTCCTTTTTTCTTTTTTGGACGAACCGCTAAAAAATGGGACGAAAATTAAAAATGCCAGGTGTAAAGGGGTTATACAAAATTAAGCCCTCAAAAATTGATCGAATCGACGTCTCCGCTTTAATTCATGGCTTTATTTTTCCAGTACTTTTCATTGGCATTGAAAAATTTTAATCAAAATTTGGTTTTATTCAAGCTTCTTTAATGCTTGTGAAAAATACTTGAAAAATTATTGAATTTAATTTTTTAAAGGGCAAGCCATTTCGATAGGCTTTGTCAAATTATAAACCGCCCAATATGTCACCACTAAATGGTCACCTATTTGCCGAGGTCATGTTTTTGAAGCAAAACAGAAGAGACATGGGTTTTTGTCTTCAAATCTTTGTTTTAACTGGATCTTACGACAATTGTATTTTCATTTTTTTTACTTCACTTATAAAATAAGTAAGTTTTTTTACTCTTACCTTAAATTTGCATCTCTTTCTATTCAATCCATAGTTCTTAAAAAACATTCATTATGTTAAAACATTCATTATTTTTTTATTTTCCATGTGCAAGTATTATTAAGGTTTACAAATTAAAGTTGTAATACTAGGAAATGTGTTAAATAAATGTATATGCTCCTAATGAATGGTTACACGGTTTAAAATAACTACATATAATTAATACATTTATGTACGTACTAAATATATAATTTCAAAGTAAACATTTTTATGTAAAATACATATTTATGCATCTTTTAATATTATTATATTTTCTTCATTTTTAAAATTCTCAGCAAAAAGTCAAGTATTCGTTTGGTTGGAAAGAGCTTCTTAACGACTAAGTTCTAAAAAGTAACATTTCGTGTGTCAAAAAATAAACAAACAATTTTCCCCAGTGTAATTAATAAGTAGATTCTCGAAATGCATGGCCAGGCTATTGATTTCGCCAATTTGAATTTCCTCGATTTCCAGTTTGAGAGTTGTTGGCGTTACCAATTTGATTTCGGTTCATTGGCTGATTATGTTGATTTGTTCCAGAATTTCTCTGGTTCGGCAAGAAGGATGAACCAAAAGTTGCAGTTTCTAAATCGCTTCCAGCAGTATTTTTGTTTTGGGGGTTGTTGAAGTTGCTGTTCATAGAATTACCGAAACCGCCACGATTGAAATTACTGACACCGCTCCCATTGTTGCCACCAAATCCCAGCGCACTGTTTCCTGTATTTCCTCTTGGGTAACTGCTGCTGCCGCCGTCAACGCCTGCAAAACCTCCTCCTGAAGTGAAACCACTCAATCCACTCCCAGATATGAAACTACTGCCAAAACTACTGGATGAAACACCTCCACCGCCTAAAAAGTTGTTTCCACTTCTAGGAAAACTACTGCTGTTGTTGCCGTTTGCAAAGCTGCTCCCTAAGCCACCACTTCCTCGCGGATAGGCACAGTTCAGTCCCATTGCTCCACCGCCACCTACTCTTGTGAAATCTTCCGAATTTCCTCTCAAATCTCCTGGTCTTCCGTCACCTCTCGAAAATCCACCTATATTGCCAGATGAACCTTGGTGATTTCCATTAAACGTGTTATTCCCTGCGCCGCTGCCCATGTTTCCACCACTGCGACTGAAGTTCATGTTAGATGTTTGTCCGAAGTTGAGACCACCACTGTTTCCTTCTCTCCCGGTTCCAGATCCAGCACCAAATCCGCTTCTGTTAAAGTTATTGCCTGATGGCATGTCGCCCATGAAATGATTTCCTCCAACGCCGACACTCATATTACCTCTGTTGAAGCCCCTAGAGATAGACGAAGGGCCTACATTGCCCTGCATTCGCAAAGAGCTCTGTATGTTTTGTAAGTTTTGCCACATTTGTGAGTCTCCGCTGTTGCCACTTCCACCATTGGACGAATTATCCCTATTCAACATGCTTACGAAATTACTGATCGATGAGTTACTGAGTGCTCCTGATCTATCGTTGCTGTTACTAGAATAGGCTCCACCCATCCGGCCTAAAGATGGTTGTACATCGACGGACATACCACCACTGTTTTTATCGCCAGGATTCAACAGAGCTGTCAGAGTATCCGAAAGAGTCATCTTTTGCTTATCCGCAGCCGCTGAGTCTCTCTTCTTTTTGTCGATCAAAGAGTAGACAGCAATTAGTTGCTGTAATTGCTCTGGGTTAAAATCTGTTTTTCCCTGAGCAGTCAGAGCTGCGGCTATCTTTGATGCAAGTTCCTTCTTGTCGATCTGGGATAAAAGGCTTGCAGCCGCACCGGTACTACCTACATTACTGCTAGAATTACCTCCCATCGGGTTTGATGGCGACGATTGAGCAAAAGATCCTCCGCCAATTGCACCAAGATATGATTGTTTCTGTGAGTGGAATTCCACTTGATTTCTCGGAGCCGGAACAGGCTGCGGCACCGGTTGGGGATTGCGTTGCCTTATTTTGTAGGCAGTTTTCAGAATCTTCTCAGTTTCAGATATTACATTGTTAAATGCTCTGACCTTGGGTCCTTCCAACAAGCCAGCGATCAGAACACCTTTGAGCTTTTCCATAGCTGTTTCTAGGATTGTACAGTTCTCAATATTCAAAACAATTTCGTTGATATCTCTTGGGTTGGATTTCTCCACCAATAACGCTTTCGAGAGAAGATCAACTACTCTAGGACCTAGACTGCCCAAGTAATCTTCCAGAGCTGTAAGCAAACGCAAGACACCCACAACGGAATGTTTATTATCGAGTTTCTCTGACAAAGGTTTAATCACTTCAACTTTTTGCTCTTCAGGTTGAATTTTTACGTGGTATTTTTTATCTTCCAATTCGTCGTTTGTCATAGGCAAGATAAGACGTCGCCGTGAACTTACTTTTATATCTTCTACGGCTTCATCGTAGAGCTCTTCAATTCGAACGGCAAAATATCTAACCCATTCAGGTTGAAAATCATAGTTTCTGTAATCCAAGCCCTCGCGGGTCATTTGTTCTTTGCGGTGTTTCCAGAACTTTCTCCACTCCTCGTCGTATAAAGGATGTTTCTCAGGATCTTTTCTATAGTCCCTGTACATCTGATCCAATTCGACTTTGGAGCGATCTACAAGATGACGATAGGCTTGCCATATGTCACCTTCGCGGAGCGGAGAAGGAGATCGGCGGTGACCTCGGCGCCGGGACGAATGATGAGGCGATCGCGAACGTGTTCGACTACGTTGACGTCTTCGACGACCACCAACTGGCGATCGAGAACGTCCCCTAGTGTTCTGCAGGAACTCTTCAACCATTTGCTTATGAACCTCATCGTCCATCGTTTGGTTTTCTATTTCCTCTCGGACGTATGGACGACGAGAGGGCCCAGTATTACTACGGCTTCCGCCGCGAGTGCTGTTGTTGCCCCGAGAGGGTAGAGGACGTTCAACTCTCGTTTCGACTCTTGTTCGTTTTGCCACGGGGGCTCCGTTGCGAGTATCAAACGTCGGCCTACGCTTAGGATCCGGCTTAGGGGGCTGATAAAGATTCTTCTGCTTGTAAAATTCTTCGATTTGCTTGTTATCTACGACATTAGTAAAAGATGGACCAGAATATTCCGACGCATGTCTAAATGAATAGACAGTCGTCATGACTCCATGGCGATTTGAGCGGAACTCCCCACTTAAGCATTCGTATGGTAGCTCTCGACCGTGATGGGTTTCTATTGCTTTTGCAACATGATCCAAGATAATGCCCATTACCTGAATGTTACCAATATGGTCTTTGTACTGGTTAAAGCATGTGGGGAAGTGTTTCTCCAAGTACTTGTAACGGTGGTTGTAGCCAAGCAAGTGAGTTTGCATTCCTACGCCATCCATTACCACCTCGCAAAGGCAACATTCGTAAAAAGGTTCGGGATCGTTGTAAACCTTTAAAATCTTTACTACATATTCTACACCAATTATGCCTTCGACGTCATTAGACGCCTTAGTTGTAAAAGACTTTGTAGAGAAACTTGGGTCAGTCGTGTCAAGAGCATTGTTGGTTGCTGCTGGCTGCTGTTTCTTTTTTGTTTTATCGATTGTGGGAATCAGTACCCGGTTTTGTTGGTAGCGTGGTTTATTATCACCATCTTCTTTATCAACTGATTTAGCAATGATTGCAGCGGGATTAATAACCTTTTTAGATGTTGCCATGGTGGAATTTTCTTTTTTTTCATCTATCTTAGCTGAAGTAATGCTCGACTTTTGTTGTGGTTGTTGAACACCTTTCTGTGGGACTTGTTGGGAGGCCCCCTTTTGTTGTGCTTGTTGTCCAATCTTTTGCTGCGCTTGTGGTGCACTCGTTTTCTGTTGTTCAGATAATGACTTCTCGACGAGGTCGGTTGGTTGCGAGTTCTTTTGCGGCCTCTGGGGCTTAGCAGTCGCAGGAGAAGTCAGGGTGGTGCCAGGCTGACTTTCGGTATTTTTTAAATTCCCTGCAGTGGAAATTGATTTGCCCTCATCGTCATCGTCATCGTCTAGGATAACAATCTCTGGGACTTCATTTGCATTGAGGATGACATCATCATCCTCTTTTTTGGCATCTACAGGCGTTGATATGGCAACTTTTTCTTCTTTGGGAAACCCGTTTTCTTTATCCTGATTTTCGTTGGAAGTTTTTTCTTCAACATTGCCTGCTGAGTTTGACTTTGTCTCAACCGGTTGTTCTGTCTTTTCGGTTGGACTTAACGTCTTTCCAGCAGTAAGCTTAGCTGTTTGCTGTGATTTTTGCACAGGCGCTTTTTGCGGAGGACCAGCTGTTTTTTGCTGCCCCCCAACAGGTTTTGATTGAGGTGGTACAATACCTTTTTGCTGAGCTCCAGCAGTCTTTTGCGAACTGCCAACAACCTTTATAGCTTTTTGCTGCACAGCAGTCTTTTGTCCTGACCCAGTCTTCGCTTTTGCAGGAATAACACCAGAAGCATCGTTGTACGCATCTAGTATAGGTGTACGTGCAGCTACATTTGAGCCCTTAGGGACCGTGTAGTTTGGATGAAAGAGCTGATCGGCAGTTTGCAAAGCTAAGCGATGCTTTTTACCACGAACATGATCTGTTATGGGTTTGGGACCGACGTTGTCCACACCACAGCACTCGCAGTTGTAAGAGTTGCCGCGTTTTGATATCATTTTGAACCAAACGCCATTGGCGCGATACTCAATTTTTAGACATTCTGGCAGCGGCAGAAGTGGCATAATATCACGCATTTTTGCATCGCTAAATTTTTGTTTTGTAGGATACGGTGGGGCTTTGGTTACTGTAGCCATTGCAGTTGTTTTTTTGATCCGGTTAAAAAATATTAGAGAAATTTGGCAACTTGGGCTCGTGGCCTAGAGAGCTATAAGTCGACTAAGTGCGTAAGTGTAACTCCGCAGTAAAAAAACTCAATTTTTTTTCTTTAACTAGAAGTGAATGAAAGAAAATATTTGTTTTTGATTATGTGATTTTTTTTATATAAAATGTTCGTTTTATGTATTTAGAAAAACTAACTTAAACTAGCTAATACAATACAACAGGAAGTAAAAACATAAAAAGTAACGAAGTCGTGTACATTGTCTGCCGACTCAAAACGTTCAGCTTTCTTTTTCACAGCTCAGCTAAATTGAACAGAGGCCACATTATTACTTGTCAGTTGAAAACAATGTGACGTTTAAAAAAATATACATATAAGGACAGTGCTGCAAGGTATGTCCGCTAACTATCACTTAATTGGTACACGAATATAACGAATATAACAGCATTAAAGAAACTGCTGTCAATCATATGCACAAAATATATAAAAAAAAATCATTTAAAACATACAAATGTGACAAAATAAATAAGATATGTACGTTTTCGAGATATGTACGTTTGAAAATATATGCCGAATTTAAGTCGACAATTTTCGCTTAAGGAAAAGTTGAATATATAGGCCCAACATATTATATTTAAAACAACATTTTGCCACCAGTAAGTAGCGGAATAGGTAAAAGAAAAATCAGGTGATTTTTAAAGCAATATGAATTAATTTTAGGTTTAAGACCGGCACCAATGGCAAGGATATTTGTGTTCGGGCCAGCAATACCAAAAAAAGCGCCTTTTGCAATTGCTCAAGAACAACCAGACATTGGTCAAACTCCCAGAGGTGAACAACAGGCTGAAGGTAGGCTTAAGCTTGGTCAAGGTACGGGTGATCGGGCAGAATCGGGCGTGGTGCCATTTGGTCAGCTACTCAACCAGCAACAACGACAGTAACAGCAACTGCCCCAAAGCACGGCGGGAAGTAAAATTTATCTTTATCCCTAAAGCAGGCAAAAACAGCCAACATCAGGGTAGGGACTGGTAAAAGGTCCAAAACAAGTGTTTTCATGTGACTCCTGCTGGCCAAGCAATGGCGGTTCCTCTTCCAATCCACCGATTTGGAAATGTAATCGCCAAAAACTCGAATAATGATCTTCTTAAACGAGCAGAACAGCAGTCTTGTTGGAATATCATACCGTATACAGCTCTGCCAGAGGGACATCTTTCAAATTATCGGGCAAAAAATTTGACCCAAATCAGTATTTCTAAATGACATGCTAGAAGGAGCCTCCTAGCATTGAAAGCAAAAGGTTTTATTTTTTAGAATAAACAAGCACAAGTGAATGTGACTTATAATGTTAGTTTAGTCATTTATAGAAAAGGCAATCTGAATGAAAACTACTTAATTTACGTTAAATACACAATTTCTACTTCTAAAACTTTACCAAAATGGGATCAAGGTGTAGGTGCTTCAGGCAAGGTAATTGCAACATTATATCTTGGTAAGACAAGAAAGAACAGATTTCTTTAGTGCATTTTATTTATGGTTGTACAGTTTTTTAGATAATGGTATTCCTTCCAGTGGCTTTTGTAGAAAAAGTACAGTCTTTCGTTGCATTTTTGCATAATGGGCTACATATTTTATTAACTCTGTCGAGTTAAGCTTAGGCACTTATAGGCTTAGGCACCCCACAACTTAAGCTTAGGCACCCCACAACTTAGTCATAAATGGTGCCATTTTAAAAAGAAATCACTTGTTTTTTGTTCCACAATTATTATTATTAATCTTAATTGTCAATACATTGAACCTTATTGGGGTGTCATTAAGGGACTGACTGACTGTCAACAGCACTGACAGTCACAGTGTATAAAAAGAAAAAAAAATTGCCGATGAGATGTCCGAACAGTTCCACATCTGGCTGTGCTGGGTGCCAGGTCATAGAGACATCATGGGAAACTGTGAGGCTGATAAACTTGCTAAGAACGCCACTAGACTGCCAGAAGATGAAATCTCCCGTAATATAGGTACTCCCCTAGCTACCTTCAAATTACAGCTCAAAAATCACAGCATACAAGAAACTAACGCCAGATGGAGGACAGGCACCACTTGTTTAACCTCCAAGCAAATCTGGCCTCGCCTCGATCCAAAAAGATCAGATAGCTTGATCGCCTTAAGGAGATCCAAAATTAACACTGCAGTGGGAATTATCACCGGACACCGCCTATTAGGTATTCACGCAAAAAGACTAGGTCTATTCTCAAACGACTTCTATAGAAGCTGCCTAGACGAGGAAGAAGAAGAAAGCGTACAACACTTTCTCTGTTGCTGCGCGGCACTCGCGTTGTACAGGAAATCCATACTAGGCTCCTACTTCTACGACTGCCTAAGCGATCTTAGTGAAACACAGGTCAAAAAGCTACTAAAATTCATTGAAAAGACTGGCTGGCTGTCATAGAATTCACGCCAACCTACTCCCTTGGTCATATACCCACGTGGCGGTACAATGGGCCTACTTTTTGGCCTAAGTGCATTTAATAAGCCACTATTCTACCTACCTACCTACCTTCTTCAAACTTTTACTATGTAACAATGGTGTTAGCGCACTAATTTTTGGTATTTGATATGCATTGCTTTGTAATTATCTTTGAGGTAGCAGAAAAACCTTTACATTGACCGCGGCCTCGTTGTAATTACAGAGCGCAATTTTATTATATATTTGAAAGAAAATTGCATAAATCGGATTCTTTCGTAGAATTCGGAAGAAATTATAAATTTTATTGAAAGTTAAGATTTATAATATCATTATAAGACCCCATTTCGAAAACTGTCTTACTGTATTACTACTGGGATCTGATCTAGGCATTTCACTTAATAAATAATTGCAAAAACAGCAAAAAAAAAAAGCTATGAGAACAATATTATATTGCAACAGATTTTTCTCTATACGGTTAATGCTAGAATCCCTTAGATGGCTTACTATAAAACAAAGATTTATAATGTGTTATTTATTTAAGCAAATTAGGCAAAAATTACTTTTGCATTATTTAAATAATAAATTAGCGATAAGGGCCGACTTACGCCCCTTTAACTTGAGAAATAACAATGATTTGAATCTGGATTTATATATAGAAAGAATAGAACACAAAACATGCTTATTTTACAAAGGGTTGAAAATATATAATAATCTATAATATAGATTCAAATTATATCAGATTAAAAAAAGATCACGAATTTTGTAAAAACGTTTTACTTAACTTAACTGTGTTATTATTTAATTTTATTGCAAATTGTAAATTAGCATTTTAAGCTAAATAAAATCAATCTAATCTAAAAAAACAGTTATAATACCCGAAAGTGTAGAAGCACGCAATACCTAAGTACGTTCGCTTGAAACAAATGAGCAATCGGAAACCAGAATTGAAATTTTGTGTATAAGAAGGCTCAAGGCCATTCCTTAGTACGAGCAATGTGCGATAAGCACAGCACCGCTCTTGTCCGGTCCTCTAAGACGAAGAAGCAACCGGAAGCGGCCTGGAAGGCACTAGGGTAGGAGATGCTCAATTTAAAAGAACAGGGCTCACAGATTTGATTCCTGGTGAATTCTATTACACCAAAAGAGGTGAGTGAGGCGGTTGACCCTCGCAACGGGCACACCTTGACGAGACCGTTGGGTAGCCCCAACGCCGGTATGAGGGCTTAAGCCAGCTTATCTTACCTCCTGGATAGATTAGCATTGCCAGTGGTTGGTCCTGACGGAAGAAAGATGAAGATGGTGAACTGAGCTAGCCACCCCCTAATCCAGGGTGTCACGCGTACTACCCCCTTATCATGGTTTGCAGCCAGAGGTGTGCCGGCTGTATTTTAACGGAGCCTCTCTGATACCGGGCTGTGGAATGGTGGACTGTATTTTCTGTGCTTCTCGTGGGAATAAAACCACTCAGAAAAAACAAATTAAAATGCGGGATCATACCGCAAGATATCACCAGAATTTTAACAGACTAAGATCAAAATACTTATGCCCTACCATTTGCACTTTCATTCCATTTATCCATTCTATTAATTGAAATTGAATTGAACTAAATGCGCCGATAAATTTGTTACATTAAAGAAATATACACGGCAAGCATACTCAAACACACACATATATGCCACTTGATTCTTACATGATACATTTTCACCACGCACGAAAGCGACATGCGCTAGGCAGAAAATGTGTGTTGTGTCGTCACTGCGGACAGCGATCGGAGAACGAATATATCCGAAGACACTGTCTTCAATTTTGCCCAACTGTAGGTAGATACAGCAGCAACAGCGATACTCGATATCACTCATTTTATGGGTTCGTACATGGGAAATATCACTCATTTTATGGGTTCGTACATGGGAAAGGTAGACAGAATTGAACATGTCTAGTCGTTCGTTTATTTTAAATTGGCTTCAAAGTTGAACACTTTTTGGGTGGCTGCGGTTGAGCCTGTGAATAAAATTCTAATAAGAAAGAGGACAAGAATAACGGAGAAGATTGGAAAGGAAAGAATATACAATTATTTTGCTTGGAATTAGTTATTTTATATCTATTCTAATGGCTGCAAATGCTGTGCTTTTTTAGTTTAATTTTTAATTTTTCAAAGTTGCATAGTAGGTACCAAACCTTAAAATACAGGTAAGGATCGCAATGGACTTTTCAGGAATTGTGGATATTTTGAAAGCAAGACGAAAAATAATAAATAACGATAAAAAAAAGTGTCAAGCTTCTTGAGTGCTGCCTTCTTAAGTGCCGTATTATTCTTGCTACCTTGACGTAGTAAGAGAGCTAAACCGGGCTTTAAACCATACATTCATACCTTTACAAAACGTTTTATGGTAAACTCGAAATGCAAGACAAATAAATCACAATGAGTTTTAATGTCTACCCAGTTTGCTCAAGTGCCGGACGTCCCTAAGCACCAGCCAAAAGATTGCAAAAACACCCACGTTATAAGGCAAAAAGCCGGCGGAGCTAGGTGAGAGTCAAGCTCTAGGCGACCCCGCCTTAAAAGTGACTGAAGAGCAAAGGTGGGGAGGCCGGGCACAGATCGAATCTCCCCGTACTTTGCTAAGCAAGCAGCTAAGAAACGGGTGCGCAACAAGATGCCATCCCCCGGAAAATCAGGAGCGAAAACCGACCCTCATAGAAGGGGAATTAGCGGGCATCCGCTGGTATCTCCACTGCAAAAAACTTTGCGGCTGCAGTAAAATAAGCATAGCCCAAGTAAACATCCATCACGCTGTTGCGGCATCAACCGTGATAGCAACGATGTTTTCAATCAAAAATTTGAACTTCGCGCCAGTTCAAAAGCCATGAATCCTGAAAGGGTTAGTTAAGGGACTAGCGCGCAAGAATGCAACGCCAGTATGGGACACGATAGTGAGATCCAAGAGCATGCATTTTTATTCATAATAAGTACAATAAATATACTCTACCTTTAAAATACGATTCGAGAGACTTGGTGCCTTTACAGGAGACCCTGTGTGTCAAAGGAGTTCGCCGCACTATCATCATCGCTTCTGCGTATTGTGCTGGGGACGAGGCAGCACTGCCGACCGCAGTACTGGTACATTGCACTGCGGCACATAGCAGCACATAGCACAGCTGATTGGGTGTGATTCGAACGCACACAATACTGTCTGGGGCACCACGAACATCAAAAATCGAGGTAAGTGCTTCCTAGAATTTATACTTAGTTCTTTCCTCGATATTTACAATGTGGGAAAAAGAAGACAAACTGGGAAGCTTGTCTTGTCTGAAGCAAAGATTTAAGACGAGCTCCAGCTCATCGTTTAGACTATGAAAGCGCAGTAGAGGGCATCACGAGAGCTATCACAAACGCGTATGAAACTAGCTATCTTCTTGCTACGAATATGAGATAGAGGTAAAAGAGTGCCATGGTGGAGCAACAACCTGTCAAAACTGGGATCCGAGATGCGTAAGCTGTTCAACACAGCAAAACGGAACGGAAACTGGCAGAGCTACAAAGAGGCACTTACCGAATACAGTAAAGAAATTAGGAAAGCTAAAATAAGTAGTTTCAGGAATTTCCGTGAGACAATAAAAAAAAACACTCCCTGTGCAGCACGGCTTCACAAGGCTCATTAGATAGAGTGCCTATATCTCTTTCAAGAAAGCGGGTGGCAGCTACACCGAGGATGAGAAACAGAGAGCACAGCTGCTCTTAGACTTTCCCGAAATCTCCACTAACACTAATGTCTGGAGCAGGACCAACACATCGAGACCTCGAAGGGAAGACTGGCAGACAGTCAAAGCCATTTGCTCTAGAGGCCGATTAGAATGGACAATAAGCTCCTTTCAACTTTTTTTAGTCACCTGGTGTGGAAGGCATTCCTAATCCAAGCAAAAGTGAAGATTATCGACCAGTCAATGTACGAAAAAATGCTTGAAAAGGTCGTGCAACTGCATTTTGAAAAGTACATTGAACAAAATGACATACTTGTCGAAGAGCAATCCGGATTCCGACGAAAACGATCATGTGAATCAGCTATAAACTTTGTCATCGCCGACTGGAAAAAAATTTATTCAAGAAAGAAGATAGCGGCGTTGTTCATGGATCTGAAGAGGGCGTTTGAGACAGTGGATTGAACGATTCTATTAACAAAGCTAAGCAAATGTAGGGTAAGAGATGTGGAACATATGTAAGTGGTTTCAGTCGTACCAGTTTGGGCGAAAACAGATTGTAAAGTTTAACAACACATTTTCAGTAATTCTTGAATCTAATTTCGGAGTACCACAAGGTTCAATATTGAGTATAAAATATGGTAAAATTAAATTCTTTGCGGATGATGGCCTTATTTCTATTGAGTCAAGCAGTTGAAGATAGTCTGAACAAATTAGTAGAAGAAATAAAAAATATTAAAAGTTATCTAAATATTAACCGTCTAAAATTAAATGTTGAAAAAACTAAAATCATGTCATTGCCTAAAAATGATGTAGTTGGTCAAGTACAAGAGTTTGAATGTGTGAACGAAATAAAATACTTAAGCATAACAATTGATAGTAGTCTAGATTTCAAAAAGCATTTTGTAGCGCTCTGCAAGAAAATTGCTACAAAATCGGTTTCTTTCGAAAGATTCGAATTAAAATTAGCATTTTAGCGGCGATAAAAATATATAACACCATTGTTAGACCCCATTTTGAATATTGCTAATCAATATTATTATCGGGATCTGTAGAAATGGTGGACAAATTGCAAAAATTGCAAAATAAATCAATGCGGGTAATTTTACGTTGCAATAGATACACTCCAATTCAACGTATAATAAAAATAAATAAATAGAGTGGCGCAACAGCTCGAAGTGAACCAGGGCCAACTTCTCAACAATGTATGCTGTGTGTGTTGATTTCTTCACATACAAGGGGACCTACAATTTTTTGCCGAATCTGAACGGCACTTTGAGAAGTTTTTCAAGACAATTGATACTCTCAGAGGGCTTGTCAAACCCTCGCGGAGGTTTGACAAGCTTTTTTTTCAGGTGACGATGGCAGGATTCGAACCCAGACCTCTGGCGTAGTAAGCACACACCCTAACCACTACGCCACGGCATCCCACAATTCAACGTATAATAGAAATGTTAAAATGGCAGAAAAATAGTTTTGCGAACACTTGAACTTATATTTAAAATAAAAAATAATCTTTTACCTTGAGTAGACGATTAGCAAGAAGAGCAAGCCTTCACCATATAATTTAAGAAACAACAATGACCCAAATGTTCAACTTTTTCGAAATTCAAGAACACAAAACATGTTGTTCTATAAAGTAGTGAAAATTTTTAGTAAACTTACAAACAATGTAAAGACATAATCTAGCTTCACAAAATTCAAAAAAGATGTGATTACATTTGTTAAAAACAATTATTAAAACTATTATAATTAAAAGTTAACTTATTGTATAAAATTGTAAAAATAGCATAAGAAAGCTAAATAAAAACAAATCTATCCATCTAGCCTTATTACAGAACGGGCAAGAAATGCTACTCCCACACTTGGTAATAATAGCAAAAAGTGGTCTTGCTCTGGGATACGTACCGAACCCATGGAGACGGGCAAAGGTTGTATTTATTGGAAAGGTGGAGAAAAAAAGACCCAACGCAACCGAAGTCCTATAGACCGATCAGCTTAACATCCTTTCTTCTGAAAACAATGGAAAAAGTTGTGGACTACTACATTAGAGAAGTGCTAGGCACATTCCCACTTCACCGCTCTATATTAGCTGACGAAAATTATTTAAAATGCTCTTGACACCAAAGAGGTATTGTCACCCGTAATGTGGAGCCTAGTTGTTTGCGAACTACTTGATACATTGACTAACATAGGCATCAACTGTCAAGCATATGCCAATGAGGCCCTACGAACTAACTCCCAAATGACTTAACTCCCAATGAACTAACTCCCAACAAAAATTGGACTTAGTTCATATGAACCAACTCCTATTTTTTTTTTTGGAACTAAGTCCCAACGTGGTGGGGTGCCGTGGCGTAGTGGTTAGTGTGTGTGCTTACTACACCGGAGGCCTGGTTTCGAATCCTGCCATCGTCACCTGAAAAAAAAAGACTTGTTCTTTTTCACGGTCCCCATCTCCGCGAGGGTCTGACTTCTCAGTGCCGTTCGGATTCGGCAAAAAATTGTAGGTCCCTTTGTATGTAAAAGAAATTAACACACCAGCATACATTGTTGAGAAGTTGGCCCTGGTTCACCTCGAGCTGTGGCGCCACTCTATTTATTTTTATTTATTTATAAGTCCCAACATGAAATGAACTTACTCCCAACAAAAAAAAATAACTAAGTCCCAGCAGTGGGACTTAGTTCATATGAACTAACTCCCAATGAACTAACTCCCAATTTTATGAACTAACTCCCACCACGAAATTGGGTGGAAGTTAGTTCAATTTAGCTAGTTGGAGTTAGGTCACTTGGGTGTTAGTTCATAGGACGTTCGTAGCCCTACGAACTAACTCCCAAATGAACTACCTCCTAATGAACTAACTCCCAACAAAAATGGGACTTAGTTGATATGAACTAACTCGCATATTTTTTTTTTTTTGAACTTAGTCCCAACATGATATAAACTAACTCCCAAAAAAAAAGAACTAAGTCCCAGCAGTGGGATATTATATCGGCGGCTTGAGCACCTGCATGTGAGGCCGAAGGCCGCCCGGCGTAAGAGTCGAAGAGACACCCGAAGGCTTTTTTTTAAGAACCACCCAAACACTCTTTGATTTCGCAAAAAACTAAAAAAGGGCGAGACTTTCAACTAACGAATAATTGGACATACGCCGCGTAGCGCCGCCCTGAGCACCTGCATGTGAGGCCGAAGGCCGGCCGGTATATGAGTCGAAGAGACTCAAAAAAAACTCCGGGTGTCTCTTCGACTCATAAGCCGGTCGAAATAAGGCGTATGTCCAATTATTAGTTCAAAAAAAAAAAAGATGGGACTTAGTTCATATGAAATAAGTCCCGATGAACTAATTCCCAATTTCATATCCTAAGTCTCAGCAGAACTAAGTCCCAGCAGTGGGACTAAGTTCATATGAACTAAGTTCCAATGAACTAACTCCCAATTTTATGAACTAACTCCCACCACAAAATTCAGTGGGAGTTAGTTCATTTTAGGAAGTGGGAGTTAGGTCATTTGGGAGTTTGTTCGTAGGGCCGCCGATGACATAGTATTGATTGCCTGCCAGGGGAAAGTTTGAAGGAACGCTCTGTGAAATTATTCAAACAGCATTCAAGACAGTCCAAGAATGGTGCAACACAGCTGGTCTCAATCTATACCCGGCCAAGACAACTATAGTACCGACGGAGGGGGGACATATCTTCTTTTGACCTTTTTTATAATTTTTAAAACTTGAAATCCGTTAAACAACTATTAAGATTTTTTTTCAGTTCCCGTTAGACTTTTACCTGTGCTAGCATTCCATGTTTTTTTGTTAATTCTTTTAATTCTATATGGTTAACGCTTTTTGTGAAAACGGTAAAGAACTTCCCTTTTTTATTTTGTTTCTAAAAAACGAAAAATGGCTTTGAAAAACGGAGGTTAAAACGGTAATTTAATTTTTTTAACGCCGCTTGCTTTCCTTTTGTACGCTTTGTACTTGAATTTAATCTGAACAAAATCGCTCATACCTTTAAGATACTATGGAAGATTTTAAAAAATAGTTTTTGAAAATGCTTTTCTGCTTTTGATTAAAATCTCAGAAGGTTTTGAAACTTTAAAATTCGCTGTAATTTTCCTTAAAATTTTGGATAATTTTTGATACGTGTGATTTTTTTCATATGTTTTGTCCAAACAAGACTTCCGTGTCAGTACTCGCACCATTCGGGCGTGTTTTTTGTTTCTGCTCTACTTCTTTTCCTGCTATAGTGTTTTGCTTTTTTTGCTTTTTTTCCGTTTACCAACAAATTGTGTTCTCAACGTTTTGTTTTTACCAAATAAAAAAAATATACAAAAAGGCATGTCTTCTTGCGCTAAACCAGGTTGCTCCATCAGCGTTATCCCTTCTGATGATTTGGTATTTTGCAGTGGGATCTGCTCTTAATCTTTTCATCCCATCTGTGTTGGCCTCAGTCGTGGCGCTAAAAGCTACCTACAAGAGTACTCAAAAATATTTGTGTATCTCTGTGATGAGTGTAAATCTATTTCCAATCCCCACATAATGCTTGCCATCCAGTGTAACAACCTCCAACTGAAATCTCTTCATGAGTCGCTTGCTGAATTGAATATGGAACAACGCACCTCCCAGCGCCGGTCTAATGAAATCTTCAGTGAAAATTGCACCCTCATCATAGACTCTCTGAATAAACTCCATGTGGATCTCCAATCAGTATCCTCTAGTTTAAATAGCCAATTAAAAAAAGTGTCATCTGTAAACGCAACTTTGAAATGTGATAATATCAACGTTCTTATTCAACCAATAAATGGCGCGTTAACAAAAATAACCGCCTCATGACACTATTGCAATCGTCGAAACGAAGTGTTCCCCACAATTAGCGTCGATCGCAAATGACCTAAATGTAAACAATAACTTGTTAACGGGTCAACGTGCGTCTCTGAATTTTGTCGCGGATAATTTAACTGACAGTGTTAAACGGTTGAATGAGCTTCAGCAGCACATCAGTGCCCTCAATATTGACTCGGCTTCGACAAAAAATATTTTGACCGAGATCATGGACGAAGTTAAAGTTGCGTCATCCGGTTGCCGAATCTGCTGTTGTTCTATGCCACCTAACAAAACTGATCTGGACTCTTTCCTACTCAAAAATATTCCTCAGTTTGTAGACGTCTCCTGGCTGCGCAACTTCTTCCAACGTAAATTTTTCATTGTCATCTCGGAATACAAAGAACTGTCTCCGTCGCGTTCTAAGCAGAAGAACTTTAAATTTTGCCTGCCAAAAAGGTATTCGTGGCTCTTCTCCAACGTTTTCGACAATAAATTTTTTATTAACGGTATGGTCCTAATAAAATGTAAATTAGTTCCCACCCCTACAAAACCTAATCCTTTTGCGAAACCCTCTCGCACTGCCGCTAAACAACCCTCGTTTTCCCGAAACTGGCATCTTAAATTAGGTAGATATCCTGACTTTTCCAACTCCCTCCCTGATTTTGCTCGTTCTCTTGCGCATAGTCCTAACACTTCCTCTGCCTCCCTAAAAAAGAGTATCATTCAATTTAACGCCTGATCCATAACGCCTGCAACCAATAAATGGCGCGTTAACAAAAATAACCGCCTCATGACACTATTGCAATCGTCGAAACGAAGTGCTGGGTCAACGTGCGTCTCTGAATTTTGTCGCGGATAATTTTGCTGACAGTGTTAAACGGTTGAATGAGCTTCAGCAGCACATCAGTGCCCTCAATATTGACTCGGCTTCGACAAAAAATATTTTGACCGAGATCATGGACGAAGTTAAAGTTGCGTCATCCGGTTGCCGAAGCTGCTGTTGTTCTATGCCACCTAACAAAACTGATCTGGACTCTTTTCTACTCAAAAATACTCCTCAGTTTGCAGACGTCTCCTGGCTGCGCAACTTCTTCCAACGTAAATTTTTCATTGTCATCTCGGAATACATAGAACTGTCTCCGTCGCGTTCCATAATCACCAGGAAGAGCAATATTCAAATGCAACCTATAAGACTATCGCGCACGACACTGATACCAGTTAAAGAGGTTAAATATCTAGGGTTATTCCAAGACAGCAAACAGAAGAGCTCGTGCTCTTAAGATATGTAGAAGCCTTGCGGGTTAGTTTTGGGGATGCAGCCCGAACATAATATGATTGATGAACACTGCTACAGTGAGACCAATCATCACTAATGGAGCAAAACGAAGGAATCACTCAATAGAGTACAAAGACCTATTATTCCTCTGCATAACCGGGGATAGGCAAACATGTCCCACCGCAGCCATGGAAGTGCTATTGGAATTAACCCTATTTCACATCGTGGTTGAGGAAACTGCTGCGAAAACGATCTTGAGGATGGCTAAGGGGACCGGGAAAGAAAGTTGGATTGAGTCAAGGCAATTTGACGCACTTCAGGCTATCAGTTAGGATGACAGTTTGAGGAAGTTTAGCTTTGAGAAAAACTTTCTCGTTAAGTGCAGCACTAAAAAGTGCTGGAGTAATAAGTTAATACAATTTGATGGAGCAACAGGACCATGAAATGGTATTAATGGTATGGTATTAATAGGCACAAAAAACTTGTGTCTATTCATTGTCAAAGAATTACATATTGACAAACGCCTCGGTCAGTTCAAAGACAACTATTTCCACTTGCACTGTCAATTTGCAAAAGACATCTAGTTGTCAATGAAATAATTTTAACAGGTGCTGTTTTTCTTTGTGTCAAGTGCTTTGATTGAAGTAATGTTGCTGCAAAAAGGTTTGCATTTTCAACTCAAAATATTGGTTTAAAACCTAAAACTGTTTTTTTCTTTCCTCAGTTTGACCATGTTAAAAAAAACAAAATTCTCTCGCTTTCTTTATGGTTTTGTGGGTGGAATTCAGCTATAGCTTGAAGCAGAAGATGAAGCAGCACAAAAAGGAAGAAACCCCGAGTGCTGGATTCAGAATTCGTTTTTGAACAGAGATTCTTGTGAATACTACGCAACACTCTGCAACATGGAGCTATTTTATTTAAGCTAGTTAAGCATAAACAATGAAAACTGCAGTAGCATGCGCGCTGTGTCAAGTTCTGTGTCTTTGAATTGACAAATTCACTGCCAATCATCGACAAGCGCCTCAGTCAATTCAAAGACATACTATATTCTCTTGCCGATTTTTCAATATAACCTAAAAATACGTCGTTTGTCAATTACATATCGACATGTAGCAACTTAGCATAAGAAGAAAAATATCTGCAGCATTTTTTTCTTCGGTCCGTCAATTATGCCAAAATGGCATGCAGTTTAACCTAACCTGATGTTTCAGAATTACTATGGTAAGGGGAAGCGCCAACCTCAGTTTTATTTTGAGAAATAAAATTTGGGTTAGGTTAGGATACGCCAAATGAAAACAGGCACTAAGCTTTACATATACAGTTGTTTGGGTTTTGACGTCCCCATATTTGACGTCTACCCCTCAAGAAGTTTGCATGGATTGTTGTTAGTGTATTTTTATTTATTCACTGATGGCCTTTTCGGTTGGCGATCCCGGATCAGCGCGTTCTTCTTCCGGTTTGGGACTTCTCTCCGAACAACCAAACACGTTTTTCTTGATTTTGAGGTTTGTCTAGCGTTGTATAGAGCTTTTAACAGTTTGACGTTTACTGGTATTTTCGAGTGTGGGATACCAAACAAAGTTCCTTTTTATATGGAAAGCGAAAAAAAGACACATAACCGTAAATAACTATTTAAAAAATGCAACCCTGTGTTTCGATGAGCGAGAAAGTTGTAGACTTGATCAGCCTTCCTAGGTAAGGGTAAAAATATTTTAATTATAAAACACGGAAAGGATTAAAAAATGTTGTTTGTGTTGTATTTTATTTATTTATTTATTATCATATTAAAATACAATTTCAAATTGTACCTAATATATAAGGAAAGAGCAACTAGCAGCAAAGGCTTTCGGCTCAAGTTGTTTGTGTTTTAGAAACAGTGCATACGACCACAAAAGAATACACGGATTGAAGATCACATCTTCGGAACACTTTTTTGGTTTTGATTCTGGATTCAAAACCAGAAGTAAATTTCTCTTCTATACAGAAGAGGAACTGTCTGTGGACTCGTGTCCAAGAAAGCCTGAAAAAAGTTCCAGGAGAATCTAGAAGTTTCCCGGACGCTCCCGGACGACCAACCGAAAAGGCCTTCACGGTTTCGGCTCGGTTGTGTTTTGTTAAATTTTGTTCTTGTGCTTAAAAAAAGTTAATTTTTTTTTTAAATTGGAATGTGTCTTGATAAGGTCTCAATAATCCATTACCGAAAAAAATGTTAAACGCATTTCGATGTACATACTAAAAAGATCCAACCTTAGCAAAACATTGGAAGATAATTTCATTTGTTTTAAATTAATATGTGATATCTGGCGATTGTTTGGGTCCAGTGAAATAAACCCCACGAAAATAAGCCCCACAACAAAGAAGAATTAACGCCCGCGGGGGTTCCAAATACCGTTTTATACAAAAGTAAGTGAACATTTCCAGACAACTAATCAAAAGACTCAAGCGGTTTGGCAAAAAATTGTTCAAAAAGTCTCCAGCTGTGACCTACCCGTTATTGACCACAGGCGCCTGCCAGACAACTAGCATCTGTGCTTAGCGGAGCGACTTAAAAAAAAAATAAATAAATATAGTGGCGCAACAGCTCGAGGTGAACCAGGGCCAACTTCTCAACAATGTATGCTGGTGTGTTAATTTTTTTACATACAAGCGGAGCGACTTAACCCTGCGAAAAAGAGTTTAAATCCTTTGAACCCGCGGAGCGGACCACCCAAATACTGTTTTATACATAAGTAAGTTTTTTCAGGCAACTAGGCAAAAGACTGAATCAGTTTGAAAAAAAATGGTTCAAAAAGTCTCCAACTGTGACATACCCGTTATTGGCCAGAGGCGCCGCTTTTGTGTCGTATTCGATACATTTTCGAATCGTTCTGAAAGGTATGACGTGCAGCAGTGTTTGATAATTTGTCGTAAGTGGACCGAAAATGGGGTTAAACAGCGCACAGTACATTGTACCACGATTTTCTGTGGTGATAAAACGTAAGTTTAAAACTTATTAATTAGTAAAAACACCACAGTAAATCCATATAATTGACAGCTTGAATGTAAGTGTTTACCCTGTCGCCAAAAGGAGAAACATGTTTTATTTAAACGACGAGTTCTCGATTTTGACATTTGAGCATTTCTTTCACATTTTAATGAAAAACGCAACAAGAACCTTCTTGTGTCGCAAGCTCTCCTTGCACTATATATAAATTAGAAAAAATATTTTCTCTTGAAAATCTAAACCTACTTAGCAATTTTTTGCAAAAATATCAGAAACACTACGTAGGAACATTGGTATTGTTTTTGTATGTAAATTATTTAGTTAATTTAAAAATAATTTATTAAATAAGTTTTTGATATTGTCAGGGCATTTAACGCAGTAAAGGCCGACAACTAATTTAAAGCAGGAAAACTTAAATCTCCAAATATTGGCCACAAATGTTAACAAACCACCTAAGCAGAAACACATACTCCACTCTGACTTTGCAATGCCTTAATTGAATTACAAATGAAAAATGAAGTAATAAATTTTGCAATTTGAAATGTTTTCAAAAACCCTTCACGCCGATATGCAAAACAGACTGTGGGCGTATAAAAATATTCAACACCCTTTCGCTTTTACCAAACTTCCACGACATAAAACTAATTGTTTGATCTGGAAAAAATATTATCATTGGACGCGAAAAAAATCCGACATTTTGTTGAAACAACGCAATCGCTTGAACACTTTATTTATTAAGACAGACATTGAAAGGAAAGTAAAGATTTATCACATACCTCAATCGGAAGTGTATTTTTAAACATTTATAGATTGGATTTCTTTATTAATAAGCAATAAATAAGCTTATATTTTTTGTTAGCAAAAATATTTTGCGCACTCAAAACCAAGAACGAGGAAACTCAGAAAAAGTGGCTAAGAAACGAAACGTCAAATGAAAGAATTATAACAGTTTCACAAACCGCAAAAAACGGCAAGTGATGCCAAATCTGGCGTTTAGAGGAATGTAAGCGAATTTGGAGATCTTAGGTGTTGCCACTTTCATTTAATGGCCTTTTCGGTTGGTCGTCCGGGAGACTTCTGGAATCTCCTGAAACTGTTTTCTTGGACTCGTTTGATATTTCCTCTTCTGGATAGAAGAGAAATTTGCTTCTGGTTTTGAATCCAGAATCAAAACCAGAAGCACGCACACAATCGTACATGTGTCAATGTCAAGTTAGATAAATGTCATTTGTCCCCTGTAGAATAGATTTTGCATCACATATACAACGCTAGACAAACTTCAAAATCAAGAAAAACGTGTTTGACTGTTCGTAGAGAAGAACCCCCAATCCGGGGGGAGAATGCCCTGATCCAGTGCCCATGTTCTGTAACATGTTCTTTAACTTTTCGCATCGTTATAAATTGAAGCGATTCGTTCCGCTTAACCTTAAAAAAGTTAGGGGTTCTGTAAGTCGATGCGATAAAAAATATTTTGATCTCATTTTGACTGGAACTTCCATTGGAAGGCGATAAATTGAAGTGTCAGCCAGTGAAAAACAAATTTGAAAGAAAGAATTTTGAAATTACTGTTGTATAATTTATCTTCATTTGAAATTTAAATTTTGAAGTTGTGTGGTGTCTTGTGTGTTATAGCTTATAAATTATAAAAATTTTCCAAAAAAATGTTTGCTATTGTGGCTTTTTTTTCCAAAATTTAATTGGAAGGCGGTAAATTGAAGTGTCAGCCAGTGGAAAACAAATTTAAAAGAAAGAATTTTGAAGTTACTGTTGTATAATTTATCTTCATTTAAAATTTAAATTTTGAAGTTGTGTGGTGTCTTGTGTGTTATAGCTTATAAATTATAAAAAATTTCCAAAAAAATGTTTGCTATTGTGGCTTTTTTTTCCAAAATTTAATTGGAAGGCGGTAAATTGAAGTGTCAGCCTGCCAATTAAAAAAAAACAATCAAGTATTTGATTATGGCAATTTTGAAGTTGTTAACCTAAAGACACTATTCATAAAAATTTTCGCGACAGTGGAATTGTCGGTATAAACGTGCAACGAAATAAAATGCTAATCCAACGCCGCAGACTTCGGAAGAATGCCAACCACTTTGAAATGCCCGAAGAACGCTAGCGGAAGCTTTACCTCTTAAGCCGAGACACAACATAATTTTTCATACAAGAAATGCGCCCACGCATGAAGCACGGGCAACGGAAATTTAATCCCCATGCCTATTTGTATTTTGTGCCTATTTTGCAATTAAACCTTCCTAGTTCATACTGATTCATTAAAATTTTGAAGTTTGACCTTTAATAACATGAATACTATTCTTAAGATAACACTACTTGCTACTCTCGGCAAGACTCGACTACTTGTGGTCTCTCGGTTTATTATATTCGAAAAAAAAAATCGGGCATAATGTTCTTTTGGGCCTTTGAAACTTTGGCTCAAAAATACGAGTATATTCTTTTATATGTCCTTTTTTGATCAGCCATTCTATCTTCTCGCGTGCTCGGTACAAGGCGATAAAATTTGGCGTTTAAAATCAAAATTTTTTCGAATTTCGATGATACAGAACACCGTTTTATCGCATTTTCGAGTTGTTTTATTCCGATGCGTTCCATGCGATAAAATTTTCGCCTGTCGAAGTTATAGAACCTGATGAGTGCGATAAAATGTGTTTTGTTTCAATTTTGAACGTTTCTCGATTAGTTTTATCGATGCGATAATTACAGAACATGGGCACATGATCGCCAACCGAAAAGGCCACAAGTTCTTTAGGGATGAATGACTTAAGGGCCGGCCGTACTACACTACAGGTAAATTGTAGCATGCATGGGCTTGTGACGTCACAAAAAAATGCAGCATTGAGGTTAAATGCTTGTTGCAAGGAGCTTGTGTTAAGTTCTTTTAAAGGGTGATTTTTTAGCTGGTTTGGTTTTGGCAACACTGGTTTTGACAGCTGACGTGTGTTTAGTACCTTGTGTCACTGTCAAACAGCTTCAGTTTGGTTTGCAATTTACCCATGGATCTTCTTACAAATGAACAACGCTTGCAAATTATTCAATTTTACTATCAAAATTCGTGCTCGGTTCGAAATGTTCATCGCGCGCTGCTTCCATTTTATGGTCGGCATTCTCGACCTTCTGAGCATTTCACGTTTCGGGCCGGTCAATTGGCCGCCTAGATCGTGCGATTTGACACCATTAGATTATTTTTTGTGGGGGTATGTCAAGGCTAATGTCTATAGGGACAAGCCCGCTTCGATTGACGCACTGTGTGTGAAAGAGTATGCCAAAATTGGACTAACCGGATGGGCTACCTGAGACGCAGCCGCGGTCAACATTTGCATGAAATTATCTTTAAACATTAAATTGCAAGATTCAAACTATCGATTCAAATAAATATTTCATTAATTTTTTCGAATTTTTTGTTTTTTTTTTAAAAAAGTTCTTAACCTCTTAAAAAATCACCCGTTAGCATGCAAAAATACTGAGTTAGTACACCACATGCTAAACTGCATGCATATATGTCCCATGCTCGAAAAAGAAAAAAAGTATGTACATGCGCTTTGCCAGTAGACAACATACAGTTACTGTCAAAATTGAGCGTACAATAATGAGTTAAAGCTTTTTTTATCTATTGACAACAGAGAAACAGTTTTTTTTTAATAAAAATGTTTTATTACTTGGAACTTTATACTTTCTACTAATAGTATTCAAGACCAAATTCACAAAAAAATACGGTACTTCAATTTTGAACGAAGAAAAAACAAAAAAGTGCTTGGACACGAAATTGAGCGTACACTGCTTATAAATTAGTTTAAAAAAGTTAAAATGCTTAAAACTTTATTTCTTAGTACTTTGTAGGACTACCAAAAGCATCTTTTACTGTTTCCAAAAGCCAAGACATCGATTTCACCAAGCGTTTGTTAATGATGGTGGAATACTTTCTCAAACTTCCTTGACCTTGCTTTTAGGCTCAGATTTGTTATAACGGTTACTATTTTTCAGCAAATTGTGAATTCGACTAAGTTCCGGTGACTGTGGTGGGGTTTAAAGCTGGTTTCTAAGGTTATAGAGTAGCCATTCACGTACAATATGTGAATTCTACTTCGAGTCGTTGTCTTGTTAAAAGTAAAACTTTGACCATTAATTTAATTTTTCATCCGATTTATACAATTTATTTGTTTGAAAAAGGGGTCATATATTTGCGTTCTTTCTGTTTTCGATGAATTCCTTATTTCCGGTACCACTTTCGACTTTCCGGCAGCCATAGAACCCCTCAAAGTGACGCAACCTCCTCCATGTTTTACTGTCAAACACCGATATTATTTTTTTAGCTCCGTGTTCGGCTACCGCTAGACTATTTGCCTACCATTGGAGCCAACTAAGTAAATTTTTATGTCCTCCTTAGATACTAACCCTAAAAAAACTTTCCGGCTAATTTATATGCTATTTAGCAAAACTTCAAGCGCTACTGTTGATTTACCACTAATGCCTATGGTCTTTTGTGAGAAACTCAGGCATTGATAGTGTTTTCCAGAAGCGCGCGATTAATGGTTTCTGCTGAAATTGATCACTGAGTTAACGATTCATTCTGTAACGCTAACTTTGGAACACTGGTTTTGGGATTCGCTTTGATTTTGATTCGCACATAAAATCACGCGTCGTGTTCCTTTAAAGGCCTGATCAGAACTGCAGCTGAAGCTGACGGTGACGCTGAGTAAAAAGTTCAAAACACGTATTCTCGTAAGAGCGAACACAATGTGAAGCTGAAGCTGACAGTTGCAGCTGAAATTATTCAACTTCAAGCATGACGTTTGCTAAATGTTGAAAATTTGTCAAAAATTACAAAAACTTCAAGGCGGAACACGTTTTTTTATTTCCAACCTTTATTTTATGTGCCAGTCTACAAATTTTATTTGCTAAACTACAGTGACCGAAATTCGCATAGACACACACGATCTTTTGTATTTTTTGTTTGCAATCTGCATTTTTATTATATTTTTAGATAATGTTTGTAAAAATTCTTAAAGGTATACAAAAAAATTTAATTTCAATCACCTTGAAAAGTAATGGATAAAAACATGAAAGTTTTTGCTTAAAATACATCAATTTAATATTCTGTAAATCGCTATTAACGCTTTCAACAGCTTGCATTCGCCTCGGCAGTCCACTGTGCAGTTCGTTGGTTTTGAAGCTCATTTACATTGTTGAATTGGCGTCACTTGGCATAGACATGCCTTGCTTGTATTACAAGAGCGCTTTTGATGGCCGTGTTTGCTTACCTAATGAGTTCCCGGGAAATGAGGATTGGGCAGTCTTTGCAGAAATTCTGTGCAGACCACGTTACGTACAACTTCCACAGACATTTCTTTCCTCATCCCGAATTTTGCATTTCAGTAAGATGAAATCGTTCTGGATGGGCTATCTTCTTCTTATTTTTCTTTTTTCGTTAATAACATATCCGTTATTTTTAGACGTGACTTAAATTACATTTTTTGTATAAGTTTAAGAATTTTTGCTAACTTCATCAAAAAACATAATCAAAATGCAGACAGAAAAGAAAAATACAAAAAATACATGTTTCTTTATGGGAATTCCGCCCACTGTAGTATGGTGAAAGCCTATTGACAAACATGGCAAAATTGTACTCAGCTTCAGCGTCTCATTGTGATCGATATAAGCTGCACGCTACGCGGCAAGCTTCAGCCACAGCGACAGCGTCAGCTACCTATTCTGATCAGGCCTTAAGATTGTTTTCGGCCTCTACTAGAACTTTTTTCGAAAAATAATATTTTGCACATTGGAATACGTTTGTCCAACAGTATTATCGATTTTCCGTAACGTTTTTACAAAAAAATATCTATAATTATTTTTTTTGTATAATTATTGGTTTGTTTCCTTTTCATTTCCAGTTTCGCAAAAAAACTTTAAAAAATCACTAACGAACTGCAAATCATTCTCGGGATCAATGCAAACAACAACTGACACTTTCCGAATTGAGAAAAATCTTATAATTTTCTTGCACGCACTTTTTTTATTGAGTGTATGCTCAATTTTGTGCGTCGGCTTAGAAAAAACCCCCTTAGAGCTTAGAAATAAGGGGTTTTTTTTAATTCCACGCAAATAACTTAAAGTAAAAGAAAAAAGTGTACTTTGGTGATGTTAAAATTTTTCCTTTCAAATCTAAATTCCCGCCTATGAAAATAGTATTTTTGTTATTTTTCTTATGGTGTACGGTCAATTTTGAGAGCAACTGTATATGTATCTCGTTTTTATATAATAGTTGAGTTGAATTTGATTTGAGTTGAGTGGGAATTTCGGTCTAGCATTTCCTGCACAAAAATAGGAGTTGCGTAAACTAGATAATATAACAAAAATACAAATTGGAAACCAAAACAAATAAGTTCTTTCTTTTGCAGTCAAGTTGCAGGCCTGCAAACAAAAAAGCATCTAAGTGCTTCGACCTCGGGATGTCAAACAAATCGTGTTTTCATATGAAAAAAATTAAAAGTTTCTGTAGAAGGGCGAATATTTTACTTTTAGATTTAGACTGCAACTTTATTAGTGGTTTATCTCAAGCCTAGAACATGCAAGTGTCTAGCAAAAGCTTGGTGGCCGGTAAGAACGCCTACAAGAAGTCTGCAATCGATTCTCCTGAGAGATAAAAGGAAAGAGGCTGACCCCTCCCAGAAATTCGGGCGTAGTTGTTTAGTCTGTTCGCCCCCATCGCAGTCACGCCATCATGTAGTGTACTACGGTTTTTTTTTCATTAAAGTGGACGGTGGATCCTCAATGTGTAAGCAAGCATTTTTGTATTAGCTTCGAATATGTAACTACCTCTTGTATTTAATCTTGCAATTTCGGATAAAGTCTTTATGCCTCTACATATGCTCAAAGTTTCTTATTCAGATAAAAAAATTCTAATTTCCGACATAAATAACTGAAGAACTAAATATTCAACTTCCGGCATGTAAAAGCTTTGTCGACGAACTAAGATTCGCTAAACTACATATACTCTGACCTTTGTTTACAAATGTGAGTAAAATTGGAATTCTTCAGTTGCACTCAATTCAATTCAAATAATACATTTATTGGGCTTTCAAAGAGAAATACATACATAGTTAATTGTTAATTAATGACGGAACTTGCGAATATTATATTTTTATAATCCATTCATAAGGGGTTTAGCCACAAATTTTTGACCAGTGCGTTCGCAAAAATAATATTGGCTTCTTCTTAATAGCTAGTGTGTATGCAATTTTTTAATTTTCAATTCACTTCAATATATTTAAGCAATGTACAAGTAAGACTTCATCTCTTATAGTACTTTAACAAATGGAAAAATTTCAAATTAACTGCTTTAACTGCTTTTAGGTATTAAGTACCTAATGTTAACTGCTATTAACCTTAGATACTTAACACTATGAAACTAAGAAAGGGAACGAAGAAAGTCAGAAAAGGAAGGATTGTTAAAGAAAGAAAGAGAATATAGAGTATAAGAGAAAAAAGAAAATTTGAAGTGGATATTTGTTGCTTTTAATTCAAAGTATTCTATTACTATTCTATTGAGGCTTTTGAACTCAGGAGCTCCAGTGATCTGTTTTGTTGTTGTCGGTAGTGTGTTCCAAAGTGTGATGACGTGCACAAAGAGGAGTTAGATGAGGGCATTATTAGATTAGATTAGATTATTAGATTTACTTATATTAATCTAATTTATTAGATTTTCAAATACAGCACAACCTCGCTAGTCCGGACACATAAAGTTTCGGGTGTGTTCGGAATAGCCGGACTATAGAGAAAAAATAAAGTGGACGACAACTTTTCAAACACCCTTTATTATGCTAATAGAAAATATATGTATGCACAATATAAGCATTTCGAAAATCTTTAAAGAGGAGAAAAGAAAGCATTTTCTGCTGCAGAATTTTTTTTAAAACATATTTTCGGCTTTTTTCCGAAGGATATCTATTTGAGACGCATTCTTTTGTTTTTTTTTTTTTTTTCTATTTTCCAGTTTCAATATTATCCAATATTTATTATTTATTGTGCTTCCTTTTTTGCAGAAGCCATAATAAAATTAAAAGGCTAGGTATTATCTTTGGGAATACCTTCAGTTGGAAATTCAAACCTGAGCCACAAAAAATACGTCTTGTCCTTAAAAGAACATTAAAACAATAAAAACTTAACGCAACATGCAACTGAGAAGGCTCACCATGAAATACATACAACAGAGTATGAAATATCAACAGACACATACGCCATCTTGCAAGCGACACAACTAGTAGGGGGATTCCCATTTTTGTATAAGCATTTATGGAACCCCCCTACTAGTACACAGAAGAGAGTCAAAATATGTACGCATTTTAATACTCTGTCCGAACTGTAGAGAAAATATTTTGAAAGTGTCCGAAATATAGAGGTGTCCGGACTACTGAAGTGTCCAGACCAGCGAGTGTCCGGACTAGCGAGGCTGTACTGTAGGTAATAAATAATAATAAGGGGGGCCTTGTTATTGACAACTTTGTGCATAAATATCAGACACCTAGGGTAAATGTACCAGTACCCGGCCACCTAACATATTTTTCAATTTTGAAAGTAGATATCCTAATTATCCATTTTTTTTTTTTAAGATCAATCGATTGGTATATTAGGTATTGAAAAAAAATTGTAAACTCCAAATATATAATATTATTATTTAATTACAATATTTTTTTGATTAAAGTGAATTTGCACCAGTCCCCGGCCACAAAATTTCAGTACCCGGCCAGTTGGGTTCAGTATCCGGCTAGGTCGTTTTTACATATGAAAATATGGAGCAAAACGGTAAATTATCACATTTTTAAATAAAAAATTTAGATTTTTGATTTTTAAGACTTTAAAGTTTAATTATATTTAAATATTGAGTAGGCCTTATTTATTTCAAATATTAAGTAAGTCTTACATATTTTTGATTTCAACAAAAAATTGTCCATGCTTATTAAGTACATAGGTAAAAAAATATTATTTAAAATAAATATAGCGTTATTTTATTGATAAGGTAATAAAAATATAAATTGAAAATCGAAGCGGACGTGTCGTTCTCATATTGAGCAGCAAGCACAGTTGAGCAGCAAAGCCACAAAATTTGTGTGCTTTCTTTTAAAAGCTTTACTTTTATTTGATTTTCTAATACTTGATCTCTTAGGGAAAAATTTAGGGAGAGTTTTTACTTAATGCAAGCTTCTTTGTAATTTAAAGAATCTAAGGCTAACTTAATAGTTAACTTTGTAATAGCGGGATAACGTTGTAATCCACTCCGAGGTAGCAATCTACACAGACCGGGGGTACTGGAGTAGGTGTACGCTAAGAAAAACTCGGCATCCTAACAAGCAGAAGTCTACTGAACTCCTGCAATATTTTTAAGCCGAGAGCAGGTTCCTCCGCTCCTGTCTAGAACCGGGTCACCGTGCCTCCCCATCTTTCTCTTCTAAGTACAGTTGTCTGTACCCACATGAGCATTGAAGACACCGATTAGAAAGAAGGAAGTCAATTACTGCCACTCTATCCAGGGCAACATCAAATTATTTGAAGAATTCTGCATACTCGGATTCTCGATTTGGTGCATCCTTTACAGACTGCTGTAGTGCAGGTGTCAGCTTAAGTCGATCGCTCAAGTTTAAGCTCATCATCATCATTTTCGGTGACCGCTTATCCGTAGAAGGATCGTCGAGCGAGGGCGGCTAAATTGGCACGATTCCCAGTCGCGCCTAGGATATCTTCACCTGATCCCGCCACCTGTTTCTTGGCCTACCAGGCGGCGACGTAAGTTTAAGCTTTACGATTAAAACCCTCCCCCCAAACTCCCCAATTGGAACAACTCCAATATGTTTTTGACAGACGGGGGCTTGTGAGTATCCCCACACCCGCCTGTGCAGTCATGTATTCCACCCATCAGCGAAGTTTCTGATTCTAGAAGCTTTCTACTTGGTTGAGGAGTTGCCAGCAGCATCGACTTGATTTTTTTTTAGCCTCCTCAACCAGTCCAAGTTTATTTTCCGTTGGCGATAAGACATTCCATAAGCCAATTTAAAGTTGTTCACGTTGGCAATTTGTAGAATGACCATCTAAGCCCTCATTTTATACATAGCTGCCAGGTTTATATTCGGTCGATCCTAACCTCTTGGATTTTTAAGGTTTAGAGTTCAGCCTCCCTGTGGGATAAGACGCTGACCCAGGAGCCGCACACTTTGTATCAGACAATACTGCGTTTTATTTAGACCTCCAGGTTCATCTTTCAGTTATACCAAAAGTATATACTCCTGACAGCATCACGTATAACATGCTGGTTTCATAACCAGGCAAATGACGGAACGACAAAAAATCTTACAGACCTATTGCGCTACCGCCGACAATATCTTAAATATTCGAGAAACTTCGATCAGGTCTATCCAATAACAAACGAATTTGAAAAAGCTCTAGAAGACCTGAAATATAGATAGCGTCTTACCTTAACAGACAAATTCTATAAAATATTGGAGAATATTGAATATTGACAGAACATTTATTGTTAGGTACAAGAATGAGTACTCGGAATTCAAAAATAAATATGCCGGTGTCCCGCAAGGAAGCGTTTTCGGCCTAATATTATTTTTTTTCTATAATATTTTTCTAATAATAAGACGGTATTGAAGGTGCTTTCGCTGGAAGGGAGCCTTCAAACGCGATTACTACAGAAGCTTGAACTACTTGTTAAGGACACTTTACCGTATGCACGCTTTTTAGGGGGTAAGAATTTCTCACTACTATGAGAAACTACTTATTCCCTTCGGGTAGGGTTAGAATATACCCGAGGTAAGGCATGCCTGTCGTAAGAGGCGACTAAAATCCACCCTCCGTATGCCGAGCGCGTAGCGCATACAAACTATGCAATGGACAAAACAAAAGATATTATTACTCCAGGCGGCAATCCAGTTTCACTGGCAAATCCACCCTCTTCGGAGGTAGGCTCTACGGATTCTGCCTCGATCTCCACCAGCTGGATCGAAGGTCTCCGGGAAAGGAAGTCCGCCGGTTAATCAGGACTCAGCGAAAATTAAATGCTTTGAAGCGGAAAACAACGAACTCCGTGCTAAGCTTAATGAAATGGAACGTCTCTACCATGAGCTTAAAAGCGAAGTAGATTCGTTACGTAAAGAAAACGAAGCCTTAAGGAACCCCCGTGGTACTATAGTATGCGAGGAAACACCGAAACGTCAATGCGAATACCAGACGGACGAGGAAGAACTTGCCCGCGAAACAAATCCGGTCTTTAGGAAAAGGCTTACCAAGAAACGAAAGGCCGGTTCTTCACCCGAAGTAGAAACCGTGCAGCAAAAAGAAGAAACACCAGTCGTATCAAACAAAGCGACAGGAATACCCCAAGAAAAAAACCACCGACCACCTGCAATAAATGTCGTTGGGATCGCGGACTATGGAAAGTTGCCAAACATCCTTAAAAATACTCTTGGGGCGAAATATAACTTAACATCACTTCGAAACAACGTATGGAAAGTTAACGTCGATGACTCTGATGCCTATCGGTCACTGTCACAAAAGTTAAATTTAGAGAAAATCCAATCGTTTACTTATGAAAATCACGTCGAAAAGCCGCTGCGGATTATCGCGAGGGGACTACACCCATCCTGTACCAAGGACGAAATAATACAAGACGTTCAAGCCCAAAGCTTTAAAATTCTTGACGCCGTGAGCATAATAAAGAAAGAGAAGCAACGTACGGACGAAGGCAAAGATTCCGCTGTTGTCCGACGCGGCCTGCAAATTTTTATGCTTTCTTTTGATAGAACTGAAAATATTAACGAAATCTACAAAATTAAATCAATCTTTAACATCAAGGTAAAAATCGAGCCCAAGCGGAAGGGCAACAGGCTAGTTCCCCAATATAAGCGATGCCAAGGTTTCCGACACACGCAAGCGTACTGCCAGAAAAAGCCGCGATGCGTAAAATACGCCGGCGAACATCTCTCGACGGATTGCAATGTCAGCAGTCAGGCCTCCGCGGTTTGCGCCAATTGCAGGGGAAGTCACCCAGCGAGCTACCGAGGTTGCGAAATTGCCATTGAGTTGCAAAAACGACATGAAGCTCTGAAGAAAAATAATGAAAATAAGGACCCAAGCCTAAAACCTCCTAAAGTAGATAAGCCAAAAACTCCTAAGTCGACAAGGGATGAGGGTTTGATTAAAGGCAAAATTCAAAATGGCAATAAAACGTCGCTGGTCCTAGTTCCCACCGGAGTCAAAAGGGAGAATTCACACTTGTTGGTCGTACGCTCAAGTCGCGTCACGTGAAAGTAAGCCACAATCGGCCGCATCAGATTCGGTCTCTCAAATTCTAGGCATGATTTTAGAAAAGTTTGAGCAACAGGCGAAACTTAATCAAGTAATATTCAACAAATTAAGCGAGCTCGAGTTTAAACCTCGAAAAGCTTTTAATAAAAAATCATGAACATGGGAGTCAATCAAAATAATTACATGGAATGCAAACGGCCTTTTGCAAAAAATTGACGAACTAGAAGTATTCCTACGGAAGAATAATGTAGACATATGCCTGATTTCGGAAACCCACTTTAATAAGGGTTCAGCACGCAAAATAAAAGGTTACATTGACTATCACGCGCATCATCCTTCAGAAAATTCGAGAGGTGGATCCTCTCTCTACATTAAAGACTGCATTAAGCACTCCAAAAACGAAGAAATAGAACTTGACTCTATGCAAATAACCTCAGTCTCAGTAAAATTAAGTCACATAAATTACAACATCGCGACGAGCTATTTTCCTCCGCAGTATCGGCTGGCAGATGAAGATCTTGCTCTGCTCTTTGATTCACTTGGGCCAAACTTTATCATCGGCGGGGACTTTAACGCGAAAAATACATTTTGGGGCTCACGGTGCAATTCAACAAGAGGCAGAGCCCTCTTTAAAGCAAGTACAAAACGCGGCGTGATCTTCTTATCGACGGGAAAGACAACATATTGGCCAACCGACAGAAATAAAATACCTGATCTCGTCGACTTCTTTATCGCCAAGGGGGTACCTCATTACCTTACGAACGTAGAAGAACGCTTTGATCTCTGTTCAGATCACTCGGCAGTTCTTTTAAAAACCGGCGGAAGCCTAGCGAAAAAGAATAGAGCACCTAGATTAACTAACAACAACACCGACTGGGACGGCTTAAGAAAATGCTGCAAAGAAAACATCGCTTTAAACGTACCGCTCAAAACGCCACTTGAAATAGGAGACGAATTAGATAAACTCGTGAGAGTTATTCAGAGCGCTGCGTGGAATAACACTTCTTTTCGGAGGTCCGAATTATCGAACAGCGGAACAATATATCCGCGAGAAATAGAAGAGCTAATATGCAAAAAGAGGAGAGCACGCAAGAGATGGCAACGTTCGCGAGCACCCCCGGATAAGACCATCTTGAACCACCTTTCTAACAAACTGAAGCGCGAACTTCAAGATTTTAAAAGTCGCGAGACTACTGCTTACCTCGAAAGTTTGACTGCCGATTAAGGTTCGAACTACTCTCTTTGGAAAGCAGTCAAGTCCGTTAAGAAGCCTATAGCACACTCTGCCGCATTAAGAAAAGCCAACGGCGAATGGGCAAGAGAAGACAAAGAAAAAGCGGATTTATTTGCAGATTACCTAGAAGAAACATTCAAACCGTTTGACGGGGAACCGTTGGACGAGGAGCTCAATCCTTATGCGGTACCAGATTATTATAGAATAAAAACCGTGTCATTGGCTGAACTTCGTCAAACGATAAATAATCTGAAAAACAACAAAGCCCCTGGCTACGACTTAATTACTAGCGAGATTCTGAAGGAGCTACCGAAAAAAGCTTTGGTCGAGCTACTCTATATCATTAACGCTTCCATGAGAGTTTTATACGTTCCAAGGCAATGGAAAGTGGCCGAGGTCATAATGGTTCCAAAACCAGGAAAATGTCCAAACGACCAAAAATCATACAGACCTATTTCGCTACTGCCGATAATATCTAAGGTATTCGAGAAACTGTTGCTTAAAAGGTTGCAACCAATCATTGAAGAAAGACGATTGATTCCGGATCACCAATTCGGATTTAGGAAAAAGCATTCAACAATCGACCAGGTCTATCGAATAACAAACGAAATCGAAAAAGCTCTGGAAGCGAAAAAGATATGTACTAGCGCTTTTCTCGACATATCGCAAGCCTTCGACAAGGTGTGGCACGAAGGCCTGAAGTACAAGTTAAGGCTTAGCTTACCAGAAAAACTCTATAGAATCTTAGAGTCTTACCTTAAAGACAGAATCTTTCGCGTAAGGTACGAAAATGACAACTCGGAATTTAAAGAGATAAATGCCGGTGTCCCGCAAGGAAGCGTTCTCGGCCCAATATTATTTTTGCTTTATACAAGAGATATTCCCCACGATGAGGGAACAATTTTAGCTACGTTCGCAGGCGACAATGCTATTCTCGCTATTGATACGACAGTTGAATTATCAACAGGGAAACTCCAGCGCGCTTTGGACAAAATATGCGACTGGACGAAGAGCTGGCGAGTCGTCCTCAACGAGACTAAGTCAACGCATGTTAACTTTACTTATAAAAAGATAAACAACAAACTTTTATTCATTAACTCGGTACAAATCCCGTACTCAAATGAAGCGAAATATCTAGGAATGACTCTAGACGCAAAACTTAAATGGAAGCCGCACGTTAAAAAGAAACGCCACGAGCTCGAAATCAAGTTAAGAGAAATGAATTGGCCTAATTGGAAGATTTTCGAGACTAAGCATATATAACAAACTGCTTTATAAGCAGTATAAGCAAGAGCTAAAACCATCTTGGACGTACGATATACAACTCTGGGGTTGTACTAAACCAAGCAATATATCTATTTTAGAAACTTTTCAAAATAAGACACTCAAAGCAATCGTTAATGCTCCATGGTACATAAGAAATAGCGATCTACACCGAGATCTAGGAATCGCAACCGTGTCTGACGAGGTAATAAACTTTGCTCGCAAACTTAGTACTCGACTTCGCGGACATTGCAACAATGAAATTATCCGAACTTTGGATCAGACAAATCTTACGCGCCGACTACAACGAATGAGACCGTTGGATCTAGCAGCATAAGATGAAACCGCATAAATTGACGGTATAGTAGGTGATTTCGTTGGAAGGCAGCCTGCCACACGCGATTACTACAGAAGCTTGAACTACTTGTTAAGGAAACTTAGTTGTAGTCTAACGGAAAATGGGAGGTTTTTTAGTGAGTAAGAATCTCACACTACTATGAGCGCGCGCGGCCGGTCCTCGTAGTGCCTATGAAGATTTTTCCTACCCACGGAAAAAAAAAACTACTATGAGCACGCTCGGCCGGTCCTGGCAGTGCCTCTAAAGGATTTTACCTACCCACAGGGAAAAAAATGAACACTAACTTTCCTTGTTTTTCCCGAGGGCAGTGTTAGAGTTTTGGCAAACAAATGTGACAAATCACAAAAATTCGTCTGCATAAACTGTGATCATCAAACATTTTCTTGCGACAGCTCACGACCAATCACCGTCAAAAGCAGTTATTTTTCAAACTTTCTGATTCATTATTTTTATTGCATACGCTCAGGAAGGATTTTTATATGCAAAGATAAAAAATTGCACTTACCTACATCACAAGCTTAATTATGCAACGATTCGGAACAATTCTTTTGTGATCATAACGCAGACGGATTATGTATTTTGTTTTATTGCTGAAAATGTAAAAATCACAGACCACCTTAGCCACCAGAGGTTTTCATTGAAATCAATTTCTGTCAGTGAGAAAGTCAAAGTAGACAAAAAGTAGGAAAAATTTGGAATGCAATTCGGGTATTTTTGTTATTAAAAAAATCTTTAACTCCATTTCAATACAAAAAATGCCAATATTAGATTTTCAGTGATACACGCCGATACTGCGCACCCTGTACCTGTAGTAGTTGTGAGCAAATTTTGTAAAATTTGTGTTCCACGCATGACATCATCAAACAAAAAAAACACATCGTATTCAACTAACCGTTATTATGTCATCCCTGAGGTTACGAATACGAAACACACCATCTGCACCGTTATTTGTACACACAAAGTTTAATGACGATGACTAACCTTGTGTTTAATACGCCCATTCGCCCCTATTTATGTTGACTTTACACCAACTTCAGACAACAGGAATAGTGAAATTTAATGTTGTCACGATTTTGCAAATCTTAATACAATTCAGCCGAGGGTCTAGTCATGGGGAAGTTGCGCCCTGAATATTTTTCGCTTGCCTAATAACGGATAAATAGCTCTTCATTTGCTCACTCTCTATCAAGTACACGCTTCGACATCCTTGCCAGTGTTGCCACCATTCGCAAAAATTTCTGGAGTAGATTAACAAAAAATATGTAGTAGATTGAATTTTTTCGCAGTAGATTTGTTTTAACAAAAAATGTATTGTAATAATTTCTGAATTAGTATATTATTACGATTCGCCAATCTCTTGATGTGATTCCATTCAACGAAATTGACCAATTTTGGATTTTTCTTTGAAAATCAAAAACCACAGAAGATTTTGTTAAGCGGCAGTAGATTCATTTTTCGAAAAAAAAAAAAAATGCAGTTGAACTACCGCAATTGAGGTGGTAACACTGATCCTTGCATGTTATATCGATTTTACAACCTCAGGTGACACACTATTTTATTCCCTTTAAGTACCCGGTAGCAGAGGCCAACATTTTCACGAAATGCAAGGCGACAAGGGTAATTGGTGTTGATTTTTAATTCTTGCACAAAATCCAACATTAAAAAAGACCGTCAAGTATGAATTCATATCCGGAGCGGTCCGTTGGTTTTTGTTGTAGGGGAAACTTTTGAGACTTATGTCCAAGAGGGCTTTAACACCTGCCTCTATACAACAGCAATTTGTTTATATTCTTAGTTTTAAAAATTTCCTATAAGCCAATACATTTCACTGAGTCCTATTTCACCAAATCTTCGTCCAGACGCAAATTTTGTCGTAAGCTCGTTTGAGGCTTCTCGTTGATTACTCAACTGATTTACCTGTTGCCAGGATAGCCCTGTCGTCCGCGAACGTAGCCATAACTGTCTCGTCATCAAGAGGTATGTCTCTTGTGTAGAGCAGGAACAGGGTCGGGCCGAGACGCCAAATGGAACTTTATTTTAAAGCTTAAGCAGTTCTTTTTGCAAACAACGGAAATTGTTTATACTCGACCCAGGGTATATTAAGTTTGTTGTATAGTTTGTATGGCAGTGAAATAATCACCGTAGACCTCTAAGACCTTTTAGAGATATGAATGAGACCAACAGGAGAATCGTTTAAGCCATGTCCGTCCGTTCGTCCGTATGTAAATAACTTTTAGGCCTTAAATTTTAAGCTAGAAAGCTGAAAATTTGTAAGTGGACTGGAAATCCATTGAACCAGATCAAGTTTGAAAATAAGTTGAATCCGCCCACGGACACGCCTACTGCAGGCCTGTATGTGCGACCATCTCCAATTTTAAAATGTACTTTTCTCACACTTTAGCTTAGTGTTAAAATGGTGCTAGCACACTGATTTTTAGGATGTGACACTGCTTTGAAATTGTCTTTGAGGCAGCAGAAAAAGTTTGGCGTTTAAATTGACCACGCCCACTTTTTAAGGAATTTTAACTTAAAATTACTGTTTTTGAATAAATATATATGAAATTTGATAAAAAATTATTTAACAAAAGTTCTAGATATTAACATATATCTATATCTTTTGTAAATCTTTGTATATTCTATATTTTCTATATATTTAAATTCTATATTTTTTATTAATTAATTAATAAAAAATATAGAATATTAATTATTCTATATTTTTTGTATATATTATAGATATCTTCGCCCACTTTTGTGGGCGTGTCTTAGAAAAAAGTGATTCTTTTGTTAAAATAACGGGCTTTTAGTCGAAAATATATGCAACCACCTAGCGTTAAGCATTCAACACTTATATTTTTTCATCCCGCCCACTTTTTTAAGGCGTGGCAGGTTTCTTTTTGGTAGGGTCGGGCATTTTGCCAACCGTCGCAGACGGACTGAAGTTTTGCATACACACTGTTGCACTTTCCCACTTGTTTTACTTTCGGAAATCTTAGAACTAGCAGGGCTCTCAAGAGTGTCTTTGTAGTCCGGGAGCCAGCGACATATTTTCTTGACCAATTATGGGCCGAATAATGTTTTGAGAGTCGCTTAACGTGAAAGTCAGCTATCTGCCTGCCCCAATTGGTCTATGAGTTGGTATACCCCCAAAGGCGTTAAAAAAATTTTAAAATTAAATGATTCAAATTTGACTTAAAATATATGTACTTAAGCTTCGAAGATATCACGTATACTAAGAAAAAAAGAGTCAGCTCACTGTACCGCGGTGGATGGTTACATGAACATGTAAAAATAAGAAAAAAAAATGTTGATTCAGCTGGCTTTAGGCCGGGGGAAAAACCGTCAGCTGCTACTGTGAAAATGCAGGGCAAATGTCAGATTTTGAGATATAATGTAAAGGCTTTATAAAAATGTACTTTAGTTCATGTTGCATGCAGATGCAGAAAATCCATTTTTTTTTTAATTTTGTGGACCGACGAATCAAAATTTGATAAAGATGGAATCTCATATTACCATAATGCCCATTATTGGGCTGATAGAGATAAGGCAAGCCCTCGGAAAAAAAGAGTTAAAGGGTCTCAGAGACGATTTTCTGTTAATGTTTGGATGGACATCATTAATGGAAACAATTTGTTTGGCTTAACGGAAGACGTTTCTTTTTGCAGATCTGCAAGGCATGGTTTTTCAACAAGACGGCTGTCCTGGTCATTTTAGAAGGTCAGTACGTCAGTAAGAGTTTTAAGATACCACATTTCGAAGTCGGTGGATTGGAAGAGGAGGACCCATTGCTTGGCCAGCAAGATGCCCAGATCTCACACCAATGGATTTCTATGTGTGGGCCACATGAAAACACTCGTATACGACCTTAATCCAGTCCCTACCCGGGAGGAACTTGTGTCGAGAATCAGGAACGCAGCTGAAGAAATCAGAAGAAACCTCTCGACACGATTCACGGGAAGTGAATTGCGCCATAGGATGCGAACATGCGTTAGGAATCGGTACTCACAATTTGAGCAAAATTTAAAAAAAAATGTTTTAATAAAAGTTTTTTAATGCTTCAATATTTATTTATTTATTTATTAGTATATCAATATACAATTAAAATTGTTATTAATATTAAAGAGAAGAGCAAGTAGCAGCAAAGGCTTTCGGCTCTATGAATAAAATATATTCGCTAAATAGTAATTTTTAGGACGTTTATAATTTCATTAATTTTCAAAATATTGCTTTGTTTCGGTTCTTTAAGAAGATCCATGATGTTAAAGTTGATGTTGTGGTTTTGAAGTTGTGGATGTGCAGATAGGTAGCATGAACTTAATAGGTGGGCTGCTGTTATGGCGATTGTGCAGTTGGGGCAGGTAGGTGGAGGTTCCTTTTTGAGAAGGTGTTGATGGGTGAATGCAGTATGACCAAGGCGTAGTCGGATGAATGTTTTGAGGCTTGATTTAGAGATGTCCGTTGGATAGTTGGGCTGAATTTTCAACGGGTTGAGAGAACTATAGTGGTGTTTATAGTGTTCCCAGTCCAAAAAGGTATTTCTATGACACTGTGAAGTGATGTGTCTTTTTAAGTCAAGAGGAGAATAGTTGCTTCAATGTACAATGCTTCAATATACCTTTTGTATTTCTTTAACACAATTCCCGTCAAGGATTTATATCTACCCTTGGAAAGAAGCAGAAGAGAAGCAAAATTTTTATAGTCATAGCTTTGCTGTCCAAGTGCTCAAGCTGTAACTAAATTTTATACCTCAAATGAAAGCTAAGAAGATGTAGATATTTTACAAAATATCTTAAAAATATCTACAAAAATATTTATTTTTTTTGTAAGATTTTTTTTTTTCAAAACGCTTATAATTTTCGATAATGTTATAACTTATTATGAATAAGTATGATGTAGTCTAACAACAACAAATATTAAAATAATAAAAATGCTCCCTGTATAAATAAAAATGTATGTTTGATTGTTTCTTACCTCCAATCTCGGAAAGTCCTACACCGATTGCTTTAAAATTTTGACACAACATTGCATTGGAACACGCGCGTGTTTACATATGTGCATATAAACACGCGCGTGTTATATATGTTCTTAAAACGAAAGAAAGCCACCCGATAGATGTTGGACATAAAAACAACACCTGCTTTACTGAGATATCAGCAAACAAGAACTTTATCAAAAATAAAAAATTAATTCAGCTTTGTTGCGAACTTGAAAAGAGGTTCGGTTTAACCGAAGTTCGTATAAGTGGCACTTAAAAAAATCATCAACTTCTCAAGGGCGTAATGTTGTCTCTGTTGCAACTAATTCGTGCTGCATTGGTTTTATAAACACAACGTAACTTCGAAAAGTACCGAAAAATTTATGTCGGGCAACATTTTATTCGGTAATTTTCGGAAGTCCTGTAAAGTTTGGAAAATCTGTTTGACCGACCGAGTAAGCCAACGAAAAATTAATATTAAAGGGCAAAGCTTTGGCGTTTCAGAATTTTTGTACAACGCAACTATACAGTACTTGGGGAAGTCCGGAAAAAAAATTTTAAATTTGAATGAAAATGTAAAACAAAATTACTTTAAGTTTCTAATAACCAGACGTTTTCCTTATGTGATGTGCAATAGATGTTCGCTTTAATCGGGTTTGCTTTAAACGGTTAACTTTTGTATATAATATTAGCATTAAAATATCTACCCCTAAAAACATGTCAACAAATCGCAAATGGAAATGATCAAAAGAAAGAATCAGAAAAGTTAAAAGAAACCAAAGATTGCTAAACATAAAGGAAAATACAAAAACTATGCTTCAAAACACAATATAAGCCGTTTGTAAATTTAAAAAAAAATCAGATCAATTTAGAAATGGGACTCCTCCGCAGGTGACAAATAGGGAAACGCTTACCAGATATGGTACCGAGACGGAAATAACTCGGGCGGAGCAAACAACATGCTAGCTATTTTCTAACAGGGTGTACTTTATAAACAGATGTTTTTAACACTACTCCTTGACTCAGATTTACATTGCATTTATGTAGGATAAGAAAGAATTTTTGTCTTTTAATAAAAAGTAGGTACACACTAATGCCGTTTTTCATTGAAGAAAAGATTGGCTCTTTCTGTCAAAAGATTTGATCTTTTTCGAATTTGCGTGGTTCATTGAAAATAAAAAAACGGTTCTAGATCAATTCTCAACACGAAAGATGCGATCTCCCGATCTTGGGATCTGAACTCACATCAAAGGCCAAATCGAAGCAATTTTATTTGTTTCGAATTAATTTGTGGACGTGTTTGTTGGTTGCCAGCCCGTATGTGTGATTTATTTTGTCGCCGAACGGGGAAGCATGTTTTATTGAAACGAGCAGCTATCGATTTTGAGAGCAATTCTTTCAAGTTTCAATGAAAAACGCTATAATTTAACGCGGACGAAGTCGCGGGTACCGACTAGTTTTAATTTTTTTTTTCGAAATTGGAATTTGTTATAATACTGCATTATAGGTATCGTAACATAGTGCCGTGGGCACTAAATAAATAAATACAATAAAAAACGTCGCACGTAAATACACAAATACAATTTAGCGGTAAAATGGCTCTGTGTTAAACTTATTTTGAGTTCAGGACGTTTTTCCGGATGCTGAACTTGGAGACACAGACACAGCATTGTGTTCAGCTTAATACTCTGAGCTAGTAGAGAAGCATGTGCATGTCGTGCGACAGGACGGGACAGTGGCGTGCGGGGGTAACACTCCATCATTTCTGGTTAGGTGTGACATACATACTTACGCACTTCGCGTTTTATCTTCAAAAATGTAATCGCCCCATGATAGCATCTGGCAGGTTCATATACAAAAGAACGATTTACAGGGTGACTTGTAATAGGTAGTATTCCTGTTAAGGAGTCATAGGTGAGGTCAAAAGAAATCGATTTTGTTATGTAACGTTTTTTTCAAAACCCAACGGTTTTTGAGTTATTCGAAATATAATGGTTTTTCAGAAAAAACACTTTTTTGACCATTTAAAAATAAGTAAAAAAAAATAGTGATGATGATAGTGAAAAATTAAAGTTCTTTTTTTTTCTTTAATTTAAATTAAAGAAAAAAGTGTTAAGCGTGACAAACACGTGATGAGCGAGGCCAACCGGTCTACGCTCAAAGTAGCGGAAGATGTTGCGAAAACAACATCGGACGAGGTGACGGTTATAACAGGCCACGAAGAAGAAGTCCCTTCGACATCAAAGGGGCTTACGAAGAGAAGGAGGAGGCTTAATCCGAAGCGCAGCCTGGTGCAGCGTCTTCGCCTGTCAGCCTCAGCTGAAAAGCTGCCTGTTGGGGCGGGGGAGGAGACGCAACATACAAACGAAGAAGCAGCAAGTACAGAGTACCCATACGTCTCCGACGGTGGGGAAGGCACGTATACCGGGGCGAGCAACAGCTTCGGTTCCTTGGCCAATTCGGAATCCGACGACGAAGACGATGAGCTAGAGTGCCTTAATAATAGCATCAAGTAACTCCAGCAGAATGTGCTGGCTAAACAAACGGCGAGGCGGGAAACGGAGAAACAGGCTGTCCTCCCTATTGCCCAAAACAAACAACAACAGCCAGAGTAAAAACAGTTGCAGCAACAAAACAACAAGCAGCCGCAGCAACAGCAAAAGCAAAATCAGCCGCAGCCACAGCAGCAGCAGCAAAAGAAACAGCAAGAGCAGTTAAAGCAGCAGACAAAGCAGCAGCAACAGCAACAAAAGCAACAACAGCAGCAGAACAAGCCAGCCAAGGTGCATGTACCGCCCATCAACACCTACAAGATGGAGCTGAAGGACACAATTGATTTATGTAAGTCGGCCATAGGCAATAATTTTACTGTTAAACGCTTTAATGATAATAGGCACTCTATTCAGTGTTACACTGTAGAGCAGTACCACATCATTAAAAATTTATTAAGGGACCCATCGGCCGAGCCGGAGGAGCTCCTCAAGATGCTCCGGGCAATTAAATGCGACTGGCTTACGTTTGTAGGAGTTAAGCCCTTCGTCACAGCAAGGGCCAAAAGGGAGAATAGGAAACTGCCGATCTTCCTGGTTCAGCTGTCTCCCGATAGCAAGCTGGATGGTCTAAGGAAAATTCAAGTCCTAGACTGCCAGCTTGTTTCCTGGGACAAATTAAAGCGCAGCGAAACCGTTATTCAATGTGCTCGCTGCCAAAGGTTCGGTCACGCCGCGTTTAACTGCGATATGCAGCCTAGATGCGTTAAGTGTGCTAAGAACGCAAGGCGGAGGAATGTCCACTAGGGAAAGATGAAGCTGAGAAGAGCCAGCTCTCATGTGTGCTTTGCAAAGGTACAGGACACTCAGCTAATTATAGGGGTCGTCCTGAATTTCAGAGCATAAAAACAGCAAATCTGGTTCGAAAGCAGAAGAGCGTAAAGCAAGTTCCACAGGGTCCAGCTCAAAAAGTAACCGTGACTCCCCAAATCACCTACGCCCAAATGGCGTCAGGTAGGGTGAGCACGGGACAGCAACAACCAAAGGTAGCTGCACAGGCCTCAGTGCCTAAGGCTCCGGAGGTGCAAGGCGATGTACTATCCATTTTGCTCCAAATCCAGGGGTAGATGGTACAGATGCAGCGCCAGTTAAATGAGCAGGCGACTCGTGTGTACAGGCTCTACGCGCTTCTGCCTAGCCTAGCGCACAACAAATCGTAATGGGTACGACCGCAAATGAAAACCCCTTGAAGATCTTAGCGGTGAACGTAAATTCATTGTTGAGGATCGAGCGAAGAGAAACGTTCTTTAAGTTGCTTAACGACCTGATGTTTGTCTGGTTAGCGAAACTAAGTTAACTCAAAAACGTAAGTTAAGGCACAAAGATTATAACGTAGTTAGAAGAGACCGACCCAACTCCACTCGAGGAGGAGGTGTTGCGATCTTCATTCGCAAAGAACTTAAGCATAAGGCCGTGTATATGGGTATAGTGCAAAGGTTCCGGGAGCTTGAAGCATGCATTGCGTACATCCCTCTCCGTAGTGGAAAGAAGTTGTATGTGGTGTCACTTTATGCTCCTGAAGCTGTTCAATCTATTGTTTTTACGTCAGAGCTCGAGACATTGTTTCGATGCCTAAGGCTGGATCTACTGCTGTTTGACGAACGTTTACACTTGACTGACGTGGACCGACAAACGATAAACTGTCTGCGCACGTTTGTGTATGACAGTGACCATTGCGGACTAAGTGCCGAAGTAACCATTCCCAACGAAATTGCGGAATTGGACGAGTTTGTCCAAACGTACTCTTACAACTACGGTAGGACACGTTGGACTCGCTTCGCCCGAGACCTGACAAGAGCACTCTCCTCAAACTCGCTCTATGCACCGTCGAACAGGAATTGGTCAAACGAGGAGATTGACAGATACCTACGGCGAATGGATGAGACAATTAAACGAACAATGGACAGTACGATACCTCGGTATCGACCGTCCAGTAACAGTTACCGCAATGCAACAATCGACGCACTACACGAACATAAAAGTAGACTGCTTACAAGACTTAAAAACTTGTATAGACGGTTTGCTGGCAGACAAAACGCGGAGGTAAGGTCTTTGAAGTCGTTGATCGCGAACCTCCAGGTACTTATTAAAGCAAATTATAGGCTCTCTGCCAATTTGCACTGGGGTAACAAGATTCGGGCTATCAGGTCAGATAATCCGAGCATGTTTCCCCAGATTAATAAAGTGTTTCGGAGAAACGATGACAACGAACTTCCTTGTCTTAAAATTCCCCGAACGACAAACAACGAACAGTTACTGACCGCAGTAGGAATAGATCCTAGGGACGCTGTTGGTGATGACGACTTTTTCGTGATCGAAGATCCGCAGGAAAAAGTGGAGGCTATAGGAGCTGCTTTCCAGGACGTGTACAAGGTAAATCCTAGCATTCGCCCGAATCATGACCTGGAGAATAGAGTCCTGGTTCAAAACTTTTACCTTCGAAGTGACTTAGAACACTGGCGAGCAGAGAATACTGGTTTTACCGGGTTCAATGACGACTTTTTGGCATATAATGCCGTCGCCAATGAAAGGGTTCAGGCCCCGTTCGTATCGAAGGTAGAACTCCAAACGATCTTCGAAGCATTGGAAAAGAAGAAATCTGGAATCTGGAATCTGGGAATCGATGGAATATCGAACATTGTGCTTCGACATCTTCCTCCAGGAACGGTGGAAATCTACGCCACTCTATTCAACAATGCTCCAAATAATGCTCATTATCCAGAGCATTGGAAAATAGCTGTGGTACATCCGATCCCCAAAAGGGGAAAGGATAACTCCAACCGGGCAATACTCCGGTCAATAAGTCTTCTTCCGAATATCAGCAAGGTATTCGAAAAGGTGATCAATAGAGCCTTGACTAAGTAGGATGAGGACAGTAAAATAGTTCCGGATAAACAATTCGGTTTCAAGGCGGGACAGATACGATACATGCCGCGTCTAAACTGATATCAGATATCCAATGGTACAAAAGCAAGAACCAATGCACGGGTGCCTGCCTGATTGATTTGGAGAAGGCCTTTGATACCGTATCAAAGGCCTACCGTAAAGAAGGACTCTTTTACAAGTTGAATAGGCTAGGCATCAGCAAACCTCTTCTATACATGTTGCTTAATATGCTCTCCGGTAGAAAGTTTGTCGTGAAACACGGCAATGTGACTTCTTCTGGAGTGTTCAATATAAAAAACGGTCTGCAACAGGGAGCGGTCAATTCGCCGATTTTCTTCAATATTTACACGGCTGATCTGATAGGATCTCTTCATTTTGCGATAGCGTATGCCAACGATTTGATCGCGTACAGACCAGGGCCTAAAATCGAGGTCATTGTAGCATTAATGCAGCGTGACTTCGACAAAATTCAGCAATACTGCGACGACTGGAAGTTGAGGATCAATTTCCAGAAGTCGGAAACCATTCTGTTCAGAACGCCGTTGTCTTTGGCCTTTACGGGATACCAAAAAGAACTGGCGAAAGTTTTTTATCGTTGGACAGCACGGGCTTCCACTTGCGTGTAAAAATGTAGTCAGATACCTTGGACTCTGGCTAAACCAATATCTATATTTTAACAAACATGTAGATGTTGCTTTATCCAGAGTCCGGGTGCCTTTGCCCTAACAAAGAGACTGTTTTATAGCAGCCAACTCGATGCGAGGGTGAAGGTTATCTGCTACATGGCCCTTATTCGGCCTATGCTCGCATATGGTTGTCCCGTGTGGTTCAACATAGGGGCAAGTAGAATGGAAAGGATTCGGGTTTTCGAGAGGGCTTGCCCGAAGACAAGCTTGCTATCGAACTCCGGAGACCGAGTACACAAAGTACTTTTCCAATGAGGTCCTATACAACAGGGCGAATCTGATCAGAGTGGATAATTTCCTCATTAAGCTGACTCAAAGGCACATTGCAAGAGCAATGACCTCGACGAATAACCTGATCTCAGGGGCTTATTACCCAAATTTTATGTATCATGAGAGTGTGCGTCTGAATGGCTTCGTCCCCCCAGAGGCGTTCCTCTATTTCGACCAGGCAGGTTGATCCCGGATAGATCGGCAGTGCCCATTATCTTCCACGTTGCTCGGACAACTGTTGACAGGCGACTCAACTACAACCGAGACGTCGCACGGAGCGCTGAGGAGCGTCTTTCAGTAGGTCGGTGTCCTCCCGTGATGTTGGAGACGTTGTTAAACAACACCAGCAATTCTGGTGGCTACGAGAAAGAACTCCCTCGTTGATCCCTTTTGATCCGGGCTAGGGTTTTCTCAGATCGGCAAAGTCGATCGCCGTTAAGCCATGGCTGGCTTACATAGCTTTTAGGTCTCTAGGTTAAGGTAGTTTTAAGATATTATTTACTAAAAAAAATATAAAAACACAAAAAAAAATCACAAAAATAAAAAATTATAAAACAAAAGAAAAACCAAACACAGCACTTGACACAAAAAAAATATAAAACTACAAAAAAACACACAAAAAAGTGCATATATAATTATGCAGGTAGTTAAGTTAGGTTAAGTCTTATTTTTATTTTAAGGTAGCTTTAAGTTTTATACATAAGATAAAAATAAAAGTTCTGGAACTAAGTTTTTTCAAAATATATATTTTTCTTAGTTTAATTTGCTCTGTTATATTTAGTATTATAATGTAAGTTAGTTTAGGTCGAAAGACATAGTTGATAAGAGTTAAGTTTAGCTTAGAGCGCCCGCGAAGGGTCAGTAAGTTATATTAAGATAGTTAAGTTATTTAAGCTAGTTTTAAGCGTTTTTGTCTAGCGTGTAAGAACTCAGAAATAAATTAAATAAAAAGCATTAAAAACCAACGAACGAAACGAGTGTCTAGAACCACTATGCACTAGGTCCCGGGTTCGAATCCCGACCGGGCAATAAGTTTTTTTTCAAGGTGTTCCACCTCCGCGAGGGCCTGACAAACCCCAAGAGTATCATTTGTCATGAGAGACCTCTCAATTCACCGTTCGGAATCGGCAAAAAACTGTAGGTCCCTTTCATGTGTGAAAAACACCTCTAGCGCACACATCATGCATGATTTTAAGAGAGGTCAGGCGATGGCTCTTCCGAAGATCATGTCCGAAGAGTTTCCTCCCGAAAATTTCATATTCCAAAAGGATACCGCGCCACTCAGTAACGCAAGGTCGATAAAATAATGGTTTTCGCAAAGCAATTTTGAGGTTATGCTGTGGCTGGCTCGAAGTTTAGGCCTTTACATCATCGAGAATTTGTCAAAAATTCTTGCACATGAGGTTTACCCGCCCGATAAACAACTTGACGAAGTCGATGAGCTGAAAGAAGCTTGCTCTCCAGACTGATTTTAAGAGCTTAAAAGCCTAACCGTATCATTGCCAAACCTTCTTGTAAATGTAAAAGAAAATAAAGGAGTCCAATTCATTCACAATATTAACATTAGAAAAATAACACAGTCAGCGAAATTAAGAATAGCCGTTAAAAGCTGCTTGTGTTCTTAATCGAACTTCCATCTACCTATTTATCATTATTTTAAAAAGTTCGGCTTCAGTATCCTGAAATTTTGTTCTAACAGTAAAATTGTTTGTTAAATTTTTGTTACCTACTTATCATTATGCTTGTATATTAAATTTTTTTCATAAATATCTTTATTTTGTTAGAAAAAAATAAATGTTGTTCATAATCGATTTTCCACCACTGTAGTCTTTCCACAACTACAGTCTCCATTCTCCAGTAAGGGGTAAAGTTAAAATTGATCCGAAAAATATGTAAGAGGCCCAAGTAAGGCCCAATAGGTAAAGCCCAAGTCTATCGAAGTTCCGTAGACCGATCAGGCATTAGGCTAATATCGTTTCTCCGCAAGATGATGGAAAATGATGTGAGCAATTATCTAAGGGAAATAGTACTACCAATATTCACACAGTCAGCAGGTATACAGAGTGAACAGATTGACAGACTGCTTTATCAGCTAACTGATGACAGTTCGAGTGGCCTTTTGGTTTACATAGAAAACGTCACATAGAAAACGGGTAAACAACACAATATCTAAGTGAATTCAAGAACTTACTCCTGAGCCCAAGATTAACAGAAACCGCCAAATATGATCAAGATCATCAGTGCAAGGGATGCCATGAAAGAGTAGTGGCATAATCTCTTTTTATTATGACTCCTCTTGTTAATGACTACTTAGTTGACTTTCAACAACAATTTTTTAAGCAAAGAAGAAAATTCGACCACAATTTCCAATGAAACTAATAGTTGAGACATTGTTATTTGGGAAAAACTGAGTCTCGTATCCTCTGACCTGAAAGAGGTGACCACAAAGCAGTTTGGGCTTGGCCTCGGCCTAGCCTTTTCAACACAATGAAGCCCGGCTTACAATTTTTGTTTGCAAAGCGAAGGAGTGCGTAAAGAGACTACGTAATGCTACGTAATCAGGCTTCGAAGGCCCGCAGCCCAGCCCGAGCTCAAAATTGCTGAAATGTAGACACACTCAGGCCCGCATTGTAGACGCACTCAAATATTCTACGTCATATCCGTGAATGATCAACACACTATAGAGATAGAGCCCAAGGCAAACTGATAGACTTCGTATGTTCGATCGAATTAACCCACATTTGCTTCACACGAGGCAAAAGTTCAGCACATCTGAACTTGGGCAAAGCTGCGGAGCCTCATTAATCAGCATTACGTTTTCTTTTTACGCACTCTTTCTCTTTGCAAACAGAATTTTGAAGCCGAGCTTCATTGTGTTAGGAAACTCTGAAATCGTATGGCTGAACTTGTAAACGTCAGGCCGAGGCCAACCCAGGCTGTTTTGTGGTCGCCGCTTAAAAATCTCCTGACACGCAAAGATCAGGAAATTTAGCATAAAAATAAAGGTAGTTGAGTTTAAATTTTTAGAGGAGGATTTTTCTAGAAAGCTTGTATGTTTTTATGAAAAAGTTTTTGTGAAAAACTTTGGCCTAAGGTGAAAGTTATCCAAAACGAAACCATCTAGTCACACACTCTGTCGCAGCCACAGATGTGTTTCACTCTGGAGTGAAGGAGCCTATTTTTAAACATAAATGTGTTAAATTGCTAGTCGAAGTGCAAAAACAAATGCGCCCTGATTCTTGAATAATTATATTTTTGCTTTGACCGATTTTACGAAACGATATGCCTTTGTTTCTTCAAAGCGAACCTCCCCTTGAATATTTTCTACAGCAACAAAACAGGGCAGCAATGCTGGCCATAGCCAAGGACAAGAAATTTCTGCATGTGTAGTGTATGTCTCACATTTCACCTTACGGCAATGTTGCAGCAACAATAATCCCCCGACGAAAGCTTAGCCAGTGTTGAAAAAGATTCATTTTTAAATCTACAAAGTAAGCCGGCGATGGGCACGAAATGTGTCGTTTATAACCCTCACCAAGGGGATTCCTATGAGGAATTTATCATGTTTCCTTATGATACATGACAATCCTGGATTGGCATAGTACACTTCATTACAACACGCAGACCTGAGCACGAATGTAGATGCCATGCCAATTTAGTTTTTTCCCTAAAAATAATAAAAGATATAGCTAGCTATAATATTGATTTTTAGACCAGACTGCAGTCAACACACGAGACGGGTCAGATAAAAGATATATTGCGTGCTTCTGTGTGGGGTGGAGTGGTGTGGTGACTCGTTGGCATGGCATGGACAAATATTAAAAAATAGAAAACCGCTATCGCGAATTTAATAAAATGTTTTATGGAGAATTAGTTTGACAAATTTAAGTTAATTTTATTTACTTACTTGGAAACTTGGTTACCAGGCTCTATTACACATCCACTCACACAAAAGGGTTAAACAGGAATTTATAGCGTGAAATTTGGTTGCCAATATATTATTATGGCTTCAATGTTAGTCAACAGTTGTTGTCAACTTTCACTTAATTATTTCCGGATTTTAAGGAAAACTGTTAATTTAACAATATACGAAATCAAGGACAAATACCGCACCAGCACATACCTACAACACCGGCCTAAAAATTTAACTGAGACGACTTCGCACTAAACTGTTTTCCTCTTAATTCATTCCTAGGCTGTCGGAATAAAAAGTGTTATACTAAAAGTTGGAATATGATTATGGAACATAATACGCAGGTATGGCAGCAAAAGTCCTCAACCATAAATTATTTTTGGCTGTTTCACATAAAGAGCGAGAGAGCGAGCGAGGGTGGTCTCGGGCGAGCTGTCAAATGAATTTGAATTATTAGACCTTTTACCACGGCTGTCAAAATCTGACGTCTTTCACATTTATCGACCGCGGGATGCCAAGCAAATCGCGTTTATATATGAAAAAATTCAATAGTTTCTGTAGAAGTGCGAATCACAAATAAACTACTCAACCTAGAGTGTGCCGATAAGGAAAGAAGTTATTGTGCTTATTCCGTTCTTTAAATTGACCAAAAAATTATTTTAATAAAATATGTGGAAAGTATCGAAAAAGTGTTCCCAAGATATAATCGCCTTGAATCCGTGTACCCTTTGTGGTCGTATACACTGTTTCAACAACACAAACAACACTTTTCTTATCCTTTCCGTGTTATACAATGAAAATATTTTAGCATTACCTAGGAAGCCTGATCAAGTCTACAACTTTCCCGTTCATAGAAACACAGGGCTGCATTTTTTTAAATAGTTATTTACGTTTATGTGTAATTTTTGTTCGTTTTCCATATAAAAAGGTACTTTGTTTGGCATCCAGAACTCGATAATACCAGTAGACGTCAAACTGTTAAAAGCTCTATGGCAATTTATGGGGTGGTTCACAATATCGAGGTGATGGCTGTTTTTTTTTTTTTTTCAAAAGTTAAAACACATGTATTCAGTGTATTGCGCACACAATGTGTGTCTGTGGCGGTAGCGCGTAGCTGTGGCGGTAGTAAGAGTTGGCCAACTTTTAACTTTCGTAGCGCTGCACGGTTGACAGCGCTACACGGTGGACAGTTCAATACAAGTTAAGTAAACAATGGAGGAAAAGGACGTCGAAAAATTTATTGAGATGGTTAAATCTAAAGAAATTGTATGGAATTTGTGTCATCCGTCGTACAAAAATATTAAATTTAGTTCAAATTAACTCAGAGTATCGGCCATTGTTTATAAACGAGGTTTTTGTTCGACATAGCCGCGCTACACCATTGTGTTCAATTTTTTTCCGTACTACGCCACATGGCTCCGCGGCTGTACTACGTACTACTGCTACATACCACCGCTACGGGCATTGTGGTCCCACGGTAAAACTTCAAAATCTTTCAAAGATACCAATACGCCCACTATAGCAGGTACATAATACCGAAGTAGCCGATATTGGTTATGCCCGATTTCCACGTGCTAAAAAACCACCCATTTATGAGAGACACTATGAAACTGCCAGAACGCACTTCATAGTAGTAAATTTTCGCTCTCTCATAATACTTCTTGACTACAACTAAGTTAACTTAACAAGTAGTTTACGCTTCCATAGTGTTGATCGCATTGGATAGGTTGCTTTCCAGTGAATGCACCTACTAAGCCGTTCATTCATGCGGCTTCACCCTACGTCGCTAGATCGAAGGGTCTTGTTCTTTGTAGTCGTCGCTCGTTGTTAACATCGTTAAGAGTCTCGTTTAGAGTACGGATCATTTCATTGTTGCAATGAACATGAAGGCGAGCATTTAGCTTTCGAGCGAAGTTTGTTACTTCTTCGCCCACGGTAGCTATTCCTAAATCTCTGTGAATATCGCTATTCCTAATATACCATGGAGCATTCACAATTGCTCTCAGGGTTTTGTTTTGGAAAGTCTGCAACATGGACATGTTGCTCGGCTTGGTACAACCCCAAAGTTGTATACCGTATGTCCAGGACGGCTTTAACACCTGTCTGTACAAGAGCAGTTTGTTATATGTGCTTAATTTCGAAAATCTTCCGATAAGCCAATACATTTCCCTGAGACTAATCTCGAGCTCGTCACGCTTCTTCTTTACGTGTGGTTTCCACCTTAGTTTAGCGTCCAGTGTCATCCCTAGATACTTCGCTTCATTTGCATAAGGTATTTGTACAGAATTTATGAACAGAGGCAAATTGTTAACCCTTCTGTAAGTGAAATTCACATGCGTAGACTTGTTCTCGTTAAGAGCGATTCGCCAAGTCTTCGTCCAGACACAAATTCTGTCCAATGCTCGTTGGAGGTTTCTCGTTGATGACTCGACTGATTCACCTGTTGCCAGGATGGCCGTATCGTCCGCAAACGTGGCCACGACTGTCTCGTCATCTAGAGGTATGTCTCTTGTGTAGAGCAGGAACAGGGTCGGACCGAGGACGCTTCCCTGGGGTACGCCAGCCCGAATTTGGTTGAAACTCGAGTATTCACTACTACACCTAACACGAAAGAGTCTGCTTTCAAGATAATTTTCCAATATTTTAAACATGTCTTCCGGCAAGTTTTGCCGTAGCTTATATTTCAAGCCCTCGTGCTGTACCTTGTCGAAGGCTTGCGATACGTCGAGGAAAGCACTTGAACATATTTTTTTCTCTTCTAAGGCTTTTTCAATTTCATGCGTTATTCTGTAGACTTGATCTATTGTGGAATGGTTAGGTCTGAAACCGAATTGATGATCCGGAATCAAGCGTCTTTCTGCAATTATTGGTTGTAATCGCTTCAGCAGAAGTTTCTCGAATACTTTCGATATTATCGGCAGAAGCGATATGGGCCTATAAGATTTTTTATCATTTGCGCATTTCCCCGGTTTAGGAACCATAATGACTTCAGCAACTTTCCATTGTCTTGGAACGTATAGAAGTCTAAGAGAAGCGTTTATCATATAAAGTAGCTTGACTAATGCCTTTTTTGGTAGCTCTTTCAATATTTCGCCAGTGATCAGGTCGTAACCCGGGGCCTTATTATTTTTAAGTTTGCTAATTGTCTGTCGGAGTTCAACTAACGAAACTTTTTTCATTCTTAAGCTACCAGGTTCCTCGTTGTTGTTTAGAACGTCAGCCAACGGCGGACCGTCGAAAGGCTTGAATGTTTCTTCTAAATGTTCAGCAAACAAATTCGCTTTCTCTTTGTCTTCTCTTGCCCATTCGCCGTTAGCTTTTTTTATTGGTGCCGAGTGGATTATAGGTTTCTTGATATACTTAACTGCTTTCCACAGCGAGTAGTTTAAGCTCCTATCCGCCGACAAGCCTTCAAGGTATTCAGTGGTCTCACGATTTTTAAGATCTTGCAACATTCCTTTCAGTTTGTTAGAGAGGTGGTTCAATAGGGTTTTGTCTGGGGGGGCCCTCGTGCCTTGCCATCTCCTACGCGCTCTTCTCTTTTCACGAATCCATTCTTCGATTTCGAGCGGATATGTTTTACGTACATGCCCGTCGGTGCTAACTGCGTTCTTTTGGGACGAATTGTTGTTCCAAGCAGCGCTCTGAATTGCTTCAATGAATTTGTCAACTGCGGTTTCTAACTCGAAAGGAGTTTTCAATGACACATTCAAGCCAACACCCTCCTTACAGTCCTTTCTGAAAGCGTCCCAGTTCATGTTTTTGCTAGCTAATCTAGGAGCTCTTTCTATTTTCGCCAGTCTTCCACCCATCTTCAAGATAACTCCTGAGTGGTCTGAGCAAAGATCATAACACTCTTCGATTCGCGTAAGGTATATGGGGTACCCTTTAGCGATGAAAAAATCGACAAGGTCAGGCTTTTTATTCCTATCGGTTGGCCAATATGTTGGCTTACCCGTGGAGAAAAAGTCCACCCCACGCTTCATACTATTTTTGTACAGTAATCTGCCTCTTGTTGAATTGCATCGTGAGCCCCAAAAAGTATGCTTCGCGTTAAAGTCACCCCCAATGATAAAATTGGACCCAATGAAGTCATACATACGATCAAGATCGTCTTCCACCAGTCTATATCCTGGCGGGAAATAACAAGATGCAATGTTATAATCTAAGCAGTCAATTTTTACAGAAACTGAACTGATCTGCATAGAGTCTAGCTCAACTTCTGTGTTCTTGAAGTGCTTTATGCAGTTCTTAATGTAGAGGGAGGATCCTCCTCTCGAATTTCGCGAAGGGTGATGTGCGTGATAGTCATTGTAACCTTTAAGTTTGGGTGTAGACCCGTTTTTAAGATGAGTTTCCGTAATCATGCAAATATCAATATTGTTTTTCCGTAGAAATACTTCTAGTTCGTCTATTTTATTCAGAAGGCCGTTTGCATTCCATGTTAGTATTTTAAGTAACTGTTTCATATTCATGTTCTCTTGTAATTTTTTCGAGGCTTAAACTCGAGCTTGCTCAGTTTGTCAAATATAACTTTGTTGATTTTAGTCTGATCCTCAAGTTTCTCCAAGATTACAGCGAGGATCTGAGACACTGCATCTGTTGTGGGCGATCTTGCCTTGCTTTCGTTTGCCGCAACCTGTGCGTATGATTTCGGTGCGACCAGTGGTGGTTTCTCCGCTGCACTTGAACTGGCGCCGCTCTTTTGTGGAGCTTTTACGCCTTTTGTCGACGCCTCCTTTGCCAATCTTGCACTATTGATCGGCTTTGGCGTCTTTGGAGTCTTTGGCTTAGGAGTTTCAGCAGGTTTTGGGCGTCCTAGGCTTTGATTCTGACCTCTAGTATTTTCCTTAAGAGGTTCTCGTCCCTTTTGCAGCTCTATGGCTACTTCGCATCCTCGATAGTTCGCGGGGTGGTTTCCGTGGCAATTGGCGCAAACTGCTGGAGCCTTTATGTCAACTTTGCACTCTGTTGACAGGTGTTTCCCGGCACATTTCACGCAACGTGGTTCTTTTTGGCAGTAGGCACTTGTGTGCCTGAATTCTTGGCATCGCTTACACTGTGGTATCAGTCTATTGCCCTTTCGCATGGGTTCGATTTTAACCCTGATGTTAAGTATCATTTTTATTTTATAAATATCGTTTATGCTCTCAGTTCTTTCAAAGGAGAGCATAAAAATTGGAAGGCCGCGTCTGATCACAGTGTCTCTTTCTCCTTCCGTGCGTTGCTTTTCCTTTTTAATGATATTGACGGCATCAATAATTTTAAGGCCTTTATTTTTTACGTCTTTTACAACGTCTTCTTTTGTGCATGATGGGTGGAGCCCCCTTACAATGACTCGCAGTGGTTTCTCGTACTTATTTTGATAAGTATACCACTCGATTCTTTCTGCATTCAGTCTAAGAGACAGTGCGCGATAGGAATCGGCGTTGTCAACATTTACTTTCCACACGTTATTTCGGTGCGAGGTAAGCTTATAGTTTTCTGTTCTCACCGTGTTTGCAAGAAGGCTGCGCAATCTCCCAAAGTCTGCTATCCCGACGATGTTTATTGCGGGAGGTGGACGAATTTTCGCTTCTGGTTTAGCCTTGTTTGAGCCAGAGGGTTTATCTTCTTTTTGTATACTTCGGGAGAGGAATTCGCCTTTCGCTTCTTGCTAGACCTTTTCCTTAAGACTGAATCGGTCTCAAGTGCAAGTTCGTCCTCGTCCGTGAAATTCGACTGCTGGTCGGTTCGGTGTTACACACTCTTTCGTTACCTCACAGTCTTTCGTTAAACGAGTATTTTTAATATCCTCGTTTTTTTTTCGCAGAGAGTCAACTTCCATTTTTAGATCTTGGAAGAGTCGCTCCATTTCAATAAGCTTAGCTCGGAGTTCATTATTCTCCTTTTCTAAGCTCTTAATTTTCACAGAGTCCTGGTTTACCGGTGGACTGCTTTTTCCGGATATGTTCGATCTAGGTGGTGGTGATCGATTTAGTTTTGTCCTTTTCTCAAAGGGATTTATAAGCAATAAAAGGCTCTCCCCAGAATCCGTAGAGCCTGCCTCCGAAGAGGGTGGATTTTCCAGCATAGCTGGGCTGCCACCTGGGGTAATCCAATCTTTCGTTTTGTTCATTGCCATTTTTTTTAACTTGTCGTTTTTATGAGAAATAGGTAAGTCACTTCTATTTTCATTTTTAAATACAGCCGCATCTTTGGAGACAGACGCCGACCAGTGAGCCGCACAATGTGTGACAGACGCTTCTGGATTTTAATTTAACCTTCAGATTCATCTATAAGTTAAAACCTTACTGCCAAAAGTTGCCCCAAATGGAGCAGCATCGACAGCATCCGTTGAAACATTAAAGAATATTTCTTCCGGTGGATTTTAGTCGGCTCTTACGACAGGCATACCTTACCTCAAGGCTATTCTAACCCCGACCTTGCAGGGGTAAACTTTAAGATATATGTTTTTGTTATGTGGCGACAAGAAATAAAACAACTCGCAGGAGTCCCTGAATGCACCCATCGATTCAATCTACAAACGCACCCGCTCGATTCACTAAACGAACATACCCAACTGTCATTCCAGTCATCTGACAGCAGCTATCATATTCGAAGTTCGAATTTCGATTTCCCCTCCTTGGAATTCAGCGGAGGAGTACCAATGGAAAATTACCAAAGGGGGTATGGAACGTACTAGAAGGTGCTTAATTTTGTATAAATACACGGGTGGCAGGCTCGTACGAGACAGTTATATTTTAAACGTGGACTTGTGAAAATCGGTAATTAAGTAAAAGGTGATTGAATTGAAATAAAGTGTTGAATTCTAAATAGTAAAGTTGAATAACAGTGTGATCTGAGTTTAAATAAGTTTGTTTGTTAAATAAAGTGTTTCATTGTGTGATTATAAAAGTGAAATTGAGTTTTATTCAACGAACCCCAGGCCGAAAATATTACATTGGTGTCAGAAATTGGGGATACAACTCATAATTGTGCGGGTAAATTCTACAGTGGAATTTTCCGGAACAGTGTTAGTGTGTCAAACAGTTTTAAGTGGAGATTTCTAGAAAAAGTGCGCGTAAATAGCGTCGGTGACTAAAACGATTTATTTGTGCAGTGGAATTTTCCAGAGATATCGTGTGTGTAAACAGTGTCGGTGACTCATACAAATTTGATTGTGGAATATTCCGGATACATTGAAGCTGATTGTGCGATAAAGCTATAATTAACTAAGTTATAAAAACGGTTTCAGTGATTTGTTTGTTCGCGAGTGAATTTTCTGGGACAGATATAAGACATAAACTGATTGTGTTGTGAAAATTGTGTGAAGACAATTCAAAATGGGTCGAAAAATTGAACAATTGACAACAGCTGAGTTAAAAGCGGAATTGGGTAAAAGAAACCTCCAGACTTCGGGGCTCAAAAGGGAATTTTTGCTCCGACTCCAGGACGCTATTACCGAGGAAGGTGGACATCCAGACACGATGCTGTTCGAAGTTCAAGAAGAACAGCAACAAAGCACAGTAAGTACTGCCGATGAAATGCCCGCTTTCATGAAGTTGCTTCTGGAGAAATTCGAAAAGATGGAGAGTAGCCAAAAGAATGCTCTCGAAGAACAAAAGAACGCTCTCGAAGAACAAAATAACGCTCTCGAAGACAAATTCGAGAAGCTGGAGAGCGGCCAAAAAGAACAAAAGAACGCTCTCGAAGACAAATTCGAGAAGCTGGAGAGCGGCCAAAAAGAACAAAAGAACGCTCTCGATGAAAAGCTAGATACTAAGTTCGATGAGCAGAAGAAAGCTCTAGAAAGCAAACTCGATTCCCAGAATGCGTTTTTTGAGGAAAAGTTCCAGGCAGTAGATCAAAGAATTGAAAGCGTGGAGGAAAAATTCACTGAAGTCAAATCGGAAGTTGAACAACTGGCTAAGGAGCTGGAGCTAGTTAAGAAACAGAAAGTGCGAGAATATTTGCCCGACGGTCCACGACGCAAAGAAATGCAGCCGCCTGTCTTCGATGGCCAAACATCGTGGCCGATTTATAGGAGACAATTCGAAGCTGCAGCGTTGACAAACAACTGGGACAACGAAGATAAATCAATTGCTCTCACGCTTGCGCTCAGAGGAACAGCTGCCGAACTGCTGCAGACCATCACTGAAGAAAAACAAAAAGATTATGATGCCATGGTGAAGGCCATCGAGATGAGGTTTGGCGACGACCACATGCAACAAGCTTACCGGGTCCAGTTGCGCCGAAGAGTTCAGACAAGGGGTGAGACGCTTCAACAGTTGCAAGCCGACATCGAGCGATTAGCGAATTTGTCTTATCCCAACACCAGCAGGGAGATAATAAACGAGTTGGCAACCGATGCGTTTGCCAATGCCATTGCGGATGGAAAGCTACAAATGGCTGTAAGAATGGCAGGTAAGAAGACTCTCGCTGAAGCACTAGCATTCGCCCTGACAATGGAAGCTGCAGACCAAGCTTCGCAAGGTTGCCATCGCATAAGGGAAATGGCTGGTCTAGAGTGCTCATGTCAACGCATCGACATCGAAAGTCAAAACACGAACATCACTCGGGGACAAATGAGATGCTGGAACTGTAACAAACTGGGACACCTGCAGCGACAGTGCCGAGCCTCAGTTAGACAAGCGAGCTGCCCACATTGCGCTAGAAGGAGACAGAATGAAGAAGCATCTGGCAGGATGTCGGGGCAGAAGTTGGTTGATGGAATCGACGCCCCCAGGACCATCATCCAAGTCTCGCAAACAAAACGCTGCAACAAGAGTCTGACAGTAGAGGCAATCATCGCCAACAGAAGATGCGTGGCCACTATTGACACAGGTGCCACGGCCTCCATCATCCGAAGAGACCTTGTTCAGACGTCATGGCTACATAACACCAGCTGCTACAGTCTGAAGACAGCTACAGGAGAAGCGGCGAAAGTATACGGGGAGGTGCAGCTACAGATACAACTAGAGGGACTGACCTTCTCACATGCATTCTTGGTAGCCGACATATGCGACGAATGCATCATTGGAGTGGACTTCATGAAGGCACACGAGGTAATTCTTGACCTTTGAATGCAGGTGCTAAGGTATCGAAGCATCGAGATCCCTATGGTATACGGAAACGACAACGCGGTGAATCTTCGAGCAATGCTGGGAGGCGATGAAGTTCTGCGGCCCTCTTCAGAGACAGTTCTTTGGACACGTTTGGAGGGTGATCCTGGGAACCAGCGATTCTATCTCATCGAGCCAGACAACAAAAGTGAATTTAAAAGTTACGTCGTGGGAAAAATTCTTGCAGAGCCCAGGGATAACATGGTGCCGGTAAGATCGACGAACCCAAATAAGCGCACCGTTAAGCTCAGAAAAGGAGAGGTGATCGGAAGATAGGTGCCCGTTGCAGCCATTTCGACAATACCTGAGAGTGAGCCTGCAAGTCCTGTCTCTCCATCTAAATTGGCCGAGGTATGTAAGACTATACTCGGAGACTGTGAGCTAAATCAGGAGCAGCAAACCATAGCGGAAAATCTCATTGGCGAGTTTCCTGATATATTTGCCTCACAGGATGGAGACTATGGTCGAACACACTTAGTACAACACCGCATAGACACCGGAGATGCTAGACCAATCCGCCAACCTGCCAGACGACTTCCGTTGGCTAAACAGGACGAGGCCGCCGAGATGATATCGACCATGGAAAGAGAAGGTTTGATCGAAAGCTCGAAAAGTCCGTGGGCGTCGCCTGTTGTACTGGTGAAAAAGAAGGACGGCAGTACTCGATTCTGCGTGGATTACCGGAGGCTTAATGATGTCACAAAGAAGGACAGCTACCCTTTACCTCGAATAGATGACACATTGGATACACTCTCTGGAGCAAAATGGTTTTCCACTCTCGACCTGAAAAGTGGCTACTGGCAGGTACAGATCCATCCAGAAGACAAAGAGAAGACCGCTTTCACAACTGGCAATGGGCTTTGGCAGTTTACAGTAATGCCATTTGGTCTGTGTAACGCTCCGGCCACCTTTGAGCGTCTTATGGAACGTGTCTTACATGGTCTGACGTGGAAAACCTGTCTGGTATATTTGGATGACGTCATCGTTTTGGGAAAGACGTTTGCAGAACATCGCGACAACTTGAGGGAGGTCTTCTCACGACTTCGAGCAGCACACTTAAAGCTCAATCCAAAGAAGTGTGCGCTCTTCAGAGCAGAAGTAAAGTATCTGAGGCATGTGATAACGACGGATTTCGTGAAGACGGATCCAGAGAAAATCGAAGCTGTGATTTTCTCTGGATTTTCTCTGATCGTTTGTTAATACACAAAGAAAGCGAGACACCGCGACGACTATTTTGACTACACAGTGGCAAAAGGAAACAAATTACTAAAATTTGTCGACTTAATTGCAAATGTATTGTTATGTGGCGACAAGAAATAAAACAACACGCAGGAGTCGCTGAATGCACCCATCGATTCACAAAACGAACATACCCAACTATCATTCCAGTCATATGACAGCAGCTGTCATATTCGAAGTTCGAATTTCGATTTCCCCTCCTTGGAACTCTGCGGTGGAGTACCAATGGAAAATTACCAAAGGGGAAGTATAGAACGTACTAGAAGGTGCTTAATTTTGTATAAATACACGGGTGACGGCCTCGTACAGCACCAGTTATATTTTAAACGTTGACTTGTGAAAATCGGTTATAAAGTGAAAAGTGATTGAATTGAAATAAAGTGTTGAATTCTAAGTAGTAAAGTTGAATAACAGTGTCATTTGAATTTAAATAAGCTTAGTTGATAAATAAAGTGTTTCATTGAAATTATAAAAGTGAAATTGAGTTTTATTCGACGAACCCCATGCGAAAACATTACATTGGTGTCAGAAATGGCATAAGAGCGTCTTATGGAACGTGTCTTACATGGTCTGACGTGGAAAACCTGTCTGGTATATTTGGATGACGTCATCGTTTTGGGAAAGACGTTTGCAGAACATCGCGACAACTTGAGGGAGGTCTTCTCACGACTTCGAGCAGCACACTTAAAGCTCAATCCAAAGAAGTGTGCGCTCTTCAGAGCAGAAGTAAAGTATCTGAGGCATGTGATAACGACGGATTTCGTGAAGACGGATCCAGAGAAAATCGAAGCTGTGAGAAGTTGGCCAGTTCCCAAGGACAAACACCAGCTAAGGAGCTTTCTCGGTCTTGCTACGTACTACAGGAGGTTCGTCAAAGATTTCGCCGGGATTGCAAAGTGTCTGCAACAGCTCACTGAGAAAGGAAGACAATTTAAATGGTCAGGTGAGTGCGAAAGAAGCTTTCAGCATCTGAAGCAGCGACTTTGCGAAGCACCGGTACTAGCTTACTCCATCCCCGGCAAGACATTTATTGTGGACGCAGACGCTAGCAATTTGGGTGTTGGCGCAGTATTGTCGCAGTTACACGATGGGCAGGAGAAAGTCGTAGCATACTTCAGCAAAGTGCTTACCCGACCAGAGAGAAATTATTGTGTTACCAGGCGAGAACTCCTTGCTTTAATACTGGCGACGAAACATTTCCAGAAGTACCTGAGCGGCCAGAAGTTCATCTTGCGTACCGACCACGCCGCGCTCAAATGGTTACTGCAGTTTAAAAATCCTGAGGGCCAAGTCGCAAGATGGATCGAGCGATTGCAGGCTTATGACTTCGAGATACAACATCGCAAAGGAAGACTGCACTGCAACGCGGACGCATTATCCCGGAGACCATGTGAGCCCAATTGTAAGCATTGCGTGCGAAAGGAGGAAAAGAACGAATGTACTGTCCAGCGAGTAAGAGCCGAACCTGCAGAAGGCTGGAGTACTGAGGAACTTCGCAACGCACAACAAGAAGACCCTGACATTGAGCCAATCCTTGCATGGAAGGAATCTATGGAGAAACCGAGCGCAAGGGATATATCCGACAGAAGTCCCACATTAAAGGCATATTGGGCGCAGTGGGACTCTCTCCATGTACAAGATGGCGTTCTGCGAAGAAAATGGGAAATGCCGGATGGAAAATCCTTTAAGATGCAGCTTGTGGTTCCACGGTCGAAAGTCCAGGAGATTCTACGGGAAATGCACGATGGAGTGTCTGGTGGGCACTTGGGCATCAACAAAACCCTGGAAAAAGTACGGGAACGTTTTTATTGGCTGAGTGCAGGAAGCGACGTTGAGAGTTGGTGTCGGAAGTGTTCTACTTGTGCTGCTAGTAAGGGACCCAAAGTCAAAACCAGGGGTAAAATGCACCAGTACAATGTGGGTGCTCCCTTTGAAAGGATCGCCGTCGACATCGCAGGACCGTTTCCGGAAACTGAAAGCGGTAATCGTTACATCCTGGTTATTGCCGATTACTTCAGCAAGTGGTCCGAGGCATTTGCGATCCCAAATCAAGAAGCGAAAACCGTTGTCGATCAGATAGTGGACCACTGGGTGTGCAGGTTTGGAGTGCCAATGGAATAACATTCCGACCAGGGAAGAAACTTCGAGTCGAAGATATTCCAGGAAGTATGCGCAGCAATCGGACTACAGAAGACACGGACCACACCTCTTCACCCACAATCAGATGGAATGGTCTAACGCTTCAACAAGACACTAAAAGAACATCTGTCCAAAGTAGTGGACGAGAATCAACGGGATTGGGATCGGCGAATACCTTTATTCCTCATGGCCTATCGAAACGCTATTCACAGTACAACTGGGTACACTCCATCTGAAGTTTCATTTGGACGAACTGCCAGGCTGCCCAGTGAGCTTAAATTCGGATTTCCCACTGAAGACCCAACATGCGAGGAGGACTACGTGGTTGACCTTAGAGAAAGGATTAATGACATCCACCAGAGAACCAGAAGCAATATAAAAGTTGCAAGCGACCGCATGAAGACGAGATACGATGCGCGAGCAACGGCACCCGAGTTCAACGAGGGAGATCTGGTATGGCTCTTCAACCCACATCGTAAAAAGGGAAGATCGCCAAAGCTTCAGAAGGACTGGGAAGGTCCCTACCAAGTTGTAACGCGAATTAATGATGTTGTATTCCGAATCCAAAGAGGACCAAGAGCGAAGATGAAAGTTGTCCATGTTGATCGCCTACATCGCTACCACGGAAGCAATGATGACGTACTTGTACGGGACGAACAAAACTAAGAGGGGGGCAATGTTATGTGACGACAAGAAATAAAACAACTCACAGGAGTCCCTGAATGCACCCATCGATTCAATCTACAAACGCACCCGCTCGATTCACTAAACGAACATACCCAACTGTCATTCCAGTCATCTGACAGCAGCTGTCATATTCGAAGTTCGAATTTCGATTTCCCCTCCTTGGAATTCAGCGGAGGAGTACCAATGGAAAATTACCAAAGGGGGTATGGAACGTACTAGAAGGTGCTTAATTTTGTATAAATACACGGGTGGCAGGCTCGTACGAGACAGTTATATTTTAAACGTGGACTTGTGAAAATCGGTAATAAAATAAAAAGTGATTGAGTTGAAATAAAGTGTTGAATTCTAAATAGTAAAGTTGAATAACAGTGTGATCTGAGTTTAAATAAGTTTGTTTGATAAATAAAGTATTTCATTGTGTGATTATAAAAGTGAAATTGAGTTTTATTCAACGAACCCCAGGCCGAAAATATTACATTTTGTTTTGTCACTAAGCAGTCAAAACAATCGTCGCGGTTTCTCGCTTTCATTGTGTAGTAACAACCCATTTATCTGGTCTCGCGCTGTCGCTGCCACTCTGATTTAACGCTCTCGCGCTGAATGTGATGGCCGTTTCATACTCAGCACGAGAGCGACAAACCAGGAGCGTCAGCGACAACGAGAGACCAGAGAAATCGTTTGTTAATACACAAGGAAAGCGAGACACCGCGACGACTATTTTGACTACACAGTGGCAAAAGGAAACAAATTACTAAAATTTGTCGACTTAATTGCAAATGTATTGTTATGTGGCGACAAGAAATAAAACAACACGCAGGAGTCGCTGAATGCACCCATCGATTCACAAAACGAACATACCCAACTGTCATTCCAGTCATATGACAGCAGCTGTCATATTCGAAGTTCGAATTTCGATTTCCCCTCCTTGGAACTCTGCGGTGGAGTACCAATGGAAAATTACCAAAGGGGAAGTATAGAACGTACTAGAAGGTGCTTAATTTTGTATAAATACACGGGTGACGGCCTCGTACAGCACCAGTTATATTTTAAACGTTGACTTGTGAAAATCGGTTATAAAGTGAAAAGTGATTGAATTGAAATAAAGTGTTGAATTCTAAGTAGTAAAGTTGAATAACAGTGTCATTTGAATTTAAATAAGCTTAGTTGATAAATAAAGTGTTTCATTGAAATTATAAAAGTGAAATTGAGTTTTATTCGACGAACCCCATGCGAAAACATTACATTGGTGTCAGAAATGGCATAAAACTCATAATTGTGCGGGTAAATTCTACAGTGGAATTTTCCGGAACAGTGTTAGTGTGTCAAACAGTTTTAATTGGAGATTTGTAGAGAAAGTGCACGTAAATAGCGTCGGTGACTAAAACGATTTATTTTTGAGTGGAATTTTCCAGAGATATCGTGTATGTAAACAGTGTCGGTGACTCATACAAATTTGATTGTGGAATATTCTGGATATATTGAAACTGATTGTGCGATAAAGCTATAATTAACTAAGTTATAAAAACGGTGTCAATGATTTGTTTATTCGCGAGCGAATTTTCCGGAACAGATATAAAACAAAAACTGATTCTGTTGTGAAAATTGTGTGAAGACAATTCAAAATGGGTCGAAAATTTGAACAATTGACAACAGCTGAGTTAAAAGCAGAATTGGGTAAAAGAAACCTCCAGACTTCGGGGCTCAAAAGGGAATGGTTGCTCCGACTCCAGGACGCTATTACCGAGGAAGGGGGAGACCCAGACACGATGCTGTTCGAACTTCAAGAAGGACAGCAACAAAGCACAGTAAGTACTGCCGATGAAATGCCCGCTTTCATGAAGTTGCTTTTGGAAAAGTTCGGAAATCTGAACGAGAAATTCGAGAAGCTGGAAAGCGGCCAGAAAGAACAAAAGAATGCTCTCGAAGAAAAGTTTGACAAGCTATGTACTAGGTTCGAAGAGCAAAAAAAAATTCTAGAAAGCAAACTCGATTCCCAGAATGCACTTTTTGAGGAAAAGTTCCAAACGATGGATCGAAAAATTGAAATCGTGGAGGAACAGTTCACTGAATTCAAATTGGAAGTAGTACAGCTGGCTAAGGAGAATAGCTGGCTATGTTAAGAAACAGAAAGTGCGAGAATGTTTGCCCGAAGGTCCACGGCGTTAAGAAATGCAGCCTCCTGTCCTTGATGGTCAAACGTCATGGCCGATTTATTAGAGGCAATTTGAAGCTGCCGCGATGACGAACAATTGGGACAACGAAGAGAAGTCGATTGCTCTCACGCTTGCTCTCAGAGGAACAGCTGCCGAATTGCTGCAAACCATTCCTGAAGAAAAACAAAAGGATTACGATGCCATGGTGAAGGCCATCGAGATGAGGTTTGGCGACAACCACATGCAGCAAGTTTACCGGGTCCAGTTGCGCCGAAGAGTTCAGACAAGGGGTGAGACGCTTCAACAGTTGCAAGCCGACATCGAGCGATTAGCGAATTTGTCCTATCCCAACGCCAGGGAAATTATAAACGAGTTGGCAACCGATGCGTTTACTAATGCCATTGCGGATGGAAAGCTACAAATGGCTGTAAGAATGGCAGGTAAGAAAACTCTCGCCGAAGCACTAGCATTTGTCCTTACAATGGAAACAGCCGACCAAGCTTCGCAAGGTTGCCATCTTATAAGGGAAATGGCTGCTCTAGAGTGCTCAACGCATCGACATCGAAAGGCAAAACACGAACACCACTCGGGGACAAATGAGATGCTGGAATTGTAACAAACTGGGACACCTACAGCGACAGTGCCGAGCCTCAGCTAGACAAGCGAGCTGCCCACATTGCGCTAGAAGGAGACAGAATGAAGAAGCATCTGGCAGGATGTCGGGGCAGAAGTTGGTTGATGGAATCGACGCCCCCAAGACCATCATCCAAGTCTCGCAAACAAAACGCTGCAACAAGAGTCTGACAGTGGAGGCCATCATCGCCAACAGAAAATGTGTGGCCACTGTTGACACAGGTGCCACGGCCTCCATCATCTGAAGAGACCTTGTTCAGACGTCCTGCCTACATAACACCAGCTGCTACAGTCTGAAGACAGCTACAGGAGAAGCGTCCAAAGTATACGGGGAGGTGCAGCTACAGATACAACTAGAGGGATTGACCTTCTCACATGCATTCTTGGTAGCCGACATATGCGACGAATGCATCATTGGAGTGGAATTCCTGAAGGCGCACGAGGTAATTCTTGACCTTCGAATGCAGGTGCTAAGGTATCGAACCGTCGATATCCCTATGGTATGGTATACGGAAACGACAGCGCTGTGAATCTTCGAGCAATACTGGAAGGCGATGAAGCTCTGCGGCCCTCTTCAGGGACAGTTCTTTAGACACGTTTGGAGGGTGATCCTGGGAACAACCGATTCTATCTCATCGAGCCAGATAACAAGAGTTAATTTAAAAGTTACGTCGTGGGAAAAATTCTTGCAGAGCCCAAGAACAACATGGTGCCGGTTAGACTGATGAACCCAAATAAGCGTACCGTTAAGCTCCGACAAGGAGAGGTGATCGGAAGATGTGTGCCCGTTGCAGATATTTTGACAATAGCTGAGAGTGAGCCTGCAAGTCCTGTCTTTCCATCAAAAGTGGCCGAGGTATGTTAGACTATACTCGGAGACTGTGAGCTAAATCAGGAGCAGCAAACCATAGCGGAAAATCTCATTGGCGAGTTTGCTGATATATTTGCCTCACAGGATGGAGACTATGGTCGAACACACTTAGTACAACACCGCATAGACACCGGAGATGCTAGACCAATCCGCCAACCTACCAGACGACCTCAGTTGACTTAACAGGACGAGGCCGCCGAGATGATATCGACCATTGAAAAAGAAGGTTTTGATCGAAAGCTCGAAAAGTCCGTGGGCGTCGCCTGTTGTACTGGTGAAAAAGAAGGACGGCAGTACTCGATTCTGCGTGGATTACCAGAGGATTAACGATGTTACAAAGAAGGGCAGCTACCCTTTACCTCGAATCGATGACACACTGGACACACCCTCTGGAGCGAAATGGTTTTCCACCCTTGACCTGAAAAGTGGCTACTGGCAGGTACAGATCCATCCAGAAGAAAAAGAGAAGACTGCTTTCACAACTGGCAATGGACTATGGCAGTTTACAGTAATGCCATTTGGTCTGTGTAAAGCTCCGGCCACCTTTGAGCGTCTTATGGAACGTGTCTTACATGGTCTGACGTGGAAAACCTGCCTGGTATATTTGGATGACGTTATCGTTTTGGGAAAGACGTTCGCTGAACATCGCGACAACTTGAGGGAAGTGTTTTCACGACTTCGATTAGCACACTTGAAGATCAATCCGAAGAAGTGTACGCTCTTCAGAGCAGAAGTAAAGTACATGTGATATCGACGGATGGAGTGAAGACGGATCCAGAGAAAATCGAAGCTGTGAAAAGTTGGCCAGTTCCCAAAAACAAACACCAGCTAAGGAACTTTCTCGGTCTTGCTACGTACAACAGGAGGTTCGTCAAAGATTTCGCCGGGATTGCAAAGTGTCTGCACCAGCTAACTGAGAAGGGAAGACAATTTAAATGGTCAGGTGAGTGGTGAAGCGGCAACTTTGCGAAGCACCGGTACTAGCTTACCCCATCCCCGCCAAGACATTATTGTGGACGCAGACGCTAGCAATGTGGGTGTTGGCGCAGTATTGTCGCAGTTACACGATGGGCAGGAGAAAGTCGTAGCATACTTCAGTAAAGTTCTTACCCGACCAGAGAGAAATTATTGTGTTACCAGGTGAGAACTCCTTGCTTTAAAACTGGCGACGAAACATTTCCAGAAGTACCTGAGCGGCCAGAAATTCATCTTGCGTACCATCCGTGAGGGCCAAGTCGCAAGATGGATCGAGCGGTTGCAGGCTTTTGACTTCGAGATACAACATCGCAAAGGAAGACTGCACTGCAACGCGAACGCATTATCCAGGAGACCATGTGAGCCCAATTGTAAGCACTGCATGCGACAGAAGGAAAAGGACGAATGTACTGTCCAGAGAGTAAGAGCCGAACCTGCAGAAGGCTGGAGTACTGAGGAACTTCGCAACGCACAACAAGAAGACCCTGACATTGAGCCAATCCTTGCATGGAAGGAATCTATGGAGAAACCGAGCGCAAGGGATATATCCGACAGAAGTCCCACATTAAAGGCATATTGGGCGCAGTGGGATCCATGTACAATATGGCGTTCTGCGAAGAAAATGGGAAATGCCGGATGGAAAATCATTTAAAATGCAGCTTGTGGTTCCACGGTCCAAAGTGCAGGAAATTTTTCGGGAAATGCACGATGGAGTGTCTGGTGGGCACTTGGGTATTAAAAAAACCCTGGAGAAAGTACTTGAACGTTTTTATTGGCTGAGTGCAAGAAGCGACGTTGAGAGCTGGTGTAGGAAGTGTACTAGGAGGAAGGACCCAAAGTCAAAACCAGGGGTAAAATGGACCAGTACAATGTGGGTGCTCTCTTTGAAAGGATCGCCTTCGACATCGCAGGACCATTTCCGGAAACTGAAAGCGGTAATCGTTACATCCTGGTTATTGCCGATTATTTCAGCAAGTGGCCCGAGGCATTTGCGATCCCAAATCAAGAAGCGAAAACTTGGAGTCGAAGATATTCCAGAAAGTATACGCAGCAATCGGACTACAGAAGACACGGGCCACACCTCTTCACCCACAATCAGATGGAATGGTGGAACGCTTCAACAAGACACTGAAGGAACATCTCTCTAAAGTCGTGGACGAGAATCAAGGGGATTGGGATCGGCGAATACCTTTATTCCTCATGGCCTACCGAAATGCTATTCACAGTACAACTGGATATACTCCATCTGGAGTTTTATTTGGACGAACTGCCAGGCTACCCAGTGAGCTTAAATTCGGATTTCCCACTGAAGACCCAACATGCGAGGAGGAATACGTGGTTGACCTTAGAGAAAGGATTAATGACATCCACCAGAAAACTAGAAGCAATATAAAAGATGCAAGCGACCGCATGAAGACGAGATACGATGCGCGAGCAACGGCACCCGAGTTCAATGAGGGAGATCTGGTATGGCTCTATAACCCACATCGTAAAAAGGGAAGATCGCCAAAGCTTCAGAAGGACTGGGAAGGTCCCTACCAAGTTGTTGGGCCTACGCGAATCAATAATGTCGTATTCCGAATCCAAAGAGGACCAAGAGCGAAGATGAAAGTTGTCCATGTTGATCGATTACATCGCTACCACGGAAGCAATGAAGACGTACTTGTTCGAACTTGGGACGAACAAAACTAAGCGGGGGCAATTTTATGTGGCAACAAGAAATAAAACAACACGCAGGAGTCGCTGAATGCACCCATCGATTCACTCTACAAACGCACCCGCTCTATTCACTAAACGAACATACCCAACTGTCATTCCAGTCATCTGACAGCAGCTGTCGAAGCTCGAATTTCGATTTCCCCTCCTTGGACTTCAGCGGAGGAGTACCCATGAAAAAATACCAAAGGGGAAGTATGGAACGTAGTAGAAGGTTCTTAATTTTGTATAAATACACGGGTGGCAGGCTCGTACGGTACAGTTATATTTTAAACGTTGACTTGTGAAAATCGGTTATAAAGTGAAAAGTGATTGAATTGAAATAAAGTGTTGAATTCTAAGTAGTAAAGTTGAATAACAGTGTGACTTGAATTTAAATAAGTTTTGTTTGATAAATAAAGTGTTGCATTGTGTAATTATAAACGTAAAATTGAGTTTTATTCGACGAACCCCAGGCGAAAACATTACATTACTTAGGTTCATTGGAGTTCATAGTACTGAAAAATGATATGCTTCTCCTTTATAAAGGATCTCTGCAGATCCTGCCCACTTCCTCCAGAATTCCTTGGGTTCATCGGAGTTCCTGGCCTGGTCGTACCGAAAAATGATATGCTTCCCACTTGTAAAGGATCCATCCAGATCCTGCCCACTTCCTCCAGAGTTCTTTGGGCTCATTACAGTATTACTTGGGTTCATTGGAGTTCCTGGCCTAGTAGTACCGAAATATGACATGCTTCTCCTTTACAAAGGATCCCTACGAATCCTGCCCACTTGCTCCAAAGTTCCTTGGGTTCATTGGAGTTTCTGGCCTGTAGTACCGAAAAATGATATGCTTTCGTTTATAAAGGCTCTCTCTAGCTCCTGCCCACTTCCTCCAGAATTCTTTGGGATCATCAGGCTAGGAACTCTGGTATGTGGTACCGAAAAATTATATTCTTCTACTTTATAATACCGATAATGGAGCTTCTTTTATAAAGGTGAAGCATATAATTTTAAGTTTAAAGTAAAAAGTAAACAGGTAAAAATAAAAAGGAAAAAGTTAAAAGTAAAAAGTTAAAAGTTAGGTATTTGAAGCGCTACTTGCAATTCCAAATTATGTGACTAGGTAGCTCACCGCGAGAGTGATCGGCTAGCGTGGGGTTGGATTGGGCCCAAGGCAAATTTTTTTTTTTTAATCGATGTGTGCTGCGATTTTTTTTTTTACTAGTGTGCAATAAAGGCGACAAATTTTAGAAAAATATTATGTTTTCTCACTGTGCTGTCAAAAAAATCGTCGCGGTTTCTCGCTCTCATTGTGTATTAACAAACGATTTCTCTGGTCTCGCGTTGTCGGGTCGCTGCCGCTCTGGTTTGACGATCTCGCGCTGAATTTGAAACGGCAATCAATGAATAAAGAGACAAGAAAGTGGTGTTTTGGGAGAAAAGTGAAGCATCTGTTTAATTTGTGTGAGTGGGGACTACCTTTGCGTTCCACCAGGCATGTCATGAGTCATTTTTTTTTTTTTTTATAATTCACTCGCGAATTAAGGGATTGGCTACCCTTTTAATGTTGTTTCACATCTCACGAGCGGAAAGGATTAGAAGAAGAATGAAAGGATGAGAGGTACCGGTGCACTCTTGTTTTAAACAGCTGCAGATTGAATTGTGTAGGAAAGACTGATCGTGGGAGGACATTCCACATTCGCGTTGTACGGCTTATGAAAGAACCTCTAAACTTAACTGTGCGTCCGAAAGTGGGCTCAAGGGTAAACTGATGTGCATTCGATCTATTGTGAGTATTACGGTTGAACGTCTTAAGGGGTGGAATGCAATTGGCTATTTCGATGGAACATTGTTTGTAAAAAAAGCGATAGAACAGTGATAGGCAAGAGACATTGCGTCGATGTTCCAATGAGTCAATTGACTTCACAATATCTCTGTCTCCAATGAGTTTTATCGCGCGTTTTTGTATCCTGTCTAGCAAGTGCAATGCTGTCTTTGGAGCACCAGCCCAGACATGGGAATTGTATTCCAACTTAGGGCGAATATATGCCTTATATAAAATAGCCAAATCAGAGGGGGTGAAATAATTCTTGCATCTTTTAAGGAAACCTAGGCATTTTGCAGCGTTCTTGGCGACCTCGAATATGTGGTCATTCCAACTAAGGTTGTTATTGACACACATACCGAGAATGGAAAGCGTTTCGGTTTCATTGATGCAAGTGCCATTCATGGATAATAGCTGGGTGTTTCGGTTTTGCTTTAATGACAGAAGACAGCATTGAGTTTTAGAAGCATTAAACTCTACTCTATTTTGAGATCCCCATGATACAATGCTCTTAAGATCAGAGTTTAATGAGTTTGACATACGCTGCCGTTCTAGTTCTACGTCCGAAGCGCAGGGGCGCGGAACCGAGATCGAATATGAGAAACTGAGGTTACTGTCATCAGCAAAGGAGTCGATTGGATTAGTTTCAGCAGACAGAAGATAATTAATCAAAATGAGGAAGAGTGTCGGAGACAAAACAGAGCCCTGGGGAACCCCCGCGTTTATTTAATGAACTACGGACTTGAAGCCATCCAAAACAGCTTGAATTGAACGGTTCGAAAGGTAATTACTAATCCATTGAATAAGAGATTCGTCGATTCCAAATGCAGCTTGGTGCCAAACTCTGTCAAATGCTTTTGAAATATCAAGTGCAACAATCTTGCTTTCACCAAGAAGATGCAAGGAATGGTTCCACTTTTCCGTGAGATATGCCATCAAATCACCAACCGTTTGCTACGAAAACCATATTGCCGGTCATTAAGAAGTTTTCGTGTTTCAAGATATTTCATAAGCTGATAGTTTATCAGCGTTTCCATGACCTTAGAAAGAAGGGAAGTAAGTGCAATTGGACGATAGCTAGAGGGAGAAGAAGAAGCGCCTTTTTTAGGGACGGGCTGGGCAAATGCTGTTTTCCATCTACTCGGAAAGAGACCTGAGGAGTAGGACCGATGAAAAAGCTTACACAATGGTTTTGCCAGAGTGGAAGAACACCTCTTCAGAACAATCGGGGATATTCCATCTGGACCAGCGGATTTGTGAATGTTGATATCTCGAAGTACTCTTTTGACTGCACGAGCGCGAGAGTGAATTTGTCCCATGGTAAAGTCGACGCGCTCCAGTGCAGGCGGAGACATCGCAGAATCAGGGAGCATGGAGCTAGCAGCAAAATGCGCTGCAAATAGATTCGCTTGGCCTAGAGAGGTGACAGCTGGAATGTCATTGTAAACGAGTGTAGGGATGGAAGATGAGGCACAGTTTTTAATATTTTTGACGAAAGACCAAAAGTTTTTACTACCCTTGGGACAATGTAGTATTTTCTGCCTCAGCTTTTGGTCGTATTGGAATTTGACACGGCGAATATGAGCATTACAATCATTTCTGGCTTGTTTGAACTTTTTTCGGTTTACCTGAGATGGATTGGCCTTGTAGGACCGAAAACAAAACTCCTTCAACCTAATCACCTCTTTACAGCTCGTGTCATACCACGAGTTCACCTTTGGTTTGATACTCTTAATCCTGTAAGGGATCAAAGATCTCATACCAAGGAGAATGGTGTCAGTTATCATATCACCAGCAGCTTCTCGAAGAAGTTATTAAGGCCGTCCCAGTTAGCTTTCTCGTACCGCCACACTGTTCTTTCTTTTCACTGTTCTACCTTATTAGGTTGATTACCTAATAAGAACTTGGCTGATATGACGCAGTGGTCTGACGAACCTAGAGGAGACAGTACATTCACGGTGTACTTATCGGGGTGTGAGGTAAGAAACAAATCCAGTGTGTTAACGTCGGGTATCCGTGTAGGCTCGTTTACAAGTTGCGTTAGGTTATTCAACGCAGCAAAGATCTCAACATACCTTTCTTCGGGTGTTGTCTGACCAGAATGTCGAAGTTAATATCAATATTGACACTTATAATTGTCAATATTGAAATCGCCCGTATTCACAATTTCATTATTAGGATTCAGGGAAACTACTCTTAAGATGGAGTCGGACAGAGCATCAAACTCGTTACAAGTTAATACACTGCCCAAATTTGGGCTTCTGTACACAAAACAATAATGAATAGTTTGTCTACGGACGGTGAAATCTATCCACAAGAAGTTACATTCCGGGTTGGAACAGGTGTTAAATTGTGGAGGAATATGGTAGACTACATAATTACAAATATAAATGGTGAGGCCACGACGTGGAAAGAATAATGGCTCTAAGCGATAACCTGGGAGTTTAAAGCCCGAATCGGGTTGACCTGATACAGGGTCTGTGCCTAATACCTTAGTTTCGCATAGAGCCAAAACAGCTGGGCTGTAAGTACAGACATGGACGTACGCAGCAATGAGGTTTTTCCGCAGCCCACGAATGTTGCAAATATCAACACGAAAGTCAATCATCTGCACAAGGCAACTTAACTGCTCAGAAACAATTAATGAACGACAAACACTAAGCAGGATTCAGTTGCCGCTCTGCACTCATCTCGCCAGCACGCGCTCGTACTCTATCGGTTCGTGGTTCTTTCTAAACAAGAATAAAGCCAAAAGTGAAGTGTAAAACTGAAAAAGAAAATTAACGTCACGTAACAGTCCGTCAATCAATCAATAGTCCCAGTGCTCCATTCTCAAACAAAAATAAAAACAATCAATTTCAAATAGATTCAGTGATAAAAAGGCGCATATGTTCCTATACAAAATCAATTCAGTGCGGGTGCAGTGAACAAAAGTCGTTGTAATCACTCAATTGTGTTTTGTGTTATCACTCGCGCCGCCGCTACACTTGATCTCCATCTCGCGTGCACTAAGCCCCTCCCCCCCCCCCCCCCCCCTTTTCAAATCCATCACACATAGCCCAGTCCATCTACAAATTCACTTTTTCTTTTCTTCTTTTTCCTTTTGCCTGTCGCTGCTGGTATTGACACTCCAATGCACGGTTCTAGTGCCGCTGCCAGCAGTGGCATTGAGCGGATAGCGGATTGTTGAATTTATTTTCGCTTGATTGACCACACAATGCTATGTAAAGGCATAGTACTTACGAAGTGTTGTTGTGGTGTTTCTCTGCGGGAATCTTCACGCAACAATCCTGCAGAAAAATATGAGAGACGTCAGATTTTGACAGTCGTGCTAAAACGTCGGACCGGAGATCTTATAGCTTTGTTTATGAGCAGAACTTAAGCCAGGTTCAACCTCATATAAGCGCGGATCGAGTTGGAGTTTAGTCGGGTCGACTCGATCGCCATCGCTCTGCGGGGCTGATTTTTTTTTTTTTGAATACTAGGGTGGACGGAGGCTAAAATTCCAAAATCTTTCAAAGATAACAATACACCCACTGTAGCAGGTATATTGTAATATATATAATACAGTATATTAGTGTATTATATATAATACAATATATAATACAGAATTAGCCGATTGGCTGTGCTCGATTTCCACGTGCTAAAGAACCACCCATTTATGAAAGACTGAAGTGCTTTCTGGCAGCTATGAAACTGCCAGAAAGCACTTCAGAGTAGTAAATTTTATTAACTAAACTAGTATTTTACGCTCCCGTCTTATCACATTGGGTGGGTTGCTATCCAGTGAATGCACCTACCAAAACCGTTCGTTCGTGCGAAGGGTCTTGTTCTTTGTAGTCGTCGCTCGTTTTTTACATCCTTAAGAGTACGAATCATTTTATTGTTGCAATGAACATGAAGACGATAACTTAGCTTTCTAGCAAAGTTTGTTACTTCTTCGATCACAGTAGCTATTCCTAAATCTAATCTCTGTGAATATCGCTATTCCTAATATACCATGGAGCATTCACAATTGCTCTTAGTGTCTTGTTTTGGAAAGTCTGCAATATGGACATGGTGCTCGGTTTGGTACAACTCCAAAGTTGTATACCGTATGTCCAGGACGGCTTTAACACCTGCCTGTACAAAAGCAGTTTGTTATATATGCTTAGTTTCGAAAATCTTCCGATAAGCATTTCCCTGATCCTAATCTCGAGCTCGTCACGCTTCTTCTTTACGTGTGGTTTCCACCTTAGTTTAGCGTCTAGTGTCATCCCTAGATATTTCGCTTCATTTTTATAAGGTTTGTGCAGAATTTATGAAGAGAGGTAAATTGTTAACCCTTCTGTAAGTAAAATTCACATGCGTTGACTTGTTCTCGTTAAGAGCGATTCACCAAGTCTTCGTCCAGACACAAATTCTGTCCAATGCTCGTTGGAGGTTTCTCGTTAATGACTCGACTGATTCACCTGTTGCCAGGATACCCGTATCATCCGCAAACGTGGGCACGACTGTCTCGTCATCTAGAGGTATGTCTCTTGTGTAGAGCAGGAACAGGGTCGCACCGAGGACGCTTCCCTGGGGTACGCCAGCTCGAATTTGCTTGAAACTCGAGTGTTCATTACTACACGTAACACGAAAGAGTCTGCTTTCAAGATAGTTTTTCAATTTTTTCAACACGTCTTCCGGCAAGTTTTGCCGTAGCTTATATTTCAAGCCTTCGTGCCATATCTTGTCGAAGGCTTGCGATACGTCGAGGAAAGCAATTGAATACATTTTTTACCCTTCTAAGGCTTTTTCAATTTCATGCGCTATTCTGTAGACTTGATCTAGTGCCTTTTTCGGTAGTTCTTTCAATACTTCGCCAGTGATCAGGTCGTAACCCGTGGCCTTATTACTTTTGCTCATTGTCTGTCGGAGTTCAACTAACGAAACTTTTTTTATTCTAAAGCTATCAGGTTCCGCGTTTTGTTTTGAACGTCAGCCAACGGCGGACCATTGAAAGGTTTGAATGTTTCTTCTAAATGTTCAGCAAACAAATTCGCTTTCTCTTTGTCTTCTCTTGCCAATTCATAGTTAGCTTTTTTTATTGGTGCCGAGTAGATTATAGGTTTCTTGATAGACTTAACTGCTTTCCACAGTGAGAAGTTTAAGCTCCTATCCGACGACAAGCCTTCAAGGTATTCAGTGGTCTCACGATTTTTAGAGAGAGGTAGTTTAAGAGGGTTTTTTCGGGGGGGCTTCAATATGCAAAAAAATGAACTAAATTGCTTCAGTTTCAATATTTTCATTTCTGTTATTTTAACTACTCGACTCAACCCTCTTCGTCATGTGCATAAATTACTGATAATAACTATATATTCAACTCGCGCCCCTCTTACCCTCCAACTCTAATTTTTTTATGTTTTTTATAAAGCCTTTAAAGCTTTTATAAAGCTCTAAATTTCCGTGTCGGTGAATACGTGTAAGAATTAGAAGAAAGAATTAGAAGAAAGAATAAGTCGGTGAATACGTGTAAGAAGATACAACAACAATTTACCTTACCTGATCAGCTGATGTAAATGCTGCAAAACGAAATTGCATGGAAATGACGAATTCATGAATTTACTCACATTTGTATACCAATGTCAGAGCATGGGTAAATTCATCAATTTCAGCTTGTGGACAAAGCTTTTACATGTCCGAAGTTGAATATCTAGTTATTCAGTAATTTATGCCCAAACTTAATAGGCATAAGCAAACATAGGCTTATGTCACTGATCAGATTATAAGGAGATAGCCAACTTCGGTCGATGGTTCTCTTTTGGCCCCAAGCTTCGGCTGACTGTGGTCTGCATATGTATGTTCAATGCTTACCTAAAACAGGAAAAAAGTCACTAATACATTCTCAGCTGACAAGTGTTATGACTGGGACAGTCAGAGACCAGCTGATTGTCAAATGGTCTCTTTAATTGTCAAATGCTCCCTTTGATTTTTATATCCTCTCTCGCATTGTTAAATGGCTGCGTTCTGGAACGCCACCTATCTATTGATTTAATAATTTATTAAGGTACCGAGGTGAATAAATGTAATTATACTGTAATTTTTTTTCTTCGAAATATGTTTCTAAATGACAAAAAACACATTAAAGTAAGAAAAATATAACAAATACTCTATTCCCGTGACAACAAACATGCGAATTGAGCGAAACACATTATTGTTTATTAAAAAAAATTAGGAAAACGTTATTATATTTTTTTTTTTCAATAATATGCAAAAATATATTTTAAAAGATGCTTTTGTTGATTTAATAATCCTAAAATTGAATCTATGACTGTTTTATAATTTAAATTTTATAAATTAAATTTTATATATTTATTTCATATATTTAAAAAATTTATAATTTTTGAGAATTTATTTTTTTCGTTTAAATTTACCAAATGGTTTAAATTCGCCACGGTCATATTTTTATACATTTGTAATATATTCGGCCTGGGGTTCGTCGAATAAAACTCAACTTCACTTTTAGGATTTCACAATGAAACACTTTATTTATCAAACAAAACTTATTTAAATTCAAATCACACTGTTATTCAACTTTACTACTTAGAATTCAACACTTTAATTCAATTCAATCACTTTTCACTTTATAACCGATTTTCACAAGTCAACGTTTAAAATATAACTGTCTCCTACGACCCTGCCACCCGTGTATTTATACAAAATTAAGCACTCCTCCTCCTAAGGTACTCCTCCGCTAAATTCCAAGGAGGGGAAATCGAAATTCGAACTTCGAATATGACAGCTGCTGTCAGATGACTGGAATGACAGTTGGGTATGTTCGTTTAGTGAATCGAGCGTTTGCGTCTGTAGAGCGAATCGATGGGTGCATTCAGGAACTCCTGCGAGTTGTTTTATTTCTTGTCGCCACATAACATTGCCCCCCTCTTAGTTTTGTTCGTCCCGAACAAGTACGTCATCATTGCTTCCGTGGTAGCGATGTAGGCGATCAACATGGACAACTTTCATCTTCGCTCTTGGTCCTCTTTGGATTCGGAATACGACATCATTAATTCGCGTTACAACTTGGTAGGGACCTTCCCAATCCTTCTGAAGCTTTGGCGATCTTCCCTTTTTACGATGTGGGTTGTAGAGCCATACCAGATCTCCCTCGTTGAACTCGGGTGCCGTTGCTCGCGCATCGTATCTCATCTTCATGCGGTCGCTTGCAACTTTTATATTGCTTCTGGTTCTCTGGTGAATGTCATTAATCCTTTCTCTAAGGCCAGTAGTCCTCCTCGCATGTTGGGTCTTCAGTGGGAAATCCGAATTTAAGCTCACTGGGTAGCCTGGCAGTTCGTCCAAATAAAACTTCAGATGGAATGTACCCAGTTGTACTGTGAATAGCGTTTCGATAGGCCATGAGGAATAAAGGTATTCGCCGATCCCAATCCCGTTGATTCTCGTCCACTACTTTGGACAGATGTTCTTTTAGTGTCTTGTTGAAGCGTTCCACCATTCCATCTGATTGTGGATGAAGGGGTGTGGTCCGTGTCTTCTGTAGTCCGATTGCCGCGCATACTTCCTGGAATATCTTCGACTCGAAGTTTCTTCCTTGGTCGGAATGTAATTCCATTGGCACTCCGAACCTGCACACCCAGTGGTCCACTATATGGTCGACAACGGTTTTCGCTTCTTGATTTGGGATCGCAAATGCCTCGGGCCACTTGCTGAAGTAATCTGCAATCACCAGAATATAACGATTACCGCTTTCAGTTTCCGGAAACGGTCCTGCGATATCGACGGCAATCCTTTCAAAGGGTGCACCCACATTGTACTGGTGCATTTTACCCCTGGTTTTGACTTTGGGTCCCTTACTAGCAGCACAAGTAATACACTTTCGACACCAGCTCTCAACGTCGCTTCTTGCACTCAGCCAATAAAAACGTTTCCGTACCTTTTCCAGAGTTTTATTGATGCCCAAGTGCCCACCAGATACTCCATCGTGCATTTCCCGCAAAATTTCCTGCACTTTGGACCGTGGAACCACAAGCTGCATCTTAAAGGATTTTCCATCCGGCATTTCCCATTTTCTTCGCAGAACGCCATCTTGTACATGGAAAGAGTCCCACTGCGCCCAATATGCCTTTAACGTGAGACTTCTGTCAGATATATCCCTTGCGCTCGGTTTCTCCATAGATTCCTTCCATGCAAGGATTGGCTCAATGTCAGGGTCTTCTTGTTGTGCGTTGCGAAGTTCCTCAGTACTCCAGCCTTCTGCAGGTTCGGCTCTTACTCGCTGGACAGTACATTCGTTCTTTTCCTCCTGTCGCACGCAATGCTTACAATTGGGCTCACATGGTCTCCGGGATAATGCGTCCGCGTTGCAGTGCAGTCTTCCTTTGCGATGTTGTATCTCGAAGTCATAAGCCTGCAATCGCTCGATCCATCTTGCGACTTTGCCCTCAGGATTTTTAAACTGCAGTAACCATTTGAGCGCGGCGTGGTCGGTACGCAAGATGAACTTCTGGCTGCTCAGGTACTTCTGGAAATGTTTCGTCGCCAGTATTAAAGCAAGGAGTCCTCGCCTGGTAACACAATAATTTCTCTCTGGTCGGGTAAGCACTTTGCTGAAGTATGCTACGACTTTCTCCTGCCCATCGTGTAACTGCGACAATATGCGACAATACTGCGCCAACACCCACATTGCTAGCGTCTGCGTCCACAATAAATGTCTTGCCGGGGATGGGGTAAGCTAGTACCGGTGCTTCGCAAAGTCGCTGCTTCAGATGCTGAAAGCTTCTTTCGCACTCACCTGACCATTTAAATTGTCTTCCTTTCTCAGTGAGCTGGTGTAGACACTTTGCAATCCCGGCGAAATCTTTGACAAACCTCCTGTAGTACGTAGCAAGACCGAGAAAGCTCCTTAGCTGGTGTTTGTCCTTGGGAACTGGCCAACTTCTCACAGCTTCGATTTTCTCTGGATCCGTCTTCTCGCCATCCGTCGATATCACATGCCCCAGATACTTTACTTCTGCTCTGAAGAGCGCACACTTCTTTGGATTGAGCTTTAAGTGTGCTGCTCGAAGTCGTGAGAAGACCTCCCTCAAGTTGTCGCGATGTTCTGCAAACGTCTTTCCCAAAACGATGACGTCATCCAAATATACCAGACAGGTTTTCCGCGTCAGACCATGTAAGACACGTTCCATAAGGCGCTCAAAGGTGGCCGGAGCGTTACACACACCAAATGGCATTACTGTAAACTGCCAAAGCCCATTGCCAGTTGTGAAAGCGGTCTTCTCTTTGTCTTCTAGATGGATCTGTACCTGCCAGTAGCCACTTTTCAGCTCGAGAGTGGAAAACCATTTTGCTCCAGAGAGTGTGTCCAATATGTCATCTATTCGAGGTAAAGGGTAGCTGTCCTTCTTTGTGACATCATTAAGCCTCCGGTAATCCACGCAGAATCGAGTACTGCCGTCCTTCTTTTTTACCAGTACAACAGGCGACGCCCACGGACTTTTCGAGCTTTCGATCAAACCTTCTCTTTCCATGGTCGATATCATCTCGGCGGCCTCGTCCTGTTTAGCCAACGGAAGTCGTCTGGCAGGTTGGCGGATTGGTCTAGCATCTCCGGTGTCTATGCGGTGTTGTACTAAGTGTGTTCGACGATAGTCTCCATCCTGTGAGGCAAATATATCAGCAAACTCGCCAATTAGATTTTCCGCTATGGTTTGCTGCTCCTGATTTAGCTCACAGTCTCCGAGTATAGTCTTACATACCTCGGCCAATTTGGATGGAGAGACAGGACTTGCAGGCTCACTCTCAGCTATTGTCGAAATGGCTGCAACGGGCACACATCTTTCGATCACCTCTCCTTTTCTGAGCTTAACGATGCGCTAATTTGGGTTCATCAGTCTTACCGGCACCATGTTATCCCTGGGCTCTGCAAGAATTTTTCCCACGACGTAACTTTTAAATTCACTTTTGTTATCTGGCTCGATGAGATAGAATCGGTGGTTCCCAGGATCACCCTCCAAACGTGTCCAAAGAACTGTCTCTGAAGAGGGCCGCAGAACTTCATCGCTTCCCAGTATTGCTCGGAGATTCACCGCGTTGTCGTTTCCGTATACCATAGGAATCTCGACGGGTCGATACCTTAGCACCTGCATTCGAAGGTCAAGAATTACCTCCTGTGCCTTCATAAAGTCCACTCCAATGATGCATTCGTCGCATATGTCGGCCGCCAAAAATTCACGTGAGAAGGTCAATCCCTCTAGTTGTTTCTGTAGCTGCACCTCCCCGTATACTTTCGCCGCTTCTCCTGTAGCTGTCTTCAGACTGTAGCAGCTGGTGTTATGTAGCCAGGACGTCTGAACAAGGTCTCTTCGGATGATGGAGGCCGTGGCACCTGTGTCAATAGTGGCCACGCATTTTCTGTTGGCGATGATTGCCTCTACTGTCAGACTCTTGTTGCAGCGTTTTGTTTGCGAGACTTGGATGATGGTTCTGGGGGCGTCGATACCATCAACCAACATCTGCCCCGACATCCTGCCAGATGCTTCTTCATTCTGTCTCCTTCTAGCCCAATGTGGGCAACCCGCTTGTCTAGCTGAGGCTCGGCATTGTCGCTGCAGGTGTCCCAGTTTGTTACAGTTCCAGCATCTCATTTGTCCCCGAGTGGTGTTCGTGTTTTGCCTTTCGATGTCGATGCGTTGACATGAGCACCCTAGACCAGCCATTTCCCTTATGCGATGGCAACCTTGCGAAGCTTGGTCGGCTGCTTCCATTGTCAGGGCAAATGCTAGTGCTTCAGCGAGAGTCTTCTTACCTGCCATTCTTACAGCCATTTGTAGCTTTCCATCCGCAATGGCATTAGTAAACGCATCGGTTGCCAACTCGTTTATTATCTCCCTGCTGGTGTTGGGATAGGACAAATTCGCTAATCGCTCGATGTCGGCTTGCAACTGTTGAAGCGTCTCACCCCTTCTCTGAACTCTTCGGCGCAACTGGACCCGGTAAACTTGCTGCATGTGGTCGTCGCCAAACCTCATCTCGATGGCCTTCACCATGGCATCATAATCCTTCTGTTTTTCTTCAGGGATGGTCTGCAGCAGTTCGGCAGCTGTTCCTCTGAGCGCAAGCCTGAGAGCAATTGATTTATTTTCGTTGTCCCAGTTGTTTGTCAACGCTGCAGCTTCGAATTGTCTCCTATAAATCGGCCACGATGTTTGGCCAACGAAGACAGGCGGCTGCATTTCTTTGCGTCGTGGACCGTCGGGCAAATATTCTCGCACTTTCTGTTTCTTAACTAGCTCCAGCTCCTTAGCCAGTTGTTCAACTTCCGATTTGACTTCAGTGAATTTTTCCTCCACGCTTTCAATTCTTTGATCTACTGCCTGGAACTTTTCCTCAAAAAACGCATTCTGGGAATCAAGTTTGCTTTCTAGAGCTTTCTTCTGCTCATCGAACTTAGTATCTAGCTTTTCATCGAGAGCGTTCTTTTGTTCTTTTTGGCCGCTCTCCAGCTTCTCGAATTTGTCTTCGAGAGCGTTCTTTTGTTCTTTTTGGCCGCTCTACAGCTTCTCGAATTTGTCTTCGAGAGCGTTCTTTTGTTCTTCGAGAGCGTTCTTTTGTTCTTCGAGAGCATTCTTTTGGCTACTCTCCATCTTTTCGAATTTCTCCAGAAGCAACTTCATGAAAGCGGGCATTTCATCGGCAGTACTTACTGTGCTTTGTTGCTGTTCTTCTTGAACTTCGAACAGCATCGTGTCTCGATGTCCACCTTCCACGGTAATAGCGTCCTGGAGTCGGAGCAACAATTCCCTTTTGAGCCCCGAAGTCTGGAGGTTTCTTTTACCCAATTCCGCTTTTAACTCAGCTGTTGTCAATTGTTCAATTTTTCGACCCATTTTGAATTGTCTTCACACAATTTTCACAACACAATCAGTTTATGTCTTATATCTGTTCCAGAAAATTCACTCGCGAATAAACAAATCACTGAAACCGTTTTTATAACTTAGTTAATTATAGCTTTATCGCACAATCAGCTTCAATGTATCCGGAATATTCCACAATCAAATTCGTATGAGTCACCAACACTGTTTACACACATTATATCTCTGGAAAATTCCAACTGTTCCGGAAAATTCCACTGTAGAATTAACCCGCACAATTATGAGTTTTATCCCACTTCTGACACCAATGTAATATTTTCGGCCTGGGGTTCGTCGAATAAAATTCAACTTCACTTTTAGGATTTCACAATGAAACACTTTATTTATCAAACAAAACTTATTTAAATTCAAATCACACTGTTATTCAACTTTACTATGTTACGATTTGACGGTATTTTCGATTTTTATTCTAAAGGTATATAACAAGATTCAAACCTTTGTTCCACAAAGAGCATTCAGGTGTCAAACCATTTTTTAACCGAGGCTCAAGCCTCTTATCCAATCAGTGGAATGCATTTAGCCGAAAGTGGTATACATTAGCCGATACAACAACCTTTAGTTAGCAACCTAATCCTAAAGTTAGACCCTGAACTTGTACCATACAAATGTGGGGGGTTGATCGTAGGAAGGGGAAAAGTCAAGAGAGGCGATATAGTCTTTCCGTTTGCCGGGTGGTATCTTTCCAGCTACCGCTCCATAGTTTGGTAGTTCCTTGGCTTATAATGTGGAAAGAGATTTTCATAAGTCCAAAGGAGATCGATCAAAGCGGGCGTAAGGAAGCTGCTGCCTTCTCACAACATATAGTTTTCTTTTGTTGTCTGGGTTAAAGACCCCTTTGTTAGGGAAGTATTTAATTGACCTAAGGATAAAACCTTATTGGAATAAAATCTCCAGGAATTATTCAAAAGAAAAGGAGCCGACTACAAAGCCAGATAAAAGGTACCAGGTGAAATTATGCAACTATCGTGATTTTATCCAAATTTGTTTCATCCAGCAACCAGAATCGGTGTATAGCGGTCATCGGTGGCAGCAACTCAGTTAGGCTGCCGTTAAATATACCGGGTACCTTGAAATCCGAAATCTTGGTCCCTTTGTCTTAGCCTGGTCAGGCCAACTACAAGGCGACCGGTGGCTTAAGTAGTAGCGGCGGAAACCTTAGCGACCTTTGGAAGAATTTTGTGCAGGTTCGAGGCACGTTAAGCCGCAGCGGCAGAGATTTTTTTTTTTAAATCAATTAAAAGCCGGCCAAAAAATTATATTTGCATCTGGACAAAGAATTTTAAATCGAGCGGTGGCGCAACGGTTTGGTGCGCTGAACCAGCAAACTATTGGCGAAAGGAGGCAGTGTTCGAGACCCAGATTAGGCTGTTTTTTATATATATATATATTTTTTTTATCGATTCTGTAAGGTAGGACTTATATATAGGTGTGTGAATCAATCAGCAAATTGAAGGTAAGAAAAACATCAATTACATACATGCATATATAAATCGATATAAACAAATACTAATTTGAATCTTTTTGCGTGAAAATAGTGGTGTAGGTTCATCTTAAAAGAAAGCCAAAAACCGCAACCAGGAGCTGTGGCCACTGATCTGGAGTTGCTGAACCTACACAGGTATAAAAAAAATACCGATAAAAAATTAAGGAAAAAAAAAGCGGTGAGTCATTTTTGAGACCATTCTTAGATCTTTTTAGTAGTTGCTTTATGTCGATTATATATTGTATGTTTCTTGAGAAGTCAGGGTAATTGCTGAAGCCCTTGCCGCGAAAAGCTTTTCATACTAGTTGTCGCACTAGTTTGAGCTTTCTTCTGGTTTATAGTTACCTATAACGTTCAACTGATTGCTGATAAATTATATTGAATAAATTGATTCACACACACATATATACCAGTGTCTACCAGTAAGGAATATTAGGGTTAATCTTGTTAGTTTTATTACACTTTTAATACGTTTAGTCACAAAATTTATTTAATTTCAAACAACTTGAGTTGTGGCGTTAAGCCGATTGTAGTTTTTTTATTTATTTATTTTTTTTTTGTTTCTTTTGCGTTGTAAATTCTGAGATACATTTTCATTTTGCTCTGATATCTATCAATTTATTATAATCAATTATGCTTTTAAATAAAATCTGTTATCTGTGATGAGGAGAAAAAAAAAATGATGGGTTGTAAATAACAAAGGGGCGATATGGGATGAGTGCGGATGGCTAAAGGAAGGATGAGGAAGTAGGGGATGGCAACTTAAGGGATTGTCGTGGCGAGGCCGGCAATCAAACGGTAGGGAGGGTTAAGAAAAATTTTCTCGCGCGCCATAACATCTTCGGCGCATAAGACTGGCATGGTTTTGCTAGTGGGGTCAACGAGTCAAAGGACCCACGCCTCCGACGAGCTTAGGATGGCTACCTGCATGCCAGCGACGACTCTCAGATCAGAAACTGACCTCCAAACAATGGCGCCCACAACGTGAGGCCTGCCGTATGGCAGGAATTTTATCGAATACTTTTGATGGAGCCTTTCATTTGTTTTCATTTAGAAATTTAACATTTTAGTTATCAAAATTTTAATTCGTTTTTGCTTTTACTTGAATTTGGTTTTCCTTTATAAGTCCCGGTGACTGGGTTATTCCTGGTATCGCGTTGCGATAAAAGAAGCCAGATCAATTATCATTATTTTCTTTTTCTTTTTTTGAATGAATTTCAGTAGCCGAGTCCTGATGTTTGTCAAAGACAACTTTGAAGTCCGGTCACAGAATTCATTGTATTTTTCTGCTTTAGAGAGTTTCTCAACCTGAAGAGACTCAAACTACTCCTTGAAGTGAGTTTGATAAGATCCGTCAGGTTATTCAGGTAGACACAGCTGGTTGTTTTTTTTTACGTTTTTGAGTCTGGTGCAGATGAGGACTCTTGTTTGTACCTGTCCTAAAACAAGTGCGTATCTATTAGATTCAGTTTTAATTTTTTCCTGTAAACAGTTCAACAAATAGTTTATTTTACCTTTGAATATCGGCTCGTAGAACTTTGCCATCTCTTTCTTCCTAGTATCATCCCTTCTCCGCCGCAAATACTCATCCCAGCCCAAAATATGGATGAGTATTTTTAAGAGAAACTGCTTTGTTTGTGGTTTAAAGTGTTTATTTGGTTTTTCGTCGTAAGTTTCCGAGTTTTACTTAGACTTGGTTTGGGTCAAGGTGATTTGACTTACATTTTTGATTTGATCGTGGCATCTGATTGCACTTTATTGTTAAGTCGTGCGATTTCTATGGATTTGAGTCAAGAAGGATTAATCTAGGTTTGAGGGCAGATTTATTGGTGATTCTATTGCTTTGTTGTTAATGCTTACTGCTAAGTTATTCGTTTTATTCAGAGCTGTATTAGGGTTTTAATAGTTATTTTAATTGTGATTTTGTTTGCGTCATATTTAATACCTATATGTAGTTAGTTTTATAAGATTTACACCACCTGCTCAACTGTTTCGCAGATTTTAAGTTTAGTTCAGCTTTTAAGTTTTTCTTTTTTTTTCTCTAATCCCTGTGATTTCCTAGTCTCTCGTTTTAAGTAAGGTCAGTGATAAGATTGGTGATTTAGCTTGTAGGTTTAGCTTAGAATTTCATTGGTTTTGTTTGGTAATATATTCATTTTTTTTTGTTGTGTCTTTTAGTTTTCTTTGGTTTTGAAAGGCAAGAGACTTGTAAAAGCCCTGGTGGTGGTGGTCACTATATCTGGAAGACCGTCAGTTAGGTTGACGGTGGAGTTAAAATTCAGGGCAATTCAGGACTTAAGACTAGATTAACTGAGTTTAGGTATTTTGTTTTATTTTGCTGGATTTTGTTTTTATTTGGTTATTCAGTTAGTTTATGTTGTTGCTCTTTCACTGGCTTTGAAATTCGTGTTTAGTTTGTTTTTATTCTTATTCGTTCCTAACTTCTTTCTTGTTCGTTGCCATCTCTCGTAGTTGGGGTTAAAAGTGGGATGATTTTTGCTCTGTGAGGAGACAAAAAAACATTTTTTTGATTCATACGATACGCTATTGTTCCTCGGGTTACCGCGTACCAGATTATGAGTCAGCCGTCTAATCCTGGAACCAATATATTAACCAAAGTAACCACTGAGCAAGAGTTCGATCGTTTTTGCAAGTCAATCAACAATTTTAGTTTTGACAACTCCGCGAGTTCAGCCGCGAGCAGTGCAAAAATGGTTGACGAAAATCCGTCAGATGAAAATCCCACTGATCAGGGAACAAATAATATTTCGCCAGTGGAAGCTTTAGCTTCGAAAATTGAGCAGACCTTAACAGTCAATCAAATCCACCTCTTCCAGCAGATGGAAACCTTTATGAATGGTATGTTGGAGAAAGTCAATGCTTTGTCAGTTGTTCGCCCAAGTCCACAAGGATCTTATCCCAGCAATAGTAGTAGCGTCCAGCCTGTGAGTGATGCCAATGGTAGACATTCCGGCGCTTATTTCCTCCCATCTGATTTTAACCCAGCAAGACCTCCTCCAAGAGAAACGCAAAGCGTAGCCAACTCCATGGCGTCGGAGATTGTGCGGTTGGACAGGTGGAATGTAAAATTTGAGGGACAAGAAAACGTCGTAGACTTCCTGTTTAAAGTTGATAGGCTCCAAGCCTTGTTGTCCTACACGGATGAACAGGTCACAGCAAACTTCCACAGTCTTTTGGGTGGAAAGGCTAATGACTGGTACTGGTCATTTTTGCGAAAAAACCCTCATACAAGGCTTGGAGAGATCAAAACTGCTATGAAGAGGGAGTTTGGGCGAAAGGAAAACGATGTCGACGTATACATGAGATTGCTCACCCGCAGGCAAGGATTTAAGGAGAGCTTCGACGACTTTTATGGCTCCATCGTAGGTCTGAACGACCGCCTGAACGATCCATTCGACGCCAAAAAGTTAGTCGAAGTTATTAGAAATAACGCAAGAGATAAACTGGGAGAGATATTACTGTCTTCCAGCATATGCGACTTGGAGCAGTTACGCAATAAAGGCAGAGAAGCAGAACGGTTTCTGGCAAGGCGAAACTTTAGTCAGCGCTCTGTTCAAGAGCTCCATCTGCCGGAAGAGGAGGATGAGGAACTAATAGCTGGTGAAGTAGCAGCGATGAGTAGGCCTGAGGGAAATCGGCCATCAAACTCTCTTGTTTGCTGGAACTGTGACGTTAAAGGTCATTCGTTCTACAAATGCCCGTCGAAAGAAAGGAACTTGTTTTGCTTCCTCTGCGGTGAAAAGGGGGTTACGACACCGGAGTGCTCAAAACACCCGGGAAACCGTCAGAGGAACGACAGGACAGTCGGGGACAGTCGTTCCAGCAACTTCCCCGAAAGGCAGAAGTAGAACCTTTAAACGGGTCTGTGTGTAGGAGTCAGGTGTCGAATAGTCCAGCGGTTAAGATTCTTCAGCGAAACCAGGAACCAATTCCATCCAGTCATCCTGCAAACAAGTTTGCTCTAAAGACGCTTCATAAAAGGAAGCAGAAATATTATGAGTTGCGCCCTAAGATTATGGGTGGAGGAATGGGTAAGACCGGATCATTGTCTAAGTGTAGGGAGCGGTTTCGAAAGCGGAAACACTTTCGAAAACTCATTGTCGAGACAATCTTAGCTTTCGAAATAGACGGTCGGATGTACGCTAGTGTTCGTCTCAAGGATGAACAAGTCCTTGGACTGTTGGATAGTGGTGCATCCATCTCTGTTTTGGGAGAGTCAGGGTTGGAATTCATAGAAAGGAATGGGATTCAGATGAGGCCATACGATAATGTGGTGAAGACCGCAGATGGAGGCTCACATAAAATTGTCGGCTTTTGTCAAATCCCGGCTACGCTGAACAAGGTGACTAAGAACATTACTTTCTATGTTATTCCAAACCTGACACAAAAAGTTTATCTCGGCATGGATTTTTGGAAGGAGTTTGAACTGATGCCACAGGTCTCTGCACTGGACGAGCCTACATTTAAAGAGGAGGAAAATGTGGATTCACAAGGGGAGCCTAGTTTCATGGTACTTACACCAGAGCAGCAAACTAAGCTAGAGTCGGTGAAGAAGCAATTTCCAAATTTCGCAGACAAGGGTCTCGGTCGTACTCATCTCGAAACCATGTAATCGATGTTGGCGGAGCAGTGCCCATTAAATCTAGGCACTACCCCCTGTCTCCGGTTCGGCAGGAAGAGGTTTACAAGGAACTCGACCGTATGCTAGAACTTGGTGTGATTGAAGAAAGCAACTCTGCTTGGTGTTCCCCGATAGTTCTAGTCAGGAAGCCAGGCAAAGTACGCCTCTGCTTGGATAGCAGGAAGTTGAACAAGGTGACGAAGCCGGATGCATATCCGCAGCCACTTATAGACGGATTACTCGGTAACTTGGAGGACACATTCTTTATCTCTGGGCTTGATCTCAAGGATGCCTTTTGGCAAATACCTCTTGAGAAAGAGTCCAGAGAGAAGACAGCATTTGCAGTACCAGGACGGCCATTATACCAGTTTGTTGTAATACCGTTCGGGTTATGCAATGCTGCCCAAAGAATGTGTCGGCTGATGGACCGAGTAATGAGCGTTCTACCTCCCCGCTTGCGCAAACACGTAATCAAATACATCGATGATCTTCTGATTTGTACACCGGATTTCGACACCCATATCCAAGTGTTGGCGGAAGTGGCTTCCTACCTGCGTAGGGCGAACTTAACAATCAACGTAAACAAGAGCAAGTTCTGCATGCGGGAGATTAAGTGTCTTGGTTACATCGTTGGTCAGGGTAACCTCAAGACCGATCCCGAAAAGGTTGCCGCGATGGTAGACTTTCCAATTCCTAAGGCCGTGAGACAGGTGCGGAGGTTTGTAGGCAAGACTGGGTGGTATAGGCGATTCATCAAGAATTACTCCGATCTTTCAGCTCCACTAACCGATTGCCTTAAAAAGCGAAAGGGCTTCGAGTTGACATCTGCGGCAGAAGAGGCGGTTAAGAAGTTGAAGGAGGCACTTACATGCGCCCCAGTCTTATCACAGCCCGACTTCAAGAAGGAATTCATTATTCAGAGTGACGCTTCTTCTGAAGCGGTAGGCGGGGTGCTTTGCCAACAAGACGAAGATGGAAACGAGAAGCCTATAGCTTTTATGTCAAAAACACTTACTAAAGCCCAGAAAAATTTTACGGTGACTGAGCTTGAGTGTCTGGCGGTGTTGTTAAGTGTTAGAAAGTTTCGTGCCTACATTGATGGTTTACCATTTCGAGTCATAACTGATCACTCCAGTCTTAAGTGGCTTATGTCACTTAAAGATTTGGGCGGAAGACTGGCACGTTGGAGTCTCGAGCTCCAACGGTTTACGTTCGAGATCGAACATCGCAAGGGATCCCTCAATGTAGTGCCGGATGCCTTGTCGAGAGGACATATGGAAGAGATTTCGGTCACGATGGTAGGTGAGGATATAGATTTGTCTTCTGCTGAGTTTGACTCTGAGGAGTATGGTAGACTTCGAGAGGACATTGAGAAGAATCAAGCCTCACTTCCGGATCTCGTTGTATCCGAAAAGTTTATATACAAAAGAGTGAGGTTCAGAAGTGGGGATCCTGAAAACGAGGATTCACTTTGGCGGCTTTGGGTGCCGCACACCTTGACACAAACGCTTATAGGAATGAACCACAACACCAAGTTAAGTTGCCACGGTGGTTTTCTTAAAACTTATAACCGCATAAAGGAAAAGTACTACTGGCCGAAAATGGCTTCTGAAATTAAAACGTTTGTGAGCCAGTGCGAGGTGTGTAAAACCACAAAGTCGTCAAATCAAATTCTTCGTCCTCCGATGGTAAACCAGATTCTCTCAGAGCGACCCATGCAGAGGTTGTACATTGATTTGCTTGGCCCATACCCTCGCACCAAGCGTGGAATTTATCGCCAATGACCATTTCTCTAAATATGTCTTCCTCAAGGCGCTTTCTAAGGCAACAACGTCAAGGATAATCTCATTCATGGAAACCGATATTTTTCATGCCTTTGGGACTCCTGAGTTTGTCCATTCGGATAATGGCAAACAGTTGGTTTCTTCGGAATTTAAAAGGTTCGTGGACAGCTATGGCGTTCGGCATATTCGAACGGCATTCTACTCTCCACAGGCCAATGTATCTGAGAGAGTCAACACTAGCATCCTCAACAAGCTTCGTGTATTCGTGGACGATGAACAAAATACGTGGGACACCCATTTGTCCAGTATAGCGTGCGCTTTACGTGCCGACACCCATGGTTCCATTGGTTGTCAGCCCTATTACGCCCTATTCGGCCAAAGTATGATCAACCATGGATCATCGTACACAATACTTCGAAGCTTGAAAGCACTTGGGGATCCAGATATATTGGTCACACCACGCGAGACGACGATGGAGATCGCACGTCAAAAGCTGTCCAGGAACCTGCTGAAGGCGCATGTAAGATCGGCAAATACCTACAACACTCGATCAAGGCCAATAACGTATAGGGTAGGGCAGGAGGTGTTTCACCGCAATTTTGCTCAGAGTAATTTTGCAAAGGGTCAAAATGCGAAGCTACTTCCCAAATTCGTTAAGGCAAGAGCTCGACGTGTGGTAGGTATTTGTATGTATGAATTGGAGAATCTAGCTGGGAAGCTGATTGGAGTTTTTCACGCGAAAGACATTCGACAATGATACCGGCTATTAACAGAACGAAAACCGTTATTATTCAAATTATAACCATAATGCATCCATTTCCGTTCCAGTTAAATTGGCTTAAACACGCTCTTCATTTAAGTTTAACTAAGGTTTAAGTGGGTTCGGCTCCCACGTTTTAGACGTACTCTACGTATTTGAATAGTATCTTTTAACAAGAAACCCGACTAGCAAATGCGTGGGTATTCTTTTTTTTCAATTTGTTTGGCTAATGGCAAACAAAGCGAAAAGCCCTGTGTTACGATTTGACGGTATTTTCGATTTTTATTCTAAAGGTATATAACAAGATTCAAACCTTTGTTCCACAAAGAGCATTCAGGTGTCAAACCATTTTTTAACCGAGGCTCAAGCCTCTTATCCAATCAGTGGAATGCATTTAGCCGACAGTGGTATACATTAGCCGATACAACAACCTTTAGTTAGCAACCTAATCCTAAAGTTAGACCCTGAACTTGTACCATACAAATGTGGGGGGTTGATCGTAGGAAGGGGAAAAGTCAAGAGAGGCGATATAGTCTTTCCGTTTGCCGGGTGGTATCTTTCCAGCTACCGCTCCATAGTTTGGTAGTTCCTTGGCTTATAATGTGGAAAGAGATTTTCATAAGTCCAAAGGAGATCGATCAAAGCGGGCGTAAGGAAGCCGCTGCCTTCTCACAACATATAGTTTTCTTTTGTTGTCTGGGTTAAAGACCCCTTTGTTAGGGAAGTATTTAATTGACCTAAGGATAAAACCTTATTGGAATAAAATTTCCAGGAATTATTCAAAAGAAAAGGAGCCAAAGACAAAGCCAGATAAAAGCCAGATAAAAGACAAAGCCAGATAAAAGGTACCAGGTGAAATTATGCAACTATCGTGATTTTATCCAAATTTGTTTCATCCAGCAACCAGAATCGGTGTATAGCGGTCATCGGTGGCAGCAACTCAGTTAGGCTGCCGTTAAATATACCGGGTACCTTGAAATCCGAAATCTTGGTCCCTTGCCGCGAAAAGCTTTTCATACTAGTTGTCGCACTAGTTTGAGCTTTCTTCTGGTTTATAGTTACCTATAACGTTCAACTGATTGCTGATAAATTATATTGAATAAATTGATTCACACACACATATATACCAGTGTCTACCAGTAAGGAATATTAGGGTTAATCTTGTTAGTTTTATTACACTTTTAATACGTTTAGTCACAAAATTTATTTAATTTCAAACAACTTGATTTGTGGCGTTAAGCCGATTGTAGTTTTTTTATTTATTTATTTTTTTTTGTTTCTTTTGCGTTGTAAATTCTGAGATACATTTTCATTTTGCTCTGATATCTATCAATTTATTATAATCAATTATGCTTTTAAATAAAATCTGTTATCTGTGATGAGGAGAAAAAAATGATGGGTTGTTAATAACAAAGGGGCGATATGGGATGAGTGCGGATGGCTAAAGGAAGGATGAGGAAGTAGGGGATGGCAACTTAAGGGATTGTCGTGGCGAGGCCGGCAATCAAACGGTAGGGAGGGTTAAGAAAAATTTTCTCGCGCGCCATAACATCTTCGGCGCATAAGACTGGCATAGCTTTGCTAGTGGGGTCAACGAGTCAAAGGACCCACGCCTCCGACGAGCTTAGGATGACTACCTGCATGCCAGCGACGACTCTCAGATCAGAAACTGACCTCCTAACAACTACTTAGAATTCAACACTTTAATTCAATTCAATCACTTTTCACTTTATAACCGATTTTCACAAGTCAACGTTTAAAATATAACTGTCTCGTACGAGCCTGCCACCCGTGTATTTATACAAAATTAAGCACCTTCTAGTACGTTCCATACCCCCTTTGGTAATTTTCCACTGGTACTCCTCCGCTAAATTCCAAGGAGGGGAAATCGAAATTCGAACTTCGAATATGACAGCTGCTGTCAGATGACTGGAATGACAGTTGGGTATGTTCGTTTAGTGAATCGAGCGGGTGCGTCTGTAGAGCGAATCGATGGGTGCATTCAGGGACTCCTGCGATTTGTTTTATTTCTTGTCGCCACATAACACATTGATCGCATTTTTGAAATCTATTTTGTGTTTTTTATTTCAGCCATGGTTAAGTTGATACAATTGTATCGTTTCGAATTGACTTCAGTACAAAAGTACAATCTAGTTTAATTCGAGGATAAAAGTATGTCGCCCATATATAGAACCTATTGAAAAGAAATTTTACCTGAAAATCAGCAAGCATAGAATAGAAATAGATAGTTGTATAAACATCTTATTTCGTTCAAAAATTGTTCGTTCAAATAACACATTCTAATTTTTCATGCGAAAACTTTATTTCAGTACAATTGGATCAGTTTCAGTACAAACTGGAAAGTAATTTTAGTACAACTCAAAACGATAGTTTTCCATATCTGCTCCTTAACTGTGGAGAGAAGTAATTATAAATGGAAAATCAAAACAAAAATCCATCTGTTTCAAAAAACCCATCTCTGGCGGGGTGGATTGGCAATTGGCAATCTTTGGACAAACATTAGTAATTTGCCAGAGGCCAGTCTTTGCTTTGATCATCGGCGGATGTGAGGGAGTTGATGGTAATTTCTTTAGATTGTCCGCTCTCGCGGATGAATCAACCTAGTTGTTGTTAGAAATGACTTACTTTATTATTGCAAGAAAACAATAATTTTTGCACAGAAAATTTTATACGAACCTTCATTTGCCCTTGAACCTTCACTTGTCACAATGTCAGTGGTTTTGACGTCAGAGAAATTCACCTCTGTCAAAATTTTCGTTTGCTGTCATCGCTCACTTCACACGTATTCACGGATAGGACTCAAAGAGAGATCCTGCCTGTTATTTCGTTTTTTTTTTCCAGGTGTTTGAAGGCAGGGGGCTGCAGAGTTGGCTCTGATCAGTGCTAATGTCAAAATAGAACGAAATGTATCGCCATGTTTCCAAAACCTGCCCCTGCAAGGTCGGGGTTAGAATAGCCTTGAGGTAAGGTATGCCTGTCGTAAGAGCCGACTAAAATCCACCGGAAGGAATATTCTTTAATGTTTCAACGGATGCTGTCGATGCTGCTCCATTTGGGGCAACTTTTGGCAGTAAGGTTTTAACTTATAGATGAATCTGAAGGTTAAATTAAAATCCAGAAGCGTCTGTCACACATTGTGCGGCTCACTGGTCGGCGTCTGTCTCCAAAGGGGCGGCTGTATTTAAAAATGAAAATAGAAGTGACTTACCTATTTCTCATAAAAACGACAAGTTAAAAAAAAAAATGGCAATGAACAAAACGAAAGATTTGATTACCCCAGGTGGCAGCCCAGCTATGCTGGAAAATCCACCCTCTTCGGAGGCAGGCTCTACGGATTCTGGGGAGAGCCTTTTATTGCTTATAAATCCTTTTGAGAAAAGGACAAAACTAAATCGATCACCACCACCTAGATCGAACATATCCGGAAAAAGCAGTCCACCGGTAAACCAGGACTCTGTGAAAATTAAGAGCTTAGAAAAGGAGAATAATGAACTCCGAGCTAAGCTTATTGAAATGGAGCGACTCTTCCAAGATCTAAAAATGGAAGTTGACTCTCTGCGAAAAGAAAACGAGGATATTAAAAATACTCGTTTAACGAAAGACTGTGAGGTAACGAAAGAGTGTGTAATACCGAACCGACCAGCAGTCGAATACTTCACGGACGAGGACGAACTTGCACTTGAGACCGATTCAGTCTTAAGGAAAAGGTCTAGCAAGAAGCGAAAGGCGAATTCCTCTCCCGAAGTAATACAAAAAGAAGATAAGCCCTCTGGCTCAAACAAGGCTAATCCAGAAGCGAAAATTCGTCCACCTCCCGCAATAAACATCGTCGGGATAGCAGACTTTGGGAGATTGCACAACCTTCTTGCAAACACGGTGAGAACAGAAAACTATAAGCTTACCTCGCACCGAAATAACGTGTGGAAAGTAAATGTTGACAACGCCGATTCCTATCGCGCACTGTCTCTTAGACTGAATGCAGAAAGAATCGAGTGGTATACTTATCAAAATAAGTACGAGAAACCAAGCCGAGTCATTGTAAGGGGGCTCCACCCATCATGCACAAAAGAAGACGTTGTAAAAGACGTAAAAAGTAAAGGCCTTAAAATTATTGATGCCGTCAATATCATTAAAAAGGAAAAGCAACGCACGGAAGGAGAAAGAGACACTGTGATCAGACGCGGCCTTCCAATTTTTATGCTCTCCTTTGAAAGAACTGAGAGCATAAACGATATTTATAAAATAAAAATGATACTTAACATCAGGGTTAAAATCGAACCCATGAGAAAGGGCAATAGACTGATACCACAGTGTAAGCGATGCCAAGAATTCAGGCACACAAGTGCCTACTGCCAAAAAGAACCACGTTGCGTGAAATGTGCCGGAAAACACCTGTCAACAGAGTGCAAGGTTGACATAAAGGCTCCAGCAGTTTGCGCCAATTGCCACGGAAACCACCCCGCGAACTATCGAGGATGCGAAGTAGCCATAGAGCTGCAAAAGGGACGAGAACCTTTTAAGGAAAATACTAGAGGTCAGAATCAAAGCCTAGGACGCCCAAAACCTGCTGAAACTCCTAAGCCAAAGACTCCAAAGACGCCAAAGCCGATCAAAAGTGGAAGATTGGCAAAGGAGGCGTCGACAAAAGGCGTAAAAGCTCCACAAAAGAGCGGCGCCAGTTCAAGTGCAGCGGAGAAACCACCACTGGTCGCACCGAAATCATACGCACAGGTTGCGGCAAACGAAAGCAAGGCAAGATCGCCCACAACAGATGCAGTGTCTCAGATCCTCGCTGTAATCTTGCAGAAACTTGAGGATCAGACTAAAATCAACAAAGTTATATTTGACAAACTGAGCAAGCTCGAGTTTAAGCCTCGAAAAAATTACAAGAGAACATGAATATGAAACAGTTATTTAAAATACTAACATGGAATGCAAACGGCCTTCTGAATAAAATAGACGAACTAGAAGTATTTCTACGGAAAAACAATATTGATATTTGCATGATTACGGAAACTCACCTTAAAAACGGGTCTCACCTTAAAAAACTTAAAGGTTACAATGACTATCACGCACATCACCCTTCGCAATCACCCTTCGATCCTCCCTCTACATTAAGAACTGCATAAAGCACTTCAAGAACACAGAAGTTGAGCTAGACTCTATGCAGATCAGTTCAGTTTCTGTAAAAATTGACTGCTTAGATTATAACATTGCATCTTGTTATTTCCCGCCAGGATATAGACTGGTGGAAGACGATCTTGATCGTATGTATGACTTCATTGGGTCCAATTTTATCATTGGGGGTGACTTTAACGCGAAGCATACTTTTTGGGGCTCACGATGCAATTCAACAAGAGGCAGATTACTGTACAAAAATAGTATGAAGCGTGGGGTGGACTTTTTCTCCACGGGTAAGCCAACATATTGGCCAACCGATAGGAATAAAAAGCCTGACCTTGTCGATTTTTTCATCGCTAAAGGGTACCCCAAATACCTTACGCGAATTGAAGAGTGTTATGATCTTTGCTCAGACCACTCAGGAGTTATCTTGAAGATGGGTGGAAGACTGGCGAAAATAGAAAGAGCTCCTAGATTAGCTAGCAAAAACATGAACTGGGACGCTTTCAGAAAGGACTGTAAGGAGGGTGTTGGCTTGAATGTGCCATTGAAAACTCCTTTCGAGTTAGAAACCGCAGTTGACAAATTCATTGAAGCAATTCAGAGCGCTGCTTGGAACAACAATTCGTCCCAAAAGAACGCAGTTAGCACCGACGGGCATGTACGTAAAACATATCCGCTCGAAATCGAAGAATTGATTCGTGAAAAGAGAAGAGCGCGTAGGAGATGGCAAGGCACAAGGGTCCCCCCAGACAAAACCCTATTGAACCACCTCTCTAACAAACTGAAAGGAATGTTGCTAGATCTTAAAAATCGTGAGACCACTGAATACCTTGAAGGCTTGTCGGCGGATAGGACCTCAAACTACTCGCTGTGGAAAGCAGTTAAGTATATCAAGAAACCTATAATCCACTCGGCACCAATAAAAAAAGCTAACGGCGAATGGGCAAGAGAAGACAAAGAGAAAGCGAATTTGTTTGCTGAACATTTAGAAGAAACATTTAAGCCTTTCGACGGTCCGCCGTTGGCTGACGTTCTAAACAACAACGAGGAACCTGGTAGCTTAAGAATGAAAAAAGTTTCGTTAGTTGAACTCCGACAGACAATTAGCAAACTTAAAAATAATAAGGCCCCGGGTTACGACCTGATCACTGGCGAAATATTGAAAGAGCTACCAAAAAAGGCATTAGTCAAGCTACTTTATATGATAAACGCTTCTCTTAGACTTCTATACGTTCCAAGACAATGGAAAGTTGCTGAAGTCATTATGGTTCCTAAACCGGGGAAATGCGCAAATGATAAAAAATCTTATAGGCCCATATCGCTTCTGCCGATAATATCGAAAGTATTTGAGAAACTTCTGCTGAAGCGATTACAACCAATAATTGCAGAAAGACGCTTGATCCCGGATCATCAATTCGGTTTCAGACCTAACCATTCCACAATAGATCAAGTCTACAGAATAACGCATGAAATTGAAAAAGCCTTAGAAGGGAAAAAAATATGTTCAAGTGCTTTCCTCGACGTATCGCAAGCCTTCGACAAGGTATGGCACGAGGGCTTGAAATATAAGCTACGGCAAAACTTGCCGGAAGACATGTTTAAAATATTGGAAAATTATCTTGAAAGCAGACTCTTTCGTGTTAGGTGTAGTAGTGAATACTCGAGTTTCAAGCAAATTCGGGCTGGCGTACCCCAGGGAAGCGTCCTCGGTCCGACCCTGTTCCTGCTCTACACAAGAGACATACCTCTAGATGACGAGACAGTCGTGGCCACGTTTGCGGACGATACAGCCATCCTGGCAACAGGTGAATCAGTCGAGTCATCAACGAGAAACCTCCAACGAGCATTGGACAGAATTTGTGTCTGGACGAAGACTTGGCGAATCGCTCTTAACGAGAACAAGTCTACGCATGTGAATTTCACTTACAGAAGGGTTAACAATTTGCCTCTGTTCATAAATTCTGTACAAATACCTTATGCAAATGAAGCGAAGTATCTAGGGATGACACTGGACGCTAAACTAAGGTGGAAACCACACGTAAAGAAGAAGCGTGACGAGCTCGAGATTAGGCTCAGGGAAATGTATTGGCTTATCGGAAGATTTTCGAAATTAAGCACATATAACAAACTGCTCTTGTACAGGCAGGTGTTAAAGCCGTCCTGGACATCGAGCAACATGTCCATGTTGCAGACTTTCCAAAACAAAACACTAAGAGCAATTGTGAATGCTCCATGGTATATTAGGAATAGCGATATTCACAGAGATTTAGGAATAGCTACCGTGGGCGAAGAAGTAACAAACTTCGCTCGAAAGCTTAATGCTCGCCTTCATGTTCATTGCAACAATGAAATGATCCGTACTCTAAACGAGACTCTTAACGATGTTAACAACGAGCGACGACTACAAAGAACAAGACCCTTCGATCTAGCGACGTAGGGTGAAGCCGCATTAATGAACGGCTTAGTAGGTGCATTCACTGGAAAGCAACCTATCCAATGCGATCAACACTATGGAAGCGTAAACTACTTGTTAAGTTAACTTAGTTGTAGTCAAGAAGTATTATGAGAGAGCGAAAATTTACTACTATGAAGTGCGTTCTGGCAGTTTCATAGTGTCTCTCATAAATGGGTGGTTTTTTAGCACGTGGAAATCGGGCATAACCAATATCGGCTACTTCGGTATTATGTACCTGCTATAGTGGGCGTATTGGTATCTTTGAAAGATTTTGGAGTTTTAGTCTCCGTCCATCCTAGTATTCAAAAAAAAAAAAAAAAAAAAAAAAAAAAAAAAAAAAATGTTTCCAAAAATATTCCACATAACCATAATTACTCATGCGCGCTTGAACCAAACAGACGGAGTCAAAAGCATTTAGGGTCTTAAGAAATACATTTTCCCTGTCTTTGAGCACAGTTACATAATTAATGGAGTTTGATAAAGTCAGTTTAGTTCAGTTCATTTTATTAAATCTTCTTATTAACAAGTTACAAAGTGTTAACTGTGAATTACTTTTCGATAGAATAATATATTCATTAAATCTGCGGCTATTATGTATGGCCAGCTAATATTTTAACTTTGTATATTATGAATACAATGCGATATGCCATCACGGCTTACAATCATTTATGATTTGGAACTCGCTCACAGAACCATGTCTCAGTTGCTTTTATCTTATCGATACTTATTCTAATATTATTCTATAATAAACTTAGCACTAAATAACAACATATTACATAACAACGATCGCAAAGAGGGAGACGCTAACGTCTCGCTTCTTGCGTTTAAATGGAAGGGTAAGTTCTGCCCAAACTAATCATGACTGTTGAATGATTACTGAACTAATCATTGAAGAGATCAAAATCGAGAGTAAATTTGCATAATGCATTGTTAGCCGCGGTTGTGCCGTGGTAAGGCTTTCTCAAAAAACGGAAGGACTGCCTGGACAGCAGTGTCATCGGTAAATAAACGGGAAACCCCTACTGGCGATGAGTATGGGGAGTTGTCCCATGAGATATTCTCTTGAGTGGAGTAAATTTCGCGCATGAGATGGTTCTTAGAGTTGTTTAGGTTTTCGATCGTTTTTTTTTATTAAGGACATTGCATATCTAGTAAAAGGAAGCACATTATTTGTATTGTATATGAATGCGTTACTGTATCTCTTGCACTGGGATTCAAAAAACTTGTCTGCGCAGTATCTGAGCATCTTCCTCTCGAAGATTTTGATTTCTCTGGCCACTGTCGGCGAGATGGAACACCAAACCGGTAACGCGTACGTATTGGTTTCATAGTTTTATATAACAGTAGTTTAGTTCTTTTAACTAGACTCTTGTGACGAAGCAGGGGCATCAGAATGTAGGACACTTTTCTAGCCTTTCGTATGCTGGTGCGGGCATGACCATTAAATTTAAGCAGGCTACTGAATGTTACACCTAAGGATTTAATTTTTTTTTAACTCTTATATCGGTTTCGTCTATTCTCATAATTAGATTTTTGCTCTCTCTCACTACACCCTCTGGGCCCTTTCCACTCGCATTTCTAAAGCAGATCATTTCGGTCTTATCATGATTAATTCTTATTCCCAAGGTCTTATAGTACGTGTTTATTACATGGATGTGTTCCTCCACAGTTTTCATAGCAACAATGGGGTAGCAATCGCTAGAAAACACAAATGTATCATCTGCGAACAGAATTCCTGTGGACGTTCTGCCATCAGATGTAGTGTGGGAGTGAGGAAAGTCATGTATGAAGAAGTTGTAAAGGTGCGGCCCGGATTTGGATCCTTGGGGAACCCCACTGTCACAGGCACGGCTTGATGAAGAAACCTCATTAATTTGGATGTAAAAGGTTCGTTCTCCTAAGAAGTTATCTAATAGGTATATTGCATGTTTCGGAAATGCAGCTTGTAAAAGTTTGAAAACTATTCCACCTCTCCATACCCTACCAAAGGCCTTTTCAACGTCTAACGAGCAGGCTACAGTGCACTTTTTTTCCTTCAACTTAAGGGTGATGTCGTTATGGACTTTAAGGAGGGCGTGCACGGTGGAGTGCTTCTTCTTAAAACCAAACTGGTGGTCGGGTGTGGATTCTATTGCCATATGTTCTGAATCAAAAAGGTTACGCAGCATTATTGCCTCTACTATTTTATCAAGATTGGACAAAAGCGAGATAGGTCTACAATTGTTGATTTCGTAATTCGATGGTTTCTTCTGGATTGGTATTACCTTGGCGTTCTTCCAGGCTACCGGGAAGTAAAAGTTGTTAACGCAGTTATTTAACAATGTGGTTAGGAACTTAATTGCGGTGTGTGGGATTTCTTTCAGTAAAAAGTTTGAAATACAATCTGGGCCGTAGGATTTTTTCGGTTTAAGCTTTGCAATGATTGACTCTATCTCCTCCTCGCTTGTATGTATATCAGGCTGAGAGGGAGATAGTGAGGAGTTTATTTCATCGAATAAGAATATGCACTCTGGTCGGTTGCTTCTGAAAGATTCTAATTCGCGAGTAGCCTGGTCTTTAACAGTCTGGTTATAATCAGGGATGTTCTGTTTATATATTTCTGAGAAGTGGTTCGCAAAGGCAGGCACTATGTCAACGACTTTTGTAAGCTGGCTATCGTTTACTATTATCTTATGACATGACCTATTACTTTTACCTACAATGCTGAAAACCTCCTTGAAGGCTCCAGTGCTAGGTTTTATTTTGGCGATTCTGTCTGCAAACTTTTTGTTTAGCCAGATCTATTTCTTTTGCTTAATAATGTTGTTGAGAAGTGCGATGCGTTTGGATAGGCTGGCGTAATCTCTGCCGTTTCTGTTCAGTTGAGTATGAAAGATTCTTTTCAGGTCTTTTTGCCATTTATGTTTGGTGCTATAAAGAGCCTTGATTTCGTTGGGCAAGTTTCGATACTTTTTACGAGTAGCAGTTGTCACTGAGGAGTTCCTATTGGAAGCCTCTCTAATTGCATCCCCCAGTATCTGAACATAGTTGTCTATTTCAATGTTAGTGAGGTTCCTACTTGTCGGGGGGTCTGGGGTACAATTTTTGATACTATATCATCTTTGTAACTGTTGCAATCTGTGTTTTTGAAAGATCTGTAACATGGGATTCCCCGCAATAGTATGTCCATAGTAGCGGTGGTTATTGAGAGCAGCAGCGGGAAATGCTTGTGAAAGTAGGTAAAGTCTGCAGAGTGTAATTTCTATTAATGAAGTCCAGTGTTTGGCTAGATATTAGAAAGTGGTCAAGGAAGGAGGCCCCTCTCGGGAATGTTGGAGTGTCTGTGGTGATATTAACCAGGGACCGGGTATTGATCCGGAACCAATTCTCTATATTTTTGCCGTTTAAGTTGTAGGAGCTGTCACCCCATGGAGGGTTCTTGGCGTTAAGGTCGCCTCCAAATATCTAGGTTTTTAATTTTATTCAGCTCATCACTGATGGAACTAGAACGGCAGTTGGTAGGTAGATATATCGAACCCAAGAGAAGGCGCTTGGGATCTCCTTCCGAAGTAAGGTTGATTGAAATGAATACCATTGGACATGTGGAAGACACATATGGTACCTCCTCGTAAAAGATGTTATCTTTAATACATATGGCAACCCCCTGAAGAGAGTCATTGCGTATTAAATTGTATGGGCCGATGCGCACTAGTCTTCGAGTTTTAAAATGAGTCTCTTGGATAAATGCTATTGAACAATTATTTGCGCGGAGAATTTTTAATAGTTCTATTCTCCGGCTGTGGGCTATCCAGGACGAAACGTTGAAACTGAGGATTTTAATTATCATAACTTCGAGGAAAAAATGATTTGACCCGCTAATTGCAGGAACGCCACTGGCTTTTCAGCACAAATTACTTAATAACTAGATATTCAACTTAAGCGTCCCCTTCCCCCCAAAACCCATTTGTTTATTTGTTGTTATTGTTTTGAGTTCCGTGTCGGTGAATACGTGTGAGAAAAGTAAACAAAAATTTGAGAGCCCGCCAAAATAGCGAGGTGAATTTCACATTGACATTTGAAAAATTTAAATACATATCTTAAAAAAGTCATAAAAGATAACACACAAGTCATTAAAGTCAAAATGACAATTCTGTTTTAATTTTGCCCACACTTGGGGCACAAATTACTTAATAACTAGATATTCAACTGAAGCGTCCCTTTCCCCCCAAAACCCATTTGTTTATTTGTTGTTGTTGTTTTGAGTTCCGTGTCGGTGAATACGTGTGAGAAAGGTAAACAAAAATTTGAGAGCCCCACAAAATAGCGAGGTGAATTTCGCACTGACATTTGAAAAGATAACACACAAGTCATTAAAGTCAAAATGACAATTCTGTTTTAATTTTGCCCACACTTGGGGTGAGCCTACATTGAGACTACAAAATCGTAAAATTTAGTTCATTTGAATGTGCCTGGAAATACTGGAATGTTTATGACGTAATTGGATATTTTTACGAATTTGGTCTTTTTTTCAATATAGTTCGGGTCACAAATTACTTAATAACTAAATATTCAACTTGTGCGTCCCCTTTCCCCCAAAACCTATTTGTTTATTTGTTGTTTATGCTTTTCGGTTTTGTGACGGTGAATGCGTGTGAGACGCTTATTATTATTATTACGCAGTTGGGCTTTTCTTTTCTCCAGAATTGTTCATGTGTTATTGATGTTCAGTTTTTAATTATGTAGGAATGCAGAAAATATTAGTTATACAGCAAAACAAGAGCAACAGTTAGGAAACAATCGAGAAAACTTCCATTTTAGGAAAAGGCTTATGATTTTTACTTGCGTAAAATATTAAGCGTTCCCAAATTTAAGAAAAATGAAGAAGTTTAGAAGCATTAAATATAGCTTTCATTGGATTGCATCACTGAAACTTTTTTTACTTGTGATTAAATTTATTTGTCTAATGAATGCTTCTTTTGGTGTCAATCTCTATTGTTACCTACAAAAATATACATAAACATTTTTCTTTCGACTACTTTGCTATTTCACTGACAGAAATCAATTTCAATGTGCTACTGATTTTTTTTACGAAATGGGTTCACTCAAAAGTGCATTATTCTTCTGTTCTCAGTTGCCAATTTGACTTTTAATGTTCAACTCTAATCTCAAATGCATGCAATAATATCGACTTGGAAGGATAAGATGACAATTATGTCATAAAATTGATTTGTTCGAATAATGAATTCAAATTATAGCTATAATAAAAATAATAAAAGTGCTTTTGAACCTTTCTAATGACTTTTACTTTTTAATATACTAACGATTGATTTCGTCAAAACATGTAGAAAACATTTTATTGGTACTTAACCGTAAATTTAGCTTTTTAAAGCTTTAATCCGGTAACATAAAACACAAACTTATCAGAGGCACAGGCATTTAGGCAGTAAAGAATTAGTTTCATTTGCGCTTTTTGTGTTTTGTTTTTAACTATATATGAAAATATTTAGAAGGCATTTGAAATACATAATGTAAAACTGGAATACAATTAAGATAAAAATGATTTTAAGGTCTCTAGCAAAACAACATTAATGTAACACGACCCATTATGTGGCGACTTCCAGATATTGGAATTCGTTACAATTTTTGTCCGGTAGACGGAGCAAAAAGCTGATTCCGCCATGTTTTCGTGGTGAATCACTTGAACTTCGTGGTGAATCTCTTCAAGTATGGAATACATTGACAATATGTGAGAGTATGCGTGGATTTCCAGGCATTACCATGGCAACAGCTTGTAGGCCCCCCGGCTTTCCAGTCTAGTTGAATATCTAATTCATTAAGTAATTTGTGCTTGGGGTGAGCCTACATTGAGACTACAAAATCGTAAAATTTAGTTCATTTGAATGTGCCTGGAAATACTGGAATGTTTATGACGTAATTGGATATTTTTACGAATTTGGTCTTTTTTTCAATATAGTTCGGGTCACAAATTACTTAATAACTAAATATTCAACTTGTGCGTCCCCTTTCCCCCAAAACCTAATTGTTTATTTGTTGTTTATGCTTTTCGGTTTTGTGACGGTGAATGCGTGTGAGACGCTTATTATTATTATTACGCAGTTGGGCTTTTCTTTTCTCCAGAATCGTTCATGTGTTATTGATGTTTAGTTTTTAATTATGTAGGAAAGCAGAAAATATTAGTTATTCAACAAAACAAGAGCAACAGTTAGGAAACAATCGAGAAAACTTCCATTTTAGGAAAAGGCTTTTGATTTTTACTTGCGTAAAATATTAAGCGTTCCCAAATTTAAGAAAAATGAAGAAGTTTAGAAGCATTAAATATAGCTTTCATTGGATTGCATCACTGAAACTTTTTTTTACTTGTGATTAAATTTGTTTGTTTAATGAATGCTTCTTTTGGTGTCAATCTCTATTGTTACCTACAAAAATATACATAAACATTTTTCTTTCGACTACTTTGCTATTTCACTGACAGAAATCAATTTCAATGTGCTACTGATTTTTTTTACGAAATGGGTTCACTCAAAAGTGCATTATTCTTCTGTTCTCAGTTGCCAATTTGACTTTTAATGTTCAACTCTAATCTCAAATGCATGTAATAATATCGACTTGGAAGGATAAGGATGACAATTATATCATAATATTGATTTGTTCGAATAATGAATTCAAATTATAGCTATAATAAAAATAATAAAAGTGCCTTTGAACCTTTCTAATGACTTTTACTTTTTAATATACTAATGATTGATTTCGTCAAAACATGTAGAAAACATTTTATTGGTACTTAACCGTAAATTTTGCTTTTTTAAGCTTTAATCCGGTAACATAAAACACAAACTTATGAGAGGCACAGGCATTTAGGCAGTAAAGAATTAGTTTCATTTCCGCTTTTTGTGTTTTGTTTTTAACTATATATGAAAATATTTAGAAGGCATTTGAAATACATAATGTATAACTGGAATACAATTAAGATAAAAATGATTTTAAGGTCTCTAGCAAAACAACATTAATGTAGCACGACCCATTATGTGGCGACTTCCAGATATTGGAATTCGTTACAATTTTTGTCCGGTAGACGGAGCAAAAAGCTGATTCCGCCATGTTTTCGTGGTGAATCACTTGAACTTCGTGGTGAATCTCTTCAAGTGTGGAATACATTGACAAAATGTGAGAGTATGCGTAGTTTTCCAGGTATATCCATGGCAACAGCTTGTAGGCCCCTCGGCTTTCCAGTCTAGTTGAATATCTAATTCATTAAGTGATTTGTGCTTTTCAATTTCAGAGCTGAAATTGTTAATGTTCGACATGAAGTGCTCTATTTTCTTTAAGAGGCAATTAAGATTTATTCCAGAAAGATCATTAGAAAGGCTGAAGAACTTGTTAAGGGTACCTGCACCTGAGGTACCTGAGACGGATTTAGTTGCACATGGCTCGGAAGAATGCAGAAGGCTGGCGTAGGTCACCTTATGGTTTGTAAATGCGTTGTTCGCAACGGCCCTCGCAACAACGGAGGCGTTAATTTTTTTTTCGTTGGCCTCTGCGAGCAGCGCATTTTTCCTACTTTCGTGTTGCTTAAATTTTGGACAACCCCTATAGTTGGCGGCATGTTCCCCCCCCCCCCCCCCCCCGCAGCTCACACAAACAGGCGCTCTCTTAACTGTGCATGAACTCGGTTCGTGAATGTTTGTGCACTTGACGCATCTGTAGTTACTTGCACAGTTTTTGGCAAGGTGACCAAACGCCTGGCACCTTCTGCATCGCAGGGCCCCTTTGTTCCCTATGGGTTTTTCCCAGTAAACGCGGGTGCTAAATAAATACTTTACTTTGATAATAACATCAGGCTTGGAGCCCGGAGAAAGGCGAACGATGAACAGATTGTAGTCTAGACCAAGTCTTTTGGATCGAAGAGTTTCAAACCTTGTTACGCTCTCAACATAAGCATAGCTTTTCTTTAGTTCATTAGAGATTTCCTCCCCCTCAAACTCAGAGGAAAGTCCTTGGAGTATGAGATTGGAGGTTCTATCCTCCTTGAGAGTGAATGAGAAGGCTTGGGCCTCCTTGTTTTTCTTAATACTTTCCATGAATTTTTTATGCAATGCACTTATAACTTAGTGAGATTTCCGCGGTTAATGATTTTAAACTCTCCAGTATTGTTATGTGGCGACAAGAAATAAAACAACACGCAGGAGTCGCTGAATTCACCCAACGATTCACAAAACGAACATACCCAACTGTCATTCCAGTCATCTGACAGCAGCAGTTCGAATTTCGATTTCCCCTCCTTGGAATTCAGCGGAGGAGTACCAATGGAAAATTACCAAAGGGGATGTATGGAACGTACTAGAAGGTGCTTAATTTTGTATAAATACATGGGTGAAAGCCTCATACAGACCAGTGATATTTTAAACGTTGAATCGGAAAAATCGGTAATAAAGAAATAAAGTGATTGTATTGAAATAAAGTGTTGAATTCTAAGTAGTAAATTGGAATAACAGTGTTAATTGAATTTAAATAAGTTTGTTTGATAAATAAAGTGTTTCATTGTGAAATTATAAAAGTGAAATTGAGTTTTATACGACGAGCCCCAGGCCGAAAATATTACATTGGTGTCAGAAATTGGGGATTAAACTCATAATTGTGCGGGTAAATTCTACAGTGGAACTTTTCGGAACAGTTTTGTGTGTCAAACAGTTTTAAAAGAAGATTTCTAGAAAAAATGCGCTTTAATAGCGTCGGTGACTAAAACCATTTATTTTTGCAGTGGAATTTTTTTATAGATATCGTGTGTGTAAACAGTGTCGGTGACTCATACAAATTTGATTGTGGAATATTCCGGATATATTCAAACTGATTGTGCGATAAAGTTATAATTAACAAATTTACGAAAACAGTGTCGCTAACTTATTCGCGATTGAATTTTCTAGAACAGATATAGAAAATAAACTGATTGTGTCGTGAAATTGTGCTTCGACAATTAAAAATGGGTCGCAAAATTGAACAATTGACCACAGCCGAGTTGAAAGAAGAATTGGGTTAAAGAAACCTCCAGACTTCGGGGCTTTAAAAGGAATAATTGCTCCGACTTCAGGATGCCATCACCGAGGAAGGTAGAAACCCCGATACAATGCTCTTCGATGATCAAGAGAAGGAAAGCACAGTAAGTACTGCCAATGAAATGCCCGCTTTCATGAAGTTGCTTTTAAAAAAATTCGTAGAACAAAAGTATGTTCTCGAAGGCAAATTTGAGAAGCTGGAGAGCGGCCAGAAAGAACAAAGAAACGCTTTTGAGGAACAAAAGAACGTTTTCGAAAGCAAATTTGATGAACAAAAGAATGCTCTAGAGCAGCAACACGGAAGTCTGGACGATAAACTTGAAATGAAGCTCAATGCCCAAAGTTCGATTTTTAAAGATAAAATCGAGGCAATAGATCACAAGTTCGAAGCGAAATTCAATAAAGTATAATCTCAAGTGGAAAAAGTGGAGCAACAGTACGAAGAGCTAGCTAAAGAGCTCGACTACGTCAAGAAGCAGAAAGTTCGGGAATATTCCATCGACAGCCCACGATGCAAAGAAATGCAGCCGCCTGTGTTCGATGGTCAGACATCATGGCCGATTTACAAGAGGCAGTTCGGGGCCGCCGCGTTGACGAACAACTGGGACAACGAAGATAAGTCGATTGCTCTTACACTTGCGCTCAGGAGAACAGCTGCCAAATTGCTGCAAACCATTCCTAAAGAAAAACAGGAGGATTATGATGCCATGGTGAAGGCCATCAAGATGAGGTTTGGCGACGACCACATGCAACAAGCTTACCGGGTCCAGTTGCGCCGAAGAGTTCAGAGAAGGGGTGAGACGCTTCAACAGTTGCAAGCCGACATCGAGCGATTAGCGAATTTGTCCTATCCCAACACCAGCAGGGAGATAATAAACGAGTTGGCAACCGATGCGTTTACTAATGCCATTGCGGATGGAAAGCTACAAATGGCTGTAAGAATGGCAGGTAAGAAGACACTCGCCGAAGCACTTGGATTTGCCCAGACAATGGAAGCACCGACCAAGCTTCGCAAGGTTGCCATCGCATAAGGGAAATGGCTGCTCTAGAGTGCTCATGCCACCCATCGACATCGAAAGGCAAAACACGAACACCAATCGGGGAAAAATGAGATGCTGGAATTGTAACATACAGGGACACCTACAGCGACAGTGCCGAGCCTCAGCTAGACAAGCGAGCTGCCCACAGTGCGCTAGAAGGAGACAGAATGAAGAAGCATCTGGCAGGATGTCGGGGCAGAAGTTGGTTGATGGAGTCGACGCCCCCAGGACCATCATCCAAGTCTCGCAAACAAAACGCTGCAACGAGAGTCTGACAGTAGAGGCAATCATCGCCAACAAAAAATGTGTGGCCACATTTAGTCTCGAGCGAAATGGTTTTCCACCCTTGACATGAAAAGTGGCTACTGGCAGGTACAGATCCATCCAGAAGACAAAGAGAAGACTGCTTTCACAACTGGCAATGGACTATGGCAGTTTACAGTAATGCCATTTGGTCTGTGTAACGCTCCGGCCACCTTTGAGCGTCTTATGGAACGTGTCTTACATGGTCTGGCGTGGAAAACCTGCCTGGTATATTTGGATAACGTTATCGTTTTGGGAAAGACGTTCGCTGAACATCGCGACAACTTGAGGGAAGTGTTCTCACGACTTCGATTAGCACACTTGAAGCTCAATCCGAAGAAGTGTACGCTCTTCAGAGCAGAAGTAAAGTATCTGGGACATGTGATATCGACGGATGGAGTGAAGACGGATCCAGAGAAAATCGAAGCTATGAAAAGTTGGCCAGTTCCCAAAGACAAACACCAGCTAAGGAACTTTCTCGGTCTTGCTACGTACTACAGGAGGTTCGTCAAAGATTTCGCCGGGATTGCAAAGTGTCTGCACCAGCTAACTGAGAAGGGAAGACAATTTAAATGGTCAGGTGAGTGCTGAAACGGCAACTTTGCGAAGCACCAGTACTAGCTTACCCCATTCGCGCCAAGACATTTATTGTGGACGCAGACGCTAGCAATGTGGGTGTTGGCGCAGTATTGCCGCAGTTACACGATGGGCAGGAGAAAGTCGTAGCATACTTCAGTAAAGTTCTTACCCGAGCAGAGAGAAATTATTGTGTTACCAGGCGAGAACTCCTTGCTTTAAAACTGGCGACAAACATTCCCAGAAGTACCTGAGCGGCCAGAAGTTCATCTTGCGTACCATCCGTGAGGGCCAAGTCGCAAGATGGATCGAGCGATTGCAGGCTTTTGACTTCGAGATACAACATCGCAAAGGAAGACTGCACTGCAACGCGAACGCATTATTCCGGAGACCATGTGAGCCCAATTGTAAGCACTGCTTGCGACATAAGGAAAAGGACGAATGTACTGTCCAGAGAGTAAGAGCCGAACCTGCAGAAGGCTGGAGTACTGAGGAACTTCGCAACGCACAACAAGAAGACCCTGACATTGAGCCAATCCTTGCATGGAAGGAATCTATGGAGAAACCGAGCGCAAGGAATTAATCCAACAGAAGTCCCGCATTAAAGACATATTGGGCGCAGTGGGACTCTCTCCATGTACAAGATGGCGTTCTGCGAAGAAAATGGGAAATGCCAGATGGAAAATGTTTTAAAATGCAGCTTGTGGTTCCACGGTCGAAAGTGCAGGAGATTCTACGGGAAATGCACGATGGAGTGTCTAGTGGGCACTTGGGCATCAACAAAATCCTGGAAAAAGTACGGGAACGTTTTTATTGGCTGAGTGCAAGAAGCGACGTTGAGAGCTGGTGTTGGAAGTGTACTACTTGTGCTACTAGAAAGGGACCCAAAGTCAAAACCAGGGGTAAAATGCACCAGTACAATGTGGGTGCTCCCTTTGAAAGGATCGCCGTCGACATCGCAGGACCGTTTCCGGAAACTGAGAGCGGTTATCGTTACATCCTTGTTATTGCCGATTATTTCAGCAAGTGGCCCAAAGCATTTGCGATCCCAAATCAAGAAGCGAAAACCGTTGTTGACCAAATAGTGGACCACTGGGTGTGCACGTTTGGAGTGCCAATGAAATTACATTCCGACTAGGGAAGAAACTTCGCGAAGATATTCCAGGAAGTATACGCAGCAATCGGACTACAGAAGACACGGACCACACCTCTTCACCCACAATCAGATGGAATGGTGGAACGCTTTAACAAGACACTGAAGAAACATCAACGGGAGAGCGCTGTATTACCCTTGGTGCTGAGTTTCTCGTTTTTCACTGGCATCTCTCGATTGTTTGCGGCTTCCACAGATGAGTGAAAACCGCAGTTTTCTGGACTATATCCAGGTTTGGGGTTTTCCTGGTACTCCTGCGTTTTGAAAAAAAACTATGGGATAAAGGGGCCGAAGTTCAGTTTGATAAAGTCTTGAAAACACAATCCCTTGAAGCAGCTATTTATTTTTGAAAATTTACATATGCGCAAGCGACTGAGATTAAACAAAATAAAATTCGGTTTTTATTTTACTCAAAACCAAACGAAAACTACATCAAAAAAGAGTGACGCATGTCAATTTTGATAGTGACTTGTAACTTGTTTTCTGTTTTGTGGTTTGGAGCACTGACTGGAGTTGAAGGGTTTTCATTAGCACTTTAAAAATTTCTTTGACGGTTGATACAGATGTATTTTCAACAAATGAAGTGAACATTCGGGATAAGCTATGAGCATTACTTCGGTTAATGTGCGGTTGCTGTTTTTTGCTAAGACACGTGACCTATCCGGTATCGGAGAAACAACTATTGAGTTACCGTCCCAAGCAAAAGTATCCAACCTTCTGGATACAATTAGTAAACAGTATAATTTGGAAATAATTAAGAACCACATCATTATAGCAATTAACGAAGTATATTGTGATAATTTAAACGAAGTGGTTTCATTAAACTCTGGCGACGAAATTGCCGTCATCCCGCCTATTAGCGGAGGATAAAACGTAATATTGTCTTGGAGTAGTATAAATTAAAAAGGATTAATAATTCATTGAGCCACCAATGGATTTCTTGCAATTGACATCAGACAGACTTGATGTAGGCACCATTAGTGATCTGGTTGCGGACGAAGCATGTGGGGCAATCTCATTATTTGTCGGGACCACCCGCGATTATTTCGAAGATAAAAAGGTAAGTAGTAAAAGAATTTAGCCACCATTAATAAGGCCTAGCAATAGATCTTACCTATGAAAAAAGCAAGGACAACGAGCGAACTCAGATAATTTTTGTACATCCATAATTACCTACAAGTGTGATACATTGGTGGTATCTACTTATAAAATTCAATGTCTCTTGTATGTCTAATCACATTTAATTAGTTTTCTGTCTATAGAGCTTTTAACAGTTTGACGTCTACTGGTATTATTGAGAACGGGATGCCAAACAAAGTACCTTTTCATATGGAAAACGAACAAAAATTACACATAAACGTAAATAACTATTTAAAAAATGCAACCCTGTGTTTCGATGAACGGGAAAGTTGTAGACTTAATCAGGCTTCCTAGTTAATGCTAAAAATATTTTCATTATAAAACACGGAAAGGATAAGAAAAGTGTTGTTTGTGTTGTTAGTGTATGCGACCACAAAAGGGTACACAGATTCAAGGAGATCATGTCTTCAAAACACTTTTTCGATACTTTCCACATATTTTATTAAAATAATTTTTGGTTCAATTTAAAGAACGGAATAAGCACAATATCTTCTTTCCTTATTAGCACACTCTAGATTGAGTAGTTTATTAGTAATTCGCACTTCTACAGAAACTATTGAATTTTTGCATATAAAAACGCGATTTGCTTGGCATACCGCGGTCGATAAATGTGAAAAACGTCTGATTTTGACAGCCGTGGTAAAAGGTCTTTATGAAATTAATTTACCGTTAATGGCTCCGCAAAAGATCGGTTGGTCTGATTGACATTCTTATCTTATAAGGAGTTCCTAGTAGTACAGCAAAAAAATACTTGTTGTTTCCAAAGAGTCAAAATCAGATAACTAAGGTTTTTCTAGGTACTAAGTACTCTCCTTTGAATCTAGTTGAAGTTATTGCAGTTTGATATGGTTGACAAGTATGATAGTACCAACATAGTTTTTGCCATTTATAGTCCTTTCACAGTAGCAGCATAGCTTCTTCATAAGAATGTTGGCTTTCGCAGGTCTCAAGTTGTTCAGGAGGAGCCAAAAGTTTTTGTTCTTGACCACCCAGCCCTAGTTTTCGGCTTACTACGTTTTTTTGTGTTTTGAGTTTTATTTTACAAACTTATTTTGCAAACTTATGGACGTTGTAAATGGCCGATTTTAACTTCAGCTTGCCACCGCATAAACGTCACTTAGCTCTATCTAAATTATTCTGCATCTGCACCGTGTCACTGACTTGAATCAACCAGTGACATGTTGTAGATGCCAGATAGGATAGGCAAAGTGGTTAATCCCAAAGTGTTTCCACCGGAATAGAAGATATTAACTTGACGTTTGTTTTCGTTTTTGACATTTCTGAATGCCAACTCGTCATGTGCGCAATTCCTTGTAAATGTGAATTTATTTAGTTTAGGGCAACTCACATTCAGAAATATGTAATTAAATTTATTTTTAATTGCTACCGATTTTTTAATCTAAGAAACGAAATAACCCAAAAATAGAAAACTTGATTTTGCAGGGTGCACACCTTTTTGCATTCAAATTTTTTGACTTGAGAAATATGCAATTAAATTTATTTTTAATTGCCACCGATTTATTAATCTACGAAACGAAATAACCCAAAAATAGAAAACTTGATTTTGCAGTGTGCACATCTTTTTGCATTCAAGTTTTTTGACAGACAAACACTGTTGAGTTGATGATACCAAGCTGTGAATAAAAGGCCTGGTACTTTTAGTCCAGCAAAATTAGTCAAAAATATATCTGTTTTATGAAAAAATGTTAAACAGGGCGGACTTTGGCCTAAAGTTTGTATTTTGGTTTGTTTGATGAAAAAAAAAAAAAAAAATGGAGTAACCAAATCTTATTTGAGCAAAATATTTTATGGCCAATAAACTGTTAAAAAACGGATTTTATTTAGTTTTTCAATTATAACTAAGAAGATTGATATCCTAGATGAAAATTGTCAAAAGCAAAGTTGTAGTCATTTAAATTATCTACAAAAACAGTGTTAAAAATTTTCCGCACCGAAATTAATTAATTACGTGGGGTGCCGTGGCGTGGTGGTTTGTGTGCGCTTACTACGCCGGAGGTCTGGGTTCGAATTCTACTATCGTTACCTGAAAAAAAATACTCGTTCTTTTTCACGGGCCCCAGCCTCCGCGAGGGCCTGACACACCCTCCGAGAGTAACAATTGTCTTAAAAAACTTCTCAAAGTGCCGTTCGGATTCGGCAAAAAATTGTAGGTCCCTTTGTATGTGAAGGAATTAACACACACAGCATACATTGTTGAGAAGTTGGCCCTGGTTCACCTCGAGCTGTTGCGACACTCTGTTAATTATTAATTAAAAAAATATCTAAAAAAAATTAATATATTTTTTTTGTTGTCAGCTTTCGCGATATGAATTTGAAATTTTTCGAAAAAGTAGCCCAATAGGTTGGAACACGCTTAAATTTAAAATTTGGTTTTTTTTTGCCAAAGTTTTTTAAAAAAATTACTTAAAAGAAAAAAATCACCTTTTCTTTCAATGAATTTATTACAGCTTTGGATCATTTTAGAAAAATTTTAAAAAACGTTTTCATTTCCTCCATTTTCTCTTGCATATAGTGATTTGGCCTGCCAATAGCAGCATGCAAACCATCCTCGATCAGTACTTATTATACACTGTAAATAATTACTCTAAAAATTGTTGTGTCGTATTTGATGTATATCCCCAACAAATTACATCATACTGTCTTAAGACAACCGAACGCTTACGCAGGAAGCGCAGGAATATTGGAAGCGAAATAATTTTTGACGAAACTTTAATAATCCCTGTTCCACAAGAAACATTTTTATCAAACTTAAGAAATATAACAAAAATGATTTACTTAATATGGAAAAAATTACAAGAAGTAGGATGCCACACAAAAATTGCTGAAGAAGATGCTGATGTTTTGATAATTGACACCACTATTGAATTTTCGCACGGTCACAATGCTATTGTTATCCGGAAGACATTGATCTGCTGGTCATTTTAGCTCAACGTGCACCCCAAAATACCAAACAAATTTTCACTTCAGGCAGCTTTAAATATTAATCTTCAAAAGTTTTAGTCGGTTTTCATCATGCATTCTCGGGATGTGATACCACATCCGCTTTATACAAAAAAGGAAAGAATAAAATAATAAAAATTGTTCGAAATAATGAGATGCTTAGAAATAAAGCTTTGATTTTTAATGACATCAATGTGACGGCAGAAGATGTAGCCTCTTGCGGAAGTGCTCTTATTGTTACTTATGTATGATACAAAAAATTAAAAAGACTTGAATGTTATCAGATTCGACCGTTATAAACAAAACACGTTCAAAATGTTTTAAAATTATCAGCACCACCGCCCACTAAATCTGCCGCAAAGGGGCACTGCTTGCGGGTAAATTTGCAAACACAAATATGGATTGGAAATAGGAAAGATTTTGAGCAGTGGGGATGGACGATGACTAATGACGGTCTTATTCCAAAATACATGGACAATGTTCCCTTTCCCGATGAAATAATATCAAATATAGCGTGCAAATGCGTAACAGGCTGCAAAGGCAGAAACTGCAAGTGCCAGAAGAATGGTTTGCACTGCACAACATTTTGTTCAGGCTGCAATGGTTTCTGCACAAACGTTGATGTTACAGTGGATGAGAAAAGGGATCTGGAAAGCGATGTGTTAACCTTATTATTAAAAGATCCGTTAAAAAACTCTTCCCGATAAAGTTAGAACGTAGTTTCGAGTAAATTTATATCACAGAAGGGAATAGCTGCTGCGGAAATGTCACAAGTGGATCAGAAACGAGCCTTCAATAAAATTGAAGCCCGACTTGGAAGGATGGCGTGAGCTAATCGTGCACACAAACTCGATTTGCAAGTGGGAGAAGAAGTTCTACCCTGGCGTCGTTTTTGGGGTGACATCTTTGGCGTTCTTGCTGCTTTGGGTTCTGGACTTGTCCACCCTGACCCTGGCATCGTTGGGCGCTCTGTTGGTGGTCACCTTCGACTATGGTTACGGGATGGTGTCGCGTTTTCTGTTCAATCCCGACAACTGGACTGGCGCCATGGAAAATCAATTCGAAGAAGTGTGCAACGAGATATGAGCAGCAAAAATGAAGCTTTGTTCCTGGTACACAGGAGCAAAAGTCTACTTTGTTTGTCATAGTGGTGACCACAGCCCTCTTGGCCTTGGCTTGGATTGGTGCAGTCATAGACAATCTGCTGCTCAGCTACATAGTCACCCTGGTAGCAGTCATGTATCCAGGTCTGCACCATCACGGGTTCATTGGAACCGTGAAAAATCAGTTCGGCAGTCTGGTCACCTCGAAGATAAACCAATTCAAGGAGAAGGCAACCAAGTCAGACTAAAGCCCTTGCACTTGTAGTAACCGCTTTAGCTTGTTGCACCCGCGCGGAACCAAAAATTATAAAACAAAAAAAAATTAGAAACAACAAAGTATTTTTTATTCTAAGTGTGTTAAAAATTAAGACAGCTCTTCGTGAGTGGCGACTATACAAGATGCTACCTAGAATGGATTAAGTTTGTACAAGTGCGATCTCGGAGCGTTTGTAGAAGACACAAGAGGGTCACACCCAGCATGACACCTCATAGTTTCATTTGTAATACCTCGTGGCATACTTATCAATCACTCCCTTGCATAATTGTAATGTTTTATCCTCTATCATGAATGAATAAAAAAACGCACCCTTCGGTTTTTTGTACTTTCAAATAAATCAGAGATATATTTTTTTTAGGACGGATATTGAGGAAGCAAAAACGTTATTTTTTCTAGAATGATCCAAGGCTGTAAAAAATTTATTCAAAGAAAAAGTGATTTTTTTCTTTTAAGTAATTTTTTGAAAACATTTGACCAAAAAACCAATTTTTTTAAATTTAAGCGTGTTCCACACCTATTGAGCTACTTTTTCGAAAAATTTCAAATTCATATCGCGAAAGCTGACATAGAAAGAAATATATTATTTTTTTTTAAATTTTTTTTAGATAATTTTTAATTACATATCTCGTTAATTAATTTCGGTGCGGAAAATTTTTAAAACTGGTTTTGTAGGGAATTTAAATGGCAAAAATTTTGTTGTTGACAATTTTCATCTAGGATATCAATCTTCTTAGTTATAATTGCAAAAAGCCCTTTTTTAACACTTTATTGACCATAAAATATTTTGCTCATCTAAGATTTGGTTACTCCAATTTTTTTTTCGTCAAACAAACCGAAATACAAAGTTTAGGCCAAAGTCCGCCCTGTTTAACTTTTTTTCGCATAAATTTACTAATTTTCCTGGACTATTTTATCAAAAACAAAATTTAATTCAGCTTTGTTGACAAATAATAATAAAAGAGTAGTGTCCGCTTAAAACGAACTCGAAGAGAGGTTCATCAACTTCTCAAGGGCGTAATGTTGTCTCTGTTGCAACTCAGAGTACTCTGTTCTGATTTTGGAACGCAATTGAGCACATTTTTTGGTAATCTGTAAAAAATTGGCAAAATATTCATTACGAGCCGAAAATTATGCAAAATAAATGTAACTTCACCGAACGAAAATTCATCAAACACTTCTACTTTCGGCCTTAGAACAAGAAACTTCCCCTTTCGTTTTTTTTCAACACTCGTCCGTAATTTCGCTATGCTCGGCAATTAGCTCAGAATGCTCGGACAAATTATTTCGAGCACATTGAGCGCACTCTGATCATGCTCTGAGAGAGAAAAGAAACACAAATCTCGGCGCAGAGACATAAGTCCCGAATTAATTTTACGGGATTTTTGTCCCACTTAACTGGATTATAAGTCCCGAAAAATGAATTCAGGACTTATGTCCCACTTTCCTGAATATACGCCTAGTGAGGAACTAAGAAAATCACTTCAAATGCTACAACAAAAAGTCAAACTGGTTTCATTATCTCTCGATGTTGTTTTTGAGTAAAACTGATTGACAATCTGATCGCCACTTTTTGATGGATGGTACGTTTAATGTATTGCCGTCGTTGATTCACCCTTCTTGGTAAGATTCGCCAAAGCACTTACAAGGAAATGTAATGCGAATTTAAAGATGATACATATTCGAAAGCTGAACGAAATGAAATGCGAATGTTTAGAAGAAGAAGTTAGGAATGATGCAATGCAAAAATTGCAAAGCATTAGAAATATATATTTTTTTGCCAGGAAAAGAATATTGTTTATTCTTTTCGAATATTTTACCAGTTAACTTCACCTGCACGCGCACTTCAATAATTCTGCGAAAGAACGAATTTCCTCCATACGACAACAATACAAACAACAATATTTTTTCTTTGTTTGTCGTTGAACTGAAATGTTAAGTCTGAAAGAATTCACATCGTTTTCGCCTGAGTGCTAGAGAGGGAAAGGGTTTACACATTATTTGGTTATTTATTACACCCCATCCCATGGTATATTAAGTTTGATTCATAGTTTGTAACATAGAGACATAGAGAAATAATCACCGTAGACCCCCAAGATCTTGAGGGCATATGATCGAGACCGAATTCTTAGTAGAATAAGCCATGTCCGACCGTTCGTCTGTCGGTAGTTTTTAGGCCTTTAATTTGACCGCTTGATCACCGCTTGATCTCCGTGATCCTTCTAAGGATAAGCGGTCACCGAAAATGATAATGATGATGTTCTGATCATCTTATTTCCACACAGAAACTGGTAAAACCTCCGGTATGACCCGGTATCCGCTTGACGTTGAGTTTAGAGGTATTTAAACGCAAGAGGTCAGCCACAGACATCAAAGCACGCATTTATATAATAAGACCCTTTAACATAAAATAAAAATATAGGATTTATAATCATACGAAAATCTCCGTCATTTAAGTAAATAATGCCACAGAGCGAATTTTAGTGTCCTGCTGTTAAGCCATTATTAAGATGACCCTAAAAATAAAAAATGGCCCAGTGCCATTAAATGGTCATTATTCTATACCATTTAAATGACTCAAAAAGGTCTACATTTCCGTCATTTGCAGTCATTTAAATGAAATTTTTTATGACGCAATTGTGACGTCAGAGTGTCATCGTAGCTTTAGTGCTAAAATTGCATGTTGTCAATTTAAACCGTGGGACTCAGACACATAGAAGTATGTACAAGTTTTCTTCTAAACACTGAGCCCACAACTTAAAAGCTTTAGTACCCTGGTCGGGTTGGCGATTCCTCAAGAATTTCAGAAAAACAGCCAATGCAAGCCAAGGCGGTTTTACTTGTGGAAAGTCTAAATGCAATTGAAAAAATGGATTACTTGTTTTATGGATTTAAAATTTATAAAATTCCTAAAAAGTGTTATCTCCCAAAGGGTATAAGGTATAATTTTGAAATAAATAACAAGAGTAGTGTATCTTCTGAAATTTTATAGAAACAAAAGAAAATTTTGAATATTCAAAAACTTCGGAGATTTGACTCAAAAACTTAAAAGTATTTTCGAAAACAATTTTCTAAAAGTTTACCCGTACTGGGAAAAATATTAGAAAAAATCTATATCGCCTGGTTTAGTAATATTTTATAGGAATATTTAGAAAAATAATGAAAATCAATACCCTAGCTAACTTAGACTAAGTAACTTAGACACTTACTTAACTTAGACACTTCATATTAAAAAAAAAATAAACTAAGATTTTTTTTTATTATTTTTTCCAGTTAGAGTAAAACTTCCCCTATCACCCGGTATCCCTTTAACGTTCAGTTCCAGGACACCCTTTATAACGGCTTACCTGTGTGAGAAAAGTTACTGTTTTAAACCAGTATATTAGAAACAGTGACTTCTACAAAAAAAATCTTAATAGCACAAAATTATACCTTTTAGAAGTTTCTACAAAAAAGTTGTTAATGCTCCTTGGGACCTTTGTCGAAACTTTGGGACAAAATGTCGTCATTTATATGACGCACCGTGTGATCACCATTATTTTAATGACAAGCAGTCGCTTAAATGGGGCACGAACTCGCCATTTTTTCATGACGACACAGCGTCATTCAAATAACTCGAAATAATGACTTAACGACTAATAATCTGCTAATGTTTTTAGTAGCCATCTAAGCTACAGAAATAATTGATTTGCTATTGAGAAGGTTTCTGAGCTTAAATGACAACAGTCTAAGTTTCGCAAACTATACTGGATAAATGGGAAAATATTTTCTTGGTTCTCTAAGAAGTTTTGATTTTCTACCTACAAAATCTTTGCTTTTTGTTCTTTGTTGAAACAAATTTAATATGGAATTTTTATACGGCAACCAATAAAACCTGCTTTTTAGATTACAATGTGATAACTGTGATAACTTAGAGAACCTCCTTGCGATAGACAACCGCGAGATCTGATATGGGTGGCGAGATAGGACGGTGGCGAAAAGAGGAGTTCCAGAAGCCTAAGTCAGTCCGTCCGTCTGTATGCCACTTATTTTTAGGCCTTAAATTTCGAGCCTAAAAATTAAAAATTAATGGTAAATTTTCAAATGCAGTTTACTCAATATTTTTACTTCTAATTGAAAAAAGTGTTGCTTAATATTTTATGTAGAAAACGCTTAATTCTAAATTTTTTCATACAAGACTTTTGGCCACGCCCACATTTGGAGGCAAAACTGAAGAAAACCCTTAAATTTTCAAGAACAACTTATTTTCGACTGGCCTTAAGCCTAATTTAGGAAAGCGTGAAACAAAAAAATTAGCAGGTTAGCAAAATGAGACTTCATTCCAGATATCGTTCATACAAAGTTTTTAGGCACACTCTTTTTTAAGGGTCGATTTTTCGAAAATATTGAATTTTAACCAAAAAATTTGATTTTTACATACATTTAAGTGTAACTTGGAAATATCTGTCTTACAATTGCTAGTTTGTAATTAGGGGCGGTTGGATCAAGCCCCTTTTTGAAGTTTGCACTGCTTATGAAATGTCAAAAAAGAACAATAACATCAACATTTTACAATGTGGGATAGGATGGGGTATATAACGGTCCGTTTTACGGACTTTAACTCCTGCGTACACACTGTAGCACTTACTCACTGGTTTTAAATTTCCAATCAGAAAAAATATTGTAATTGATTGAACATATTTTGGAGACTGCTGTTAATCGTACACACTTTTGAACTAGAGAAGTACAGGATTATGTCATCGGCGTAGGCTATAGTACCCTCCCTGTTTTTTTTTTTTTTTTTTAAGGGGATCAAATAAAACGATTCTTTTTTTTCAAGAAAAACGTATTTCGCTGCTCGGATGTGCAGCCCCAATCCGTTTTGGCGTATCCATTTTGGCATATTTGGCGTAAGAAGAAAAATTTTTGCAGTTATTTTTCTTCTTAAATACGTCAAATATGCCGAAATGGCATGATGTCTAAACTAAGCTTTAGAAGGGTCGCGGAGCGAGAGCGGCTTCCATCGTCCTTCCATCAATAGTCCTTTAATAGTCCTTCCATCGTTCCCGATCTTCCTCCACCAACTCAAAAGACACAGGTGCGATCCCCAGACTAGTCTCGGAGATGTTCTTTACCTGATTCCACCACCTGTTTCTTGGCCTACCAAGCGGGCGACGCGCTCGCATCTTGGCTAATATGACCTGTGTGATGTTATGCGAGCAACGTGTCCAAACCATCGAGGATTCGGTCGTTCCTCGAGAAGTAGCTGGAATGATCAATCCTTCCATAGTTTGGACACGTTGTTAAAAATATATACCTGCCAAATTGCGCTTGCGTTTTGTTGACCTTTCATATAGGAAACTTTGTTTCTTATATGAATTTTTTTCGTATAAAAAACTTTGTTTTCTATAAACGTGTTTTTATACAAGAACAACTCGGATATAAGAAACAAATTTTGTTTTTTTAGTTGTTTCTTTTATCCTTGTTGGACTAGTTTAAATAAATGTGCAATCTTTTACTTCTCCCTCATTGCACTTTGAATTAGATTACTAGATCCACTCCGCCCAGTAGTTTTACTCGCGGATTTTTTCTTAGCAATTCATAATTTCGCCATAATATGTCTCGGATTTTAATTATTTTGCATTTCATTTATATAAGTTTCAAGCTTAACTTCTTGTTCTTTATTAAGAATGTGCCTTTTTATTAAAGAATTTTATCACAGATTTTCATTAAGATAAGTCTTGAGATTAAAAGGTAAAAAATAAAATGAATAAATGAATAATTTAAATAAAATAACACATTATAATGTTGCATTAACATGAGCAATTGGATTTCTATGCCCCATCCCATAGAATAGGATAGGAGGTATATTAGTTTTGATTCATAGTTTGTAACATAGAGAAATACAGTACACTCGCGGTAGAGTAAACAATCCAGTAGAGTACTACTGTAGAGACTAGTCTACAGAGTGAACTAGGAAACCTCGTTAGAGTGAAAAACATTACTTATGGGAGTTTTCAACACAGTTTGATAGGAACAATCTAGATACTGTTCAATGTTTTCGAGCAAATTAACAGTTTGTTATGCGAATATATAAAATGAATTATAAAGTTGTCATCAATCACGATTTGCATTCTAGGTTGTGTGGATAGCGTTTCAGTGTAGGTTAATACAATTAGTAAGGAATAAAGATTCTTAATGAAAATGAGTAAGTGATAGAGAAAATCAAGATGAAGAAAATAGCCAACAAGTTTTGGACCACCCGGCATGCTCGATTTCTTCAAGGGTTTGTATTTATTCCTTCAGCAAGGTACACTGGTTGGCTATACTAAAGAATAGTCTTAAATTTTCAAGCTCGATTATGTGAATAATCTCGTTCGTATGAACAGGCCTGGTTTTTATTAGTTCACTTCATCGAGAGTGTACTGTAAATCACTCTAGACCCACAAGATCTTGAGATCGTATGATCGAGACCAAATTATAAGTCGAGTGAGGAGTGAGCCATGTCAGTCCGCCCGTCTTTCTGTCGGTACTTGATAGCTTTGATTTATAGATCCCGTTAATCGTCTAAGTACGTTTCAAGCTGGATTCCGTCCCGGTTTCTCAACTGTTGACCAAATATACACTCTCACGAGTATCGCGAGAAGGCAAATAGACAAGAAAAAGAAATTATATTATTTTTTTGTAGATTTCAAATAAACATTCGAACAGAAATGCTCTTATTTGCAAACTATCAGTTCTAGGCTTGTCTACTAAGTTTTTAAAGCTTTACCAGCATTTTATTTTTAACACCTCAGCTGCTGTTTGGAGTAAAAGTGCCTCGTCAAATTTTTTTAAAACGGAATGTGGAGTCCCTCAAGGCTGCATCTTAAGCCCAATTCTCTTGTCATTATTCATATGACATGTGTGAATATTTGCAAATCGGTGGCCTACAGTTTGGTGACTCGGTCGTAAGGGTTTTGCTGTATGCTAATGACCTTGTCATTCTCGCGTATAATCCCGTGACCTTGCAACTAAAAAAAATAAAATAAAAACCTTGCAACTAATGATCAACAAATTGCGACCTGTGGGATTTGCAAATAAATATAGCAAAATCTAATATTTTGGTTTTTAAACCAACCTCACGCACGACCGCGCATGAACACTGGACATTAGAAGGGACTCCAATTGAGGTAGTTCAGCAATTTAAATATTTGGGTTTTCTTGACATGCGCCCACATGTAGAAGAAAAGTGTTCTCTGACAAAAACAGCTATCAATCACTTGTGGAGTAATTTTTTTTCAAAGAAATATGTGGACTCTTCTTCCAAGTTTTAAGTTTTTGAAGTTACAGTTAACTCTTGTCTGTGCTACTCAAACCAAGTAAATGGCTATAAGTTCAAGATACTTTTTTAAGCGAATCCTTAAACAGGTCATGCTGCATGCGTTTCAACGCAAATTCACCCCGTTTGAAGAGTGGTATGATCTTGCAGCGCTTTATGATGTCGAGAATGAAAGGAATTTAACTGTTAAATAAGTCTGAAAAAGGTTCCAACTCCAAATGCGGAAGTGCTCAATATTATAATTTCAAAGAGGTAGCGAAATTAGTTTGTAAATTTAAAGATTTTTTATCAAAAATCTTATAATTAAAATTTATCTTGATAGAAGAATTGTACTTGTGAAAGTGAATTATGTACGGCAACGTACATAATTCACTTTCAACGGAAGTAAGCAAAAAGGGAAGATTTGTAGTACAAAAATTGACAAGTAAATTAAAGGAAGTGTTTTAAAAATGATCGATGATAAAAAACTTAAGGGTTTAGCGCAATGGTGAGAAAGTGTAAGTTCCAACACTCCCTCTCGCTTTCTCCTCTGCATCATATTCAGTCAAGCCCATAGCTTGCGACTAGTTCTTCAAACTTCTCTCTGGGTAATGCTTTAGTTAATGGATCAGCCAACTGGTCGCTTTTAGGCACGTACTCCACATTAACTTCGCCTTGCTTCTGCATGTCACATGTGTAGAAGCATTGAGTGTCGATGTGCTTTGTCCTCTTAAATAAACCTGGATTCTTGACTAGCGTGATTGCTCGTAGATTGTCGCATGCCACTGGTGAAGGGTTGTCTTGTTTTTGGTACAGATCAGCCATAAGTCTTCGTAGATGAACGATCACTTTAGTAGTTATGCATAACGCCACAAATTCTGCTTCCATTGTGAGAGTCGCAGTTATACTTTGTTAACGAACCCCATGCTACTGCTTCTCCGTTTAAAAATATTACCCAGCCAAATGTGCTTTTCCTGGTGTCTATATCGCCAGCCCACTCCGAGTCGCAGAAAGCATCCAATTTAGTACAGCAAGAACAGCACTCCATTCCTCGCTGTGCTGTTCCTTTGCCAGTGTTTGTTTGTTGGTTTTTCCATGTACCTGCTAAGAACAGCAACAATAAAAGCAATGTCAGATCTAGTACATACCGTAAAATACATAAGAGAGCCTATCGCTTCTCTATAAGGAAAGTTTCCTGTGTCTTCTGGCCCCTTTTCTTCTTTAGTAAACTTGATTCCAGTTTCGGCAGGTGTAAACACAGGTCAACAATGTTTGTGATTAAAATCGTTCGAGCACCTTCGCTGTATATATAGCTTGATGAATTTTCAATTTTTCTTTCTCTCTGTTCCTTTCGATCTGCATTCTAACGAAGAATTCAGCTTCCTTGAAAGTAATCTCAAAATCTCGATGAAGATGGTTGAGCAGCTTTTTAATAAATTTCAAGTTGTTTTCACATATCAGCCCATCATCCACGTATAAAGCCAGAAAAATCGTACAGTCTTTTAATTTGTAGGTGAAAATACAGGAATCGGCTGCTGATTGCTCTAAGCCATATGTTTCTAAAAACTCACCGATCCTTTTGTTCCATTGTAGAGAAGCTTGTTTCAATCCATATATGCTTTTCTGTAGTAAGCAAACTTGATCATCGATTTCAAAACCGTACGGCTGTTCCATGAAGATGTTTTCCTTTAGATTTCCATGTAAAAATGCTGTTTTGCCGTCAAATTGATAAATTTCGAAATTTTTGAGCTGCTGAAATAGCTAGTAAAATCCTCACGGAGTCATACCTTACCACAGGTGCAAACATCTCTTCGTAATCTACACCGTACTTCTGGGAAATACCTCTTGCTACTAACTTGGCACGATATTTGTCGATTTCACCATTAGCCTTGTATTTCTTCTTGAACACCCAACGATTGGTTATTATATGTTGTCTTGAGTCCTTGGCACTAAAACCCATGTTGCATTCTTTTCCAGAGAATCAATTTCCTCCTTTATTGCTGCCAACCACTGAACTGAATCTTTAGCATCCATGGCGTCTCCGTCTTCAAGAGTTGTCGCCTCGAACTGAGCTATACAAAGCTCTGCACATGTAAAAAACTCGTCCGGATTGTACTTGTTGAATTAAGGTAACTTTCTTGTCTTCGGGGAATCGGCAGTCTTGGGTTTTTAGGAGTTCTCTGGACATCGATAGATTCATCCGTGTTAATGCCTGAACCATGTTGTATCCCGCGTTCATCACTTAGTTTTGCTTCATCCATATTTCCTTTCTCAGCAACTTCGTGTACACTGACATGACAAGAAACTTTTCGGATTAACCGCGTTAATATATATTTTAATGAGTACAATACTTAACGCGGTTAATCCGAAAAGTTTCTTGTCATGTCAATTAACAACCGCGAAAGCCTTAAGTTAGGTTAGGTTAGGTTAATGGATGCCCTTTTGACAATAGTCACGGCTTCACTTAGACCAGCAGTTGGGTCCATTGTGTCCATTGGGAACCTTCTTAATACCTGAAACGAAAACAGAAATAGACCGCTATTAGAAGCTCAGAGTTCCGCCCTCTTGGACCCATCCGGATTTGTATACAAATCTTAGGAGGTCCTTTAGATCTACATTATTTAGATCTTCGAGCTCGTTGAAGAAGTAGCTGCCGAGGATACTACGCCTGATGCTGTTTAGGGCTGGGCATTCGCAGAGCAGGTGACGAACAGATTCAATTTCTTCAACGTCCCTGCAGCTTCTGCAGTAATCGTTATGCGGTATGCCTAGCCGCTCAGCGTGTAGACCCACAGCGCAGTGCCCCGTGAGGATTCCCGTGAGTACTCGGATGTTCCTGCGGGCTAGTCATCTCTTTTTGCTTACCGCTGGCCATAGCTCCCTTGTGTGTCTGCACGTATCAAGTTCTGTCCAACGTAGATTGGTTCTACTCAAGGATTCAGTTTCTATCCTACGTGCTATCGAACTCAGCGGGACTCTTATGGATTTGAGGGCTGGAGATGCATTAATTCCAGACCCAAATCTCGCAAGCTTGTCCGCTTCTTCGTTTCCCGATATATCGGTGTGACCTGGCACCCAAAACACAGTTACAGTGTTGCCAAGTGATAACTCGTCCAGAATTTCCCTGCATAGTTTCACAGCCCTTGACTTTACCACGTCTGATTCCAAGGCTTTAATTGCCGCTTGGCTATCAGAGTATATGGTGATGGTCTTGTTTGCGGGGCCGTATTTCTTCAGCTCGGAGGCAGCTTCGATTATGGCTGCCAGCTCCGCCTGAAAAATGCTGCAGTCGTCATTAATACGAAAAGATTTACCTAGACCCAAATCTCCACAGAAAATGCCCGCACCGGTTCCGACGTCCATCTTAGAGCCGTCGGTATATACGGCGATCTCGTCATCTCCTGTAATGGTCTTATCTTCCCATTCACCTCTTTCAGGTATTCTGGTAGCGAATCTCCTGTTGAAGGCGAATGTCATAGGTAGGTAATCTGTGACTGGGGTGTTTGTGGAGGCAGCCCACTGAGTTTCCACAGAGGCGTGTCCATAAGATCTTGAGGACCACAGTCTGGATTCCCTTAGGCGAACAGCTGTTTTAGCTGCCTTGCTGCTGCAGTATATGTCCAAGGGGGTGAGGTTGAGTAGTACCTCTAGTGCCGCGGTGGGTGTGGTCCTTAGGGACCCTGTTATACCCATGCAGGCTGCCCTTTGAACTTTGGTGAGGCTAGAGAGATGACACTTTCTTTCCGTAGCCTTCCACCATGCAACTGCACCGTAAGTTAAGATGGGTCTTACAACCACTATATACATCCAGTGTACCATGTTTGGTTGCAGTCCCCACATGCTTCCGAACGTTCTGCGGCAGGCGTATAGTGCCACGTATGCCCGCTTGACACGATCTTCTATATTATCCCTCCAGCTGAGTTTGTAGTCTAATATGACGCCCAGGTATCTTACCGATTTGGATAACGATAACTCCACTCCCCCCATTCCTGGGTTGCTGAAGGATGGAACTGCCCTTTTCCTTGTAAACAACACAACTTCCGTCTTAGAGGGGTTAATTCCCAGTCCTCGACCCTCAACCCATTTTTCAACAATGCGAAGTTCGTAGCTGAGTCGGTCACTGAGGATTGGTGGGAGTTTACCTGGGATCAGGATTGCTACATCGTCCGCGTATGCGCTCACAATGAAGCCTTTCCTCTCCAGGGTTTTCAGCAATTCGTCCATTACCAGGGTCCATATAAGCGGAGATAGGACACCTCCCTGCGGTGTTCCTCTGCTGACGTTTCGTCTGCTGCATACTGCGAAAGCCTTAAAACTTATATTCGTGTACACTGTTCATATTCTCATTAAATATAACGTCCCTTCTTATTAAAATTCGTCAACCGTTGGGATCGTAGATTCTGTAGGCCTTATTTTCATCGTCATATCCAACCATCAAACATTTGATCGAGTTTTTCTTCCACTTCGTCCGCTTTTCTTTGGGAACATGAACATACGCTTCGCTTCCGAAAATCCTTAAATTCCCAACTGATGGTTTCAGTCCAAACCATTTTTCGTAAGGAGTGACTCCACCAAGAGTCTCTGACGCTGTTCGATTTCTCAGGTAAACTGCAGTATTCGACGCCTCTGCCCACAGATATAAAGGTAATTGTCTCGCATGTAACATAGCCTTGGCACTTTCAACGACGGTTCTGTTTTGTCTTTCAATGAATCCATTTTTTTTTCAGAAGCTCTCGGAGTTGTTGTTTCATGTTTTATGCCTTTGCCCAAAAGAAAAAAATTTCACATCGCCATTGCAAAATTCTAGCCCTCCATCTGATCTTATACGCTTCGTATGACCATCGGCTTCAACATCCACACAGAACTTCTTTAAATAATGTAGTGCATCCGGTTTGTTCTTTAAGAAATATATGAAGCAGTATCTGGAAAAATCATCTTTAAATAGCATATAGTAATTTGCACCACCAATTGACGGTATGCTAATTTTTCCACAAAGATCTACATGAAATACCTTGTAGCGTACATAGGACGAAAGGGTTACTAGGCTCGTACCAGCGGCAACTCTTAAACCTAAATCAGCTTCGGCAACTCTAACGAAAAGGTTGCTCCGATAAGTAAATAATAGAGTGGGCCGAAAATCAAGTATTTTCGATTATCGAATCGTAATACCGCGGAAAATTTGCGAATGGTAAGGACTAAGAAGGATTTCAAAAAATTTTCAAAATCGGATTATATCTTCCGGTCGCGCATGCGACCTAAAGTTTGGAAAATTTTAAAAAATAAATGTACCTTAAAAAAAAATTTTATCCATCATTACATCTTATTATATGTTTAAAATAGCTTTAGCTGACTTGTATATAAGTCAAATTTTAAGTAAAAAAAATAGTACAAATCGGTTCAGGATTTCCCTTTTCGTGAAAACGTCAAAACTGATTTTCGTTGATAAATTTTGGTTAACGCTGAAAAAAAGGTTAAAAAATTAGGATTTACAAACAATTAAAATAATTTTTAGGAACAAACAATTTGTTGAAAAAATTAAGTTTTAATATTTATGTTCAACAATTTGGTTTCATTCATTTTGAACTGAATGAAGGAACTTTGAATTCCGACTTTTGTGAGAAATTTGGCATAGCCGCTCTTGACATCAGGGTGGTTCCAATAAATCCATCTCTGTTCTCTGTACCGCAAATTTTTAAAGAGGCTTCCGAAACGAGTTTAACGCAACGCTCAACTGCCTGAGTGTGAACTGGGAAATCATTTTTCCAATTAGGGACTGAGTCGTTTTTAATGTAAGAAGTTATTTCCGCATCCTAAATATGTTGCAGCAAAGGAGGAAATGATAAATCACAATCCATCCAATCAATCATTTCGACGTAGTTTTGAGCATTAAAATTAAGTTTGGGTGGCTTGAAACTTCGTATTACTTTCCTATTTTGGTCAATCTGCCTTGCCTTCAAAATCCGTCGAAGTCCTAGTTCTCTTATTTGTTTATTATTGTCATATGTCATGGCCTAGCATTAAATGTTCCGGATGTGCGAAGAATACTTCACGTTCGACAATATTGCATAGATCTTCAGAGAGGTATCTGGAAGATTGTATTGATTCGAAAACAAGTTTTGGTCCTTCTGTTAAGTTTATGCTTGTTTTAATTTTAAACCACATTTTAAACCACATATATGTATAAACCGCATATATAATTTTAAAATAAATGATACTATATCCTGCAGTTCTTGAGTTGGAAATTCTTCGCTTAGGTACAACCTTAAAGTTCGATTTGCAGTTGTCAACCACCTCGAATGGGACAAGGGACCAGGATCTTTAGCAGCCAAATCTTCTTTGCATATTTCCGATTTTATTGCCGATGAAATTTCAATTAAATATTTCTGATCTTTCTTCAATATTTTTATGTCCATTTCTGGAACCTGGCAGGTAATGCTCTTGAAAGAAATAACAGGACGTTTTTCGCAATCAAGAAGCTTTTCACCAATAGGACTTCTTAAAGACTTCGGGCCTGTTGATTTACCGTCCAAGTGTTGGAAAAGATGCCGTCATGGAAGCTCATTGAAGTGGAGAAGACAAATAGCCCATTGTAAAGGTCTCTGTAGATATGACTCTATTCGGCGAATAAGACCATTCTTCCAACCAGTATTGATGACAGTTCCATCACACCCCAGGACAACTAAATTCTGAACAGATATGTTTCGGGCAGACAGATACGAAATTGTGGAATTGAAAATATCCTGAGAATTTCCAGAATTTGGAGTAATATGACCCACATAAATGGAACCAGGTTCTTGGATTAGGGAATAATGTTCTTATTTTCTAACACGGCGAAACCTTTTCGATGCAACTTCATCTATAACAAAGGTATCGTCCTTCTTTCCATCTAAATAAAGGCCCAGTAGCGGAAATTCCTCAGACTAACTGCTTAACTGAGTCCTTATGTTTTGTTTTTGTCTATAACAAGAGAAACGTTTGTATCAGTGATCAACCCAAGGTGTCTTACATGACACTTGACGCCATTGCGGCGGTAGCACGATCGGAAACTCCATAACGATCACTAGTTAAAGCTGTAGACTTAAGCTTAATTCTCAGCTGCGACGGCGACGATTGGGAGCAAACATTCCTCTTTTGATCATAATATTTGTTTTTATTGTAAGGTTTTCTTGAAGGAAATCCATCTTCGTCATCCCCATCATCTTCATCTTCGTCTTCCTCGTTGGTTCCAACAAGGTTTGCAGTTGAAGTCGAACACGAGGCATCCATAGTTAAGTGTTGATCGCGCAGTTGCCTTTTTAGCCTTGCATGAAGTTTTTTTGTTTCAGCCACGTCTAAGGTTCTAATTTTTCCAATGCCATGAACTCGCATTGAGTTGATAAATCGAAGTTCAATAGAAGGTATTTTGTTTGGCTTTTCACACTCACAATTGACAGTTATAAGACAATTACACAAGTCAGGGCTTTTTTTGCAAACGCAATTACAAATAATCGGACATTTGCAAGCTGCTATGTCGAAAAGCAAGGAACACTTTTGTTTAAAATCATTAACTCTATTTTTAAAAAGATGGTTTTTATTTTTATCCCGAGTATATGATTTTCGTAAACTGTAATATTTGTCATGGAAAACTTTTATGAGTTGAATGACTCTGTTTCTTGTAACAGTTGGTATAGAAAGAAGCTTTAAGATACAAATTAATTATTTTGTTAGCAACTATAGCAGACACTTGGGAAAAGGGAACACTTTTATTGTTTGCTTTAAGAGCCAATTCAAATCTTTCCTGTGAACAACACCGAATCACGTCGACACCAGTAGGGAGCTTGTTTATTGAAAAATCTTTGAGTTTACCGAATAAAGGACAATCAAATACCTGTCTGGTTATAATTTTTTTAGACAAGGCCATAGTATATAGCTGCTAATTTCCAAAACTTAAAAAACAACTATGTCAGGACAGAAATAACACCAAAAGAAAAGCTAATTTGAAACACGTCGCATACGAGAAATACGCGAGAACTAAAAAAAAAACATCTATGGCGCGCGTGGAAATGATAATAGTCAAGCCTTCCGGTATATTCAAATTTTTAGAGATTATTTGCTCTTATTGGTTGTTGCCAATAATATTTTTATGTCATATTTCTTAAAAATAATAGTTAAATAAAAAGCTGATTTATAACAGATAAAATCTTAAGAATGATATTTTAGCTGAAATACGGCAAAAATCGAAACGCCTGCGCGACCGGAAGTCATTTATAGATTTGAACAATTTTTTTTCCATTTGATATTTGGCTCATAAGCCTGAATGTCTGAAACTATTATATACAAAAAATATAACGTACGGACGTACATATTTTTTTTTTAATTACCATTAAAAAAAACCATTTTCCGCGGTATTACGATTTGATAATCGAAAATACTTGATTTTCGGCCCACTCTAGTAAATAAGCTATATACCTATCTAACTTGATAACCATCTGCTGTTTTCACCGCTTTTCTTTGACATTCCGTTTTTCGACAAGAAAATATTCTTCGAGGGGACATCAGTAAGAATTAAGTTCAGAGGGTCTGCTAACAGTCCTCAAACAATCAAGAACAAAACTTTTAAAATAAATTGTATTGTTAGTGTTTAATAGAAAAATCGTGTTTTATTGCACTAAATTGGTGTCCCCGTACGACTGAATATATTGCAAAAGACTCAGGTGGATTCTATACGATGGTGGACGAAAAAAAGCCAGCGACACAAACGCCAGCATCAGCACCCCGGGTACCCAGAGCCAGCAAGTAAACTCCGATGCTCCCGGTTCACTCGCAGAGACCCCAGACGCTCAGGCACATGTGTTTAATGCAGCTCGAATTAAGACACAAGAATTTTTTGTGTCCGATCCCGAGCTATGGTTTTTTCTTCTGGAGTCCCAGTTCGCAGTCCACCGAATTTCGTCTGATTTAACCATGTACCACACTGTGGTTTCGCAGTTAAATCAAGCAGTAGCGGAAAAAATTCGGACATTCCTTCGACAACCTCCATCGTCGGGCAGATACGTTGCTCTTAAAGAGAAGCTCATCAAAGAGTTCACACCAAGTGACCAAGGTAAAATAAAAAAAACTTCTTTCGCAGATGGAACTAGGTGACCGAAAGCCCTCACTGCTACTGGAAGAAATGCGGAACTTGGCAGGCGACACGGTAGACGACAAGTTTCTTGCAACGTTGTGGCTGGGTTGTTTGCCTATGACAATGCAGCAAATTCTGTCTGAAAAAGTGGCCAAAATGGCAGACAGAATCATCGAAACAACTAACGTTGCATCACTAGCCGCTGCAAGCTCATCACATTGCCGAAGTGTAAGCCCTCTTGCGAAGTCTCCGTTGGACAAGCTATCGACACAGCTTGAGGACATTGGCAGGCGATTGCAGTCACTGGAAAAACGTGGTCGACGAGATCGTACCCCCTCACGCCACCGACAGAGAACATCATCAGAGAAACGTCATGATACGCAAGTTCTTTGTTGGTTCCATCAGCGTTTTGGGAAGGAAGCAAAAAAATGCCGGCCACCCTGTTCTTTCGAGTCGGGAAACTAATCTGCCAAGCTTATACCAAGGCGGATGAGCTTGGCGCCTTTTCCGCTCGCCTTTTTATATACGATGAAATCACTGGACGAAACTTTCTCATCGACACTGGCGCCGATGTATCTTTGATTCCACCGAAAAGTCGATTTCCCCAGTTGCACAGCAACACCGCTAACCATATACAACTCTTTGCAGCCAATGGATCAGCTATCACCGCTTATGGCCAGCAACAACTGTTAGTATCACTGGGCCTACAGCCAAACTTTTCTTGGAAGTTCACTGTGGCAGATGTTCAGGTTTCAAGAATTAGTGGGGATTTTCTCAAGTTCTACAACCTTTCAGTCGATTTGTACAACCGAAAACTTGTCGACAATTCTACAAAGCTTTTTAAAATTGGATGCATCGATACAACGGATACACCTCAGGTAACAACAATTAACAAAGATAATCCTTTTCGGTGTCTTTTAAGCGAGTTTAAGGATATCCTCGATGACTAACCAGCGTGACGACCTGCGGTGGTGACCAAAGTTACTCACTGTATTTTAACCGAGGGGCCTCCAGTTTCCGCGAAACCTCGACGGCTGCCCCCTGAAAAGTTGGTAGCAGCGAAAGCTTACTTTCAAGAACTTATAGCTCTCGGGATTTGCAGGCCTTCCAGCAGCAACTGGTCTTCACCTCTGCATATGGTGGCCAAAAAGGACAACACATGGCGGCCATGCGGAGATAGGCGACTCAATGCGGTGACGACACCAGATAGGTACCCTGTTCCGCACATTCAAGATCTCAACCGAATCGCTCATGGGAAGAATGTGTTTAGTACAATCGATTTGAAGAGAGCTTATCACCAGGTTCCTGTAGATCCGGCCGATATTCCGAAGACAGCGATTACGACTCCTTTCGGGTTGTATGAATTCCAGTTCATGACGTTTGGACTGAAGAACGCTGCCCAGACGTTCCAGTGGTTGATTGACGAGGTGCTTTGCGAATTGGATTTCGCTGCGGTGTACATCGACGACATTCTTGTAGCATCCGATTTATTCGAGCAGCACGAACAACATCTTCGCTCAGTTTTTTCGTGGCTGCAGGAGAATGGTCTCGTCATAAACCTCTCAAAATATACATTGGGAAAATCAGAAGTCGAATTCCTCGGTCATTTGGTGTCGTCCGTGGGGATTAAACCCTTGCCAGAGAAAGTTGCCTGCATCCGAAACTACAAGAAGCCAAAAAAAGCGAAGGTGCTGCGACGATTTTTAGCTTCTATAAATTTTTACCGACGATTTATCCCGAAGGCAAGTGCAACGCAGCATCGCCTTCAAGTTTTAATAGACGGTAATGTGAAAAACAACAATCGGATCATCAAATGGACGTCTGACGCCGAAGCTGCCTTCGAGGAGTATAAGGTGGCACTGTGTGAAGCAGTAACGCTTGCCCACCCAGGTCAAAATGCCGCAATCTCATTAGCTACGGACGCATCAGACTCGGGCATAGGTGCCGCCTTGAACCAGACCGAACATGGAACGACCAGGCCATTATCTTTCTTCTCTAGGAAGTTGTCAAAGGCTCAAAAGTATTCAACATACGATCGCGAGCTGCTCGCCATTTACGAAGCGGTAAAGTATTTTCGACATCAGCTAGAAGGGCGCGATTTCATCATCTATACGGACCATAAGCCGTTGATCTTCGCTTTTCGACGAAAGGCAGATAAGGCTTCACCGAGACAAGCAAGGTACCTGGACTACATTAGTCAGTTTTCAACCAACATACGGCACGTCACTGGAGAAGAAAATGTTGTGCCAGATATGCTTTCGAGGATCGAGTCCGTTAACACACAAAACACCGCAATGGACTTCAAAGAGCTGGAAACGGACCAGGGGCTGAATTCCGAGCTACAGGCGTTGCTGAAGAGTAACGATACATCGCTGGTATTAAAATCCATCAAGAGCTTCGACTTAATATGTGACGTGTCAGGTACGTACGTACGTCCTCTTATCACTAAAAAGTTTCGTAAAATCGTTCTAGCGAATATTCACAACTTGGCACACGTGGGCACAAGAGCGACGCTAAAACTACTGCAGAAACGATTCGTGTGGCCAAACATGAGAAAGGATTGCACCTTTTTCGTAAAGCACTGTATTCCCTGCCAAAAGTCAAAGGTTCAACGGCACAATACAGCACCATTACAAATGTACGACGGGCCCACCGAACGATTTGATCATTTAAATGTGGACCTGGTGGGACCATTGCCACCCTCAAATGGATTTACGTACCTGCTCACTATCGTCGACAGGGCAACGCGATGACCGGAAGCCATCCCCATCCTAGACATCACTGCAGAGAGTGTAGCTAAGGCGTTGATAGCAGGTTGGGTTGCGCGCTATGGAGTTCCATCCCGAATAACCACGGATAGAGGGCGGCAATTTGACAGCAAATTGTTTCACGAGCTCAACAAAATGCTAGGCGTCAACCATCTTAGGACGACAGCCTATCACCCGCAGGCGAACGGGATGGTCGAACGTTGGCATCGATCTTTGAAGGCCTCACTCAAAGCGAAGATGCGAATGAACTGGACAGATGAGCTTCCTCTTATTCTCTTGAGTCTTCGAGTTGCATGCAAAGAGGACGTAAACGCAACTCCCGCTGAAATGGTTTACGGTAAGACTCTCAAAATCCCAGGTGAATTTTTTTGCTCTCGACAGGAAAACCTCAGTGACAGCGATTTCGTGCGAAGACTCTCAGAGACTTTTAAGAAGTTCCAACCCGCTAAAGCAGCACATCACACTTCAACGAAAGCATTCTTTGATAGCCTGGACTATCAGTATGTAAACATGTTTTTGTACGTGCCGACTCGGTTCGAAGACCGCTGCAATCACCTTATAATGGGTCTTTTGAAGTCATAAAGCGTCACAGGAAGTACTTCAAAGTCTTGGTAAACGGGCACCAGCAGAATATTTCAATCGATCGTCTGAAGGCTGCTTTCATGGCAACTGACCAGGACACTTTACCAAGCACAGGGCACGAGAAGTTGACAAGCTACAAAACCCTCGCCGGGAGACAGGTCAGATTGCGATTTCCTGGCCAACAGACTGGAGGGGGACTACTGTAGCGTACATAGGACGAAAGGGTTACTAGGCACGTACCAGCGGCAACTCTTACACCTGAATCAGCTTCGGCAACTCTAACGAAAAGGTTGCTCCGATAAGTAAATAAGCTATGTACCTATATAACTTGATAACCATCTGCTGTTTTCGCCGTTTTTCTTTGACATTCCGTTTTTGGACAAGAAAATATTTTTCGAGGGGACAGTAAGAATTAAGTTCAGGGGGTCTGCTAACAGTCCTCAAACAATCAAGAACAAAACTTTTAAAATAAATTGTATTGTTAGTGTTTAATAGAAAAATCGTGTTTTATTGCACTTAATTCCTTGCAATAAAACACGATTCGACCAGCTTTATCAGATCTCTTAGCTCCCGTCTTAGGAAACTTTAGTCGATGCTGTTTGCCGTAAGCACATCCCTTACAAAACACATTCGTTTCATTTTGGTTTTCGATCTTAAGATCCTTGACAATTCCCTGGACGCTCCCAAACGCTCATGCCAAAGCATAAGTGACCCAGATGAAACTGCATTTTATTCTGTTGTCTTGACTGGCACCATATTCATTCTGTAGAGCTGGTTATCTTGATCACCATCAGCAATTACTTCACCGTCTTTCTTGAAGTATACGTACTCGCCACCTTCTTGAAAAATCACTTTAATTCCCTTTTCAGCTGCTTTAGAGACCGATATTAAGTTTCTTCCAAGATCTGGAACGAATAAAACATTCCAAATGGTGTACTCAATGTTAGACTGCTTTGATTTCGTCACGTGCACGTTCACATCTCCTACTCCAATTACAGACAATTTCCTACCATCTCCAACTCTAACCTCACATTTGCCCTTTTCGAGTTGCACAAAGTTATAGAAAAACTCCCTCTGGAATGACATGTGGTCTGTTGCACCGGAATCTGCGTACCACTTTAGACTTCGAAACATCTGTTTGTATGACAAATAAATGTGATTCATCGCTAACTGACGTTGCCAATTCATTTCCACGATTTTTGTTTGTTTCGCTGCTTACCATAAATGAATGCCGATTACCCTTGTTTTGCTGGTCTCTCTGCCTCTTGAAGCACTCTCTTGCCCAATGCCCTTCTTTATGACAGTAATTACATTTGCCGCTGCGCTTCTTTTTGTTGTTATTACTACCTGTTCCATGATAATGCTTTCCACTCGGTTTGCTACTGCTTGCCCCGTACGCTGCCCTTCATGTTGTGGTTCTGTTTTCATTAGTTGTTCGAAGATTGATGAGCGACTCCTCGTTTACAAGATGATCCCTTAAACGTTCGATGTTCCGGTCGGCCTGAGGAACTGCATACCATGCTGTTCTAACATGGTCGAAGTTTGGAAGGCTACTCAGAATCTTTGCAATGACCATGGGTTCTTTTTGCTCGAGATTCATTTTTTTTAACCTTTGAGCTAGCGAAGTCAGTCTGGCAACATAATCAGCCACACATTCGTCCACTTCCATTTGACAATTTATAAATTTTTCTAGGAGAACCTGAGCCGATTGCTCACTTCTTTCAGAGTGCACGGTGCTTAGTCTGGACCACATCGGCTGTCGTACAGTCTGTAAGATATCTGAGCTGCTCCAATTCTAGTACTCTCATGATGAACGCTTGCGCTTCAGCATCTTTATCATCCCACGCTTACGTATCCGTGGTTGGTCTTGCAGCCGTCCCAAGAATATAAGGCTTCAACTTATTTTCACTCATATAAATTTCCATTTGACGTCGCCACAGCTGATAATTTTACCCATTGAAGCGGTGTATCTGGTAAACTCTTGATTCCGACATCATAGAAGGCACTAATACTACTACGTCCTTTATGTCTTTATTAATCGCAGAATTTTTGTCCGAGTCCAACGGCGCTTCTTCTTGGTCCATACACGCGTCAAATGCGGAAGTGCTCAATGTTATAATTTCAAAGAGGTAGCGAAATAAGTTTGTAAGTTTAAAGATTTATTATCAAAAATCTTATAATTAAAATTTAACTTGATAGAAGAATTATACTTGTGAAAGTGAATTATGTACATCTGTTCATGGCAACGGAAGTAAGCAAAAAGGGAAGATTTGAAGTACAAAAATTGATAAGTAAAAACTTAAGGTGTTAGCGCAATGGCGAGAAAGTGTAAGTTCCAACATTTACCAATAATAAATAAGTAAAGTAAGAACGGAAATTCTGAGACTTAACTTTGTTTCGCATAGGCAAGATCTGCGAGGAATTTGTAGTCTATGTAATTTTAATGAAATGGAAAATGTATTCCATTTTCTGGCCAAATGTCCCATACTACGCGAATTACGCGTTCTTTATTTCTCTAAGAGTACTTCTACAATAGAAGAAGCTAAACTTATATTGAATGGTGCTTATTCTACTTTTTAAATATTGTACTCACGCCTTAAGTTATCGGAATAGTTTCCTGGACTGAGTTGAATATAAACATAATTGCCAGCATGAATAAATAAATAGAGTGGCGGAACAGCTTGAGGTGAACCAGGGCGAACTTCTCAACAGTGTATGCTGTGTGTGTTCATTTCTTCACATACAAGGAGACCTACAATTTTTTGCCGAATCCGAACGGCACTGAGAAGTTTTTCAAGACAAATGATACTCTCGGAGGGCTTGTCAGTCCCTCGCGGAAATGGGGACCGTGAAAAAGAAGGAGTCTTTTTTTCAGATGACGATGGTAGGATTCGAACCCAGACCTCGCGTATTAAGCACACACACTAACCACTACGCCACGGCACGCCACCAGCATACCCTACATTTTATAAGTTCTGTTACTTAGTGCTTTAGGTCTTGAAAACTTGTTACCTTTACCAATAAGCTCCACTGTATTCTGTGGTCTCTTAATTGAATTTTTATAATATTAATTTTTTATAATATTAATTATAAATATGACAGTATTTTTATTTTTCTTTCTCTTAACCGAGTGTTTTAATTTGAAACTAAAGTCAACTCAGGCAGACGGCTTTGTAGCCAACGCTTTTTTTTTCTTTAAATTTTGTTAATAATTGTGCATCAGTATTTTAATTAAAGAAAGAATATAATCTAATCTTATCTAGATCCCGTATCGGCAGTTTAAGAGTAAACATTCCTGAATTTCGCCAACTCTGAGATGTTAATTTTGTCAGATCCTCGCAGAGCAGAAAATTTGCCAACTTTTACATAGTTCAGAAATTTAACATGTAAGATTTCCCGACATAATTTTGAGGAATAGGCAGGCACACAGTTAAGCCTTTCGAATCGGCATTTAAAACTATCAAACAATTTTAATGTTATATGTAACTGTAAAGATATACAGAAAAAAAAAAAAAAATACATTGGCAAACAACTCAAGCCTTATAAATTCGACCTTAAACCTTCAGCCCTTTGAATCCGTTGCGTCAGTCGGTCACGTTGAAGTACCCAACGGAAAACTTAGTTAAATACAAGTTCTATACACGTTCTTAAAGGAAGCGGCCCATAGAAGAACTTCGTGACATTCATCGCTTCCCATAAGAACGTGTGTATTTCACAGAATTCTCAGTTGTAAATGGATGCAACGGATTTATTAGGCTGAATGCTTTAGCGATACAGCAGACACTGAAATTTGTTGCAGTATAATAATTGATCTATGTTCAGTCTTAACGTCTACAGTATATGTATTTTGTTTGCATATAATACGAGTGTTACGTAATCAATAACCATCTTCTTTCTTATAGGTTCTGACTCTCGACTACGTTGCCTATGAGCCAATGGCAATCAAAATGATGACGAATATTTGTAATGCAATCCGTGGCAAATGGGACGATGTCTGTAAAATTGCTATATACCATCGCCTAGGTGTAGTTCCAGTTAAAGAAGCAAGTGTCGTTATTGCAATATCATCTCCACACCGTCAAACAAGCTTGCATGCAGTTCAGTTCGCAATTGAAGAGCTTAAAAAGTCGGTGCCAATCTGGAAAAAGGAGCAGTACACCATAGATGACTCTGCATGGAAAGAGAACACAGAATGTCAGTGGCTTAAAGATCTTCCCCAAGATAGTTGATTTATATAGTTTGTACCTATCGTATAGTTTTCCTTATAGATTGTTGAAATTTTTGGAATAAAATGCTTTGTTTTCCTAGTATGCAGTCTTTTATTTATTTTGTTACTTTTAGGTTCAGGAAAAAATACCAAACGCTGCAAACTAGACTTTAGCGATTGCCCCATTGAGCCTCAGACTGTATCGCAAAGTCTTGTGCAAATCGGAGCCGATGAAACGGAAATAATGCGAAGAATACATTGCTTTGTTGAGAAAAAACGAGAAGAAATAGATCTGAACAACATCAGAGATTTTACTGCGACAAAGCTGGTAAAAGACAATATCCAGGATGAAAAGCCCGAGGAGGGCTCATGTGCTCGGACAAATAGCACTGTAATCAAGCAGGCGGATTCCAAAGGTCATCTAAGGGGTAAAAAGATAAAACCATTGATAGCTTATTAGCAAAATGAATAATATCCTATTTACAGTCCGTAGGGTAAAAAATCGCATCGGACCGCAGATTAAACCGGATTATCTTCAAGCGCTCGATAAACTGATGAAGACTGAACTGGCAACGGAAATGCAAATCAAGGAAGAGCGGGCTGATGAAGATGAGGATGTGGGACCTGCTGATTTGCCTTTGAGTGTTAAAGAACGCTTGCGAAACGTTGAAAGTCACTTAAATGTAAATGTTATAAATCCAAAGCACGTCTACGAGAGGATCAAAGCGGTCGAGAACAAGATTTTATACCTGGAATCGATTTCACCCGAGTACAAGCACTTTATGGTATCTTTTCTATTCTAATTTTTTATTTATTTTATTTAAATAAGTTCCTTGACAGATGGAAAAACCAATTTATATGCAGGAGGCACATCGTTCTTTTAAAAAGATTACTTACTCTGTGGAGGAAATAGATTTACTTATTGAAGATATGAAGGCGGATATCGAAAGAGAAGAACAAAAGGAGTAGTCTCAGAAAATATTTTGCTTATAAACATTAAGACGGAATAAAAATAATGTATGTACTATGTAGACGAAATTCACATTTCCCACAGGAAGACCTGTTGGAAAAACACAAATGAACATATGCACGACTCCATTTTTGCCTCTTTTCCCAAGTAAAACTAGCCTATATGCCAAAAATAGCGAGGCTACGCTCAAGGCAATGAAATCGATCAACATCAAATCTGATTAAGTCAGGGGCTGTCGCACAACGCTTAAAGCCTTGTGCAGTTAGAACCGAGTAACACTGTGCTGGGTGCCAGGACACTGTGGTTAGAAGGCAATGAACAAGCTGACGAGTTTGCAAGAATAGTACTGCTCCTCGAAAATAGTGAAGTTTTTAACATCAAACCACCCTTCTGCGTAGTAAGAGGCGCTATTGAGGAGAAAATTACAATGACTGCCAACCAAAGGTGATCTAGTCTGACGAGACAGGGTATCCAAGGCTCTCTGGCCACCTTAAATTTTGAGCTAGGGTGCTGAAACTTCGTACGTAAGGTCCGCGTCATGCGAAGCAGTACAAATGTAAAAAATTTTGAAATCCGCCCAAAGAAACGCCCACAACCAGTCTAAATGTGCAATTACCTCCAGAATTTTCAAAACTGTAAGACGTTCTAAAAGGCTGAAATTTAACATTTAACATCTCCTTATAAATGTAAGACACAAAAAAGAAAAATTTAATTGGTAAACCTCCTCTAGTGGGCGTGGCATCTATTTGAAGGGTACATTTTCAAATGCAGTATACTCAATATTTTTGCTCAAAATTGAAAAAAATTTGCTTAATATTTTATGTAGAAAACGCTTAGTTCTACATTTTGTTTATACAAGACTTTGGGCCACGCCCACATTTGGAGACAGAATTGAAAAAAAAAACCTAAAATCTGCCTGAAAAACTTAATTTCGACTAGCCTTGAGCCTAATTTAGGAAAGCATGAAACAAAAAAAGTAGCAGGTTAGGTAAACGAGACTTCAGACTAGATTTCGTTCACATAAAGTTTTTAGCCACGTCCCCTTTTAAGGGTCGATTTTTCAAAAATATTGAATTTGGATTAAAAAATTGCATTTTTATGTACATTTAAGTGTAACTTGTAACCGCTCCCCTTTTCGAAGTTTGCATTACTTATAAAATGTCAAAAAATAACCATGTCATCAGCATTTTACAATGTGGGATAGGATGGGGTATTCAACGGTCCGTTTTACGGACTGTAACTTCTGCGTACACACTGTAGCACTTACTCACTGGTTTTTTTCCGTGGGTAGGAAAAACCGACCGGCCGCGCGTGCTCATAGTAGTGTGAGATTCTTACTACAACATTACTAGACTACTAGACTTACTAGACTACAACTAAGTTTCCTTAACAACTAGTTCAAGCTTCTGTAGTAATCGCGTGTGGCAGGCTGCCTTCCAACGAAAGCACCTACTATACCGTCAATTTATGCGGTTTCATCTTGTGCTGCTAGATCCAACGGTCTCATTCGCTGTAGTTGGCGCGTAAGATTTGTCTGAACCAAAGTTCGGATAATTTCATTGTTACTAAGTTTACTAAGAGCAAAGCTTGTTACCTCGTCAGTCACGGTTGCGATTCTTAGATCTCGGTTTAGATCGCTATTTCTTATTCTACTTACAATTGCTCTGAGTGTCTTATTTTGGAAAGTTTCTAAAATAGATATATTGCTTGGTTTAGTACAACCCCATAGTTGTATACCATACGTCCAAGATGGTTTTAGCACTTGCTTATACAAAAGCAGTTTGTTATATATACTTATTTTCTCTTAACTTGATTTCAAAAGCGCGCTGAAGCTTTCCTGTTGATAACTCAACTGTCGTATCAATAGCGAGAATAGCAGTGTCGTCAGCGAACGTAGCTAAAATTGTTCCCTCATCGTGGGGCATGTCTTTGGTATAAAGCAAAAATAATATTGGGCAGATAATTAATAAGCAGGAATTCAAAAAGATAATTGCCAGTGCTTCCTTGCGGGACACTGGCAATTATCTTTTTGAATTCCGAGTATTTTTTTCGGTTAAGGATACAACACACACACTGTATAATTGCGAGGCGATTTCACGTATGCGCAGAAAATTTTTATTGGAATATTTTTTTGAAAGTTTAGCGGGAGAACACGGCGCAAACTTCAAAGGCCTTTTTGGCTATTACCGGAAAATTTGCTGTTTCACCAGTGAGAATGTTTAGGTTGTTTTGCCTTTTGAATGTTAAAATCAACTGGATCGCGATGGGCCCGTTTTTGTGCGTAGTGTCTGTGTGGGTTCAGCAATGATTTGGAAAAATATTTTTGTGATCACATTACACGGACGGATTATTTTGTTTCATCACATTGATTGTCGAAAAAGATGAAAATCACCTAAACCGATTTCATCCCTGATTTGATTACCACATAAGGCATATTTAAAATTAACTAAATTGAAGAAAAAAATCGAATTCCTAAAAAAATGGGGGTTGGTTTATTGGGAGGTCATTGATGTGTGGTTGAGTTCGTAGGGCCGAGATAAACACTATTTGGGTAAGGAAAATTTATACTTATAGGTACATAAATAGGCTAATATGAATACCTAAAATTTTTATTAGAATTTTACTAGTCGACCTGTATGTTCTACCTTAAAAGCAAATCGCTTTTCATAGGCATTTTCAGTATTCTGCACTTCAGGCCTTCTGAATTCACGATGGTTGAACTAGCGGACAATCGTTACTAACACAATCGACCGCCGTTGGTTCCAGACAACAGCTTAACTTTACACCTACTATTGCTTGGGAAAATGCTGACTTGCTGCCACGATCGATTGCTTGATTTGTAAGCTAAAATGCGCGCAATAATGCGCATGTAAAAGTTCCAGTCCGCTGCGACGGACTATATAATATCCTTACCCTAATCAAATTTGAAAAACAAAATATACCACGTCTCCAGAAAGGGGACAGAATGAAAAAAAAGGAAGCTTTTACGTGTAAACTTGTTATATAGATCTTGGACTGAAGGCCCTGCTTTTCATTAGAAAAAAAAAAAATATTTTTTCTGAGTGGGCGGAGACACAAATAAATACATAAAACTTGTCAAACTCCAATGCTTACAACATTTTTGTTATATGTATAATTTTTTCCGTTTTTATATAATTATTAGCTTACTAGCCTTACCAGCCCGCTTCCCCGAAAAACATCTGGTACTTTATCATGAAATAGCTGCCCATCGCATTGATCGTTAAATTTAACATTCATTCAATATAAAATGCCCAGTATAGCACAATTATTGTTCTAGCGCTAATCAGAACTCCCAGAAGCAAGAAAGTAACTAGAAGAAGTAGAAATTTTATTTGGTTCGAGCAGAATGTGCGTAGGCTGCGCATCAATTCGCTGTTTTCACTTCGCAAACTTTTATCTTGCGACTGTCTAATTTCCTCTATTTCGCAAAACTTAGGTAGCGGTGTGTCACTTCGTTTTGCATTCATTTTGCTAAAAGATAAACTCGCATAATTTGTTTAGAAGTTCTTTGTTTTGGGTTTGTATCGACCGGCGTTTAATGTTTTCGATTTTGCTTATCCGGGAAACCGTTAATTTGCGCCATGTTATTTAGCTGGTTCTTTATTATCAGCTTGTGTTTTTATGCCCTACCCATCGTACCTATATTAAGTTTAATGTACAGTTTGTAACGCAGTGAAAAAGTCACCGTACCCCTTAGACCTTTTAGAGATATGAACGAGACCGACAGGAGAATCGATTAAGCCATGTCCGTCCGTCTATATGTAAATCATGTCCGTCCGTATGTAAACAACTTTTAGGCCTTAAATTTTAAGCTGAAAATTTGTAAGTAAACAACTTTTAGGCCTTAAATTTTAAGCTGAAAATTGGAAGTGGACTGGAAGCCCATTGGACCAGATCAAGTTTGAAAATTAGTTGAATCCGCCAACGGACACGCCCACTAGAGGCCTGCATGTGCGACCATCTCAAATTTTAGAAAATAATTTTTTTCCCTGGACCTGGACCTCAGCCAACAAGCTTCGCAAGCCAGCTCTGTCTCTAGCTAGCCGCGTCTCCAGTTTCGCACGCGAAGTTTGTTGAGGTCCCCTTCCATTTGCGTGCGCCACCTGAGTCTCGGTGTTCCTCTACTGCCCCTATGGGGTGGTTTCGATGATTTTTCCAGCCATCGTAGTTGTGTTTAGACTCTTCCGGCTAGGTCGGTGTCGTTGTACAACCTGTACAGTTTGATGTTATATTTCCTCCTCCACTCTCCGTCTATGCAGACGGGACCGTAAATCCACCGAAGAATTTTCCTCCCGAAGCAGCCTAAGTGTTTTAATCCGCCTTTGACAGGGTCCATGCGTCTGCAGCCAATCTTGCTTTAGACTAGGATGATGATGGTCTCATACATGGACACTTTTGATGCTCGAGAGAGGGCTTTGCTATTCAATTGCATTCTTAGCCCAAAGTAACAGCGATTGGCAAGAGTTTTCCTTCGTTTTTATTGGTCGTCAACAGTAAATTCGTCCGAATCCGGGGCTTGATGCCGCTTCGTAACAGAGGTTGGTTTAGAAAGCCTGTAAATGCCTGTATCCTCCTGAGTGCAATATCCTTTGACCACCTTTTTTCACACTATATTTATGTTAAAATGGTGCTAGCACACCATTATGTGAACACCAGGCATGTGAAACTGATTGTAATTGTCTTGGAGGCAGCAGAAAAAGTTTGGCGTTTTTATTGACCACGCCCACTTTTTAAGGAATTTTAACTTAAAATGGCTGTTTTTCAATAAATATAATATTAAATTCGTGTTGCGAGACAGATTGTCAACTGACTTAACTCGACGACCACGGCCAACGAACCTGGTGAAACGAGCATTCTCGAAATAATTAATCTTATGAAATGATTAATCGATATAATCGATATAATCGCTAATTTTCCCGACCGAAAAATTAAATGCGAACACATTTTCCTGTTTACCTTTTTAAGCCGGTTGTCCAGTTCGACAATTGGTGGCACATTGACAGATCCCTCTGAAGATGAGAGAAAACTGCCATGCCGACAAGGTAGTTTAGACCGTGTTTCAAACATCAGTGGCTTACACGATTGGGTGAAGTTTAAATTCGCTTGAGTGTGATTTATTAAATTTCTGTCTCTTGTCAGAAAAGAATTCACTTAAAGTAACCCAATTGCTCTGTTTCAAACTTTGTGGTTTGTTAAACAAAACATATTGCTGGCTTAAACTATTAAACGGTGATATTGAAACAAGGCAGACGTCGTCATTATCGTCTTCAACTCGAGACGTTAAGGTCGTGTAATGTATTTAACATTAATCCGAGAAAAATTATTAGTAAAGCAAATACATTCGTTTGTCAATTATTTTGGTTAGTTTGCACTTAAAATAAGGACCAAACTACGTGTAAAGGAAAAAAAAAGAATATCAGCCAGGAGCAGTACCTACCAAAGGTAACAAAAGACCGTTTCACATGTAATTAAAGCCTGTGTTCTTGAAATAGGGAATTTTCCATCAGCAAGTCAAGTGTTTCGGACGCCCCATTCTTGGCTGTGGGCGTCCGATTTTTCGTTTTCAAGGACTTAAGTCCAGTGTCCGCATCGACGCACTTGTAGCGAACAGCAGTAGCGGTAACCCGACCGCTAGGTGTGTTCAAGCTTCAACCCAGTCACTGGTAAACCCAAGCGTTCGGTGGCCGTGCGGTAAGGTGTCCCGTACTTTTTTTTATTTAAATTTAATTTAATTTTTATTTTAAGGTAGCTTTAAGTTTTATGTATAAGACAAAAAGTAAAAGTTCTGGTACTGAGTTTTTTCAAACAATATATATTTTCTTAGCCTTAATTTGCCCTGTTATATTAAGAGTTAAGCTTAGCTTAGAGCGCCCGCGAAGGGCCAGAAAGTTATGTTCAGATAGTTAAGTTATTTAAGAGTTTTCAGCATTTTTGTCTACCATGTAAGAAATCAGAATTGAATATATAAAAAACATTAAAGACGTAAAAAAAGGGTCCCGTACTTCAAAGGATTGTAACAAAGAGAACGAAAGTTCGAGACTCTGAAGAAAAAAACTTTTTTTTTGTGTTTAAATGCAAATTGAAACTGATCAATTTTTATTAATTAAGTTAAGGTCAAAAGAATTAGTATCTTGCAAAAAAGTAAATTTAAACCAGTTTTAGAGTAGTTTAACGCTCGCGCCTAGTGTACCTATATATAAATATATTCATTCGTTTGTATCTGTTGTCGTAAAGTCGGAGTTTTTTGAAGAATTCTTTTACACACAAATTTGTAAAAATACGAATTTGAGTAGTGTGCATCTAAGGCACAGGGTTGACAGCAACAATTCACCATGGAGCGACCTGGATGCTGTGGCCACGTCATCGCCAGTTGCTGTGTGGATTTAGCGGTGAATCTTTTAGTTTACACCTGTCACTCTAAACAAAATATATTTTTGCAAATTTATAAAAGGAATTAGGTTGGGGAATTAAGGGGGAAATAATGCAAGAAAGCACATATAACCGTGGGTTGATGTGGCGGATAAAGGCCATTAAAGAGTGCATACATATATATATAGATACATGTATACATACACGCGCAAAGAGTACAGTTTTTTTTTTTTTCTTTTAATTGCAAGTACATACATACCTAGATTGTAACGTTAATTTTGCTTTGAAGTAACATATTAATTGATCTTTGTTTGAATTTGATCGTTTAAGCTAGTTCGAATATTGATTTTAAAATGATTTTGCCTAGGAAAGCACTTCATGTCGAATAAAAATCATTTTGTATGAATTTAAAATTTTAAACATGGTGTTTGAATAAGAAGGGGATACAAGGATGAGGGGATTTGGAAAGGGAAGAATATTCTTGGTGAAGAAGAGGAAGATGCCGATAAAGGGGTTACTGATGCGGGTAACGTTACCAAGGTAGGGAGCCCAACAAACACTTTTCCTCCCATAACACTCTACGAGAGTCTTATGAGAGTATTCTTCCAGAGCTTACCTCTTGGAATTTGCCTCTCATAGAGTACTACGAGAGCGCTTAAGAGAGTCTTACGGGAGTTGAATGGCCCCACTTATGGGAGTTATTTGATCTGATAAAAAGTCTTAAACTCTCCTTGCAAGAGTTATTCGGTCTCATAATAAGAAAATAAGTTCTTCTTATATGATGTGAAGAGTTAGTCTTGTTTGAAAGAGTGAGAAACATATAACAAACAATTTTCGTGCCATCTTTATCATGTTGTGTGCCAAAAATGGTTTAATTTTTCCTAAGGACATGAAGTGAAAAAGAGAAAAAGATATACTTCTAAAAGTAATTGTTATTTTCAATGCGCTGTTTGATGGTACACCATTGTCATCAATATTATTGAGTTTAATAATATTTTTTCTGAGGTTATTTATGCAAGAACTTAGTGCAACTGAAAGTTAATCTGCTAAAGTTTACATCTTACTTCGATAAAAACAAAACGCCTCAAAAATAATCAATTTAAAAAATAAATTATAAAAGATAGCTCATCGCAAAAGGGTTGCCGCATTTTCTCAGTTTAAAATGTGTTTTTACCTCAATTAACAGGGTAAGAGTTAAAATAGGATGTAAGAGGATATGATCGCGTCCAAAATGTGAGTCGAATAAGCCATGTCCGTCCGTATTTAGGTACATGGTCGATTATGTATTCGGTCTCAATCAATAAAAATGCAAAGTATGCGATTACGCGCTGATAATTTACTGTTACAAACTATACGTTTCAAAATATATCCCAGTTTTAGGGCATAGTAAGAACCAAAATATAGCTCTTACCATCCTACAAAAAGAAATAATTAACATTTCTTCGTACCTACATTCATAAAATCTTTTCGATATATATTTTTTTTAATTTTATTTATAACAAACGAATGCAAATCAACTAGATGCGTATACCTTGACGTTGGTAACTCTAAGAGGTAAGAAATTAAATGGCGGAAAAAATAGTTTTCTAATAAGAGTCTTTCACTTTTTGTGAGCGTTTAAGCTTTTTTAATAGAGATTAGCTCTCATCGCGCAAGCATATTGGCTGTTTTACAGAGTCTTACCTAAAAAAAAAAATCTGATTCGGGCTTTGGCCAATCCATGCTGGCCAATCAGACCATGAATATGTTTTCGATGACAATTTGTGCTGCAGAGATACTTTTTTCTCTGCAGCACAAAGCATTAAATTAATTAAAAAACTCCTGTCACCGCAAGCACACTACATACTGATAAAATTACTTTTGACATATGGTGGGACGCAATTATTTTGAATTGACATGAATAGGTATTTTTATCAGCCATCCGGTCTCAAAACAAGAGTGTTAGGCTGAAAAGAGTATTTTTATGAGTACTTCGATGCTTTGACTCTCATAATGATTCTTCTTATAATACTTTTACTCTTTGAAAGTAACATGAGAGTTGAACACACATAACAAGAATCAAATATTCTCTTATAATGGGAGTTTACGTCTTTTTTTACTCTGGTAGACTTTTACCCTTTTAATGAGAGTACTATGAGAGTAAAATTCAATTTAATCAAAAAAGATTATGTTCTGAGGGTATTCAAGAGTCTTATAAGAGGTTTTTTTTTAGATTTGTAGAGCACATCTCTCGAGAGCATGTTTGTTGGGAGGGTTTCGACAGAATTCCCGCAGGCGTATAACATCTCACGCCTAACAAGACTGTGTTAATTATTAGTAATTTTTGGAACGCGTGCCAAGGGTTAAGTTCCCACCCCGTCCGACGAGCTAGGAGAGCCGGAACAAGCATGCCAGCGAGGACCCAAGTGCAACCAAAGGCAGCGTAACATTCGACAAACAATTATATTACAAAAGTTGTAGATATTACCAACTTTTAGCTTTAAGTTCATAGGATGTGTTAATATTGTAAAGGTGTAGACATTCATTTTTTCTCAATTTATTAATAAACGAGTACTTATTGTAACCCGATAGTGGGCGGGTTACAATCCGCTTAGGCGAATCGTTGGACCCCATTCCAATTGACCCCTGTAGAGCTCCGAATCGCATTTATCAGTTTTACATCGACGCCTTTTGCAATAACATTGTAGCCTTTGTTCAAATATATTACCTAAAACTGTGGTTCGCATGTGTTAAGTGCATTTTTATGTAAAAAATTAGGTTTTTATACAACCTAATACAACAAGATACAGAAATATGTTAGCTAATAACGCACGCCCGTAGTTGGCGTATCTGTGGGAGGATGTCAATAATTTTGAAACTGGATCTGTAGAGCAGAATTTCCCGCTTAGCTAACAAATTCAATTCTCTAGCTAAAAAGATAAGGTCTACAAGTTGTTTACATACATACGGACATCATCATCATTAGCTTTATAGCTCGGCGTGAGCTTAAGCCGCATCAACCAATTTTCTACTTTCTGTTTTATTCCTTGCGTCTTCATCCGTTCTTCCTGATTTCGTCAGCAATAACTTCATCAAGTCATCCTTAGCGTGGTCTCCAAGAAGCTCTTGAGAAGTGTAGTTTAGTACTGCTTTTCGCGGTCAGCCTTCAGATATTCGGATGACATTCGGCCAATCTAAGTCGTTGTGCCTTTGCAAATTTTGCACAAATTCTTTATTAGTAGTAGTACTATAGATTTAATGCAGTATTCTCCTGTTGAGTACTCTAAGCTGGCGCTATTCTGTCGGTGACAGTGTCTATGTTTCAGCCCCGTAGCATAGCACGGCTCTAATCGTCGCCTTATATACTCCTAGTTTCGCTCTATGGGACACTTATGCTTCACTTGAACACCTCAACCTGCCCATAAAAACATCTGTTTGCAGCCATGATTCTATCTTGGACTTGGATGCAATCGTTGGTTTTGTTGCTGCTGCTAATGCTTATTTAGGTATTTGAAGTGTTAGCTCCGCCTAATGTGCAGCCAGCTACTTGTGTTTTCCGCTTTTCATTTTTGCTCGGGCTTAGGGCGCTTCCCTGGTGTACACCGACCTTAATTGGGAACTCATCAGTGACTCCGGAAGGACATCTTACTCTTGTCTTTGTTCCATCATACGTGTCCATGATCATCCGCACGTAGGCTTCCGGAACTCCTCGTTTTCTTAGCGCCACCCGTATCAGATCTCGTGGTAGTCTATCGAAACTTTTTCAAAAAGCTTTTTCAAAGTTAAAATATTTTTCCATTATGATCCTTATACTTTGGATTGCGTCAGTGGCTGATTTACCCGCGACAAGCCCACATTGGTCCTCAGATAGCCTTATTATTTTCTGACTATCTAGTCGACTATCTAGTACACGCACGAAGAACAATGAACACATGTGTGAGACATCGGCTTGATAGAACGGTAATTGTCACCACTTCCTATATCACCTTTTCCTTTGTTCAAAGGAAGAAGATAACTTTCAATCCACTTTCAATCTCCTATTTTCTTCCAGAATTCTGAGCGTATTTTTGCTCAATGTTAAAAACTTCTGACAAGCAAATATGCACAAGCACTCTACCGCTCGTATCCTTCAGCGTCGCTATGACTGCCTTACAATCTTTGGGCAGAATCCAAGGACGTGAAGAACTTCATTGATGTTTAGCCTGTTTCCTGAATCCACCTTTTATAAACTACGAAAATAGGTACAAGCCTTTTATTAGTGGGGTGCCGTGGCGTAATGGTTAGTGTGTGTGCTTACTACGCCGGAGGTCTGGGTTCGAATCCTGCCATCGTCAACTAAAAAAAAAAAGACTTGTTCTTTTTCACGGTCCCCACCTCCGCGAGGGTCTGACAAGCCCTCCGAGAGTATCAATTGTCTTGAAAAACTTCTCAAGCTGCCGTTCGGATTCGGCAAAAAATTGTAGGTCCCTTTGTATGTAAAAGAAATCAACACACCAGCATACATTGTTGAGAAGTTGGCCCTGGTTCACCTCGAGCTGTTGCGCCACTCTATTTATTTATTTTTTAAGTCTTTTATTAAAAATATACTTGAATATTTAGCAAAGCAGAAAACTTTGAGCAGTTTCATGCCTTTGTAATTCTCGCATAAGTGTATTTGTATTTATAAATTTTTTTAGTGGGCAAGCCACTATTTAATTTTAGATATAAATGGCAAATTACAAAAAAAAACTTTATGCAATTAGTATGAAATCAATAAATAAGTATAAGGAATCAAACATAAGGATAATTAGTTCTTATATAGTTAACACATTTTTGTTTGAACGCTACAAACTTGGTTTAATTTTTAATTTTTTTATGCGTGGAATTTAATAACCGTAGTCTTCTGTAAACCGGTGCTGTTTTGTGTAACGTTTCTTAAATATATGGGTGGTCCTTAGTCCCCTCCATTACTTAGATTATATTATGGTTGCGAATTAATATTTATAATATCACTTACTATTCTGAGATATATTTTTTTAAATATTTGGGTAACATATCTTGTTTTATTTTAAACACAAAACTTTAAAAAGAATAAGATTTGTTCCCTTACTTTCTGTTTCATATTGGGCAGATTTCCTTATTTAAAGAAGTGGAAGTAAAAAAATCTCAGAGAAAGAAAAAACTGACCAAAATTAAGGGAACGCTTTGCGAGCCAAATGTTGCCCGCATTTTAATCGTCAAAGTCAAATGTTAAGGAAAAGTTATAGCAATTGACAAGATATGAATGCAAAAAAAAGTAGTTAAAGTTTTATTTAAATTATTCTATGCAGCAAAATATTCAGCGACTTTAGGTTTTCTATGTTTAAAGTTGATAAGAACATAGAAGGACAGGTACGGGAACAAACCTATTACATTGTTTTTATTCCTAAATTTCAAATTGGGTTTTATTTCGATTTGGAAAAGGCAGTAAGAACTTTTGAGCCTTGTTTCCATTTTAAAATGGAAATGCCAATTTTGGCATTGGGTCTTATTTCGTTGGGCTTTATTTCATGTCACCAATAAAGGTACCCTAAGTAGGGTATAAGCACAAGTACATAATGGATAACCTCGTGTTCAACTATTCGTTTAACCTTCGCCGAAAACCATGGTCCGAATTTACGTTAGGCCAATATTTTAGAGTTCAGCAAATAAAAAAAGACGTTTTCACCTTATTTGTACATTGGTTTTAATAATAGTAAATACATCGAAGAAAATTATAATGCCTTTCGGGAGCTACTCTACTTTGCACCGACTGTGGTAAACTTTGAAAGGCTCTCCAGAAAACCAATGTATGAAGCATGTTCGTAAGCTGTGCTAAAGTCCGACAGTTTTTCAGCAAATTCATTACTGATACCCTTTTCTTCCAAAAGATTCATGAGAAGATCATACAAGTATCCATCGAGAACGTCTCCAGCAACAGCGTACACCTTCTCGTTCCATTCGCCGTTGAAAATGCAAATTTCATCAATGCCAAAGACATCATTGTATTCTCCCTCCTGAGGTGTTCCTTGCAAAAACGAGCAAGTAAATGACAATGTGGTATTACCGTTGACGATGTCAACCTCAAACTGGGGCTTGCTGCGCATTTCGGATAATTCAGACTTCTCTGAAACGTTAGCATCCATTTCAGAGCTTTCATCATCTGCATCAACGGTGTGATTTACGTTGAAACTGACAATGACTTTTTCTCCATCGATTTGTTTAACCAACTCCACATCGGCTCCATACAAGTTTACGTTGAATCCATCCACAGATGTTGGGACCGTTTTGATGGTTTGTGCTTTCCTTTCGGCCAGAATTTCTTCAGTTAAGAACTCTACCAATTCTTTCGAACTTTTGGTGTGAGCGAATCTGGGACCGGCAACAGTGAGTTCCTTCGATTTTAGGTTGGTTTGCAATGAGAAAACGTTGCTTGATGCCTTAGGCAAAAAGCAGAGACTTCTGATTTTGCAGTGCGTGTGCGACACATGTTTAAGGGAGTTGTATGAAAATAAGTTAACTCTTGCAATCGCTCGACCAATTCCGCCCAACATTTTAAATAAATTTACGTAATTTCCAAGTGTATCGACCAGCCGAGATTTTTTTTTTTTATTTTGACACACGTGGGCTTGACAGATGACAGGTCAGTTGAGAGAAATAGCTGGAACTGCTTGTACAGGTTGCCAGACCAACATATAATTTTCGATCATGTCCCAAGCACTTACAATTTTCGTAACTAATTCCCTACCCACTTTAAATTTTTCATTTCTACTGATATAGTGAGTGTCCAAGTGTATCGACCAGCCGAGAATTTTTTTTTTTATTTTGACACACGTGGGCTTGACAGATGACAGGTCAGTTGAGAGAAATAGCTGGAACTGCTTGTACAGGTTGCCAGACCAACATATAATTTTCGATCATGTCCCAAGCACTTACAATTTTCGTTACTAATTCCCTACCCACTTTAAATTTTTCATTTCTACTGATATATTGAGTGTTCAGGAATACCTATATTTTTTTTAGAAATAAGCCTGTATTCTTACATAATAATAAAACTGTGTAATTTCGCACAACAATGTTCTTTCCATTCGTTGTGTGTATACACTCCAAGCAAAAAAGCGAATCGCTTTAGTCCTTACGAAAGCCTGACGCTTTTGTTTCGCTTAATTTGCAGCACCACACAATAACCGCAATAAGAATTCGTTTCCTTTTAGCGTGGCCAAGGACACACGGCGACAGAAAAACGCGGGACTAATTGCCGTTTGACCGTATAAATATACACAACAGACGATTGCAGCTACGAAAATTATTCGCGAAACTCGGTTAGCGACAATATTTTCGAATTGCAACTCTTTCAAGCCATCCTGCCATCGTCACCTGAAAAAAAAGACTTGTTCTTTTTCACGGTCCCCACCTCCGCGAGGGTCTGACAAGCCCTCCGAGAGTATCATTTGTCTTGAGAAAAACTTCTCAAAGTGCCGTTCGGATTCGGCAAAAAATTGTACGTCCCCTTGTATGTAAAGAAATTAACACACCAGCATACATTGTTGAGAAGTTGGCCCTGGTTCACCTCGAGCTGTTGCGCCACTCTATTTATAATTCTTTCAAGCCGCATTTTTTGTTTAACGATAAAAAATGACGGTTTTCACCACAATTCACAGGAAGCTTTTCCTTGTAAACTCAGCAAAAAAACATGAAAACAACAATCAAACATATGTTTTATTTGAAGTTTTATGCTAATCGCGGATAGTTTAAGTTGATGGTTAAGCCGCGTTGTCACAAGCAACGTAAAACAGGAACAGAAACAGAATATCATACATTAGCAACTGAAACCTAATTTCGCTGAATGCTTTTTGCGTTACTAATGTATGAAATTCTGTTTCTGTTCCTGTTTTTGTTCCTTGTGATTTCGTGGCTTTAAGTTAAGTTTATTGGAAATATTTAGGTGTAAGTAAACGTTGTTCACTTGAAAGCTAGAAACTTCTAGCATTCATGAGTGGGTATGCAAAAAAAGCTATTTGTTTCAAAACTCAATTTCAGTTTTATAATTTCACAATGAAACACTTTATTTATCAAACAAACTTATTTAAATTCAAATCACGCTGTTATTCAACTTTACTACTTAGGACGGCATTCACGAAGCTATCTTAAATCGATTTTAAGTTTAAGAAGCTCTTATTTTTAAATTTTTGCCCCGTATTCACCAAACGCTAATAAGTTCCTGTTTATGATAAATTAGAATTATGCGAAAGTGGTTTTCGAAATCTTTTTTGAACTTGTTTGTTGTCAAACAATGTTAAAAAATGTAAACAGAATATTTTGGACTGTTTTCGTTGTCCTAATTTAGTTTCAAGGGAATAAGTGAACATCTTCGTGGAAGCTATAAGGTTTGCCCAGCAATTATTATTGTATAGACAAGATGGCATTTGACATAATCTTTTATTTTTCAGACTACTTAAAATCTCGATTATCATTATTTATACAGATCGCAGTTAAACTCAATAAAGTACTAAAGAATAAGCCTCATTTTTAAGTCCACAAGGGCTTGAAATCGGGCACGATATCTAGGTAAAAGACGTATGATGTGATGCAGGCAAGCAGGAACACCATGATGGACGCACTTAATGCTTCATTCAGTCCTTCGTCCGCCGACACCAGCCTCTGATGAAAACGAAAGACCAACCTACCTTTTTGGATAAAAGCAGACAAAATGTAAAATAAAAAAAAAATATTCCACGAATAAATTTTAATTCTTTGTATTTAAAAACTTTTTGTATTCTGGGAGTCGTGAAGTGAAACCAAATGTGAACTAGATTGAAATATTTGTGACACAAGTCACAGTTGATTTCGAGTTTTCGAACATAATACCGCTCTTAACATAATAGTGGGTAAGAATACTCGTAAGTTTTATGAGCGCTCATAAACTGACGCTTAAAACCGTTGGTGCATACACTCACGAAGCTCATAGTTCAAGATTGCTTCGTGAATACCGCCTTAGAATTCAACACTTTATTTTAATTCAATCACTTTTTACTTTATTACTGATTTTCACAAGTCAACGTTTAAAATATAACTGTCCCGTACGAGCCTGTCTGTCACCCGTGTATTTATACAAAATTAAGCACCTTCTAGTACGTTCTATACTTCCCCTTTGGTAATTTTCTATTGGCACTCTTCCGCTGAATTCCATGAGGGGAAACCCGAAATTCGAACTTGGAATGTGTCAGCTGACTGGAATGACAGTTGGGTGTGTTCGTTTAGTGAATAGAGCTAGTTTGTTCATAACGTGAACAGATGGGTGCATTCAGCGATTCCTGCATGTCTTTTATTTCTAGTCACCACAACAGTAATATACATTTCATTGAAATTTAAATTCAAAATTAAAGACTTTTCTTAGAATTCTCTGCCGTAAGACCTTTTCCACCTTATTTTTAGCATTCCTCAAATAACACAATTACCACTTATTTTCTTAATTTTAATATAGTTTTCACTAGCTTAAGTTATGGATTTAAATTTTCATTCGATTTGTATGTATTTATAAAGGAAAGTAATTTATACTCCTTTAATATTTAATTTGTTTCTTTTGAGGTCGAAAATCTCACAAAAACAAATTTTCCCCAGACACGTGAACACTGTTAAAAACTGTTCACAATTTTCAGCTCCCAGCCCATTTTGTTTTTTTTTGACAAATTTGTACAGATTTTTTTGTGACTTTTGCGTATGCACTCACTCCAAGGGTAAATTTCAAGCGAAATCATCTGCGCTGCTCTGGCTCTCGGATTTACTCCGAAAAAAATACAGAAAATATGAAGTGTCGTACGGGCTTTACTTAAAAGGTGCCGCTACAGTCAGGGGTGGACATGGGCCCAATCCAACAAGCTTCGCCCGCCAGCTCTGTCTCCAGTTAGCCTTCTCCAGTTTCGCACGCGAAGTTTGCTTAGGTCCACTTCCACTTGCGTGCGCCAACTGAGTCTTGGTGCTCCTCTACTGCGCCGTCGCTGCAGGGTGATTCGAAGATTTTCCGGTCAGGGGCGTTGGTGTCCATCCGCGCTGTAGATGACCCAGCCGTAGTAGCCGTTTTATTTTGACAATTCTAGATTGGCCTTTATCGTTGTACAGCACGTAAAGTTCGATGTTTTACCTCCTCCTCCACTCTCCGTCTATGAATACGGGAAATTTTGATTGTTCGAAGTGAATTAGCGCAAACAACAACAGAAAAACGAAATGCCATTGTTGACATATTACCTAGGATGAAATGAAATGAAAGGAAAGAAACTGATTCACTTAGATCTTTTAATAATTTGACGCCTACTGCTATTTTTACTGCGCGAAGCCAAATAAATATTTAAAAATTTAAAACGTGCCTTTTGGTGAAGTATTATACTATGTCTCCACCGACAATTAAAAGAAGATTAGCGGGAGACGACTAAAAATAAATCATAAAGTGGCTCCATTGGACAAATATAGGATTAATTTGACACGGAAGCTCTGTTTCTGTCATTTTGGCTCTCAAAAGAGAGTGGCGATGTCATTTCCCAGGAGCGAAAAGCAATTTCACAATAGAAAACGTGCTTGTGACAGATCTGTCGCACAGGGACAGTTTCAGTTTCCTTTTTTGATTCTCAAACTGTTACAAAGGTGCAGAAAATAGGTTTGTGAATAGGGTGAATGGGATTTATGAGAGGATTTATTTTTAATCGCTTGCCGAGAGGATTTGAATTTGTATGGTAAATCGCGTGATTTGTAGAGGATTTAATAAAGATTTATATTAATCGACGATTAGTGCTCGGTGGAGACATGGTATAAAGTTGTCTACTGAAAGTCTACAGAAACTATTAATTTTTCCTTATGAAAACACGATTTGTTTGACATTACGGGTCGAAAAATGTGAAAGACTTCAGATTTTGAGAGCACTTGTATGCTTTTTTGTGTTGATTGGGCAGGCCAGCAACTTGACTGCAAAAGCAAAAACTATTTTTTTTGGTTTCCAGTTTGTATTGTAGTTATAAATATTATCTAATCAACTCAACTCAACTCTCCTATTCTTGTACTGGAAAACCCAGCCCGAAATTCCCACTCAACTAAAATCCAACTCTCAACTATTATTATAAAATCGAGATACATGAAGTGTACTGGAAAATGCATGTACATACATTTATTTTCTTTTTCGAGCGTGGGACAAACATGCAGTTTTACATGAAGTGTACTAGCACAGCTTGTGCGAAAAAAAACATTCTATAGTTCATGCTACTAGTTTCCATGTGCGCGCCACGTTAGCAAAGAAACATGTGTATTTTGAGACAGAATTTATATGTAGTACGCTACCATATTTTTTTACATGCTACAAGACCTAAAGCCCGTATGACACATAATTTTTTCGGAATAAATATGCGAGCCAGAGCAGAGCAGATGATTTCGCTTGAAATTCACCCTTGAAATGAAAAAAAAAATCTGTACCTCTCAAAAAAAAAAAAAAAAATGGGCTGGGAGCTGAAAATTGTGAACAGTGTTCACGGGTCTGGGGAAAAATTGTTTTTGTGAGATTTTCAACCTCAAAAGAAACAAATTAAATATTAAAGGAGTATAAATTGCTTTCCTTTAAAAATGCATACAAATCTAATGAACATTTAAATCCAAAATTAAAGCTAGTGAAAACTATATAAAACTTAAGAAAATAAGTGATAATTGTGTTATTTGAGGAATGCTAAAAGTAAGGTGGAAAAAGTCATACGACAGAGAATTCTCAGAAAAGTATTTAATTTTGAAACAAAATTTCAATAAAATGTTATATTACGTTTTAAGAAAAAATGGCTTTTTCCGCATACCCACTTATAAATGCTTAAAGCTTCTAGCTTTCAAGTGAACAACGTTTACTTACACCTAAAGATTTGCAATAAACTTAACTTAAGCATTAACTTGAAACTATCTGCGATTAACAGCTCGGAGTGAACAAAGGGTAAACTTCTCAATACATATTATATGCTGTTATTATAAATAATACAATAATAGAATAATTGATTACTTATATATTATAAGAATACAAATTCTTCATATTAATCTTCAACTTATTTCCTCTAAATCACGAAATTTAATATACAAATTAAAATTCACAAGTAATTAAAAAAAGGTCTCCTTAAAGGGCTTTGCTGGAAATGTATAGGCAACAAATGCCTTTTTTTACTTTTGTGATGGGACACTAACGCGACCTAGTTGGATGTGTAGAGCACTTCTATACAAACAATAATTACTATGGCACCTCCGCTCTTAAGTACATCCACCTCCGCTCTTAAGTACAGGTATAAAATGCCCCCTAGAGCACTGGTTTGACAAATCGTTTTTTTGAAAACAAAGATAAAAAGATGAAAACGTTTTGTATCGCAATCGCATGGATATGCTGAAATGCAAGATAATTTTATTTTTTCAATCAAATGGAGAAGCTACACTCAGATGATGCTGGACGATATCCTGAATGAAACCCAAATGTATGTGTCCTTTACACTGCCTTTGCATCAGCATTTATAATCAATCTACGTCCAAAGTTGTTTCGCATCCGCGATCATGCTTCCAGATTTATGACAATGAATTAAATTTAATTCACATTCCTTCCTCCACTGCCTTTTGTTATTGTACATGCACAATTTTTGACACGTGAAAAAAAAAAATTCAACTTAACTATATCTGTCCTTGTCTGGCAAAATCAATCTTTTCTTGTCTTGACCAGGCTGACACATTGGTCGATTTACTCCGAAAAAAATACAGAAAAAATGAAGTCTCATACGGGCTTAAGCACAATTTCCTTGCAACAAACATTTAACCTCAAAACCGAATTTTTCTGTGAAGTCACAAGCGCATGTTCATGCTACAATTTAAATTTATTGTACAATGGCCTTTATTCAGTAATTTATACTAACATTTGTTTACAAATATGAGTAAATTCATCAATTCCTCATTTCCATGCAATTTCGTTTTGGAGCTTTTACATCAGCTGATTACGCAAGGTAAATTATTGTTGTAAATTCTTACACGTATTTACCGACACGGAAATTTAAAGCTTTATAAAAGCTTTAAAGGCTTTATAAAAAACGTAGACAAATGGGTGTTGGATGGTAAGAGGGACGCAAGTTTAATATCTAGTTATTCAGTAATTTATGTTTATGGTCATGTACTGAAAAACCTAGGTCGAAATTCCAACTCAACTCAACTCAAACCCTCAATTTTTGCATATAAACCATAAATTACTGAATAACTAGATATTCAACTTCGGACATGTAAAAGCTTTGCCCACAAGCTGAATTTGATGAATTTACCCATTCTCCGACTTTTGTTTACAAATGTGAGTAAATTCATGAATTCGTCATTTCCATGCAATTTCGTTTTGCAGCTTATACATCAGCTGATCGCGTAAGGTAAATTGTTGTTGTATCTTCTTACACGTATTCACCGACACGGTAATTTAAAGCTTTAAAAAAGCTTTAAAGGTTTTATAAAAAACGTAAACAAATCGGTGTTGGAGGGCACAAATTACTGAATAACTAGATATTCAATTTGCGTCCCTCTTACCCTCCAACATCCATTTGTTTACGTTATTTATAAGGCCTTTAAAGCTTTTTTAAAGCCTTAAGTTTCCGTGTTGGTGAATACGTGTAAGAAGATACAACAACAATTTACCTTAAAAGCTGCAAAACGAAATTGCATGGAAATGACGAATTCATGAATTTACTCACATTTGTAAACAAATGTCGGAGAATGGGTAAATTCATCAATTTCAGCTTGTGGACAAAGCTTTTACACGTCCGAAGTTGAATATCTAGTTATTCAGAAATTTATGTTGAAGGGTAAGTGCCTGTTTCCATTTGGTTAAACTGACGCAAGTTGAATATCTAGTTACTCAGTATTTGTGATATAAACGAAGCTATGAATCAGGCTGGTATTGGAACACTACGTTACATCATTTCATTCCCATTAAAGCGGGGATGTTTCAATTTTGGCATTTTTGAAATGTCACTGTAACCAATTTCTTTTTTGGTAACGTCATTTGGAATTTGGAAATTTGTAGATAAAAGCAAAGTTATTTCTATTGCATTCTAGATGTGATAACACTCATTTATTTGGTAAAAAAACACAGTGCTTAAATTAAAATGAAAACTCGATTCAATACGTATGATATTGTGTGCGGTGTTACCGAACTACAAAAGTATGTGATCTAAAATTCATTTATCGTCTGTAGCGCTTATTCTATATTTCCAGACTCGTGGGTCTTCGTGTGAATCAAATCTACGACATCGATAACAAGACATATCTTATTCGATTGCAGCAAGGTGAGACAAAATATGTGCTTCTCATGGAGTCCGGCATTCGTTTTCATACGACAGGCTTCGAGTGGCCCAAAAACATGGCACCATCGGGTTTCAGTATGAAGCTCCGTAAGCACCTAAAAAATAAACGCTTGGAGAAACTTCGTCAGCTAGGCGTTGACCGTATAGTTGACTTTCAGTTTGGAATGGGCGAAGCTGCCTATCATGTCATCATTGAATTGTACGATCGCGGTAACATAATACTCACTGATCATGATTTGACAATTCTTTATATCCTACGTCCCCATTATGAAGGGGAGGAAGTTCGTTTTGCTGTTCGTGAAAAGTATCCAACAAACCGAGCGAAAGAGGAGTCGCCTGAACTCACAGAAGAAAATATAAGAGAGCTTATTACCAAAGCTAAAGGTGGGGATAATTTGCGCAAGCTTCTAATGCCGGTGTTAGATTGCGGTCCAACCGTAATAGAACATATCCTTCTTAAGCGCGGGATAGCGGATTGTACCTTCAACGATTCTGATGAAGCACGGCACACGGACGAGGTATCCGAAAAGATTAATCAGAAGAAGTCACGTAAGCAAAAGAAGAAAGACGGGGGTGGTATGAATTCCAGGGCTTTTGAAATGAGCTCTGACTTTCCAAAACTTGTTGAAGCAGTAACGGAAGCCAATGGAATTTTGAAACAAGGCCGCTTAATTGCTTCAAAGGGTTATCTAATTCAAAAGAAAGAAGAAAAACCCTCAGAATCGGGCGAGATTCAAGAGTTCTTTTACCAGAACATCGAGTATCACCCATATCAATTTTTCCAGTACCTAGATCAGCCATACGCTGAGTATGACTCTTTCATGCAGGCCGTCGACGAGTTTTACTCAACATTAGAGGCCCAAAAGATCGACTTGAAAACCATGCACCAAGAACGAGAGGCTCTCAAGAAACTATCCAACGTTAAGAAGGATCATGCAAAACGTCTCGACGAACTAATGAAGTTACAAGAAGTTGATAAGCAGAGAGCCGAGTTAATCACGCGCAATCAAGCGCTTGTCGATAACGCAATTCTGGCTATTCGCAGTGCAATTGCAAACCAAATGTCTTGGCCGGATATTCATGAACTGGTCAAAGCAGCTCAAAGCAATGGGGATCCAGTAGCAAGTGCAATCAAACAACTTAAGCTTGAGATAAATCATATTGCGTTGACCCTTACTGATCCGTACCGCGCACATCCTTCCAACAGTGATGACGAGGACGATGAAGGTATACCCACTATGATTGTGGATGTAGATCTGTCTCTATCTGCTTGGGCAAATGCAAGAAAATACTACGACCAAAAGCGAAGTGCAGCCAAGAAAGAGCAAAAAACTATTGATGCATCACAAAAGGCTTTGAAATCGGCGGAAAAAAAGACACAACAAACGCTCAAAGATGTTCGAACGATATCAACTATTTCCAAGGCCAGAAAGGTGTACTGGTTTGAAAAGTTCTACTGGTTCATAAGCTCGGAGAATTATCTAGTAATTGGTGGGCGGGATGCACAACAAAACGAGTTGATAGTAAAGAGGTACATGCGTGCTTGGGATATATACGTGCATGCAGAGATTCAAGGTGCCTCAAGTGTTGTAATTAGGAATCCAAATGGTGGTGAAATTCCCCCAAAAACTCTTCTTGAAGCTGGCACAATGGCTATCTCGTATAGTGTTGCCTGGGACGCAAAAGTGGTTACAAACGCGTATTGGGTAAAGAGTGACCAAGTTAGCAAGACTGCCCCAACCGGAGAGTATCTTGGCACCGGAAGCTTTATGATTCGTGGAAAAAAAAACTTCCTGCCACCGTGCCACTTAATTTTGGGTCTGAGCCTGCTTTACAAGTTGGAAGACAGTTTCATTGAGAAGCACAAGGGCGAGCGCAAAGTGAGAAACTTTGATGATGAAAACAGCACTGCTACAAAATTAAGAGAACTGATAATCGAAAACGAGCAGCTTGAACCGGTTGCAGAGGATGTAGAGATTGAATTGGAAGGTTCCGACAATGAAGACTCCAAAAAACAAGATGTCGGTAGGAAGTCAGATGAAGATAGTAACAGTGAAGGAGAAGCAATTACATTCCCCGACACTCAAGTAAAGATCGAGCATGACACTGGGAAGGTGATCCTCCAAAGCGATGCAAAAACTGAAACAAAAACTGTTGAAGTGAATCCTGTAAACGTTGACAAAGAAGACGTAGATCGACCGTATTTAATTCCTGCAGTTGCCCCACGAAAAAAACAGCAACAAAATGCAAAGAAACGTAAGGAAGAGAAACAAAACCAACAACAACAGAAAAACTATCATCAACAGCAGAAATTGAGCGATCGAAAGGAAGATACTCAGTCGAACTCGCAAATGAAGCGGGGACAGCGTGGTAAACTAAAAAAAATCAAATCGAAATACCGTGATCAGGACGAAGAAGAACGTGAGCTTCGAATGAATATTCTAAAATCAGCTGGAAAAGATAAGATTAAAGCAGATGCGGATAAAATTGAAGAAGTAGCGGCCAAAGTAAACCAGACTAAACGCCAGTTTGAGCCGAAGCAACCAAACATTGAAGCAGAAGATGATGCTGAGGACGTGACCGCGACTGCTGATGTAGATATGCTAGACTCACTCACTGGAATCCCATTTGACGATGATGAGCTTCTGTTTGCTATACCGGTGGTGGCGCCGTATCAGTCATTACAGCACTACAAGTGAGCTAACGCCGTTTTATATGTTAAGCATCGTCATTGTTTGGTGTTTCTTTATAGATTTAAAGTCAAATTGACACCGGGCACTGGAAAACGTGGTCGAGCGGCTAAGACTGCTCTTATGATGTTCTCAAAAGACAAAAGCTGCACTGGTCGAGAAAAGGACTTGCTGAAAGGCATTAAAGACGAGGCATTAGCTCGAAATATTCCTGGCAAGGTTAAATTATCGGCACCCCAGTTACAAAAGTTTAAAAAATAGTCGTAATAGCCTAAGCCATACAAGCGTTGCAACAACATTTGTGGAATAAAAATATCTATCTTTTGTTAAATTTTTGAAATTTCACCACTGCTGTAAAATTGGTTTCGGAAATCAATACAAGTTTTACCGAATAGCTTAGAAAAAAATTGCTGCTGGAATGGCAACAAATTTTAAACGAATGTAATTGACATATACTAGTCCAGATATGGTGGACATTATTGTTATTGACGAAAAAGTACTTGGTGGGTAAAGAGAATATACAGAGACTTGCAGCCCTGACCCACTGCCTAAACTTGGCTAAATTTAAATTTTGAGAACTTGTACAAAAATTGATAATTTGTCTTTACGAAAAAGGTAAAACAGGTCTATATTACTCGGAACGCCAAGGGATTGTAACGGAATGTCAAGGCAGGACGTTAGCAGCCATAAGGTACAAAGCAGCATTTGTTAAAACAACGAGAGCCGCAAGTCCCAAGGACAGCAAGCGGCTGAAGAAAAGGCGGCAGACGAGCAATCTCCGACGACAGTTAACTGCATTACCATTTTTCTTTTTGCCACAACTAATAGCAAAGTCCTAAATTACGTATGCATTACAACTGGTGCAAAAACCTCGTCAAAGTCTTCACCATACTTTTGCTAAAAGCCTTGGGCGACAAAGCTAGCTTTGTAAGTTTCTATTTTATTGTCTAATCCAGTTTTAAGTTTAAAAACCCACTTTCCACCTATTGCCTTTTTACCATGAGGTAGATCCACTAACTCCCAAGTGCCATTTTCTTTATGTGACTCTTACTATTATTGCATTTGTGCACTTCTGACACACTCAATAGCTTCTTTATAGTTTTTCGGTTCAGTTATTTCTTTGGTAGCATTAATATCTTCAAATAAACGTTTGGGTGGAACGCCTTTGTTCATTCGTTTTGAAACACGTTTTTATACTCCATCCCATAAGATAGGAGGTATATTAATTATGATTCAGTTTGTAACATAGAGAAATAATCACCGTAGATCCCCAAGACCTTAAAGGAATGAGCCATGTTCGTCCGTCCGTCCGTCTGTCGGTAGTTTTTAGGCCTTAAATTTTGAGCTAGGAACTTCAAACTTGATATCTGTACTTTCTAGGTCCCCAAGCAGTGCAAGTGTAAAATTTTTTGAAATCCGCCCACCGACACGCCCCTTTTACTTAATAGCGTGAAAAATCAAAGTTGTCGCAGGAAGCTGAAATTTGGTATGCGATATCCTTGCTGTATTTAAGTGATTTGTGATATCCTTGCTGTAAGTGTATTGTGATTGGCATTTAAAAAAAAGCGAATACCGCCCCCATGTAGGCGTGGTCATACTCAATATGCATTCTAATAAACGATTTTTATTTGATATATTTGTTTTAAATCCAAAAAACTTGCACTATAAAATGTTCAGATATGTGCTTAAGCTATCAACTCAAGTGTATAAATTTTCGTCACGCCCACTTTTGGGGGCGTTTTTAAGTATAAACCAAATTTTTAATATGAAAATGCAATCACCACGTGTATACCACTTCTGATAAAAAATATAAACAAAAATACGATTTTATTGAGAAGGGGTGGATGCCACGCCCCTTTCTTAGGGAGAAGATTCTTAACTGAGAAATTCTAAATACAGTTGAAGTTAAATGAAACCGAAACTTAACAACCAAGTTTGACACAATTTGGAACTTGACAGTGGTCAATTGGGTTGGGGTATCCAACGATTCGCCTAAGCGGATTGTAACCCTCCCACTAGTTAATTTTGTTATTCCTTTTGAGATGTTAGATCATTTATTTAAGTTTGAAAAATATGTTTCTCTGTTCGAATATGTTCCTCCTCCTGAACAAGCGATTTTCTATTTGATAAGTCGTTTTTAGTCGACTTCGTTTATTCAATCAAAACTTCACTGTTTTTAATTTTACAGATAAAAAAAGTAAAACTAGATATTCAACTTCGGTTGTGTAAAAGCTTTGTCCACAAGCTGAAATTGATGAATTTACCCATCCTCCGACATTTGTTTACAAATGTGTGTAAATTCATCAATTTGGCATTTCCATGCAATTTTGTTTTGGAGCTTTTCCATCATGGAAATTTTAAGCTTTTTGAAAGCTTTAAAGGTTTCGTAAGAAACGTAAACAAATGGGAGTTGGAGGTTAAGAAGGACGCAAGTCGAATGTCTAGTTATTCAGTAATTTATGATTCCTTCAGACTTTAAGAACATCGAGAAGCTTTTCCTTATGTATTCCCCACCACGATCAGAAAATTCCACAACTGTTTCATAGTTTCTTCAACTTCTTCCTTTTTCGCGAACAAACGCAGGATTGTGAAAGCTGAATAGTCATCTATGAATGTTAGGATATATCGCTTTCCTGAATGAGTGGATGTTTGCATAGAACCGCAAACATCACCGTGAATCAAATCCAAAGGTGCCGATGAATCATTTCTGGAATGTTTTGGAAATGGCAGCCTGGTCATCTTAGCCTTCATACAAACCTCACAAATCTCTTTAACTCGTTTAACCCATCGATAGATTTATTTTTAAACATTTGTCGAATTACTTCCGAATTTTTGTGTTCCATTCTCCGGTGTAGGTGGTGAATACAAATCTCATTGTGTTCAAGCACTGCACAAGCTTTTGCCGGTTGTCGCAGAACATACAATGAACCCTCTACATCTGCAACACCAATTTGTTTACCTTTGTTCTTGATTTCACAAATCCTGTTGCCAAATTCAACACGCAAACCTTTTTTCGTAAATTGCTTGACAAAAAGCATGTTACCCGTAAGATTTGGTGCAAACAAAACTTCAGTAACCTTTACATGATTTATGTTGCCACTTTCATCCAAAAGTGTCTATCATGCCGAGTCTTTTATCCATCCAGACTTTAGTTGATGACTGAAAGTGAAAAGAAAATCAGTAGAACGTTCACATGACTCACTTTTTTCTTCCGGTGATTCTTCTATTGAGTTGACTTTATGTACCGATCTTCCATTGACATCCTTCTTCTTGAAATTTTGTTTTGACAACCATTCTTTATAGTTCGTATATAGAATATATCTTCTGATGACCTGGTTTCCGACAGAAATAACAAACATCTTCTTTGGCTTCGTTTTTCAATACTGAATCTACACAACCATTTTCATTTGAATGTCGTTCATATTCTGCAATAATCCGTTGTTGTACTAAAGCAAAAGTAATATCTTCTTCTCTTCTTGACCCAAGTGAGGTAATAAGTGCATCGTAACTTTTCGGTAAACTACTTAGAAGCATCGCAGCGCTCCATTTGTCCGACAAAGTTTCTTTAAGTCACGCAATTTCTTTAAATACTCCTGCATTTTATTTATGTGTCCCATAGCATCACCGCCCTCTTCTAATTTCAACGAGCAAATCGATCTCATAAAAAAAACTTTATTGGTGAGCGTATTTCTCTCGTGATAATTCCTTACTTAATGCATCCCATCGCTTTTGCTGTCTTCTCCGTACGAATATGAGCGAGCTGATCGTCTTCAACACACAAACCTATCGTATGTCTAGCTTCATCATCCAAGTCTTCCCAGTCATCAAGTTCCTTTTGATTTTGAATTGATCCATCAATAGTTTTAGGTAAGTATTGGTTTTTCTCCTTGAATCATTCTTTTCCATAAATTTTGCTTTCGAAGTAAAAGTTCCATTTTAAATTTCCACTGAGCATAATTGTTGTTGTTTAGTCTTAAAATTTTCGAAATTGTTGCTTCCGCGATAATTATTTCCAAAGTCATTTTTCGTGCAATTAAATTCTTTGTTTTTCTTTATTAAATTTTCCGATCGTTGGATAATCCAGCTGACTTTGCTTTTAGAGGTATCACACGAGAACAGATAAAACATCATCCGTTATGAATGGCTACTTCACAATGAAGATAGCTGGCCAAGACAAGTCGTACCTAAAGTTGAAATAGAGGCAAGAGTAGCAATAGTAGTCGTTAATACCGTCGTTTCTGATTTGTTCGACATCTCCGAAGGATTCTCCAGTTATAATACTTTAACGAAAGCATTTGGTTATTGCAAAGAATTTAGTGACAACTGCAAATGTCCAAATTCAAAATGACCGTGAAGCTTAGAGTGACAACTAAATGAGCTCAACACAGCACGCAAAAATATTGTTATGTGGCGACAAGAAATAAAACAACTCACAGGAGTCCCTGAATGCACCCATCGATTCACTCTACAAACGCACCCGCTCTATTCACTAAATGAACATACCCAACTGTCATTCCAGTCATCTGACAGCAGCTGTCATATTCGAAGTTCGAATTTCGATTTCCCCTCCTTGGAATTCAGCGGAGGAGTACCAATGGAAAATTACCAAAGGGGGTATGGAACGTACTAGAAGGTGCTTAATTTTGTATAAATACACGGGTGACAGGCTCGTACGGCACAGTTATATTTTAAACGTGGACTTGTGAAAATCGGTAATAAAGTAAAAAGTGATTGAGTTGAAATAAAGTGTTGAATTCTAAATAGTAAAGTTGAATAACAGTGTGATCTGAGTTTAAATAAGTCTGTTTGATAAATAAAGTGTTTCATTGTGTGATTTCAAAAGTGAAATTGAGTTTTATTCGACGAACCCCAGGCCGAAAATATTACAATATAATACGAGCAGTTAAAAAAAGACGTTCCTAGAAGAAATGAAATACCTCGAGGAAGGAAAAAGTTTATATTGTAAAAGCCTTTTATCGCTCAACTATACTTGGATGAAGAAGATCTTTTAGTCGTCGGAGGTCGATTGGAACACGCAAACCTATCGAAAAACGAAAAACATCCTTGCATTCTTCCGCTAAATGACAGGTTTACCAAATTATAGGTTGAAAACGCACATCAGCGCACCCTTCACGGAAGCATCCTATTAACTTTATCAATATTGCGCAAATCATATTGGATCCTTTAAGCAAAACGTGCGGTGTGGCAGATTATACACAACTGTGTCGACAACGTTGTCATCGGTTTAGAGCACAAGGAAAAACCCAAAGGGAATTCTACCAGCTTCAAGAGTAACCCCATCCAGGTTATTTACACGAGTCGATTTTGGCGGCCTTGTTCAAGTCTTAATATCAAAGGGAAGAGGACTGCGCTTTACATCAAGAAGAGAAATTTGTTCGAATTTCTACAGCGATAATGGGACCACCTTTGTTGGAGCGAAAAAGGAATTTTAAGCGGGGACCACAAAGCAGCCTCAGGCTTCGGCTTCGCCCCGTTACGATAGCCGAGCTTCATTGTGTTAGGAAACACTGAAATCGTATGGCTGAACTTGTAAACGTCGAGCCGAGGCCAAGCCCAGGCTGCTTTGTGGTTCCCGCTGGCTTAGGGATATGGGAAGTCAATGAAATACAATTTAAAACGAGTTGTCGGTGACACCTCTCTTACATTTGAAGTATTTTACAACCTACTGGCCCAAATTGAAGCATGTCTGAACTCTTGATTGCAATCGGGGGTGGTAACGACATCGGCGAATCACTAGTAATCACACCTGGGCACTTCCTCATCAACGCACTTCCTGAACCAATCATGAGAGAAGCAAAAAGCTATCGTTCCCGCTGGGTACTTACACAAAAAATGAACCACCACGATTTCTGGAAAATTTGGTCCCCGGAGTATCTCTCCTAACTCCAACAACGAACAAAGGTGAAACAGAGGGAAGGCAATATATAGAAGTCAGGGACATCGTATTTATAAAGGAGGTTCGACTACCACCAACAGCCTGGATAATGGGAAGAGTCACTGAAATTCATCCGGGCAACGGTCATGGAGTTAGAGTTGCAACTGTGTAACAAAAAATATGTTAAGAGACCTACTGCATAGTTGTGTCCCTTACCGATAGAAACGGAGAAAAAACAGAAACTTCAGAAGCAGCAAGTCCCTCAACAGCTCCAGTTACCCACACTCAATAAGTCAATGCTAAATTGACTGCCAACACATGTTCAAGGAAGTGGCAACAAACAAGACCTCTCCAGTATTGAAAAGGCAATTAAATTGCAAAGGAGTCAATAACACATTTTGAAAGAAATACGAATACATAAATAGTATCAGCACCATATTAAACTTCATGATAAGAAACTGTGCATAGTAAGTGTAAATAAATCTTAGCATAAGAAATATTGTACAGTTAGCATTATTTTAGTATATAAGGCATTAGAATAGAATAAAGCTTTAATGTTGGTTCTTTTATTTAGTTTTCCCCTCCAGCGGTAAGAGCTATAATAAATTTCTATTGCTACTCCAACAATGTGCGGCTTCAAAACAGGCGCCGAAAAAGTTAAATTTTTGTGAACTCGAGATTAATTGCAGCCTACTCTATGCTGTTTGTGCTAGGATGGGTGGGTTAAGCGTCTACTCCCTGAGCTGTCTTCACTGTATCCTACTAGTGAGACTTTAAGTTGCTCACGCATGAAGATCTTTAGTGTGGTACACGCCAACTTTCTCTCCTCTCACATTGCCGACTTCTTAAAGGGAATTACCAATAGATTTTAGAATTATATTTTTTAAAAAATTTTGGTTCCAGTTAAGCATTGTAGCCGTCGAGTTGGCAACTTTGTTTAAAACTGCGTCTATATACTACTTGATGTACCATGTATTTTAAATCCCTGCATTTTGTATTATAAATTTTTCGCCTTGAGGTGTTCTAATTTTAGATATTAAAAAATCTTCTGTCTAACTATTTCCAGTCTATCAGCCTTGTGCTCTATGTGCACATTTCATCTCTCAGCATGCCTAGCTTGCGGAGCATTGAAAACGCGCTGGCATGTTTGACCATTTGCATGCCAAAGACGTCATATTAGGCCTCGTGCATCACATTTCTCATTGCGAAAGCTGCACTGCCTGCGTGTATGTCCCAGTTTATTTGGTCTTCTCTCAGGTACGATCGGATTTTGGTCAATATCGAGCTGTTGATCCTTTCGGAGGTGTTCGCCTGTAGAGAGTAGAATGCCGTGCGGGTATGCCGAACTCCATATTTCTTTGACAAGCTGGAAAACAACCCTGATATGAATTGCTTTCCATTGTCAGAGTGTACACATCTGGCACGCCAAACACGTGGAAAATACTTTCCGCTAAAAATCTTACGACGAATAGGGCGAAGTGAAATATATTTAGTAAGGTGGTTGGGTTCTATAAAAATGTGTTGAAAAGTCTATGTACCGTCGTTGAAAAGGTCACTCCGTCACCACTTGTTCGCCCATCGGCGGTCGAGAGATTACATTGAGGGGCTTGTTAACTTTACACACTTCACAAGCCTTTACACAGGCTTGCACCTCGGTTGCCAACCCCGGCTAGAAATAGAATCTACCTAAACAGAATCAATTCTTGTTTCTTCCAGGTTTTCTCACCAGCACAACGGGAGAACTCCACGAGCTAAAACTCTCTTCTATTACTCCGAGTGCAAGCATTCGATCCAGCTCCTCAGTCCGGATACAGCAGTTTCTGTATCTTTGCACAATGAAAACTTAATGTTTCACAAAACTGTAGGCTAATACATTCTCTAAAAAAAATACAAAATGGTACCGTTACCTGGAATACAATTTCAGAGACACGGCGATTCGTCATTATGAACTAAAAAAGCAGCAAAAATAGTGAGTAAGTGCTACAGTGTGTACGCAGAAATTACAGTCCGCAAAACGGACCGTTGAATACCCCATCCTATCCCACATTGTAAATTGCTGATGTTATTGTTATTTTTTGACGTTTTATAAGAAGTGCAAACTTTTAAAAGAGACGTGGTCCAACCGCCCCTAATTACAAACTATCAATTATAACGCAGATATTTCCAAGTTACGCTTAAATATACGTAAATTTGCAATTGTTGTGTTCAAACTCAATATTTTTGAAAAATCGACCCCTAAAAGGGGGCGTTGCTAAAAACTTTGTATGAACGAAATCTGGAATAAAGTCTCGTTTATCTAACCAACTAATTTTTTTTAATTAATTCCTAAATAAAACTTAAAATTTTTTAGGTTTTTCTTCAATTCTGCCTCCAAATGTGGGCGTGGCCCAAAGTCTTGCATAAACAAAATGTAGATATGTGATTTCTACATAATATATAAAGTAAAATTTTTTCGATTTGCAACAAAAATATTGAATTGACGAGTTTCTTGGAACACCTAAACTAAGTTTACGATGGAACAGGAGCGGGATGGTTCCATTGCTTTCTTGGACGTGAGGGTAATGCGGAACCAGGACGGCACGTTAGGATCCCTCGTTTACCGAAAGAGCACACACACGAACAGATACCTACATGCTACTTCCCACCACCATCCGACAAATTTGCGATCCGTTGTCTCAACATTAATACAGCGTGCCCACAGAATATGTGACAGCGAACACCTTGCCGCTGAATTGATTTTTTTCGACAATGTCCTCAAATCGAATGGATTTTGAAAAAAAGCAAAAATCATGGAAGCCAAATTTGCCCCGGGAAATGGACGGCAAAGATATGGACAAAAAAGCATTTTTGCCATTATGAAAGGTGTCACTGACAGAGTGGGTAAAATCTTAAAGCGATACGGGGTAAAATCAATATTTTTACCCCTAAAAAAGGTGATAAGCTACTTCCAGTCGCACAAAGATCGCTTCCCACTCCAAACACCTAGCGTATATTCAGTCCCTTGTAGCTGTGGGTCGTCTTATGTTGGGCAAACAAGACGAAGCATCGCCACCCGCTTGAGAAAGCACATCAGTGCTGTCACCAAACTTCAGGGGGAAAAATCGGCACATCTTAGATAATCAAAACGAACGTCATTGGATACGCTTTGATGAGGCTAAAGGGCTTCTTGCCCGCGAGACTCATTATATCCCCACTCGAGAGGCTATTTAAAGTTCGAGAGGCTATTTAAATAAAGTGCCACCAAAATTTCAATAAAGATGGCAGTTTTAAACTTTCTCAAACTTGGGATCCCATAATAAACGTTACACGGTAGATCCCAAATAGGCTTCCACCACCAAGCGATATTGTGAGCACTGATTGCTCCAAACTACATCAAACGCATCAACGAGAGAGGATTTCACCGCATACGCACCGCTACAACCTGTGTAGTGCTAATCGCCCAAAAGGAACTTCAGGCAGTTTCCCGGTGACCACGCTCAATGAAACTTGAGCGAAACGGTCGGGATGAGTACGCTTAAGATCACACTTTTAATTAAACGCGGTGTATACTAAAAACTTCAACAATGTCGATTAATCGCCGCCAAAACCTCAAAAGTTATAGTTTATTTAATCTTAAAATACAAGTAAGTCTTTTATAGTATTCAAAAGTGGCACAAAAATTCAATTGGTAAATCAAATAAAATTAAAATGATAGGGTAGACCGGGGCTAGTTGGGACACGGGGCAAGTTGGACCACTCGAATTACTCAGAACCCATAAGAGCCAAATGAACAAGATCAGACATGAACGAAGCATAAGCAATAACCCACATTTGGTCATCCGAAGGAGTGCCACGCGCCAATTTGTGATTTTTAAGGTAAAAAGTAAAAACACAGATTTTTTAGTGTGGTGAAAACGTATAAAAATCGAAACAAGGTAGGTACAGTCTATGCGTTAGTCCAGTTATTGAATATTAATATTCCGTGTGAAAGTATAAAGTTTTGTGTGTATTTTTTACAACGATGGAATATGTTTACCAATCTAGTTGCGGAGTTAGTTGGTCCAGGTGGAAAAACAAGCCCCACTGAAAATTAAAGTTTTGATCTTAATTTTGATTTAATCAAGAAACGCTATTAACCACCCCTGTGTATTGACTAGAAATAGTTAATGCATATGGTAGGTACTTTTCAGAAATTAAATTGCTTTTATGCTGGTCACGGCGAGAAATCCTTACCCGTAGATACCAATTGTTCGAACTGAGAATTCGTGTAAAGTTTATAATTTACACTGTGTTATTGCTAACCCAAGGAAGCAAAATTCAACAAACAGGAGGAAGAGACGAGCTGCTATTTTGACTGACACGACTCCACCGAAAAACATGCTCTAGGAGAAGAGCAATTGCAAAACAAAAGCAAACAAGTAAGTAAGTGCAAGAGTTCGTCTGTAACGAACTTCTAAGTACCCGACCCTCTTTAACCATTAACACCAAATTTAAATTTTTTTGGTCTGTTTCTTATACTGAATTTCAATTATTTTTATTGGCCACGCCCCTAAAAAAGGGCGTAGGCTGAAAATTAAAATCAATTAACTCTACTTTCGCTGGAATCACGAGAAAATGCGTTAAAAGCGAATATTAGTACTTAAAAAAAAGTTTTTTTCCCCAAAAACGCCCCCTAAAAGTGGGCGGAGCTCAATGCTTTGTAGACAACGAACTTAGCGAATGGTATAATATATTTGCCATAAAATTTTTTTTCAATATAGAATGAATTTCCCGAGAAATCAGGTTTCCAAAGATTTCTTATGTTAAAAGTGGACATGGTCAATATATTTGGCGGTCCAATTTTTGTCTAATTAAAGGCTTCTGGTCGATATTGCTCTCCACCAAAATTTGAGTTCATATGTTTTGTCTATCTTGACCAAAAGGCATTTTGAAATAAAATTTAAATTTAAGGTTGTCTGACATTCAAGCTAATTGTAGGCGTGGCTGTGGACGGATCTTCTCAATTTTCATACTTTGTCTACAAAATGAGAACCAAGCAACGCTGCAAGTTTCCGTTTCCTAGCTCAATTTTAAAGACCTCAAAACTGCATACATACGGACAGACGGACGGACATTGCTTAATCGACTTACCTGTCGGTCTCGAGTAAATCTACGAATCAGTAATCTACGATGCTCACAGCCGTGTAGACGCCTTTAATTTTCTGTCCAGTAATAGCAAGCAAAGTAACGTGCGTAAATTCTAACCGCCGATAATAGCAAAAAGTGCGTGAAAATAAAAAACACCTTTTGATTTTTCGTCCACTAACTTGCTTCACAAAAACTCGAAAATAAATAAACGTACCGAATTGTTTTTTTTGCGCTGACAAACCACCGCAGTCATTCCTTTGTTTTCCATTTGCCGTTTTCTTGCTCTCTTAAAATCACACACTACATCCACTATGCCAGATCCACCAAGTACCTGTGCGGCCTTGAAATCATCCCACAACAAACCAACATGATCCCCACAAATAAGTTCACCATCCTTGAGGCAAAAAGATACCAAGTCGACATTCATCACGGTTGACATACTAGAAAACCGCCTCGAAAAGTTTTGCAAATTCATTAAAGCAAGTATCAAAGATGAATGCAGTAAAATCTGCGATAGTTTCCTACTGAAGTTTGAGGAAATGGAGAGAGACTGGAATGAACGTTTCTCAACAGTCAATACGGCAATAGAAAACATAACCAAGAGAATAGACAACATCGAAGCTGTTTCTTCATCTAAATCGCAAGAAACGGCATCGGTAAATAAAGAAATGTTCGCTCTGCAGAAACAAATTGACAGCCTTGAACAGAAGGAAACAATGTGTGATGCTGTTTTTTTGGTATTCCGAACTCAACTGAGGAAAATCTGAATATAATTTTCAACCGTTTTTGCCATACAATCGACTGCAAGCCACCAACTCTAAAAAACGCTTTCCGTACAAGGAACAACCCGAGCTTGAACAAAGAGTCACCATCACCGATCATACTAAAGTTTCATAATCCGCACGAGCAAAACCTTGTACACAAGTCAGCTGCTCTGTATCGAAAAACCCAAAACAGAGAGCTGAATCTGACTGACATCGGTATGGATTCTGCCAACAAGTGTTTCCTCAACAAAATTCTCACGAAGAGAGTTCGCCTGCTGTTGCATACCGCTACCCAAATGAAGAGGAAAAAGCAACTGTTCGCAGTGTTTACAAAATCTGGCTCAGTCTTCGTAAAAAAAACACCAACTGGTAAAAGCTTTCCCGTAGAACCACAGTGATGTAGCTGTGGCGGTAGTAGTAGCGGTAGTAAGAGCTGTCAAAAGTTAAAACACATGTATTTAGTGTATTGCGCACACAATGTGTGTCTGTGGCGGTAGCGCGTAGCTGTGGCGGTAGTAAGAGTTGGCCAACTTTTAACTTTCGTAGCGCTACAGGGTTGTTAGCGCTTCACGGTGGACAGTTCAATTCAAGTTAAGTAAACAATGGAGGAAACGGTAAATCGTCGGAGCTTTCGAGCTGCTGCTGCTGCTACTGCTGACGGACGTTATGAAGACATCGATATCGACAGTATTTAGCATTTTAATTTTTTTTTTTTCGCTACGTTACTCTTTTGTTCTAATTTTACTTTAATTCTTGAAATTTAAGTTGCAGACTCAATTGTCTTTGAATTTTCAAATTTAGTTTATTTATTTTTATTTTTTACTTTGTAAACTTTCTTTTCCAATCATTTATATCTACTTCTAGAATGCTATCTTTTCTACCAATGCTTTCTCTCTTTTCTCTATTTTCTTCCTCATTGCTGTTTGAGGGCGTAATGTGTCTGATAGTTTGTTGTGCTTCTTGTATTCTTTTATCTGAATATGGTTAATTATAATCGTAATGTTTTGCATCATAACCACGGTGCGGCTATCGATTCATCCTTATGTATGTTAAATGTTGTAACGCGATATAAGAATGGCTTTAATGTTTGCCATATTAATGCACGCAGTCTCAATCAGTTCAAGCGCGATTACTTTCGCTTTTTATTTACTAACTCGAATATAGATATAATTTGTGTGAACGAGACATGGTTTAAGCCAAACATTGGAAATGTGTTGTATAACTTTGAAGGTTATGAGTTATTTCGTAATGATAGGATAACTTCTACAATTGGGGGAGGGGTTGCAATTTATTGTAAATCGTCATTGAAGTGTGATGTGCTGTTGAAGTCTTCTAATACGGACATTGAATTTATCATTGCAGAAGTTCATGACGGAAATTTAAAATGCTTGGTTTGTTGTTGCTACAATCCTCAGCGAAGATTTTCTTGTGAGTCATTTTTTTCTGCTCTATCAGAGTTTGCGCCTAAATATGTAAATATTATTGTGTTAGGTGATTTTAATGTCGATTTGCTAAGGAATGACTCTCGTTCCCGTCTAATGTACGACTCTGCGTCCTCGAGTGGTCTTTCGGTTGTAAATAATTTGTATCCCACATGTTTTCGTCCTGACGCACCACCAAGTCTTCCCGATCTAGTGCTTGTTTCTGACTGTGCAGATGTCCTTCTTTGTGACCAGATTATGACATTGATTTTTCTCACCAGAATAGCTCAACGATTTTCGAATTTAAAGACCTTATTTCTATTGAAAAGTTATTTGACAGACCGTTTTCAAAAAGTCATTGTAGGAAATAAAGCATCATCATCTTTGCCTTTGTTGCAAGGTGTTCCTCAAGGGTCAATACTGGGTCCAATTTTGTTTTCAATGTTTATAAATGATCTTCCTCTTGTTTGCACTCACGTTTCTGTTCACTTGTATGCTGACGATGTCCAGTTATACATTTCCTTGCCTATGAATCTACTAAATGTATTGACAGTTCGCCTAAATGAAGATTTATCAGCTATAAATGAGTGGGCTAACAGAAATGGGCTGCATCTAAATCCATCCAAATGCCAGGTATTGCCTATTTCAAAAAGGTATTTCAGTTCGTGCATTATACCCGATTTCTATGTTTCAGGCTCGAAATTGGCCATAGTAGAGTCTGTAACCACCCTCGGCATCGTATTAAACCGCGGTCTCTCATGCTGTAATCATGCAAATTATGTCATAGGACGTATCAATGGCTGCTTGCGAAGGCTTTGGTTGACTGCGAATTTTAATCCTCTTGAAACTCGTAAGCGATTAGTTCAAATGCTTATTATCCCTATAATAACATATGCCGATGTTGTTTTTAGCAGTCTTGATTCTCCTTCTAAAAACAAGCTACAAGTAGCTTTCAACGATTCAGTGCGGTACATACATGGGTTAGGCAGATACGAACATATATCGAGATATGCGAATGATCTTCTGGGTTGTACATTACAGCAGCATATTCGAAGCTCGATTTTTCTCATTCTCGTCGAACATTTAACATTAACTTGCCAAGGTTTAATTATCTCAATTCTTCAAGGTTGTTTTTTATTCATGCCGTTAGATTGTGGAACTCACTACCCTTACATATTAAGGGGATAAATAGTGTTACAAGCTTTAAAGCCGCGTTACATAATCACTTTTCTCTCCAACAGCAATAATCTTTACCTTACTTCTTTCAACTGTTTTTCTATATTTCTTGCCTATGTCTTACTTTCCTACCTCCTCTTATTTTTATTATTACTAAATATTACTAAATATTTACATTAAATTTTTAAATTTTAATATTTAATTATTTTTTATTGTGAATAATTATTTTGTTTATTGGTTACCAATTACTATGTTGTTCACTTAGTACTATTCTTCTTCTTGAGTCTCTTACTCAAGTCTTAATGTAAATACCAATTTTATATTAATAAACTAAAACTAAAACTAAAAACTAAAACTCGATCATATCTCTAAAAGGTCGTAAAGGTCTACGGTGATTATTTCACTGTGTTACAAATTATGCATTAAAATTAATATACCCTCGGTCGGGTATAAAAACAAAGTCCAAGAGTGGATAAAAAGAAAAGGGCACTATTAAAGAAAAAAAATACTATCTAAATCGAGTTCAGAAGAGAAAGAGGAATGGTATTCTCTGATGTGCATGAAGCCATTTTCCAAAAGTTTACCCGGCGAGGAGTGGGTACAGTGCTATGCGTGCGAAAAATGGGCCCATACTAGGTGCTCAGTAACTGGCCAAGGGGTCATTTATATATGCATAAACTGCAGCAGTGACTTTGATTCCTTAACATAAAATTTTATTTATTTTTTTAATATTTGTATGCAAACATTTATTTTTGTCATTACACCTGGAAGAGGCCTTAATAATTATGATATTAAGAAAAACCAAAAATTCATGCGCACAAACTACTTAGAGTTTATGCATATGTGCGATCAAAATGGTGCTTGTAATTTACACTGCCTTAGTGCAGAAAAGTTATTAAGCAAATTCTCGACATCTGTCGAAAATGATGTGTCTTTGTGGACAATCTTAGCTAAACCCACTGAAGAGCGTCAGTAAAGCCAAGATTGTTGAGCGAAACACATCGATCAAATAACAAGGGTTAAGACAATTTTGTTCTTTATTTGAATTATTATATTTCTTAACCTCTAAACTTAACTTTTTGTATGAATTTATTATAACGACCTGAAGAGGCTTTTAATAATTTTTAGTTATTTATTGGATTATTTTTGTTTGAGTTTGTTTTTACGTTTGAATAAAGTTTTGTTTTAGTCCAACTAACTTTAGAGAAAGTGAGTTTTTGAGCGGAATTTTTTTCCCACTTTTCAGGCATTGGTCCAACATGCCCATATACTGACCCCGTCAGTGGGGCAAGTTGGACCACTTGGAGTTGGTGCATTTGAAGCAAACTTGTGCCCCATCTAGAACTTGCTCTATGTTTTTTCTAATTTATCTAAGAAGCCGAAAATGCATGCAAATTAATTTATTTCATTACAATTTTGTTTTTTTTTTAAGATTTATTTTAATTTATTTCTTCACAACTTATTTTGACGAACCGTTATGGCTTGTGGTTCTATTCCGAACAGCTGATGATCATCGATTATCATCGCTCGCAACCGAGATACATAATTTCCTAATCGGATACATCCGAGTGGGAGAAACTTGTGTAAAGCACACCGTTTCTCGTTTAATATTTATGTTTGGGATTAAATATAATTAAAATATCTTTTCCCTTGGTTTAACTTAGTTGCTAAGTAGAATTTTTCGGATCTACCAAGCATGATAAACACGATATGTTAACTCCCCTCATTCTTCAAGAGAAACGTCCCGTTTCTTCGAATTCTTTTGTTAAGTTTTAAATTTTTTTACTTATGACATTTAACATTATTTGATCTGTTTTGTTTTTGTTTTTTTTTTTTTTTTGAAAATATTCTTGAGGGGTTTTATTTATTTTATACCAAGCGAATACAATGAGGACATTAAATATCAAAAGTGTAAAAGACTATGACATTGGATTGTTTTTTATTTTATTTTTCATTGAATTTATTAAGTTAATATTTTCGAACTTAAGTTCTTTATTTTCAGATTGTATGTATTTTAAAATTTCAAACTTATATAAGTGATTTGTCTTGATGTAGTTTGCTATAATTGCTGATGGATTTTCATAAGTCTCATTGTCAATTATTGTTTTGTTCAAATGTTATTAAGTAAATGCCTTCAAGTGAATGCCCATCTACTGTATGTTTTCCGGATATTAATATCACTCCATCTCTTATTATTTCTCAATTCATGTTACTTTCTTTAACCTTAAAACATTCTCCCTTTTCATCGTTTAATAATTAAGATAAACATGATTCTTTATATAATATTTTGCAAAAGGTATTTCTTAATTCTATTTTACATTTATCAATATATAAGTATATACTGTTGTTTTTTTAAGTTTATTACATTTTAATTTCAATTTACAATATTTTACAGTGTAGTACAGCAGTTTTTATACAGAATTTTAATACCAATAAAACAAAAAACAAAAATATATGTTAGTTGCTATTGATCTTATATTAATTATGTAATTGAAATGGTGTATAATATACACTTTGTGGTAAGAGTACCAGTTTCAAGTGTATTATTAAAAGAATTTAAATTATTTTTTACTATAAAGAGCCGCACTGAGAAGAGTAAGAAAGAGCAATGAAAGGAATAAAAAAAAATAAAGAAAATTATAGTAATAATAGAATAAAAAAGTGTATCCAGAAGAATTAAGTTAGGTTTGAAGTTATATTAATTAATTAAGGCTGAGATTTCAATGTGGAGGTTGGGAGGTAATATGGAATTTAAGTTGGTTTTAAGAGACAATAAAATTTTATTTAGGCAAGCAGAAATATCTTACTAGTTAATTACTAGAATCAAATCCTCTACACCTGATTTGGATATTAACCAACTTCTGAGATTCTTAAGGAATCTCTTGAGTCTGACATTACTGCATAAGTCGGCAGGAAGTTTGTTAAACATATATGGCGCTATAACAGTAAAAGAACGTCTAAAATGTTCTGTTCTAGCCCTTGGAACTACAACATTATTTGTTGATCTGAGTGAATAAGTTATGTTATTACCAATTAAGTTGTTATAACCACCTCGAAGATAAAACAGTCTCAATACTTTATACACGTATAAATGCCTAAGTGGCAACACCTGTACTGATTGAAATAGTGGAAAAGACGGCTAGGCTTGAACAACATTACCCTAATTATCTTTTTTTGGGCTGTAATGACAGGCTTCAAGGTACTGATATAAGCGCTTCCCCAGCAAGAAATACCATATTCCAAACGAGAATTGACCAGCGCATAGTAAACGGATGTAAGTAGTTTTGGTGGCAGTAGCTTACGTATGTAAAATATTTTATTTAACGCAAAATATATGTATTTTTTTAGATTATTAATATGTGCTTTCCAATTAAGTTTTGAATCAAGAGTAACTCCTAGATATTTAAACTCAGATACGCAATCTAGCTGCATGCAGAAATCATTGCAGTTGAGTTAATCACAATTTGCAGTATGTACGCCTACTCCTTGGATAGATAACTCATTCGAGAGAGAGAAACACATGACTTTAGATTTGCTGCTGAGGACCATTTGGTGATACCTAAACCACCTTGTCAAAGTGTCTAGGTCATTATTCATTTGGGTTTTTACCTCATCTAGGGACGGAGCAGCATACGACAGAACTAGATCGTCAGCAAAAGCGATAATGTTTCCATTTAGCGAAGGTTTAAATATAGAGTTTATATAAAGAATGAAAAGTAATGGCCCAAGGACTGATCCTTGAGGAACCCCTGTATTTGAGCAAGAAATGGGTTTACTTAAAGTTGCATTTATACGCACAAGCTGTGTTCTGTTTTGAAGATAGGAGCTGAACCATTTCGAAATATTGCCTCTGAATCCATATCTGCAAAGAATATTGAGCAACAGTTTGTGACTGACGAGATCAAATGCCTTTGTCAGATAGAGGAACAGAGCAGCAGTTTTGCTGGTTTTATCTAATGCCATGTTTATTCTTTCTAAAAATGACTGCAAGGCATCTTCAGTAGATTTCCCTTTCATAAACCCAAATTGGGATGCATCAAGGATTTTATATTTATCACCGAAACGTAATACTCTCTTAGTAATTATTTTTTTCGAATATTTTTGAAAACACAGATAACAGGGAAATTGGCCTGTAATTATTCGGGTCACATTTACTACCTTTTTTATGGATTGGGATTATTATTGCATTTTTTAGGCAGTCTGGAAATATACCGCTTTCGAAACTAGCGTTGACAAGATATGTTAAGGGTTCTATGATGAAATCACTAACATTTTTTAGGACAATGCTACTAAGGTATCTATCCCACAAGAGTTCTTCGATTTTAAATTGGAAATCACTTGAGATATTTCAGCTTGCCTCACTACACTAAAGAAAAATTACGACAAGTTTACGTTATCAAGAAAATATTCTGGGCTTTCAATGTAGCACGAAGTAACAGGTCTATGACCTTCAGCAACATTCCTAAAAAATATATTAAACCCATTACCAATATCTTCATCATTGTCGGATAAAACATTTTCAGAAAACTTTATGCTCTTCAGGCTGTCTTCCTTCTTTTTGCCTAAAAGATTGTTAATTATATTCCATTGTTGCCTAGGATTAGACCTATTATTATCAAACTTTCTTTTGTAATATATTTCTTTCTGCTTACATATAAGTTCGAGAACGTCCTTTTGCATTTTTTTGTAGGTATTTCTAAGGCTTGGTAAATGAAAGTTATTCTTGTTCCTGGTGTAATAAATATTTTTAGCTTTTACTTTCTCGCAGATATAGTCAGTCATCCAGGGCTTAAGTTTTTTGTATCTGTGATTATGTTTAACGACTTTGCTAGCAGCAACATGGGCAGAGAGAGTCTTAACGAAATTACTAAAAGCATTTGAGGGACAATCACAATTGTAAACATCACTCCAATTTTCTATAGATAGGCATTCCCGCAGCATCGAATAGTTGATTTCTTGAAGGATTTGTGTTTCTATGTTAACATTAGTTCGTTCATAGCTACCAAATATATCAAGAAGAGATATGCCAGTAGCAAAATGATCAGTAAGTTCCCATTCAAGTACGAATGGACGAACATTATCAAAGTTCTTAGACCGAAAAAAGATGTGGTCAATACACGTTTTAGTACTAGTAGTTACTCTTGTTGGCACATTAATCAAGGATTCAGAGCCCAAAGAAGACAAAAGGAGCACATAATTATCACAATCAGAAGGAAATCCAAGAATATCAATATTTATGTCGCCCACCAAAAAAACATTGTGACTGTTTATTCCAGTAAGAAGGTCTTCCAACTCATTTAAAAACAAATCATGGTGAACAAACTGGAGCCGATATATGCCGATTATGTCAATTAAAATATTATTGTGAAGCTTAATTTTTACTATAATGCTATCAGCACTTTCCAAATCAGGTGTGATAACCTCCTCAACATCAATATTATCTTTAACAAAAATTGCAACTCCACCTGCTGGATAGTTTTGGTTACATTTAGGATATGGTTCATAGCCCGGTAATGAATAGTAGCGAAATTGATCATCAAATACCCAAATTTCAGATAGAACGATAATATCAGGAAATATTTTAAATGAATTTTTTAAATAGAAGCAAAAGCTATCGAATTTTTTCTCATGCTTCGAATATTTACATGAAAGATAGTCAGATCGTTTAAGGATGAATCATAATTAGAGCCAATAAAGATATTACTACTTGCACTGCTAATACAGGGATCTAATAATTCATTATGTTGAGATAACATTGCGTATAAAGAAAGAATAGAAAAAAAGACCTAAATTATTCTAAATGATGAAGATCATCATTGCACTTGATGTATTTGATCTCCGTACGAGCAGCCTTACGCATCATTATTTTTCCTCGTCTCACCCAAAGAAATTCATAATTGTGATTTTTTTGTGCTAATTTCGCCTCCCTCAGCAAAATCTTCGTACCATGCGAAAGCCAATCGTTGATGTTAATGTTACCTTTGCACGACGTAAAACATTTTTCAGCTTTGACCGGCGCTTTCTTAGCATATGAAGCGGCTAAGATTTCCTCCTTCACTCTCCTACTGCGAAGTTGCACCATCCCAGTACCAGATGTTCTCCCACTAATCTTCTTCCTATAGCACGCATCCACATCGTTCTCAGCTAATTGTACACCGATGCCCTTGTTGATGATCTGGACAACCGTTGCACGCACATTTTCGTTCTCCAACAGAGGCACTTCACGCAATTCAATGTAATTTGAGTGACACATATATTCTGCGTGCTCAAGTTTCTTTTTCGTTGCAGTGAGCTCAGCTTTAATTTCTTCGTTTTCCTTTTTAATTTCTGTCAGCATTTGTGTAGTCTTCTCCAGTGCACTGATTTGTTGCTGCATAAGAAGCAATGGTTTTACGGTGTTATCAAGAGTTTTTTTGATTTCGACGACGTTGAGGTGAATGCGCTGCAGGGTTATTATGCAATTTTCGGTTCCATCTCCGTCGCTGGTATTACATGATGATGATAACGATAGTCTTTGCGGGTTGTTTCGTTTTTGTTGTATGCAGATGTTACAGGTCTACGGTTTTTTCGACTTGGATATGAAATCTACATCCGTGGGTTTAAGTTGGACACACTCCGCATGCATAACAAGTTCACAACTACTGCAACTTATGTTGCACGCGTCTCTTCCGATTCTCAAGGAACAAATTTTACAACTCATTATAATGTTAAATTATTCACTGCACTTGCTTACACGTCTTTACTCATTGGCGGCTAGTGTAAGTATGATTATAAGTAAGAGTAAGTATGAAAAAATTATTAAATACAATAAATTATTATATTGTATTTAATAATTTCTTTATTGATCAATAATTTTCCATCTTTTTGGCTTAAGGCTCTTGTTTCATATAGCTTACAATTATTGTTCTTAATAATAGGATATTTAGCATAAATTCCAATTACATTTTCAGGTGGTCAAAGGATAGACATGTGCGCTCAAGAGGATACAAGCATCCACAGGTTTTCTAAACCCACCTCTGTCTATCAACTCCTACTCTCACCTCCCCGTGATGAACACCGGGTGCCTAGTACCTCAACTGGAGATTGGGTTCCAACCCCTTTGGAAGGTTGTTGGGGGTAGCAGACGAGAGAGGGGGGGAGGAGTGTTTCCACTAAGGCACTTCTCCTTGCATCCGGACGGCAGCGGAGGAATTCCCCAGATGGAATCAACGGTGGCGTCCATAGTTCCAGTCAGGCCGAACTACTTAGTGAACACCTTATATGGGCTTCTACGACGTATTCGGAGCTCAGGCCTATAAGGAGCGGGCTATCCGGCTCTCCGTCCTTAGAGTAATGTCGATTGACACCAGCGCTTAAATCAAACGACGGATAACTCTTGACAATCGCTGTTTCTTTGGGCTGAGGAGGCAATTGAGTAGCAAAGCCCTCTCTCGAGCAACTAAAGTGTCCATGTATAAGACCCTCATCATCCCAGTCCTGCTTTACGGTGCAGAAGCATGGACCCTGTCAAAGGCGGATGAAAACACTTTAGGCTGCTTCGAGAGGAAAATTCTTCGGACGATTTACTGTCCCGTCTGCATAGACGGAGAGTGGAGGAGGAGATATACAGCGATACCAACCTAGCCAAAAGAGTCAAAACACAACGTCTTCGATGGCTGGGTCATCTAGAGCGGATGGACACCAACGCCCCGGCCCGGAAAATCTTCGAATCCGCACCACAGGCACGGCGCGGTAGAGGAGCACCGAAACTCAGGTGGCGCACGCAAGTGGAAGGCGACCTCAGCCAACTTCGCGTGCGAAACTGGAGACGGCTAGCTAGAGACAGAGCTGGCTGGCGAAGCTTGTTGGCTGAGGCCCAGGTCCACCCCGGACTGTAGCGCCACCTTAATTAAGTAATTACATTTTCATCCTGAATGATTTTAAATTCGGAAACGTCCATTAAGTCTGTTAGTGTTATACTAGCATGTTCATGTTCAGTAATGTCTTGTATGTCGTGAAAATTAGGTATAGCTGTATTTAAAATGTTTGCTGTCGCTAAAGTGATCGTTTGTATCATATTCTGTAGTTTTGTTATTACAAGTCTGTTTCTTTTCTTAGTAATTTTTATGCGTGAGCTACTTTCTAGATTTTTTATTGATTTGGTTAACTGATGTATGGCTGCAAATATTTCTGAATTTTGTGCTAATTCTGATATTTTGTTCGTTATAAGCACTAAGTCGTCCTGATCTCATGCTCCTGCTATCCATTTCCATATGGTCCCTTATTCATTAATTCCTCTTTTGTGTCTATAAGAAGTCATTTGTAACTGTCTTAGTAATGTTTCAATTAAGTCAATTTCTATATCGTCATTCAAACTAACGTAAACACTGTCATAGTTGTCGTTAAGTAATTGCGTTGTGTAATTATTATCTTTATTCAATAGATATTTTGTTTCTTGGATTAAAGATTTCAAGAAGGTCAAATTAGTAATATGGTGACCGAAATTCCCATAAAAACACCTCAATAGCCCATAAAAAAATGAATGCATCGACCGCAAACTTGGCAGCACTTTCTTAGGTCATGGCCAGAATTATCTTTCAAATATATGGGAAGAAAGCCGTTATATTTTTTGCTTCAATGGAATAAGCTTGAACATTTTTCTTCTATATTTGGAAGTGATGCGTTAAAAGTGCTCCTTAAAGGTGGAAATTCTGATAAAAACAGTAAGGCTTTAAGTGTTTTCTCGTTGCCATTGTTTTTTAAACAAAACTGGTAGGAAATGTTTGTTTACGCCTTCTGAGTTGTTTTTAACTGATTTTTTTTAGAACTGAAACACGCCACGTGGAAAAATATTGAGTGAAGATGAACGGGCAAAGGTTATTGCATACAACGACTGTGGTCTTTCTGATCGTGCAATAGCCAGAAAGATTGGAAGATCAAACACCGTTATTCATAACTTCTTACGATTGGGTGAAAATTATGCAAAAATTGCTAACCATGCGCACAATAAATAGCTTACGGCACGTCAAGAGCGCCTTATTTGCCATGAAGCAATCCGAAATAAACTGTTAGCTCCTCAAATCAAGGCTAAACTTGACTCGCCCGTTACAAACAGACGCGTTCAACAAATTTTGAATGCCAATCGTAACATTGTGTACAAAAAAAGATCCAAGAAACCACCATTAAATGCAGCCCAAGACTGAATTTCGCTGAAAATCACATAGCCTGGACCGAAGAGTGGAAAACAGTAATTTTTAGTGATGAGAAAAAGTTCAACTTAGATGGCCCAGATGGTTTCCAGTTTTACTGGCACGATAAACGCCTACCGCAAGAGGTCAGAATGAGCCGGAACTTTGGCGGAGGCAGTGTTATGGTGTGGGCAGATTTTTCGGCGAGTGGAACGACGGATATAGCCTTTGTGCCAGGGAGAATGAACTCCGAAATCTACATTCAACTTTTGGAGGAAATGATTGTCGGGAAAGCTGAACAGTTATGCGGAACAAACCTTATATTCCAGCAGGATAACGCCCCAATCCACGTTTCTCGAAAGATAATAAGTTGATTTGATAAGTTGATTTGATTGGCCGTCTCGAAGTCCCGATTTGAATCTAATCGAAAACCTTTGGGGAATACTAGCAAGGCGTGCCTATGCCAACGGGCGCCAATTTAATAATGTTGAAGAGCTACGGAAATTCATAACTCAACAGTGGTCTGCGATAAACACGGCGGCATTGCAAAATCCTGTAGACTCAATGCCGAGGCGAATGCTGGCCGTTGTAAGGGCAAGCGGGGGGTCTACAAAATATTGAATTTATCTCTAAGTCCTAATTTCCTAGTTTCATTCGTTCCTTTTGAATAAAATTGCCTTTTTTTGACAAAAACATTTGTGTTTTTATGGGAATTTCATCATTATTAATCTAACTTTTCAGTTTTCGTTTAATTTTTTTTTTCCTTTTTTGTTTAAAGTGATTAAAATTACATTTTAAATAATTACTTTAGGTAATTGTACTATCCTCATAAAAAAAATCAAAAAAATTGCGAACAGAAAAGCAAAATTTCCAAAACGCCGTGCGTTTTTATGGGAATTTCGGTCACTGTACTTTCATATACTTCATACAGTGCTGCTTCACCGTTTTCTATCAAAACGTAGTTTTCTCGAGTGTAGTCAGTTATGTCCGTATATGCACGTCCGAGTAACGGAAATATTATAAGCAAGTACATTTTGCTGGAAAAGTAAAAATTCTATGTTTTAATATTATCTTTATGGACTATTCTGTTATTTTATGTATTCGTACTTTATTACCTAAATCTTCTTTGACTTTCTGTTTTTTGTATCTTGGTTGAAGTTAATTTCTGCATCCTACAATCTTTTCATAAATTATTCCATTTACTTTATATGTTTTTATACTACGGTTTTCATTATTCCTCTTTATCATTTTCTCTTGAGCTGCAAGTAGTTTGGATTCTACGTCTCCATGTGATGTCTTGTTAAAAAGAACAACAGCTGGTTTTTTATTCGTTACCGAATGAATTGTTTTGTTATACTGTTGTGTGGCTCTGTAAATGGATTCTAAGTCGCTTATTAAATGAAACTCTTTTTTTAGGCATCTTGCAATCTCTACCTCTACCTCTCTCTCTTTCTTTGTTTTGGGTCACAGTAAAATATTTCAATGTTAAGTCGTTGCATTAATGTTTTAAATTGCGGTGTAGTTAGACCTGGCACATTATCAATTGTGCCAAACGCCTTGGAAGGTTTGTAATATTTCTAGAACTCTGTCATCTAATTGGGTTTTCCGATCTATAAGTTTCATGACTAAAAATTTTGAATATGCGTCAATGCAAGTTATAAATACTTATTTCGCTGCAAAGAATAAAGTCCAAAACGCAATGTTGCGTTGCTGCGTGCGTTCGATGACAAGCAGAGTAGAAACAACTAGGCACATATGGGGCAAAACGAAATGTTACTTCAAAACTTCACTCCACGTTTGACCGTAAATATCGTAGACGCATCTATAACGCAAAAGTAGATCTGCTTTCTACTTTTGCGTCCGTTGAACAACCTCATTCTCATTCATTGTGTGGTGAGTGAGTATAGTTCTCTTGTCGTCAGTAGGTTGTGGTGGGGACGAAAAAGGGTTGTTTCTGTTTCTTTTCAGCATAAAAAAAAACAGGTATTATTTCAGTTTGTCGCGATAGTTGTTGGTTTTTAGTTGTTGTTGGTTTTTAGCATGCACAAAGACAAGAGTGCACCACCTTGGATATATTTGTGATGGAATAAACAGAAATAATTTTATTTTCATTGCTGGGCAACTTGATTCGTTTTCAAAAAGCATCTTTTCTGCTCGTTCTTTTGCAAATATCTTTCAACAGAAATTAAATGTGTTTGAGGTGATACTTTACAATTTCCTACCCCAAAATGCAAAGCGGCATTTCGTTTTGCAAATTTGCTGCGTGAGTTAAGTTTTAGTTCTTAACATTTACCAAAAAAAACAAATCGATATCGGATTAAAGTAGGTACAACTGTATTTGTTGAACGTTAAACTGAAAGTGATTCTATAACAAACCAAAACTTACAATGAGACTTATTATCAAAGGTATTTCCATGAATTGGGAAATCAGATCGGGTGTTGGTCGCCCAGACGCTTAGTCTGCGAATTTATATTTTTATTGAATACCGCTGATTTGCCAATCATGTTTTACCTGTACATTGGGGTTAATAATCTAGGTCGATATATTCATGTTACGTGGTGGATGTTCGGTCGACGGAAGTTGATGGGGTTACTGGGGTTCAAGTTGGTCGCCTTGGTGTTATGCTAACGTAACTCCTCCCCCCTTAGTGTAGAGCGACGGCCAAAGGGATGTCATTGAAGCAGACATTGGCTGGTGAGATGATGTTACTTGGGTAGGAGCGTGAGGTAGGTGTGTGTTGCTTGGTTCATAGATGTATCTTTTGGTGACGGTGACAGCTAAGATGGCCATGATGATGAGAATCGTAAGTTTAGCTGTTCCTGTTATGTAGTTGGAGATCTCTGTTGCAGCTCCCAGTTTCAGTATCTTGGTTTCGGTATTGAAGTTGAAGTCTTTAAGTTTCTTCAGGCTTAATATGTCTGATGTAGTGTTTGGCTCGATGCTGCTGCTCGAGGGTGGTACGATTTGAATGGTGTCCCAAATGATGTCCGGGTTACTCTGGTATATGATACCGTTGGCTTCTATGTCACAGTTGTGGAAGTGGACCAAGGTTGTGCCTTCAATATGGTGAGTTTTAGGTCTGCAGGTAGAATTTATTAAAATTTTTTCTACGTTAATAAATAATAAAAAGTTTTGTTGCGGTTGCGTAATGGATTGAATTCTGCCCACATCACTCAGTGGACAGTTGGCGGCGACGTTTTCAAGCAGCTTTCCCATGCATCTGGAGTTTTGGGTCTCCTCTTCAAATGTTATCTCTGTACAGTAAAAGGTGTTTTCTATCTTGGGGCAAGGTTTTTCGAAGTATTGTATGTATTTTCCGTTGTGGTTTATGTATGGTTTAGTGTTTATTATTTTGGTATTGTTTATCGGGAGTGGTATGATTTGATACATATGAAATTTTTGTTTTGATATTATCGGTATGCGAACATTAAAAATTATGTTTGAGTCGTTATAGTATGCTTGGAGACCTAAAAACTCATAGCATTGCTCAAGCGCTTTAATTGTAATATTTTGTTTAGTTAACTTATTACTAATTAATTCTAATTCATTATGAGTTAGTAGAAGTTTAGGGAAGATGTTTAGTTTGCTTAGGGTAACAGCTTCTGCTATGTCCGAAAGGTGATTGGTCAGTAGATCGATATTATAATTTAGTTGGTTAAAATATTGTATTTCTGTAAGTAAATCATGTTCTCGTCTTATTTTATTCGTCGTACTTTGGAGGAATTTTTCAATATTGGTTTGTTCTCTGTTGATGTGGTCACTAATGTTTTTAAATCTTTCAATCATTTGAAGATTAATAATATCTCTAGTTTCTATAGCCTTTGCTAGGTCATCCATATTGCCGTTCAGGTTCTTTATTTGGTTATTGATATATATGGCATCTTGTGCGTCCATGTTGCCTGTTATGAATTCTATTGTTGACCCTAGTCCGTTTATTAGTCCGCGTTTTTTTCTTTGCAAAGGGTACAAGGTCTCGAGTTTTCTATTAAGTTCTTGAATTTTGAATTTTGTTGTCTGGAAGGTTTTGCTGATAGTCGTATGTTTTTGGAATAGTTGGAGTGAATTAGTAATTTCTTGTATATTGTCTTTGTAGCTGTCCAGGTTTACGATGTGGATTAAATTTTGAAAATTTGTAATATGTCTGGATGGTCCTAGTCGGAGGGGTAGTATACTGTGTTCTCTTGGGATGTTATGTACTTCTATTCTTTGGGTTTCAGTGATAGGCATTCTGCATATATAGGATAAGGGGAAATAAGGTGTTTGTTAGCTTTAGTTATTAGCTTATAATTAACTTAATTCTAGCTTTATTACCTTAACTCTAGTTAGTCTAAATGTCAGAGCTTAGTTTCTATCTTTTTTGTTTCTTTCGTAGTTTACTTTTATGTATTTTTCTGTTTTCGTTTGTTAAAATCGTTATTTTTCTATTTTTCTGCGCAATGTGCTTTGAGAATCTCTAGGCGCTAACTTGTTTCGCCTAGATTCTTTACGAAAGACAGGTTTGTTTTCAACTACCTCTTCAGGAACCTCTCTTGACTCATTTTGCTTATCTATTCTCGCGTGAGTGATATCCTTTACTTTATTTTGAATTTTTGGGTACAACTCATCAAGAAATTCGTTCAGCTTTTGAAGATATTCGTGTTCGTTTGAGAAGTCAAGTGTTTTCCTGAATTTATAGGGTCGGACAAAGAACAGTTCGTAAGGGGTGTGTTTTGTGGAGGAGTGTATGGCGTTATTGTAGGTTATGAAAGTTTCTGTGAGTATTTCTTCGTGTTCTATAGTTAGTCTTAGTTCTTTTCTTTTAGATAATATCAGCCGGTAGATCTCCGTGAGGGTTGAATGCAATCTTTCCACTGTGCCATTGCTACTGGTCTGTTGGAAAGATGTGTAATGCAGTGTTATGGAGTATTGCTGACAGAAGTCTTTAAAAATGTTTGAGATGAATTCCGATCCCTAGTCACACACAATTTTCGTTGGGATGCCGTAGAGGCTAATATATTACTTTATAGAGTTTAGTATGGTTATGCTGCTTCTGCAGCTTAGAGTATATCCGCAAGCGAATTTCGAAAATTTGTCAATAAGGGTTAAAATCATATTATTGTTTATGCAATAAAGGTCTATGTGGAGAATTTCTAGTGGTTTTAGCGGGATTTCAGGTTACTCGAATTGGGGTTTAGGGGGATTTCTATCATATTTGAGGATTTTGCATTTGTCACAGTTGTTAAAAGTTTTTGTGATTAGATCTTTCATGTTTAGGGAAATAAACTTCCCTCTTTAAATGTAATAGGGTTTCATTTATTCCCCTGTGGTTCGAGTTTTCATGGTAGTTTCTTATTAACTCCTCTTGAGCGTCGCCTAGTCTTATATCTTTGAGGATTTCTGTGCAGCGAACTATTCGAAATGTTTTATTTTGAGAGAAAAATTTAGAATAAGTGGATTGGACAATGCGAAATGACTTGTTGTTAGTGAACACTGCACTTAGTTTGTTTGGCGGAAAAAATTGTTTGAATATGTTGATCATTGATTCTTCATTGAATTGTGATCTTCGAATGGTCCTTCTTTGTTTATTTCTAAAGATTGTTTCATTGGTCATTGGTGACCCTGTATCATTTAATTCGAGAATTATTTGGATATTGAATTCGTTGAGTGGCTTTTCTGAAATGGGAATGCCGTCGTTCAAGTTTTCCTGTGCACTGTGGACGGTGCTTAGGTCTTCTTCTTCATTATTGAAGATTTCTTGACTAGGGTTGTTAATTTTGACACGGCTTAGGGCCGACTGCGCCAGTTAAGTTTTAGTTCTTAACATTTACCAAAAAAAAACAAATCGATATCGGATTAAAGTAGGTACAACTGTATTTCTTGAACGTTAAACTGAAAGTGATTCTATAACAAACCAAAACTTACAATGAGACTTATTATCTAAGGTATTTTGTACATTGGGGTTAATAATCTGGGTCGATATATTCATGTTACGTGGTGGATGTTCGGTCGACGGAAGTTGATGGGGTTACTGGGGTTCAAGTTGGTCGCCTTGGTGTTATGCTAACGTAACTCGTGCGTAGTTTGACGTAAAGTATCGTAAAGTTTTGGCAACCCATGGCAAAGGCCATTAACGTACGCACGCAGCAACGCAACATTGCGATTCCAGCATAAGTCTAAATGCAACTGTTCCCCCTCCTTTGGAATTGGAGCCTCTCCAATTGGTAGGTATCTTTTGCGGATGCCTATCGTATTTTGGTTGCAGACTTCACAGTTTCTAACATACTTTAAATTGTTTGTTCATATCGGGCCAATAGTACGCGGAATAAATTTGCTTACGATTTTCAGCATAATTTCTATGTGCTCTGGTATGTGTTTGTTCCACAATTATATTTTGATCATCCTTATTAGTTATATCTATTGGGAAATTCTTGTTGTAAAGGAACGAATTACTAAATGTTTCCTTTAATTTTTGTTTCACTTCATATAAATCTATTGGCGTGCAATGTATGGCTGCAGTTCCAGGTTGTAAATATTCTTTTAAAATGGTGTGTCCAATGATATGTCCAATTTTACCAAAATTTCTTATTTTCTCATGAATGGTAAAGTTTGCCTTGCTTAGCAATATTTGTTGTTTGAATTGATTTAAGGGCTTTGTGGTTTCTGGTATGTTAATAATGTCACTACTTTCTGCGGAGTGTTGTGTTCCAGTGATTGAAGATGAATTATCGTCTGTTAAATTATTTAAGTATTGTCTTGAGAGTGCATCTGCGACAACATTTGTCGTACCTGGTTTGTAGACAATTTTAGGAGAATATTCCTCTATTAGGGCGTGCCACCTTTTCACTTTTGCGTTGGGGTTTCGCGAAGAAACAGCAAGTGTAATTGGTTGATGATCTGTGTGGATTTCGAGGTTTCTAACACCGTATAGGTAGTTTCTGAGGTTTTTAAGTGCCCAAACAATGGCATAAAGTTGGTGAATTACATCTAAAAAAGCAGTCTCATTTATAGTATATATTCTTTGATTTTTTATTTGAGGCTGTGAAGAGCTGTGTTGTCCACTTTCATGAAGCCTCTTTTCAGCTGGGTGTTGAAATTTATTAAAAATAGGTCTTTGCTGGAAATTCGTTTGACGATAATTCGGGTTTTTAAAATTATTTTTGTATTGATTTCGATTAAACTGCGGTTTAGTTTGCTCAGAATGATCGATATCCATCGGCTGGGCTCTGGGCCAAACATTTCTAAAATTATTGTGGTTTGCAGAATTTTGGTTTCCGAAATTATATTTTGGAAGTTATTCCTTGGTTGGAATCTTAAATAATTTGTGTATTTTGTGTTGTTATACCCGACCAAGGGTATATTAATTTTGATGCATAGTTTGTAACACAGTGAAATAATCACAGTAGACCCCTAAGATCTCTTAGAGATATTATCGAGATCGAAAGGTAAGTCGATTAAGCCATGTCCGTCCGTCCGTCTGTCCATATGTATGCAGTTTTGAGGTCTTTAAAATTGAGCTAGGAAACTGAAACTTGCAGCGTTGCTTGGTTCTCATTTTATATAGACAAAATATGGAAATTGAGAAGACCCGCCCACAGCCACGCCCACAATTGGCGTGAATGTCAGACAACCTCAAATTTACATTTTTGAGGTTGTCTGACAATTTACTTACTTACTTAAGGTGGCGCTACAGTCCGGGGTGGACCTGGGCCTCAGCCAACAAGCTTCGCCAGCCAGCTCTGTCTCTAGCTAGCCGTCTCCAGTTTCGCACGCGAAGTTGGCTGAGGTCCCCTTCCACTTGCGTGCGCCACCTGAGTCTCGGTGCTCCTCTACCGCGTCGTCCCTGCGGTGTGGATTCGAAGATTTTCCGGGCCGGGGCGTTGGTGTCCATCCGCTCTAGATGATCCAGCCATCGTAGACGTTGTGTTTTGACTCTTTTGGCTAGGTCGGTATCGCTGTACAGCCCGTACAGTTCGATGTTATATCTCCTCCCCCACTCTCCATCTATGCAGACGGGACCGTAAATCGTCCGAAGAATTTTCCTCTCGAAGCAGCCTAAAGTGTTTTCATCCGCCTTTGACAGGGTCCATGCTTCTGCACCGTAAAGCAGGACTGGGATGATGAGGGTCTTATGCATGGACACTTTAGTTGCTCGAGAGAGGGCTTTGCTACTCAATTGCCTTCTTAGCCCAAAGAAACAGCGATTGGCAAGAGTTATCCTTCGTTTGATCGCAGCGCTGGTGTCGTTGTCTGAATTGATAGCGGAACCCAGGTAGACAAAGTCCCTAACTACCTCAAAGTTATAGCTGTCGATGGTGATGTTTTGTCCAAGGCGTTGGTGTTGGGTGTCTTTTCTTGATGACAGCATATGCAATTTACATTTTAACTGATCTAAATTTTCAGCCTACGCCCTTATCTAGGGGCATGGCCAACACGAATAATTGACATTCAGTATATGATACAGACCAAAAAATTTTAAATTTGGCTTTAATGGGTAAAGAGGGTCGGATATTTAGAAGTTCGTTACAGACGAACTCTTGCACTTACTTACTTGTTTTGATTGATACTGCGACCAAACTGCATTGCAAAGTTTGCTCGCGTTTTGTTTGATTCTAGCTCTTGTGCTTTTACTAAAGTACTTAACATATCCTCGGGGGATAGAGAAAATAGAATATTTGAAAGAGGAGCCCCGTAATAAAAATTCGCAAAGCGCCTCTTCGATTTGAGTTGTTTAACTCATTTGTTATCGCTGTCTCAGTCCCATGTGTCATGATCACTTTGTTTATCAGTAAAGTTAGTTTTTTCTTAACTATGTTATAGCCTTCTATTAAAGACAGGCTGCCTTGCCAGAGAACGCTTAATTCTTGCTCAATTATATGAGCTGGACGCTTATCTGCGTAGGCGAAGTCTAGCCTGCTAATAATTGCATCGTAGTTTAGTACTGTCCCGTAATTAGTAAGTGTGTCGTTTGCGTCCTTAGTTATTTTGTTTCTGAATATTGTAAGTGCAGCGAAATATTTTCGGCTGCCCCTAACGTATAAGCTATTTGAATTATTAAAGACTTCTCGCCAACTAACACAGGAATTTTGCATTCCCGAAAATTCTGGTAAAGTCTTTATTACGTCTAGACCTTCGTCACATTCAATGGTCGCGTCAATAGTTTGTTGTTGGTACTCAACAACTGTAACAAGGCCCGTGTCTGCACATAGTTGCGTTTTCAACGCTTCGATCTCTGCTTTAAGAGAAGCGGTATAAGTCACAATTAGCCGCGTAATCAAATCGTCGTTATTTGTCGCCATTTTTCCAAATTTAATTACTAAATTTTCCAGATTTAACTTTCTTTTTTTATCACTTCAAATATGTATAAATCACTTGTCACTTATACGAATATAATACGTATATAATATACTTAATTTTTTAAGAAATATTCTTACTACTAGTAAAGAAGCCGTTCGTACGACAGGAACAACGCAGCACACATCGATTCAAATAAGAAATAAAAAATAGCCTGGGCCCAACCCAACCCCACGCGAGCCGACAACTCTCGCGGTGAGCTACCTAGTCACATAATTTTGACCCTGCAAATAGCGCTTTGGATACCTATGCACATAGCTTTTTATTGTAGGGGAACTTTATAGTTTTTACTTTTAGTTTCTTACTTTTCAGTTTTACCTTTTTACCTTTAAATAAAAAAAAAATGCCTCTGCCCCTCGACGCGATTTGAGCACCGAACCAACGAAACGCGAGCCGAACACTCTATTTTTTTTTTTTTTTGCTTTTTATTATTTAATTCATGATTTCTTAAACGCTAGTCCAAAATGCTTAAAACTAGCTTAATTAACTTAACTATCCTAACATAACTCACTGGCCCTTCGCGGGCGCTCTAAGCTAAACTTAATTCTTATAAACTGTGTCTTTCGACCTAAATTAACTTACATTACAATACTTAAAATACTTAAAATAAAAGAATAAAATTTAAAACTAAGAAAAAAAATTTTATTGAGAAAAAACTTAGTAACTGAACTTTTTTTTTTCTTATATATAAAACTTAAAGCTACCTTAAAATAAAAATTAAAATAAAAACAAAACTTAACCTAACTTAACTAATTGCGTAATTAAATACGCACTTTTTTTTTTTATTCAGTGCTGTGCTTTTTATGTTTTTTTTTTGGTTTTTTTTTTTTGTTTATGTAAATAAAATCTTAAAGCTACCTTAACCTAGACACTAAAGAACTATGTAAGCCGGCCAAGGCTTAGCGGCGACCGACTTTGCCGAACAGAGAAAACCCTAACCCGGATCGATGAGGGAGTTCCCTCGGTTAGCCACCAGAATTGCTGGTGCTGTTTATGTACATCTCCCACATCCCGGGAGGATACCGATCTGCTGAATCTGAGACGCTCCTCAGCGCTCCGTTCGACGTCTCGGTTGTAGTTGAGTCGCCTGTCAACAGTTGTCCGAGCAACATGGAAGATTAAGGGCACAGCCGATCTATCCTGGATCAGACCTGCCTGGTTGAAATAGAGGAACGCCTCTGGGGGGACGAAGCCATTCAGACGCACACTCTCATGGTACATAAAATTTGGGTAATAAGCCCCTGAGATCAGGTTATTCGTCGAGGTCATTGCTCTTGCAATGTGCCTTCGAGTCAGCTTAATGAGGAAATTATCCACTCTGATCAGATTCGCCCTGTTGTATAGGACCTCATTAGAAAAGTACTTTGTGTACTCGGACTCCGGAGTTCGATATAAGCGAAGGCAAGCCCGAAGACAAGCCCTCTCGAAAACCCGAATCCTTTCCATTCTACTCGCCCTTATGTTGAACCACACGGGACAACCATATGCGAGCATAGGCCGAATAAGGGCCATGTAGCAGATAACCTTTACCCTCGCATTGAGTTGGCTGCTATAAAACAGTCTCTTTGTTAGGGCAAAGGCACCCCGGGCTCTGGATAAAGCAACATCCACATGTTTGTTAAAATATAGATATTGGTCTAGCCAGAGTCCAAGGTATCTGACTACATTTTTACACGCAAGTGGAAGCCCGTGCTGTCCAACGATAGAAAACTTTCGCCAGTTCTTTTTGGTATCCCTTCTCCAAGTCAATCAGGCAGGCACCCGTACATTGGTTCTTGTTTTTGTACCATTGGATATCTGATATCAGCTTAGACGCGGCATGTATCGTATCATGTCCCGCTTTGAAACCGAATTGTTTATCCAGAACTATTTTATTGTCCTCAACCCACTTTGTCAAGGCTGTATTGATCACCTTTTCGAATACCTTGCTGATATTCGGAAGAAGACTTATTGACCGGAGATTTGCCGGATTGGAGTTATCCTTCCCCTTTTGGGGATCGGATGTACCACAGCTATTTTCCAATGCTCTGGATAATGCGCATTATTCAAAGCATTGTTGAACAGAGTGGCGCAGATTTCCACCGCTCCTGGAGGAAAATGTCGAAGTACAATGTTCGATATTCCATCGATTCCCACAGATTTCTTCTTTTTCAATGCTTCGAAGATCGCTTGGAGTTCTACCTTCGATACGAACGGGGCCTGAACCCTATCATTGGCGACGGCATTAAATGCCAAAAAGTCGTCATTGAACCCGGTAAAACCAGTATTCTCTGCTCGCCAGTGTTCTAAGTCACTTCGAAGGTAAAAGTTTTGAACCAGGACTCTATACTCCAGGTCATGATTCGGGCGAATGCTAGAATGCACCTTGTACACGTCCTGGAAAGCAGCTCCTATAGCCTCCACTTTTTCCTGCGGATCTTCGATCACGAAAAAGTCGTCATCATCAACAGCGTCCCTAGGATCTATTCCTGCTGCTGTCAGTAACTGTTCGTTGTTTGTCGTTCGGGAGATTTTAAGACAAGGAAGTTCGTTGTCATCGTTCCTCCGAAACACTTTATTAATCTGGGGAAACGTGCAAGGATTATCTGACCTGATAGCCCGAATATTGTTACCCCAGTGCAAATTGGCAGAGAGCCTATAATTTGCTTTAATAAGTACCTGGAGGTTCGCAATCAACGACTTCAAAAACCTTACCTCCGCGTTTTGTCTGTCAGCAAACCGTCTATACAAGTTTTTAAGTCTTGTAAACACTCTACTTTTATGTTCGTGTAGTTTTTTTTTTTTTTTTTTTTCCGTGGGTAGGAAAAACCTTCATAGGCACTACGAGGACCGGCCGCGCGTGCTCATAGTAGTGTGAGATTCTTACTCACTAAAAAACCTCCCATTTTCCGTCAGACTACGACTAAGTTTCCTTAACAAGTAGTTCAAGCTTCTGTAGTAATCGCGTGTGGCAGGCTGCCTTCCAACGAAGGCACCTACAATACCGTCAATTTATGCGGTTTCATCTTATGCTGCTAGATCTAACGGTCTCATTCGTTGTAGTCGGCGCGTAAGATTTGTCTGATTCAAAGTTCGGATAATTTCATTGTTGCAGTGTCCGCGAAGACGAGTACTAAGTTTGCGAGCAAAGTTTGTTACCTCATCAGACACGGTTGCGATTCCTAGATCTCGGTGTAGATCGCTATTTCTTATATACCATGGAGCATTAACGATTGCTCTGAGTGTCTTATTTTGAAAAGTTTCTAAAATAGACATATTGCTTGGTTTAGTACAACCCCAAAGTTGTATACCGTACGTCCAAGATGGTTTTAGCACTTGCTTGTACAAAAGCAGTTACTTATATACGCTTAGTTTCGAAAATCTTCCGATAAGCCAATTCATTTCTCTTAACCTGATTTTGAGCTCGTCGCGTTTCTTTTTAACGTGCGGCTTCCATTTAAGTTTTGCATCTAGAGTCATTCCTAGATATTTCGCTTCATTTGAGTACGGGATTTGTACGGAGTTAATGAATAAAGGTTTGTTGTTTATCGTTTTATAAGTAAAGTTAACATGCGTTGACTTAGTCTCGTTAAGGACAACTCGCCAGCTCTTCGTCCAGTCGCATATTTTGTCTAAAGCGCGCTGGAGTTTCCCTGTTGATAATTCAACTGTCGTATCAATAGCGAGAATAGCAGTGTCGTCTGCGAACGTAGCAAAAATTGTTCCCTCATCGTGGGGAATGTCTCTTGTATAAAGCAAAAATAATATTGGGCCGAGAACGCTTCCTTGCGGGACACCGGCATTTATCTCTTTGAATTCCGAGTACTCATTTTCGTACCTTACGCGAAAGATTCTGTCTTTAAGGTAAGACTCTAAGATTCTATAGAGTTTTTCTGGTAAGCAAAGCCTTAATTTGTACTTCAGGCCTTCGTGCCACACCTTGTCGAAGGCTTGCGATACGTCGAGAAAAGCGCTAGTACATATCTTTTTCGCTTCCAGAGCTTTTTCAATTTCGTGTGTTATACGATAGACCTGGTCGATTGTTGAATGTTTTTTTCTAAATCCGAAATCAATCGTCTTTTTTCAATGATTGGTTGCAACCTTTTAAGCAACAGTTTCTCGAACACCTTAGCTATTACCGGCAGTAGCGAAATAGGTCCGTATGACTTTTTGTCGTTCGGACATTTTCCTGGTTTCGGAACCATTATGACCTCGGCCACTTTCCATTGCCTTGGAACGTATAATACTCTCATGGAAGCGTTAATGATATAGAGTAGCTTGACCAAAGCTTTTTTCGGTAGCTCCTTTAGAATTTCGCTAGTAATTAAGTCGTAGCCAGGGGCTTTGTTGTTTTTCAGATTATTTATCGTTTGACGAAGTTCAGCCAATGACACGGTTTTTATTCTATAATTATCTTGTACCGCATAAGGATTGAGCTCCTCGACCAACGGTTCCCCGTCAAATGGTTTGAATGTTTCTTCTAGGTAATCTGCAACATGTTCGTGTAGTGCGTCGATTGTTGCATTGCGGTAACTGTTACTGGACGGTCGATACCGAGGTATCGTACTGTCCATTGTTCGTTTAATTGTCTCATCCATTCGCCGTAGGTAACTGTCAATCTCCTCGTTTGACAAATTCCTGTTCGACGGTGGATAGAGCGAGTTTGAGGAGAGTGCTCTTGTCAGGTCTCGGGCGAAGCGAGTCCAACGTGTCCTACCGTAGTTGTAAGAGTACGTTTGGACAAACTCGTCCAATTCCGCAATTTCGTTGGGAATGGTTACTTCGTCACTTAGTCCGCAATGGTAACTGTCATACACAAACGTGCGCAGATAGTTTATCGTTTGTCATTCCACGTCAGTCAAGTGTAAACGTTCGTCAAACAGCAGTAGGTCCAGATAGGCGCCGCACCTAGGATACGATGGACTATCTGTCGCTTTCAAATCGAGCCGAAACTCGACACTGTGTTTACCCCACCAATGAAATAGCGAGTTTCCTCTAGGATTAGGTGTTTGGTTTCCCCAATCTCTATGTTTGGCGTTTAGATCTCCGGCCATAGGGAAAAAGTTCTCCCCCGACTTCAACCTTAGGCATCGAAACAATGTCTCGAGCTCTGACGTAAAAATAGTAGACTGAACAGCTTCAGGAGCATAAAGCGACACCACATACAACTTCTTTCCACTACGGAGAGGGATGTATGCAATGCATGCTTCCAGCTCTCGGAACCTTTGCACTATACCTCTATACACGGCCTTATGCTTAAGTTCTTTGCGAATGAAGATTGCAACACCACCTCCTCGAATGGAGTTGGGTCGGTCTCTCCTTACTACGTTATAATCTTTGTGCCTTAATTTCCGTTTCCGAGTTAGCTTAGTTTCGCTTACCAGACAAACATCAGGGCTTTGGTCGTTAAGCAACTTAAAGAACGTTTCTCTTCGCTCGATCCTCAACAATGAATTTACATTCACCGCTAGGATCTTCAAGGGGTTTTCATTCGCGGTCTTACCCATTACGATTTATTGTGCGTTAGGCTAGGCAGAAGCGCGTAGAGCCTGTCCTCACGAGTCGCCTGCTCATTTAACTGGCGCTGCATCTGTACCATGTGCCTCTGGAGCAAAATGGACAGTACGCTACAGTACCCTACCTGACGCCATTTGGGCGTAGGTGATTTTGGGAGTCACGGTTGATTTTTGAGCTGATGGAACTTGTGGGACTTCTTCTTTGGAATTGGAAAATCTTCCGATAAGCCAATTCATTTCTCTTAACCTGATTTTGAGCTCGTCGCGTTTCTTTTTAACGTGCGGCTTCCATTTAAGTTTTGCATCTAGAGTCATTCCTAGATATTTCGCTTCATTTGAGTACGGGATTTGTACGGAGTTAATGAATAAAGGTTTGTTGTTTATCGTTTTATAAGTAAAGTTAACATGCGTTGACTTAGTCTCGTTAAGGACAACTCGCCAGCTCTTCGTCCAGTCGCATATTTTGTCTAAAGCGCGCTGGAGTTTCCCTGTTGATAATTCAACTGTCGTATCAATAGCGAGAATAGCAGTGTCGTCTGCGAACGTAGCAAAAATTGTTCCCTCATCGTGGGGAATGTCTCTTGTATAAAGCAAAAATAATATTGGGCCGAGAACGCTTCCTTGCGGGACACCGGCATTTATCTCTTTGAATTCCGAGTACTCATTTTCGTACCTTACGCGAAAGATTCTGTCTTTAAGGTAAGACTCTAAGATTCTATAGAGTTTTTCTGGTAAGCAAAGCCTTAATTTGTACTTCAGGCCTTCGTGCCACACCTTGTCGAAGGCTTGCGATACGTCGAGAAAAGCGCTAGTACATATCTTTTTCGCTTCCAGAGCTTTTTCAATTTCGTGTGTTATACGATAGACCTGGTCGATTGTTGAATGTTTTTTTCTAAATCCGAAATCAATCGTCTTTTTTCAATGATTGGTTGCAACCTTTTAAGCAACAGTTTCTCGAACACCTTATCTATTACCGGCAGTAGCGAAATAGGTCCGTATGACTTTTTGTCGTTCGGACATTTTCCTGGTTTCGGAACCATTATGACCTCGGCCACTTTCCATTGCCTTGGAACGTATAATACTCTCATGGAAGCGTTAATGATATAGAGTAGCTTGACCAAAGCTTTTTTCGGTAGCTCCTTTAGAATTTCGCTAGTAATTAAGTCGTAGCCAGGGGCTTTGTTGTTTTTCAGATTATTTATCGTTTGACGAAGTTCAGCCAATGACACGGTTTTTATTCTATAATTATCTTGTACCGCATAAGGATTGAGCTCCTCGACCAACGGTTCCCCGTCAAATGGTTTGAATGTTTTTTCTAGGTAATCTGCAACATGTTCGTGTAGTGCGTCGATTGTTGCATTGCGGTAACTGTTACTGGACGGTCGATACCGAGGTATCGTACTGTCCATTGTTCGTTTAATTGTCTCATCCATTCGCCGTAGGTAACTGTCAATCTCCTCGTTTGACAAATTCCTGTTCGACGGTGGATAGAGCGAGTTTGAGGAGAGTGCTCTTGTCAGGTCTCGGGCGAAGCGAGTCCAACGTGTCCTACCGTAGTTGTAAGAGTACGTTTGGACAAACTCGTCCAATTCCGCAATTTCGTTGGGAATGGTTACTTCGTCACTTAGTCCGCAATGGTAACTGTCATACACAAACGTGCGCAGATAGTTTATCGTTTGTCATTCCACGTCAGTCAAGTGTAAACGTTCGTCAAACAGCAGTAGGTCCAGATAGGCGCCGCACCTAGGATACGATGGACTATCTGTCGCTTTCAAATCGAGCCGAAACTCGACACTGTGTTTACCCCACCAATGAAATAGCGAGTTTCCTCTAGGATTAGGTGTTTGGTTTCCCCAATCTCTATGTTTGGCGTTTAGATCTCCGGCCATAGGGAAAAAGTTCTCCCCCGACTTCAACCTTAGGCATCGAAACAATGTCTCGAGCTCTGACGTAAAAATAGTAGACTGAACAGCTTCAGGAGCATAAAGCGACACCACATACAACTTCTTTCCACTACGGAGAGGGATGTATGCAATGCATGCTTCCAGCTCTCGGAACCTTTGCACTATACCTCTATACACGGCCTTATGCTTAAGTTCTTTGCGAATGAAGATTGCAACACCACCTCCTCGAATGGAGTTGGGTCGGTCTCTCCTTACTACGTTATAATCTTTGTGCCTTAATTTCCGTTTCCGAGTTAGCTTAGTTTCGCTTACCAGACAAACATCAGGGCTTTGGTCGTTAAGCAACTTAAAGAACGTTTCTCTTCGCTCGATCCTCAACAATGAATTTACATTCACCGCTAGGATCTTCAAGGGGTTTTCATTCGCGGTCTTACCCATTACGATTTATTGTGCGTTAGGCTAGGCAGAAGCGCGTAGAGCCTGTCCTCACGAGTCGCCTGCTCATTTAACTGGCGCTGCATCTGTACCATGTGCCTCTGGAGCAAAATGGACAGTACGCTACAGTACCCTACCTGACGCCATTTGGGCGTAGGTGATTTTGGGAGTCACGGTTGATTTTTGAGCTGATGGAACTTGTGGGACTTGCACTGAGCCCTTCTGCTTTCGAGCCAGATTTGCTGTTCTTATGCTCTGAAATTCAGGACATCCCCTATAATTAGCAGAGTGTCCTCTACCTTTACAAAGCACACATGAGAGCTGGCTCTTTTCAGCTTCATCTTTACCCAGCGGACATTCCTCCGCCTTGTGGTTTTTAGCACATTTGACGCATCTAGATGCATCTAGGCTTTGGCAACGAGCACATTGAATAATGGTCTCGCAGCGTTTTAATTTATCCCAGGTGACAGACTGGTAGTCTAGGAATTTGATAGACCTCAGACTATCCAGCTTGCTATCGGGAGACAGCTGAACCAGGAAGATCGGCAGTTTCCTATTCTCCCTTTTGGTCCTTGCTGTGACGAAGGGCTTAACTCCTACAAACGTAGGCCCGTCGCACTTAGTTTCCTGGAGCATCTTAAGGAGCTCCTCCGGCTCGGTAGATGGATCCAACCCTTTCAGAGGCACAGTTTGCAACTTTTCCCCCTTCGGGGTGAAAGAGAAGAACTCTGTCGTCGAGTCCCTTAGTAATTTTTTTATTGTAATATAATGCTCCACAGTACTGCACTGTATGGAGTGTCTAATATCGGAAAACATTTTAGTTGTGAAATTGTTGCCTATGGCCGACTTACACATTTGTTTTAGTCGTTTAGTATTTAGTTTATTCGTTAGTATTTACTATCGTGTCTTTGAGTTCCATTTTGTAGGTGTTGATGGGCGGCACACGCACCTTTGCCGACTGTTGTTGTTGCTGTTGTTTTTGTTGTTGTTGCTGCTGCTGCGGCTTCAATTCTTGCTGCTTCGCCTTCTGTTGCTTTTTTTTGCTGTTGTGGCTTATTTTGCTGCTGTTGCTTCTCTTGCTGCTGCTCGTTTTGTTTTTGCAAGAGCTTCTTTTGTTGGTGCTGTGGCTGCATTTTTTGTTGTTCCAGCTGCTTCTGCTCGGGCTGCTGTGGCTGTTGGGAATTCTGGGCCACAGTCAGAATCTCCCTTTCCCTTCTTGCCATTTGTTTAGCTTTTATGGCTAGTACTTGCTCTTGGAGTTTCTTTATGCTGATGTTAAGACACTCCAGCTCATCATCCTCGTCATCGGACTCCGAACCAGCCAGGAAGCAAAGCTGTTGTTTGCCCCGGTGTAAATTTCCCCACCGTCGGAGACGTATGGGTACTCCTCTTGAACTGCTGCTGACGTCGTCGTGTCGTTGTTGGTGAACTGCGTCCCTTCCCCCGCCTCAACGGGCAGCTTTTCAGCTGAGGCACGCTTTACAAGGTTAGGCTGCGGATTGAGCCTTCTCCTTCTCCTTCTCTTCGTGGACATGGTCCCCTCGGATGTCGATGCCGTTTGTTTAAGGTACTGTGCTACCTCGTTCGACTTCTTAGCGGCCGAACCTCCCGCTATCTGGAGCACAGACCGTTCGGTCTCACTAATAATGTGTTGTTTTACACTTGACAACACTTTTTAAATCTTAATTAATTTTTTTTAAATTAAAAAAAACTTTACGGTTGGACTCGAACCTGGACTTCCCGCGTGCCGGTCTGCTACCACTTCCTCGGCACCACATTGGCTGTTGAAATTTGCTCTTCCGAAAGACTACTTGATACACACTCGCAATAGAAACAAGCCGAAACACATCTGTTCTTCGCGAAAGTCTGTGAACGATTAAGCTGAACACTCTACCAGTGAGCTACCGAGTCACACTACTTGGACTTGTCATTTGGCGACTGTACGTGACATACTTACGCACATAGCGCTTTATTATATAGGGGATATTTTTCTTTTGATGGCTGGTTATTTTCCTACTGCTACTATGAAAAGGCTGCTTCTTCTTCGTTTGCTGCTGATAATATTTTTTTCTTCGAAATGAACGTAAATATTTAACTTATAAAAGTTCACTACACCACAGTAGTTAAGTTGCTTCTTTTTCTTCAGCTGCTATATTCAATTCTCACTCCACGTCTTTTTACTTGCACTTTTTAATTTTTTCTCCCTTATTAGAGATACTTTTTAGTTTGATTTTAAATTTTTTTCTCCCTTATTTAGAGATATTTTTTGTTTGATTTTTAAAAATCTTCTTGTGTTTAAAACCTTCACGACTCTTGGGTTACACACTCTACTTTTCACTTGTGTTCACCGAGCCCTTACTTGTCGTTTCATGACTGTAACTTCTGTGTACACACTGTAGCATTTACTCACTGATTATTATTCATTCTCGAATTAGGCTTAATTACTACGAAATTACGTTTTTTTTTGGAAATTTTACGGTTTTTTTTCAATTCTGCCTCCAAATGTGGGCGTAACCCAAAGCCCGGCGAACCTCTATGAACGAACTCTAGAACTATGTGTTTTCTACATATTAAATTAAGTAAATATTTTTCGATTTGGAACAAAAATACTGAATAAAATGTATTTGAAAAATTAACATATAAATCGATGCCACGCCCACTAGGAGAGGTAAAGCGATTACATTTTTATTTTGTCTGTGTTATAAGAAACAGGGGATAATAAATACCAATTTTCAGACTTTTGAGACGTTTTACAGCTTTGAAAGCTCTGTAGGTAGTCGCGCCATTGCACCGATTGTGGGCGTGTCTGTGGGCGGATTTGAAAAATTTTTACACTTGTACTGCTTCGGATAACAATGAACCTATGTACCAAATAATAATAATTATTTTTATTATTAGATATGTTCAATTGATTCATTTGGTTTATTTCCATATAAGCCAGAAAAACGTTTAAAAATATTAAGTTTAAAATGTTTCCCGTTTGTTATTTGTTTCAAGCCAACAGTCAGAGAATTCTAGATACGAACACAGTCACCGACTAACTGCGATAGTATCGATTCCAAGTTAACTCCGTGATGTTTTTTTTTTCTTTCCGCCAAGCGCGTAAGCCGGTTTCTCCCTTTAAACCGTACCTTTCTCTTTTTCGCTCTTTGCCGGTGTCAACGCGTGTGCATCGATCTAAGTGCGAAAATGGCCCACGGGCCAACCCAGATGGGTGGTCGTTATGGGCTGCTTGACCCTGACCCCGACCCTGATCTCCAACCAAGAAAAAAACATAAAAAAGCACCGTACTCTCCACCAACACATTCCCAAATCTGCCTCCACAATCCATCGCTAAAAATCAACGATTCATTCTTATGTCTCCAAAAACTAGTGAAAAGCCCATCTCCTCCCTCAGCCCTTTCCTTCTAAAAAAGCTATCGACATCATCAGCAAAGACTATGAAAATATTACTTAACTACGTGACGGAACATTGTTGATATTCGTTAAGTCGCAGAAAACTGCCGATCTTTTCCTCAGAGCTAAGAATCTTGCTGGTGTCTGTCCGATTACTGTCAAACTTCATGATTGTCTCAATCAGTCAAAAGGAATAGCTTATGCTCTATGTCTCAAAAACGTACCCGAAACAGAAATAGTTTGTGAAATGAAATCTCAAGGTGTTACAGAGATTTACAAATTTTTAAGAAAAGGCATGATGGAAAGCAAAAGTCTTCAGGCCTAATGCTTTTCACATTTGACCTTTACCAAATTCCTAAAACAGTAGAAATCGGCTTTTACACGGCAAAGATAACTGAGTATACACCCAACCCCATGCGTTGCCGCAACTGTCAACTACTTGGTCACACAAGCAAACATTGCAACAGCAGCACAATATGCGATTCATGTAGCCTGCCACCCCACACATCAGAACCGTGCGCACGTGTCAAATGTCCAAATTGCTCCCTTCCCCATCCATCATCTTCCAAAACTTGCCCAGCCTACAAACAAGCAAAAGAAATTCTTACAATCAAGACTTTTAAAAAATGCACTATGACGGAAGCCAAGCAAATTTACAGCCAGCAAAACTCAGTACACATTCCACCTCTGACGGAAACATTCACCGAAACAACAAAATAAAACTACAATCTCTAGCATTCAGCATATTGAACCACATAGATCTCAAGCATCTCCCGCTCCTTATGTTAAGAGTAATACACCCAACCAAATTAAAAATATACAAAATATAGAAATACCAACAGACAAAAAAAATCCGAACTCCCACCATCACACTCAATTTCGAAACAAGTCGCTGCTGACACCAATGCAGCTGCTGCCACTTCATATCACTCCAACCCACACTCTAAGCTAGATTCTAGCGCAATTGACCAAAGCCTCATGGACACTCAAAACACAAACAGATCACACTCTCTTTCCTCTCAATCATCCTTAAACTTAGAACTACCTCTATCTCACTCTAATTCGAAAACGACAACTCAATCCTCTCTCACGACAACTATGCCTTTACCCATCCCTACAGTCACTCTGTCAACGATATCAGCTCTCTCCGAAGAGCCTCTGGTGAACAATATCCATATTACGAAAGACGCTGCAGAAACGCATGATGTCGATATGTAATAAAAATAATATGAAACAAACAAATGACTCTGCGACCCGAGGGTTGAATCAATCAGACTCAATACAGAGTCTGGCTGATTCAGGCCCCAAGTCAAAGCCCAGAACAACATATTTCCAACCAACTCCCACATTTACAAAAAAATCAAACAACAATAACCACACACAAAATCTATGCACTACTGCATCCCACTCCTCTTTTGCCTCGGGTAAAATAGACTCGTGGAGCCAGTGCGAGTCTCACGTAGCTCTCAATATTCTGAAATGGAATATGAAAGGATTTCTTAATAACCTTGATGAGCTTAGTGTTATATTAAAACTACACAACCCAACCATCGTTTCTATTCAAGAAACACACTGTCCGTTCAACCATACCCCAATTTACCCAAAAGCTTTTGAAGGCTACTTCAAAAACTTACCGACAAATACTACATCCAAGCAAGGCATAGGACTCTTAGTAAGAAAAACTATCCCCCACACACCCATTCTTCTAACCACGAACCTACAAGCGCTCGCGGTTGAGATAGAACTCAATATAAAGTTCACATGCATTGGCATATACCTTCCACCAAACCAAGATGTAACGAAGACTGACTTAGAAAACGGGGAGGGAGACTGACTGACGATGGAGGGTATCGCCAGATAGCACACTGTCAGATCACAGATACATCGAATTTCAAATCAATTGCGAAGTTCTACCTTTGCAAGAGAGAGAGTAGAAAGAGAGTAGAAATCCGAGAAAAACGAATTGGTCACAGTTTAGAGAGGAGCTTGGCCACTCTGTTCAAGTTCCACTCAAACTGAGTTCACGATAAGGGGTAGAGATGTCTGCTCAAAATCTGAACAGCATCTTTACCCGTTGTTTTGAACTCGCGTGCCCAGTTACGAAAAACCTCCGTAGAAAATCGGTACCTTGGTGGAATGCCGAACTGCAGCGTATTCGCAAAGAGACCAGGAAGCTCCTGAATCGGTCCTTAAAAACCAATTTAGTAGAAGACTGGAATCTATATCGATCAAGGCAAAAGGATTTTAAGAGACTTATTCGCAAGTCGAAAAATGACTCTTATAAAAAATTTTGTGACGAGATCGAATCTCTAAGTGAAACTAGTAGGCTTGTGAAAGTTCTTCAGAGGAACAGGCCAAGCAGACTAGCTTTAATACTCAAACCTGTTGGCACCTACACTGAGACCAAGGCGGAGACCTACAGTCTTCTCCTTGAGACTCACTTCCCGGGAAATCAGGTCACCACGTGCTCTTCAGTGGTACCGTCAACGGTGGCCACTGCAGAACCAGCGAACACAACGCAGCTTAACTGGTACATTGCATCTAGAGTGGTGACTGATGACGCTATCAAATATGCTATTGCATCTTTTGAGAGCTTTAAGTCACCTGGTCCAGATGGAATCTACCCGGTTATGCTGAAGCAAGGTTTAGGTCAGCTGTTACCCACGTTGAAAAGAATTTTCACAGCGAGCCTTGCCTTGGCTTACATACCCACCCTTTGGCGTATGGTTAAAGTCGTTTTCATACCAAAACCTGGTAAGTCAGACTATAGCCTAGCCAAAAGCTTCAGACCCATAAAGTCTGTCTTCCTTCCTGCTGAAAAGCTTAGAGAGACTGGTTGAGCTGCGCGTGCGCAAAGTTGCTCTTCGTTTGCACCCTCTTTCTGAGATGCAACACGCTTATCAGCGCGGAAAATCCTGCGAAACTGCGCTTCAAAACCTTGTTGGTAGGATTGAATGTGCTCTTGACCAGAAGAAGTACGTGCTGGGCGTTTTCGTCGATATTGAGGGTGCTTTTGATAACGCGACGTTTGATAGCATGTGCAACTCAGCCAGACAACATGGTGTAGATTAAACATTAGTTCAATGGATTAGGGCAATGCTAATGAAAAGGACGCTGATAACCGAAGCAGATTGTGGCAAGTGCGTCATAACTGGGGTAAACAGGGGCTGCCCGCAAGGTGGTGTTCTGTCTCCCCTTTTATGGTGCATGGTTGTAGACTCTCTACTATCGGCTCTCAACCTTCCTGGAGCCTACACACAAGCCTACGCGGATGATGTCGCCGTTCTTTCTGTCGGCTCAAACCTAGGGACTGTGTGCTCTCAGGCGCAAAGATCCCTGGACTTGATCGATGATTGGTGCACTAGGAATGGGCTTTCAGTGAATCCTCTGGTCTAACTCAACTAGTGCTTAAAGGTGTCACTATCCCGATATCCGATGTAGTCAAATATCTGGGAGTAATCCTTGATAGAAAACTTCTATGGTCTAAGCATGTTGAATCCAAAACCGAAAAAGCATTGTCCACCTTCTGGCAGTGCAGAGGCGCTTTTGGCAAGACATGGGGCTTATCTCCGAAAAGGGTCCTCTGGATCTATACTGCCATGGTTAGACCACTCCTCTCATACGCATCGGTTGTTTGGTGGAACAGGCTTTCGCGGAAACGTGTTACTGCCTCTTTTGCCAAACTCCAAAGAACGGCTTGTCTTGGCTGCACAGGGGCCTTCCCTAGCACGCCGGGCTCTGCTCTAGATGCTTTGATGAACCTCCCCTCCCCCCCTTGATATATTTATCATGGGGTGTACGCTGAAAACCATCTTTCGCTTAAAGAGAGGTGGTTTTTGGTACCACACGCATTGGAATTATGAAGAACTTGTTTAAAATTGTCCTTTGACCCCTGTCTTATGGACATGCCCTCTGACGCAATGACCCCAGAAATCCTTTTGCGACAAAATTACCAAGTCAACTTTCCTCAGGTAATGGAATGGCTTCGGCCAGACTCTGAGCCAGGGAAAGAATGCCATCGTATTTTCACGGATGGCTCCAAAACCGGACAGGGGTCTGGTGCTGGAGTCTTTGTGGAAAGCGAGAACATTAGACTCCACTACCCCTTAGGTAAATATGCGTCTGTCTTCCAAGCGGAGATTTTCGCTATCCTTATGGCTATGCGCTATATTGTGACTAACAGGTGGAGGGCAAGAAGCATATGCGTTTGCAGTGACAGCCAAGTCGCTCTAAATGCGTTGCTCAACCCTCTTACCTCGTCCAAGATAGTGCTCGAACTCAAGATTTCGTTGAACTTAGTCGGAAGGCTAAATGCAGTGAAGCTTGTTTGGGTTCCAGGTCATACTGGTATCCAGGGAAATGAGATCTCTGATGAGCTTGCCAGACTTGGCTCAAAAGAGGTTTTCTCAGGACCCGAACCTGCTTTAGGCCTGCCTGTATCTGTTGTCACGTCTGCCATTGATACTTGGGTTTCTCGTGAGCACAGGGCTCGTTGGCGTAACTGCGATGGGTGCAGACAGACTAAACGACTACGCCCAGACATCTGCGAGGGGTCAGCGTCTTTTCTTCTATCTCTTAGGAGAATCGATTGCAGACTTCTTGTAGGCGTCCTTACCGGCCACCAAGCTTTTGCTAGACACTTGAATGTGTTAGGCTTAAGCGAAACCACCACCTGTCTTGACTGTGGAGAGGATGACGATACAGCGGAACACTTTCTCTGTAGTTGTCCTGCCTTTGCTCGCATCAGGTGGCGGATCTTTGGGGCTGACGTGGTGAGTGCCGAATACCTAAGCTCTTCATCACTGAAGCTCCTTCTCATCTTTCTTCGAAAGACGGGTAAACTAAATACATTAATGTAAGGTGTCTGCATGGTAGTACAATGGACCAGTAGTTGTGTCTGAGTGCTCCATCGGATAGTAGCAACCTCCAACAAAAACGTACGTGACTTAGAAAACATTGTCAGCCAAGTAAACCTCCCAATTATTTTAGGAGGCAATGTCAATGCATGGAATATTCTTTGGGGATCCACAACCACTAATAAGAAAGGTAATCTTTTAGAAAATTTCTTTTTAAATTCAAACCTAGTCATTTTGAACGACGGATCTCCCACTCACCTCTCAACACATACGCTCACACATGTTGATGTTACCTGTTGTTCTGAGCTCCTCCCAAAAATATCCTGGAAGGTTTTAGATGACTTACATAATAGTGACCATTTTTCCACTTATCACTACTCTAAAATTTATACGAAACACAAAAACAAAAGCACCCAACCTAAAATTTAAAACCGATTTTTCCAACTGGGCCCTATTTCGTAAAAAAACCATTGAGTTCTTATCTGAAAACCCCACCGCCTCAGAGAACAATAAGGAAGCTGCCCTAATGCTAAAAGCGATAAGAACTGCGGCAAACTTTTCAATTCCGCAGACGCTCCCAATTAAGCGTAAACAAGGAGTACCCTGGTGGAACCCTAAACTTTCCTCGCTAAGAAAAGAAAAAGTGATTGCCCTATCAAAATTTCGAAAAAAAACCCGGCCTTGGATAATTTAGTTATCTACAAGAAATCAAATGCAAGATTCCGAAGACTGCTTAAAGAAAGCAAAGCCAAAAGTTTCTCAGATTTTACGCAGCCAATCAATCCAAACTCCTCTCCGGCTAAAATATGGCAAAATATTCGCCGATTGACGGGTGACGCAACCGCTCATGGCATAACTAGAATTAAATCTGGTTCAAGCACTCTTTTAAATCCATCAGAGATATCTAATTTCTTCGCTCAAACCTGGTCTCAGCTTTCAGAAAACAAAAACTTCTCGAATCTTTTTGTTGTCGAAAAACTTGCTATGTTGAACAACTTCCCAAATTAACGTGTCATCAAACCGACTGCAAGACGCATTGAAACCCCGATATCGCTGCTTGAATTTGAAGCTGTACAAAGTTAAAAGCAAAACTCCCAGTAGAGATAGAATATCCTACCCGATGCTAAAAAATCTTCCGAGAGAAACTAAAATGAGACTTGTAAGCCTCTACAACAATATTCTCGACACTGCGGTTATACCCCAAAACTGGAAAACAGCTATAATCCTACCAATACCAAAACCAAATAAGGACAGATCGTCAATCGACGGATATCGGCCAATCTCTCTTATACCATGTATGTCCAAAGTCCTCGAAAATATTGTCGCGAAGCGCCTGCTATGGTTTGCTGAAACGAACAAACTAATAAGACCCAACCAAGTTGCCTTTAAGGCTAACAGAGGTTGTGCTGATGCCCTTCTTCACATCGACTACTTTATTTCAAGAGCAATATCTTCAAGAAACCACGTTTCTATTCTCTCTCTTGACTTCGAAAAAGCATTCGATAGAATAGGGCTACATATTGTCCTTAAAAACCTTAGCAAATGGGGAGTTGGAAGAAAAGTATACAACTATGTCAAATCATTTTTAACAAACCGTAAGTTTTGCATAAAAACAAATAATTTTTACTCTTCCACCCAACCATTGTTTAATGTCAGAAGCAAAACTGTCCTTACAAAAATGTAAATTGCTCCATATATGTCGTAAACACAATTGTCCGCAAATAACCGTAAATGTTAGTAATGTCTTTATCGAGAATGTTGTTAATTTTAAAATTTTAGGATTAATATTCAAAAATAAGTACTCCTGGAGACAACACTGCCTAGACCTTAAGAAATCCCTAGCTGCGAGAACAAACATTGTAAAATATCTATATTAAAAATAATAAAGCCCGCGTACCACCAAGTAGCAAGAAGATCCATCAATGCCTTTCCTACATCTCCCATTAAAAACATCTTAGCTGAAGCAGGACTGCCAAGTGTTGAAGAACGCAGAGACGCTATCACAGCGAAGCTAACCGCAAAACTCATTTTTTGCAAAAATTCTATAATCGACAACGACATTAAAAAAGCAATTAATCCGACTTCTAAAAAAAAGATACCATCTGCAATTGATAATATGTTAAAAAAAGCAGCGAAATTGGAATTCCCAATTAAAAGAGTTCATTCAGCTACCTCTCGATGCCCTCCATGGTCCCTCGACTCAGAATCTGTGATCATGACCCTTGCTTGCCATAAAAAAACAAGCACAAACAATAATATTTACCGCCAACTTTCTTCGAGCTTCTCTTTGGACTTGAAAGCAAAAGGATGGAATTTTATATATACAGATGGTTCTAAGACTACAGATAACACATCGTTTGCTGTTACCTCCGAAAATGGTTCTGTTCTCAGCATGGGCAACCTTCCAAACTTTGTCTCCATTTTTACGGCAGAAGCTTTTGCGGTTCTTCAAGCTTTGAAAACAGCAACAACCAGAAAAGGAAAACACACCATCTGCTCCGACAGCATTTCCGTCCTTAACGCCGTAAAAAATCCTAACAACGATACCGAACTCATATCCCAGATTAGACACCAACTCATAAAATCGCCAAAAACCATTAAGCTAATGTGGACTCCTGGACATGTTGGTATTAAAAGAAATGAAATCGCCGATACTGCAGCAAACTTAGCGAATAGAGCCCCTGTTTATACGTTCAACATCTTTACCAAACAAGATTTGCTTAAATCTGCGAAAACAGCCACAACCATCGAAACGCAAAATGACTGGAGCTTGTACCATCACCGCTACAAGAAAGTAAATCCAGCAAAACTCAATCCTATATACCCAACCAGTATTCCCAAACACAAAATTTCAAACTTTGTACGACTGCGCCTTGGACACACCTCAACCACTCACCAGCATCTTCTCATCAAAAATAGCCCTCCTAACACTTCCTGTAACACAACCCTAGATTTAAAGCATATCTTAGAAAATTGTACTGTCGCTAAACCAATTATAGAGAAAATATTTAAAAATAATTCAATATATGAAATATTAAAACACCCTAGTTCTACTAACATTGAAAATATTAACAACTTCATAAGGGATATCACCATTGTCATCTAATTAGATTAATCTCAGAGCCAAAAGTCTCAGCAGCTAGGCTCGTTAGTTTTAATGTTACCATGTTATTTTAATTACTTTTTAATAAATAATAATAATAATAATAATAGATACGAAGTTAAATAATCCTACGCGGAGGATTATAAAAAAAACGCGAAAGTCGGCCCTGAGGGCCGACCCAATCGTCCGACTTACAAATGAAACGCGGGTTTTAATACTTGATTATAAAGATTATTTATTATTCCGGGATATAGTGGTCTACGCTGTGTCTCGATTAAGACTGACTTAAAATACCTAACTCCCTGTCACTCGCAACCTCCGATGTGCACCTCTCCCGCTGAGTCAGCTTTCCTGGCCTGCGCGTGCATCCCATGTAATGCGATGCGTCTGCGTGCGACTGTGGGAACATGTTCGCACCTGCATAAAACTTAGGTGCTGCATCAGCAAGTATCTGTCATGCTCCTACCGCGTGGCTCGTGTGATCGTGATAACTCTTCCCCTTTCGAAAATCTACGTCCCGTAGATCTGTGACGTCAGTGGTTGCTAGTGATGTTGTTCTTAGGTTTGAGCGGTGACTGAGGCTGTATCCTGTAATCTCACGATCGGCAAGTTCAGCTTCCCGTTAACCTTCCTCCATACGGCGTATGCTAGGGTAATCAGCGATAAGATAATAAGTCCATCCGAAAGTGTGCACATCTTCACTCTGGACGTCAGGTTACTAAGGCGTTCGATGTTCTGAAGACTCAGGTTATGAACGAACTGAAGATCCACCCTGTGTCCTTTACTGGTGATATTTGTCAAGGTTGGTGGCAGCACCTGAAGCGTCGTCGCGCTCGAACTCACGAATGTCCTGTTCTTCAGTTGGATCGTTTCGTTGCTTAGTTGCACAATAAAGGTGCCTTCTAACGTCTGCGTTAGGTTTCCTGAGGTGAGTTCGCCGTGGAAGTTCGTTAGGAAGATGGTATCCTTTTCAATAAGTTCCATTATTTCATCGGTATTTGTACGATATGTGCATGTTGCATGACCTCCTTTCAGCAGTCTGGACGTACAACGTTCCTCCGGTATCTTCTCCAAAGCTTCTTTCTTGCAAATGGTCGAATTGCTCATGGTGATGCAGTCATTCCGTAATCCGTAGGTTGCCTTTTGGTTTATGAGGACTCTGCTGAACTCGACGTTAACTTGTTTTCCATTGATGATTGATGACCTTATTAGGAGTAGATTAAAGTCTTCCCGTTTGACCTTCGGGATCGATAAAGTATACAATAGCATTGAACCATTTGTGTAAATTGAAGGTGTTGCGAATTCGATGGCTTCGATTTCGTTTCCGTAAGGGAGGAACTCAAGTTCATTTACCAGAAGATTGATCTCCCCGTGATCTAGCAGATTCGTATTGATAATACCACCCTTTGCCATCTGACAGGCTCGCACTATTTCGTTAACCTCTCCCTTGATCGTCAGGACTTGACTGAGGATGTCTTGCTCAAGCTTCCGGATATCAGCTTGTTTGATTTGTCGATGACCCAGTTGATTCTCGTCGTGATATCATCGACTATACCGAAGAGTTTCTCGTTGACCTTGTACTGGTGATTGTTGTTATCTATTATCTGCTGTTGGCTTCGCAAGATCTTGTCCCAGTCTGCAGCATCTGGATTTCCTGCAACCCATTTCCAAGCAGAGCCTATCCAGTCAATTGACCTTGGTTTCCTTCGTGGTTTTCCTCGCAGTGAGCCTACACGATTGGTGACTTGAGCAATATGGAAATTTATTAGCTGCCTCTTTTCGTTATCCTTGATGTTTGTTTCCATGGCGTTGCTGAGTTCTGTTAATTGTTGCTCGAATTTCCCTAAGTCACCATGTGGACTAGGTTGAAGTTCCCGTCGATTATCCAGGCCTTTCCCTCTTTGATAGAAATAAGTGGCACGGTGTATTTGAAGACTTGGATTGCTTCCGCTGTTGCCAGGACGACAAGTAAGCTAATCTGTAAAGGTTAGTTCTGATTTGTTAACTTAAAATTTCTTATAGACTTAAAGGTTGACAATAGGAATTACATAGCGAAATCGATAACTCTTAAGCAAACACATGCTCATTAAAAAAGATTCAAATGGAAATTTTTTGATTTTTAGAACAGCAACGTAATATATCAAATTTTAACGAAAGTATTTAATCCTTAAATAGTAATGTAAAATATCTTAAATCAAATCTTAATCTAGCTTACAGAATTTCCATTCAATTTTTCATTTCAAACATAAGTGCTAGGTGAGAAGGAAATATATAGGTAAGTATATGTAAGTTACTATGAATTTGACAAATTTTTTATATGAGTCTTGTGAACCCTTCTACCGCTGGTGGTCACAACGGTCACCTTATTATTTCTTGCCACAACTTCCCTTCGGAAAAGGGGCTTGCTTTTCGCTTTAATGCCCTTACAAGCTGTATATATAACATCCCACTTCTTGTACTTTTTCGGGAAGGTTCGTTTTTTATTCCGAAAAAGGTTACTTTCTCTTTGTTTTTTTGATATTTCACCTCTTAAGTCCTTGTTGACTTTGGTTCGGAAATCGATTAGGTTTTGGAAGTTAAATCTTGCGGATCGGTCGAAGAAAATGTCCGAAGGTTTTCGCTTGGTGACGGAGTGTATTGAATTGTTATATCTGTCAACGACTATGCTTTATAATTCCTTTAGTCGCAGCTCCTTATGTTCAGCTTTGAGGCAACGGTATATCTCTAAAATTGTCGAATGAAATCTTTCGACTTGACCGTTGACCTCAGAGCGGCGAACAGGCGTGTAATAGAGTTTTATGCCTAATAGGTTTAAGAAATTGATTATAATGAGACTGAGTAAGCTACTTTCATTATCTGTCACCAACATCTTTGGGACCGTGAAGTAATGAAGGATGCGGATAATTTTGTTCCTACGATGAAGGACAGATTTGTTCTTTATGTGAAACAGTTTTCCAAACTTTGAAAACTTATCGACGCAACTGAAGGATCTCGCAGGGATAGGTGGGTATAGGAGTTGGTTGGAACTCAGGATGAATTGGGTGTCTATCATATTTGTTTGTGTTGCACGTCTCACAAGACTTAGTGTACCTCTTCACAAGGCTAGCCATACGCGGAAAATAATACTTCTCAAGTAGTTGCTCCTTGTTCTCTTGTGGATTCCTGTGTGCTCTTCTGTGTTCATCTGTAATTAATTGACATATCCGCTCCTCGTTTCTCACGTCTTCCACGATTCTTTGAGTAATTCTAGCTTTATATTTGGTAAAGTTTTCTAGATATGCCTCATGCAGTGTTGCCAGGCAATTTTCTGGTATTTTAATTCCATTGATAACATTGGGGTTAAGTTTCTCTTTTAATAACCTAACTAAATTTTCTTTGCTTGGGTCTGAAATCGACACGTAATGGCGGCGAAAACCAGGATGTGGTTCTTCGAAGACTTCCAAATCCTTTCCTACCCTAATGACTATCTGATTGCGAAACACGTTGAGGGGGGCTTCAACATGTGGGATCAGATCTGTACTATCCTGGTCAGCACTATGTGCCGTTGAATGGGACGACTCATTTTCCATGGCAGTTTCGGTGTCTTCACCTCCCACGGACTCATCCGCATCCATAGTTGCTGAATCGCTATTGCAATTCTCGCTCGCAGTATCGGTAGACTGATCTTCAGTCACTTCATTACTTGGGTCCGTCTCAGCAGCTCCTGAGCCGGTCAAGTGATTAACTTCAGTTTTTAGCCTAGAAAGAGCGTCTGCAACTAAGTTGCACTTGCCAGGTTTATAAATGATTTCACAATTATATTCTTCAATACGTGCTTTCCAACGCTTTAATTTGGCGTTGCTGTTTCGATTGCCCAATGCAAAGGTTAGGGGCTGATGATCGGTATAGATCCGAATCTTCCTAGCCCCATACAAGTATGATTCCAAGTTTTCTAGTGCCCATACTATTGCCAACATCTCTTTTTCGTTGGTCGCGTAGTTTTCCTCTGCTCTGCTAAGTGACCTTGAGATGTAGGCTATTGGGCGATTCTTTCCCCATTCACCCTGGGAGAGAACAGCTCCTATAGCGAAGTTCGAAGCATCAGTCGTAAGATTAAAAGCTTGCTCGAAATCCGGGAAGGCCAGGACTTCCGATGACGTGAGCAATGTTTTTAGATCGTTAAATGCACGTAGTGCCTCGTCGTTCAGGTGTATCGCGATTCGCTTGGATTCGTTTGCCCTAATTTGTGCATTTTCGCCTCTGGTTAGAACAGTAAGAGGCTTGGCAATTTTAGCGAAATCGCGTATGAACTTCCTGTAGTACGAGGTTAGTCCCAAGAAACTTTTTAGGTCTTTCAATGTTTCAGGGGGCAAGATTTTTTGCATTGCCAACACCTTTTTTGGGTCTGGTTGTATGCCTTCTGAGGATATAATATACCCTAGGAATTCTACGTTAGTTTTCATGAATTGTGTCTTTTCTAGATTAACCTTCAAATTGGCTTGGAGAAGCCTTGCGAATATAATGTCGATGTTCTTAAGGTGCTCGTCTTCCGACCGTCCAAAGACAATTATGTCGTCTATATAGACATAACATAACTTTCCGATAAACTCCTTCAGAACGTCGTCGATCATACGTTGGAAGATTGCCGGCGCATTTTTCAGTCCAAACGGCAATCTTTAGAATTCATATTTGCCATTCATGGTCGAAAAGGCGGTTTTCGGGACATCTGAAGGTTTCATCGGAATCTGATAAAACCCAGAAGTCAGGTCCAGCGTGGTAAAATACTTTGCCTTGCCCAGGCTCGCTAACGTAGAATTTATGTCTGGTATCGGATAAGCATCTGCTATGGTGACCTTGTTTAGTCGTTTATAGTCTATCACCATACGATATTGCTTTTCCCCCGAAGGCTTGGGTTTCTTTGGTACCACCCAAAGTGGAGAGTTCTAAGGACTCTTGGAAGCACGGATAGTTCCTTCCTCAAGTAAAGCCTTTATCTCTTTCTCCACTACCTCCCTCATACACGCCGGGTATGGGTAACTCTTGACGTATATTGGTTCATCTGTGTTGGTCTTTATTTCCGCTTTCACTGTCGTCTTAACGACCTCGCTTGTATCAATCGGGCTGAAAATTGGCTCGTATTTCGAAATTATTTTGCGGAGCTTTAACTTTATGTCCTCTGAAAGGGATTCGTCGAATACCGCATTTACTTGGGTAGACACTCTTGCTTTCAGAGGAATCACGATACCTGGCTTAAGAGTGAGAGTGTTCTCTTTACGGTCTATAACAGCTTCGAGCTCTTTTAGGGTGTCATCGCCTACGATGCCATCAAATGAGGTGAGACCAGGGAGAACATAGAATGTTAGAACTGAGTCGTTACCAACTTTCTGAAAGAATTTGCCAGTTACTTTTTCATTGACCACTATGTTACCGGCGGCACAGCGTACTGTAAACGGTTTCTTTAAACGTGAAGTTTTTTGCGATAAGGAAGGGTTCATAAAGTTCTTATTTTCGCCAGTGTCAATGAGAAATTTGAGTCTGGCGCCATCTCGTGTCACATATTCTATATATGGAACGCTGGAGAGGCGTCCGTCAAAAAATTTACCGTGTCCTCAATGCTTTCCTCAGCCTCATTGCTATACTCCTCTAGCGTCATTTCGGTATTGTACAGCCTTTGCTGCTTCCCGTGATTTGAACGATAGCCGTCAGATCGAGCACCCCTTTTGAATGGGTTGCTTCCGTGAGGCCGATTCATGTAGTTCACTTGACGCGTTTGCATGGATCCTAGCTCCATCTTTTCATGTGGTTTTGGCTCCAAACCACTATTATATTGAGGTGAGTTTGGATAGCGGAAAAACTTTTTCTGTGGCAATGGGGGCCTGCCATCGCCTGCCTTAATGTTCGTTGGCCTAAACGATTGGTTAACGGGGGCAGTTACCGTATTGGGTAAATTTGGTGCGTGGATCGTATTGTTCCTATAATTCAGATTCTAAATCTCAAGGCACGCTGTGTAAGCCTCAGGAAGTGTTTTTGGCTTTTGCACTACCAACATACGTGACAAATCGCCATTTAAACCGCGTATGAACACGTCTAATGCTCGGTTACGATAAGTTTCAACTTTGATCTTATTGATCAGTTTTGATCTTATTGATCAGAAGGGAAAACTGATGGTTGACTGTGGCATAGAACTCGTCCAGCTTTGAGCCTTTCTGCGCCAACTGGTTTAGTTGATGCTCGAGGGTTCTGATGTCCCTCTTGTCTGCGTAAAGCAGAGAAAGACACCTTTTCATTGCCTCCCAATCCTCACCGAAAATATTGTACGATATTAAGGCGGTATCTGCATTTCCCCGAATTTTTTGCCGAATATGTTGTAAAATTGCACGGTATAAGGGCTTACCTTGTACTATTTTAAAGTCCGATAGGATACCCTCGACCGTATGTACCCACGATACATACTGCGTCGGGTTTCCGTCGAACACCTGCAGCTCCTTTACGCAATCCGGGAGTCGGCTAATATCCTTCAGATCCGACTCCGTTTTCGGACCTACCAATGGCGTTACTTCCTGCACATTCACACTCACACCCGCACTACCATTCTCTAGCGACACGATCCGCCCTTCCATACCTTTTAGTTGCTCAAGAATGAGGTTTACCGCACCGGTCAACTCGGGACTTTTTCATTTCCTCCATTTTAATTATAGGAAATATTTCTTTTTCACCTCACAGCACTCGATTTCACAATAATTTTCCTTTTGGAAATTGGATATTATTTATTATTTTAATGTGGAATAATATTTCCTTATTTCACAATAATTTTCCTTTTGGAAATTGGATATTATTTATTATTTTAATGTTGAATAATATTTCCTTATTTCACAATAATTTTCCTTTTGGAAATTGGATATTATTTATTATTTTAATGTGGAATAATATTTCCTTTTTTTCCAGTTCTTAGGTTTTTCACTGGATTATTATTTTTCTCTAAACCTTATCCAAGCGGCTACTTTTTACTATTAACAAGCTAATTTAGTTTTGAACACTGAATAACTTTTTCTTCTCTTCTATGCTCTTTTTTATCGATTCTACAATTTTAGTCACAATGTTTTATTGCACCACTCAAAAATAGGCTTTTGATGCTTTGAAAATTGGCATTATACAGTTCTCACGATCTCTCTTGTTCTGGAAAATTAAAAGGAAACAACGTTTAGCGAACGGGTTGTTTTATTCGGGAGCCGGCAAAGGAAGTGTCGTGTTGTTCCCTTTTAGTTGCAACGCTAATACTCGTCAGCAACCTACTCGGGGCACGAACAATCTTCACTACCATATCCTTTGACCTTCTAGGACATCCACATGTTCCCATGGGTATGCAGAAGGTTAGTGACTCATGATCCAGAATGGATCATGAGTCATGTGTTCCCATGGGTACAGCAGCGTTCACCAAAACTGTGTTCTTATGGTTACAGCATTGTTAGGCGTACTGGTCCTTACTGAGCACTGGTCCACAGGCGAAAGGATATAGTTTTTATGCCGGTCCCTGCTCGGGCGCCAGTTAAATAATCCTGAGCGGAGGATTATAAAAAAAACGCGAACGTCGGCCCTGAGGGCCGACCCAATCGTCCGACTTACAAATGAAACGCGGGTTTTAATACTTGATTATAAAGATTATTTATTATTCCGGGATATAGTGGTCTACGCTGTGTCTCGATTAAGACTGACTTAAAATACCTAACTCCCTGTCACTCGCAACCTCCGATGTGCACCTCTCCCGCTGAGTCAGCTTTCCTGGCCTGCGCGTGCATCCAATGTTATGCGATGCGTCTGCGTGCGACTGTGGGAACATGTTCGCACCTGCATAAAACTTAGGTGCTGCATCAGCAAGTATCTGTCATGCTCCTACCGCGTGGCTCGTTTGCGTCGTGATAACTACGAACACTGTTACCAAAGAAAAGACAAGACGAGTTCAGATATTTAAATGCAGGAATTATGATTTTATTAGTTCTCGAGGACTGACAGAAATTGAGTTTACAATACAAAAATGCAATTTCTAGCTGAAATAACCCAAACGCGAGCAACCTAAAATTTTTCTTTGAAATGCTGTTATATGGTCGTACCAATGAAGACCGTTCACATAACGGGCCATATCATTGAATGCAACACGAATTTTATGGAATTTTGTGGGAGTTAGCCATTTTAGGATAGACATTTTAGGATAGAGACGGCATACGAGATAATAGGTACCAACAAAGTTTTTACCAAACGAAGTCTAGTTTTAAGGTGTGTGTAATCACAGGATTGCCAAAGCTTTCTAAGTGCTCCATAAGCACGACCAACTACGTTATGAATGTGTTCGTTACAAGACATATCCGAAGTTTTTTTTCTGTTTTTTGTTGGTGGTTGCTACTATCTGATGAAGCACTCAGACACAAATACTGGTCCATTGTACTACTATGCAAGCACCTAACATTAATGTATTTAGTTCACCCGTCTTTCGAAGAAAGGTGAGAAGGAGCTTCAGTGATGAAGAGCTTAGGTATTCAGCACTCACCACGTCAGCCCCAAGGATCCGCCACCTGATGCGAGCAAAGGCAGGACAACAACAGAGGAAGTGTTCCGCTGTATCACCGTCCTCTCCACAGGCAGGACACGTAGTGGTTTCGCTCAAGCCTAACACGTTAAAGTGTCTAGCAAAAGCTTGGTGACCGGTAAGGACGCATACAAAAAGTCTGCAATCGATTCTTCTGAGGGCGTCTGATAGAAGGAAAGACGCTGACCCCTCGCAGATGTCAGGGCGTAGTCGTTTAGTCTGGCCGCACTCATCGCAGTAACGCCAACAAGCCTTGTGCTCTCGAGAAACCAAAGTATCAATGGCAGACGTGACAGCAGATACAGCGTTCAAGAAGAAATAAATAAAGTGGCGCAACAGCTGGAGTTCACCTCCAGGGTCAACTTCGCAACAATGTATGCTGTGTGTGAACTGCACTTTGAGAAGTTTTTCAAGACTTGTTACTCTCGGAGTGTTTGTCAGACCCTCGTGGAGGTGGGGACCGTGAAAACAACGAGTCTTTTTTTTCAGGTGGTGACGATGATTGGATTCAAGCCCAGACCTTCGGCGTAGTAGGCACACACACTAACCACTACGCCACGGCACCCCACATGTGAAGCGTCTAGTAACGAAAATTATTACAAATAGTAGTGGGACAATCAGTTAGTTGACAATTAAAAAAGGGTGATAAGGGATAACGATCACTTTTACTTTTGGACTTCATGAAGTTCCAAAATTTCTCTGGTCTAGATTTAAGGCTTTCCTGGATGACGCTAAAGTACTTCAGATACGCGTTACAAAGAGAAGATTTAAACTGAAATTTAAGACATCTATACATATACCATAAAATCATCGTCAGTTAAGGCGACGAGGTAGGTCATAATTCCATGGACAAGAGTTCCCAAGCCTAACTTTAGCAAGCACACACTCAGGTACATTGGAAAAAATTACTTTATTTACAACCCGGTAAACAGGTATTAGGTAAATAGGTCATTAGTTTCAAGTGAACAATACGTGCTTTTGTGTAAATTGCTAAGCTGTTAGTAAATTACAGCATAGGCAGCATTTTTAAAATCAAAATTAAAAGAATGCAAATTATTTGTATCAATTGTATACATAAAGAAATGTGTGTGAAGTTGGCACAGCACTTTTCGATTTTAACGAAAAAAAAAAATTGTTATGCGATGTGCTAGAGGTGTGCTATCATGTGCAGTATTTTTTTCTTCAAAAAAAGTACGGATCTTAGGGGATTTTATTGTTTTTTTTAGTGTGAAGTTGGCACCGCATTTTTTTTAATGAAAGTTGTGCTGCGATGTGCTCGAGATGTGCTGCTATGTGCCGTAATGCAAAAAAAAACATAAATTCGTATACAGGGTGTTTCAGTTTAAGTGTGAAAAAAGCTAGGGCGTATAGGTTGGGTCGAGACAATAAAAAAATTTTATGGGAAGGGGGGTTTATTATCCCCCGTTTAGCCGGGAGGGGCGATTTTACAATAAAACAGAAAAAAAATATTAAAAAACAAGTGGGAAAGTGCAACAGTGCGTATGCAACAGCCTCAGTCCATCTACGACGGATTGCGAAATACACGAATATTCGAAAAAACTGCCACGCCTCCAAAATATGGGCGGGATATAAAAATATAACTGTTTAATGGTTTATACTAGGTGGTTGCGCACATTTCGGCCTAAGACTCCGCCTTTTTAACTAAAAAAAACACGCCACGCCCACAAAAGTGGGCGGAGGCACATACAATATCTCCATAAAAGTTAGAAAATGCTAATATCTACAACTTTAGTCATATAATTTTTTGTCTAATTTCATATATATTTATTGAAAAACAGTCATCTAAAATCCCTTAAAAACTTGGCGTGGTCAATGAAAAGGCTAAATTTTTTTGGATATTTCAAAGACAATTACAGGGCAATGTTAGATACTAAAAATGAATGCGCTGGTGTAATGTAACATAGCTAAAATTTGGAAAAAGTATTTTCTTAAATTAGAGATGGTCGCACATACAGGCCTGTAGTGGGCGTGTCTGTGGGCGGATTCAGCTAATTTTCAAACTTGATCTGAAGGACTGGACCTCCAGCCAACCAACCAATTTCAGCTCTCTACCTTTAAATTTAAGGCCTAAGAGTTGTTTACATACGGACGGACGGACGGACGGACGGACGGACGGACGGACACGGCTTAATCCATTTTCCTGTCGGTCCCATTCATATCTTCAAAAGGTCTTAGGAGACTACCGTGATTATTTCACTGTGTTACAAACTATACATCAAACTTAATATACCCTGGGTCGGGTATAACAATGGTAACATGCCGTTTTCTGTCTCTTATAACTTATTCAACAAAAAAATTAAACTTAATAACAAAAAAAAATTAGAAAAAACTTACTTCAAAAATTTTTTTTTCGTTTGTTTTTTCAATTTTTTGAGTTTAAAAATCAATTTTTTATAGACTGTACACTAAACCAGCTTTATTTAAAATTAAATAAAAGAAGAGATTTCTGGCTTTACACAAAGGTATATCTTGAAAATGTCAGTGTTACCATTGTTTTTTTAAATTTTTTTTTTTTTGTTTTAAGTAATATTTTTAGAAAATATGTCCTCCCGGCTAAACGTTGGGGAATAGACACCCCCACCCATACAATTCCTCAGACCTATACGCCCTAGCTTTTTGTCACATCTTAACTGAAACAAGGATGGACACTTATTAAAAAAAATTGGGACACATAGTGTTTTTTATTATGTTCCCAACATGCCATGTGCTGTTGTTCTATTTATTTTTTCCCCAGAGTTTGCTTTTTATAAGTTAGAGAGTTTTCTATGAAAACGAAAATCCCTTTTTTGTAAACAAAAGTTGTGCTTTAACGTTTTCGAGCTAATGCAACTGCACGTAAACATAAAAAAAATATGATGTAGGTACTAAACACCTAATGCATAAACCGTCATAGACTACACAAACAATTTCAAAGAAACTCGAAATACGAAAAAATAATCAACCGCAAACAAAGAGAAAAATATCCTTAAATGAAATTAAACTATGCGCCTACCCCAACATGATCGATGAAATTTAACAGGCACAGCGTTCGTTTATATTCATATATTTATGTACGTATGCAAAAGGGACGTTACGGAGGTGATTTTATCGAAATCGGAGCCAGAATCGGAGATCTAATACCAACCTCCGCGGAGTCCGAAGTGAATCGGAGTTTGAGCCCGAGGTCTTATTTTTTTATATTTAAAAAATTATAAGTTAACAATATCAAACATATTTCGCTCCTGCAAGGTCGGGGTTAGAATAGCCTTGAGGTAAGGTATGCCTATCGTAAGAGCCGACTAAAATCCACCGGTAGAAGTATTCATTAATGTTTCAACGGATGCTGTCGATGCTGCTTCATTTGGGGCAACTTTTGGCAGTAAGGTTTTAACTTATAGACGAATCTGAAGGTTAAATTAAAATCCAGAAGCGTCTGTCACACATTGTGCGGCTCACTGGTCGGCGTCTGTCTCCAAGGGCTGTATTTAAAAATGAAAATAGAAGTGACTGACCTATTTCTCATAGGCTCTACGGATTCTGGGGAGAGCCTTTTATTGCTTATAAATCCTTTTGAGAAAAGGACAAAACTAGATCGATCACCACCACCTAGATCGAACATATCCGGAAAAAGCAGTCCACCGGTGAACCAGGACTCAGTGAAAATTAAGAGCTTGGAAAAGGAGAATAATGAACTCCGAGCTAAGCTTACTGAAATAGAGCGACTCTTCCACGATCTAAAAACGGAAGTTGACTCTCTTCGAAAAAAAAACGAGGGTATTAAAAATTCTCGTTTAACGAAAGACTGTGTGGTAACAAAAGAGTGTGTAGCACCGAACCGACGAGAAGTCGAATACTTCACGGACGAGGGCGAACTTGCACTTAAGACCGATTCAGTTTTAAGGAAAAGGTCTAGCAAAAGGTCCGAAGTAATACAAAAAGAAGATAAGCCCTCTGGCTCAAACAAAGCTAAGCCAGAAGCGAAAATTCGTCCACCTCCCGCAATAAATATTGTCGGGATAGCAGACTTCGAGAGATTGCGCAACTTTCTTGCAAACACGATGAGAACAGAAAACTATAAGCTTACTTCGCGCTGAAATAACGTGTGGAAAGTAAATGTTGACAACGCCGATTCCAGAAAGAGTTATTCGAGAAATAGTTAGTCACTTCTATTTTAATTTTTAAATACACCCGCCCCTTTGGAGACAGACGCCGACCAGTGAGCCGCACAATGTGTAACAGACGCAAACTTAAAGGTTGCAATGACTATCATGTACATCATCCTTCGCAAAATTCGAGTGGAGGATCCTCCCTCTACATTAAGAACTGCATAAAGCACTTCAAGTACACAGAAGTTGAGCTAGACTCTATGCAGATCAGTTCAGTTTCTGTAAAAATTGACTGCTTAGATTACAACATTGCATTTTGTTATTTCCCGCCAGGATATGGACTGGTGGAAGACTATCTTGATCGTGTGTATGACTTCATTGGGTCCAATTTTATCATTGGGGGTAACTTTAACGCGAAGCATACTTTTTGGGGCTCACGATGCAATTCAACAAGAGGCAGATTACTGTACAAAAACAGTATGAAGCGTGGGGTGGACTTTTTCTCCACGGGTAAGCCAACATATTGGCCAATCGATAGGAATAAAAAGCCTGACTTTGTCGATTATTTCATCGCTAAAGGGTACCTGAAATACCTTACGCGAATCGAAGAGTGTTATGATCTTTGCTCAGACCACTAAGGAGTAATCTTGAAGATGGGCGTAAGACTGGCGAAAATAGAAAGAGCTCGTAGATTAGCTAGAAAAAACATGAACTGGGACGCTTTCAGAAAGGACTGTAAGGAGGGTGAATGGCTTGAATATGCCATTTAAAACTCCTTTCGAGTTAGAAAGTTCCAAGCAATTCAGAGCGCTGCTTGGAACAACACTTCGTCCCAAAAGAACGCAGTTAGCACCGACGGGCATGTACGTACAACATATCCGCTCGAAATCGAAGAATTGATTCGTGAAAACAGAAGAGCGCGTAGGAGATGGCAAGGCACGAGGGCTCCCCCAGACAAAACCCTCTTGAAGCACCTCTCTAACAAACTGAAAGGAATGTTGAAAGATTTTTAAAATCATGAGACCACTGAATATCTTTAAGGCTTGTCGGCGGATAGGAGCTCAAACTACTCGCTGTGGAAAGCGGTTAAGTCTATCAAGAAACCTATAATCCACCCCGCACCAATAAAAAAAGCTAACGGCGAATGGGCCGTCTATGGGCTTTTTTTTCCGTGGGTAGGAAAAACCTTCATAGGCACTACGAGGACCGGCCGCGCGTGCTCATAGTAGTGTGAGATTCTTACTCACTAAAAAACCTCCCATTTTCCGTTAGACTACAACTAAGTTTCCTTAACAAGTAGTTCAAGCGTCTGTAGTAATCGCGTGTGGCAGGGTGCCTTCCAACGAAAGCACCTACTATACCGTCAAGCTATGCGGTTTCATCTTATGCTGTTAGATCCAACGGTCTCATTCGTTGTAGTCGGCGCGTAAGATTTGTCTGATCCAAAGTTCGGATAATCTCATTGTTGCAATGTCCGCGAAGTCGAGTACTAAGTTTGCGAACAAAGTATGTTACCTCATCAGTCACGGTTGCGATCTACACCGCCAAGATCTCGGTGTAGATCGCTATTTCGTATGTACCATGGAGTATTAACGATTGCTCTGAGTGTCTTATTTTGAAAAGTTTCTAAAATAGATATATTGCTTGGTTTAGTACAACCCCAGAGTTGTATACCGAACGTCCAAGATGGTTTTAGCACTTCCTTATACAAAAGCAGTTTGTTATATACCCTAAGTTTCGAAAATCTTCCGATAAGCCGATTCATTTCTCTTAACCTGATTTCCAGCTCGTCGCGTTTCTTTTTAACGTGCGGCTTCCATTTAAGTTTTGCGTCTAGATTCATTCCTAGATACTTCGCTTTATTTGAGTACGGGATTTGTACGGAGTTAATGAATAAAGGTTTGTTGTTTATCTTTTTATAAGTAAAGTTAACATGCGTTGACTTAGTCGCGTTAAGGACGATTCGCCAGCTCTTCGTCCAGTCGCATATTTTGTCTAAAGCGCGCTGAAGTTTCCCTGTTGATAATTCAATTACCGTATCAATAGCGAGAATAGCAGTGTCGTCAGCAAACGTAGCTTAAATTGTTCCCTCGTCGTGGGGTGTCTCTTGTATAAATCAAAAATAATATTGGGCCGACAACGCTTCCTTGCGGGACACCGGCATTTATCTCTTTGAATTCCGGGTACTCATTTTCGATAGACCTGGTCGATTGTTTAATGCTTTTTTCTTAATCCGAATTGGAGATCGGGAATCAATCGTCTTTCTTCGATAATTGGTTGCAACCTTTTAAGCAACAGTTTCTCGAATACCTTAGATATAATCGGCAGTAGCGAAATAGGTCTGTATGACTTTTTGTCGTTCGAACATTTTCCTGGTTTCGGAACCATTATGACCTCGGCCACTTTCCATTGCCTTGGAACGTATAAAATTCTCATGGAGACGTTAATGATATAGAGTAGCTTGACCAAAGCTTTTTTCGGTAGCTCCTTTAGAATTTCGCTAGTAATTAAGTCGTAGCCAGGTGCTTTGTTGTTCTTCAGATTATTTATCGTTTGATGAAGTTCAGCCAATGACACGGTTTTTATTCTATAATTATCTTGTACCGCATAGGGATTGAGCTCCTCGACCAAGAGTTCTCCGTCAAACGGTTTGAATGTTTCTTCTAGGTAATCTGCAAATAAATCCGCTTTTTCTTTGTCTTCTCTTGCCCATTCGCCGTTGGCTTTTCTAAATGGCGCAGAATGAACTATAGGCTTCTTAATGGACTTCACTGCTTTCCAAAGAGAGTAGTTCGAACCTTTATCGGCAGTCAAACTTTCGAGCTAAGCAGTAGTCTCGCGACTTTTAAAGTCTTGAAGTTCGTGCTTTAGTTTGTTAGTTTGTTAGAAAGGTGGTTCAAGATGGTCTTATCCGTTGGTGCTCGCGAACGATGCCATCTCTTGCACGCTCTCCCCTTTTCGCATATTAGCTCTTCTATTTCTCGCGGATATAATTTTTATTTTTTTTTGAATACTAGGGTGGACGGAGGCTAAACTCCAAAATCTTTCAAAGATACCAATACGCCCACTATAGCAGGTATATAATACCGAAGTAGCCGATATTGGTTATGCCCGATTTCCACGTGCTAAAAAACCACCCATTTATGAGAGACACTATGAAACTGCCAGAACGCACTTCATAGTAGTAAATTTTCGCTCTCTCATAATACTTCTTGACTACAACTAGGTTAACTTAGCAAGTAGTTTACGCTTCCGTAGTGTTAATCGCATTGGATAGGTTGCTTTCCAGTGAATGCACCTACTAAGCCGTTCATTCATGCGGCTTCACCCTACGTCGCTAGATCGAAGGGTCTTATTCTTTGTAGTCGTCGTTCGTTGTTTACATCGTTAAGAGTCTCGTTTAGAGTACGGATCATTTCATTGTTGCAATGAACATGAAGGCGAGCATTTAGCTTTCGAGCAAAGTTTGTTACTTCTTCGCTCACGGTAGCTATTCCTAAATCTCTGTGAATATCACTATTCCTAATATACCATGGACCATTCACAATTGCTCTTAGTGTCTTGTTTTGGAAAGTCTGCAACTTGGACATGTTGCTCGGCTTTGTACAACCCCAAAGTTGTATACCGTATGTGCAGGACGGCTTTAACGCCTGCCTGTACAAGAGCAGTTTGTTATATATGCTTAATTTCGAAAATCTTCCGATAAGCCAACACATTTCCCTGAGCCTAATCTCGAGCTCGTCAGGCTTCTTCTTTACGTGTGGTTTCCACCTTAGTTTAGCGTCCAGTGTCATCCCTAGATACTTCGCTTCATTTGCATAAGGTATTTGTGCAGAATCTATGAACAGAGGTAAATTGTTAACCATTCTGTAAGTGAAATTCACATGCGTAGACTTGTTCTCGTTAAGAGCGATTCGCCAAGTCTTCGTCCAAATGACTGTTGGAGGTTTCTCGTTGATGACTCGCCTGATTTACCTGTTGCCAGGATGGCCGTATCGTCCGCAAACGTGGCCACGACAGTCTCGTCATCTAGAGGTATGTCTCTTGTGTAGAGCAGGAACAGGGTCGGACCGAGGACGCTTCCCTGGGGTACTTAGACTTAACTGCTTTCCACATCGAGTAGTTTGAGCTCCTATCCTATCCTATGAATCTATGTTGCAAGATTTTAAAAATCTTGCAACATTCCTTTCAGTTTGATAGAGAGGTGGTTCAAGAGGGTTTTGTCTGGGGGGGGGCCTCGTGCCTTGCCATCTCCTACGCGCTCTTCTCTTTTCACGAATCAATTCATGGCTTACCCGTGGAGAAAAAGTCCACCCCACGCTTCATACTGTTTTTGTACAGTAATCTGCCTCTTGTTGAATTGCATCGTGAGCCCCAAAAAATATGCTTCGCGTTAAAGTCACCCCCAATGATAAAATTGGACCCAATGAAGTCATACATACGATCAAGATCGTCTTCCACCAGTCTATATACTTACTTACTTACTTACTTACTTAAGGTGGCGCTACAGTCCGGGGTGGACCTGGGCCTCAGCCAACAAGCTTCGCCAGCCAGCTCTGTCTCTAGCTAGCCGTCTCCAGTTTCGCACGCGAAGTTGGCTGAGGTCCCCTTCCACTTGCGTGCGCCACCTGAGTCTCGGTGCTCCTCTACCGCGTCGTCCCTGCGGTGTGGATTCGAAGATTTTCCGGGCCGGGGCGTTGGTGTCCATCCGCTCTAGATGACCCAGCCATCGTAGACGTTGTGTTTTGACTCTTTTGGCTAGGTCGGTATCGCTGTACAGCCCGTACAGTTCGATGTTATATCTCCTCCTCCACTCTCCGTCTATGCAGACGGGACCGTAAATCGTCCGAAGAATTTTCCTCTCGAAGCAGCCTAAAGTGTTTTCATCCGCCTTTGACAGGGTCCATGCTTCTGCACCGTAAAGCAGGACTGGGATGACGAGGGTCTTATACATGGACACTTTAGTTGCTCGAGAGAGGGCTTTGCTACTCAATTGCCTTCTTAGCCCAAAGAAACAGCGATTGGCAAGAGTTATCCTTCGTTTGATTTCAGCGCTGGTGTCATTGTCTGAATTGATAGCGGAACCCAGGTAGACAAAGTCCCTAACTACCTCAAAGTTATAGCTGTCGATGGTGATGTTTTGTCCAAGACGTCGGTGTTGGGTGTCTTTTCTTGATGACAGCATATACTTGGTTTTGCCCTCATTGACTGCTAAACCCATATTCGCCGCTTCCGTCCCAATACTCACGAAGGCTTCACTGACATCACGCTTTGTTCTACCGATTATGGCAATGTCGTCTGCGTATGCAAGTAGTTGAACGGACTTTTGAAAGATTGTACCTCTGGTGTTGGCGCGAGAGTTCTGCATAATTCTCTCAAGTATGATGTTAAAGAAGTCGCATGACAGCGCGTCGCCTTGTCTAAATCCTTTTTTGACATCAAAGGGGTCGGTGAGGTCTTTGCCGACCTTGACGGAACAGCGTGAGTTTTCCATCGTCATCCTGCACAGACTGACGAGTTTGGCAGGGATGCCAAAACTAGACATTGCGCTATATAGCTCGTCTCTATAGATGCTGTCATACGCGGCCTTGAAATCGATGAAGAGGTGGTAAGTATCGATTTGGAATTCCTGGGTTTTCTCCAAGATCTGCCGCAGTGTGAATATTTGATCGATGGTGGACTTTCCTGGCCTAAAGCCACACTGATATGTGCCTATCAGATTGTTGACAAACGGCTTTAGGCGTTCACACAGTACAGCAGAAAAGATCTTGTATGCGATGTTAAGAACTTATGCCTCTGTAGTTGGCACAACTCAGAGGGTCTCCTTTCTTCAGTCTATATCCTGGCGGGAAATAACAAGATGCAATGTTATAATCTAAGCAGTCAATTTTTACAGAAACTGAACTAATCTGTATAGAGTCTAGCTCAACTTCTGTGTTCTTGAAGTGCTTTATTCAGTTCTTAATGTAGAGGGAGGATCCTCCTCTCGAGTTTTGCGAAGGGTGATGTGCGTGATAGTCTTTGTAACCTTTAAGTTTGGGTCTAGACCCGTTTTTAAGGTGAGTCTCCGTAATAATGCAAATATCAATATTATTTGATTAAATGATTACGGAGTTAAAGTCACCCCTAATGATAAAATTGGACCCAATGAAGTCATACATACGATCAAGATCGTCTTCCACCAGTCTATATCCTGGCGGGAAATAACAAGATGCAATGTTATAATCTAAGCAGTCAATTTTTACAGAAACTGAACTGATCTGCATAGAGTCTAGCTCAACTTCTGTGTTCTTGAAGTGCTTTATTCAGTTCTTAATGTAGAGGGAGGATCCTCCTCTCGAATTTTGCGAAGGGTGATGTGCGTGATAGTCATTGTAACCTTTAAGTTTGGGTCTAGACCCGTTTTAGAGGTGAGTCTCCGTAATCATGCAAATATCAATATTATTTTTCCGTAGAAATACTTCTAGTTCGTCTATTTTATTCAGAAGGCCATTTGCATTCCATGTAAGTATTTTAAATAATTGTTTCATATTCATGTTCTCTTGTAATTTTTTCGAGGCTTAAACTCGAGCTTGCTCAGTTTGTCAAATATAACTTTGTTGATTTTAGTCTGATCCTCAAGTTTCTCCAAGATTACAGCGAGGATCTGAGACACTGCATCTGTTGTGGGCGATCTTGCCTTGTTTTCGTTTGCCGCAACCTGTGCGTATGATTTCGGTCCGACCAGTGGTGGTTTCTCCGCTGCACTTGAACTGGCGCCGCTCTTTTGTGGAGCTTTTACGCCTTTTGTCGACGGCTTCTTTGCCAGTCTCGCACTTTTGATCGGCTTTGGCGTCTTTGGAGTCTTTGGCTTAGGAGTTTCAGCAGTTTTTGGACGTCCTAGGCTTGGATTCTGACCTCGAGTATTTTCTTTAAGAGGTTCTTAAGGAAAATACTCTATTTCCTTAAGAGGTTCTTAAGGAAAATATTTTGATAAGTTTTACCACTCGATTCTTTCTGCATTCAGTCTAAGAGAGAGCGCGCGATAGGAATCGGCGTTGTCAACATTTACTTTCCACGCGTTATTTCGGTGAGAAGTAAGCTTATAGTTTTCTGTTCTCACCGTGTTTGCAAGAAGGTTGCGCAATCTCCCGAAGTCTGCTATCCCGACGATGTTCATTGCGGGAGGTGGACGAATTTTCGCTTCTGGTTTAGCCTTGTTTGAGCCAGAGGGCTTATCTTCTTTTTGTGTTACTTCGGGAGAGGAATTCGCCTTACGCTTCTTGCTAGACCTATTCCTTAAAACTGAATCGGTCTCAAGTGCAAGTTCGTCCCCGTCCGTGAAGTATTCGACTGCTGGTCGGTTCGGTGTTACACACTCTTTCGGTACCTCACAGTCTTTCGTTAAACGAGTATTTTTAATATCCTCGTTTTCTTTTCGCAGAGAGTCAACTTCCATTTTTAGATCTTGGAAGAGTCGCTCCATTTCAGTAAGCTTAGCTCGGAGTTCATTATTCTCCTTTTCTAAGCTCTTAATTTTCACTGAGTCCTGGTTTACCGGTGGATTGCTTTTTTCGGATATGTTCGATCTAGGTGGTGGTGATCGATTTAGTTTTGTCCTTTTCTCAAAAGGATTTATAAGCAATAAAAGGCTCTCCCCAGAATCCGTAAGACCTGCCTCCGAAGAGGGTGGATTTTCCAGCATTGCTGGGCTGCCACCTGGGGTAATCAAATCTTTCGTTTTGTTCATTGCCATTTTTTTTTTTTAACTTGTCGTTTAATGAGAAATAGGTAAGTCACTTCTATTTTCATTTTTAAATACAGCTGCCTCTTTGGAGACAGACGCCGACCAGTGAGCCGCACAATGTGTGACAGACGCTTCTGGATTCTAATTTAACCTTCAGATTCATCTATAAGTTAAAACCTTACTGCCAAAAGTTGCCCCAAATGGAGCAGCATCGACAGCATCCGTTGAAACATTAAAGAATATTTCTTCCGGTGGATTTTAGTCGGCTCTTACGACAGGCATACCTTACCTCAAGGCTATTCTAACCCCGACCTTTCAAGGGCGGATATAATATAAATGTCACTGACTATTCTCCTATTCATAATTTGTAAGTTGTTAATTTTAAGAAACATAATACATTTAATTTATATAAATGAAAATGAGAATAAAGAATAATACATACAAACATATATTGTTCCGCTTTTCGATAATTCGGACCTCCGAAAAGAAGTGTTATTCCACGCAGCGCTCTGAATAACTCTCACGAGTTTATCTAGTTCGTCTTCTATTTCAAGTGGCGTTTTGAGCGGTATATTTAAAGCTATGTTTTCTTTGCAGTGTTTTCTAAAGCCATCCCAGTCGGTGTTGTTGTCAGTTAATCTAGGCGCTCTTTTCTTTTTCGCTAGGCTTCCACCGATTTTCAAAAGAACTACCGAGTGATCTGAACAGAGATCAATATGTTGGCTTTCCCGTCGATAAGAAGACCACGCCGCGATTTGTACTTGCCTTAAAGAGGACTCTGCCTTGTGTTGAATTGCACCGTGAGCCCCAAAAAGTATTTTTCGCGTTAAAGTCCTCGCCGATGATATAGTTTGACCCAAGTGAATCAAAGAGCAGTGGAGCGGAGGAAAATAGCTCGTCGCGATGTTGTAATTTATGTGACTTAATTTTACTGAGACTGAGGTTATCTGCATAGAGTCAAGTTCTATTTCTTCGTTTTTGGAGTGCTCAATGCAGTCTTTTATGTAGAGAGAGGATCCACCTCTCGAATTTTCTGAAGGATTTTTTTTTTTTTTTCCGTGTTTAGGAAAAGCCTTCATAGGCACAACGAGGATAGTGTGAGATTCTTACTCACTAAAAAACCTCCCATTTTCCGTCAGACTACGACTAAGTTTCCTTAACAAGTAGTTCAAGCTTCTGTAGTAATCGCGTGTGGCAGGCTGCCTTCCAACGAAGGCACCTAAAATACCGTCAATTTATGCGGTTTCATCTTATGCTGCTAGATCTAACGGTCTCATTCGTTGTAGTCGGCGCGTAAGATTTGTCTGATCCAAAGTTCGGATAATTTCATTGTTGCAGTGTCCGCGAAGACGAGTACTAAGTTTGCGAGCAAAGTTTGTTACCTCGTCAGACACGGTTGCGATTCCTAGATCTCGGTGTAGGTCGCTATTTCTTATGTAGCATGGAGCATTAACGATTGCTCTGAGTGTCTTATTTTGAAAAGTTTCTAAAATAGATATATTGCTTGGTTTAGTACAACCCCATAATTGTATACCGTACATCCAAGATGGTTTTAGCACTTGCTTATACAAAAGCAGTTTGTTATATATGCTTAGTTTCGAAAATTTTCCGATAAGCCAATTCATTTCTCTTAACTTGATTTCGAGCTCGTCGCGTTTCTTTTTAACGTGCGGCTTCCATTTAAGTTTTGCGTCTAGAGTCATTCCTAGATATTTCGCTTCATTTGAGTACGGGATTTGTACCGAGTTAATGAATAAAGGTTTGTTGTTTATCTTTTTATAAGTAAAGTTAACATGCGTTGACTTAGTCTCGTTAAGGACGACTCGCCAGCTCTTCGTCCAGTCGCATATTTTGTCTAAAGCGCGCTGGAGTTTCCCTGTTGATAATTCAACTGTCTTATCAATAGCGAGAATAGCAGTGTCGTCTGCGAACGTAGCTAAAATTGTTCCCTCATCGTGGGGAATGTCTCTTGTATAAAGCAAAAATAATATTGGGCCGAGAACGCTTCCTTGCGGGACACCGGCATTTATCTCTTTGAATTCCGAGTACTCATTTTCGTACCTTACGCGAAAGAATCTGTCTTTAAGGTAAGACTCTAAGATTCTATAGAGTTTTTCTGGTAAGCTAAGCCTTAACTTGTTCTTCAGGCCTACGTGCCACACCTTGTCGAAGGCTTGCGATACGTCGAGAAAAGCGCTAGTATATATCTTTTTCGCTTCCAGAGCTTTCTCGATTTCGTTTGTTATTCGATAGACCTGGTCGATTGTGGAATGCTTTTTCCTAAATCCGAATTGGTGATCCGGAATCAATCGTCTTTCTTCAATGATTGGTTGCAACCTTTTAAGCAACAGTTTTTTGAATACCTTAGATATTATCAGCAGTAGCGAAATAGGTCTGTATGACTTTTTGTCGTTCGGACATTTTCCTGGTTTCGGAAACATTATGACCTGGGCCACTTTCCATTGCCTTGGAACGTATAAAATTCTCATGGAGACGTTAATGATATAGAGTAGCTTGACCAAAGCTTTTTTCGGTAGCTCCTTTAGAATTTCGCTAGTAATTAAGTCGTAGCCAGATGCTTTGTTGTTCTTCAGATTATTTATCGTTTGACGAAGTTCAGCCAATGACACGGTTTTTATTCTATAATTATCTTGTACCGCATTGGGATTGAGCTCCTCGACCAAGAGTTCCCCGATTTATTTGAGTAATCTGCAAATAAATCCGCTTTTTCCTTGTCTTCTCTTGCCCATTCGCCGTTGGCTTTTCTTAATGGCGCAGAGTGTGCTATAGGCTTCTTAACGGACTTGATTGCTTTCCAAAGAGAGTAGTTCGAACCTTTATCGGCAGTCAAACTTTCGAGGTAAGCAAAGTACCTTAATAAGTAAAGTTCTCGCGACTTTTAAAATCTTGAAGTTCGTGCTTCAGTTTGTTAGAAAGGTGGTTCAAGATTGTCTTATCCGGGGGTGCTCGCGAACGTTGCCATCTCTTGCCCGCTCTCCTCTTTTCGCATATTAGCTCTTCTATTTCTCGCGGATATATTGTTCCGCTGTTCGATAATTCGGACCTCCGAAAAGAAGTGTTATTCCACGCAGCGCTCTGAGTAACTCTCATGAGTTTATCTAATTCGTCTTCTATTTCAAGTGGCGTTTTGAGCGGTACATTTAAAGCTATGTTTTTTTTTGCAGTATTTTCTAAAGCCGTCCCAGTCGGTGTTGTTGTTAGTTAATCTAGGCGCTCTATTCTTTTTCGCTAGGCTTCCGCCGATTTTCAAAAGAACTGTCGAGTGATCTGAACAGAGATCAAAGTGTCCTTGTAAGGTAACGAGTGTAAGGTAACGAGGTACCCCTTGGCGATAAAGAAGTCGACGAGATCAGGTATTTTATTTCTGTCGGTTGGCCAATATGTTGGCTTTCCCGTCGATAAGAAGATCACGCCGCGTTTTGTACTTGCTCTAAAGAGGGCTCTGCCTCTTGTTGAATTGCACCGTGAGCCCCAAAAAGTATTTTTCGCGTTAAAGTCCCCGCCGATGATAAAGTTTGACCCAAGTGAATCAAATAGCCGAACAAAATCTTCATCTGCCAGCCGATACTGCGGAGGAAAATAGCTCGTTGCGATGTTGTAATTTATGTGACTTAATTTTACTGAGACTCAGGTTATTTGCATAGAGTCAAGTTCTATTTCTTCGTTTTTGGAGTGCTTTTTTCCGAAATCAGGCATATGTCTACATTATTCTTTCGTAGGAATACTTCTAGTTCGTCAATTTTTTGCAAAAGGTCGTTTGCATTCCATGTAATTATTTTGATTGACTTTCCCATATTCATGATTTTTTATTAAAGGCTTTTCGAGGTTTAAACTCGAGCTCGCTCAATTTGTTGAATATTACTTGATTAAGTTTCGCCTGTTGCTCAAACTTTTCTAAAATCATGCCTAGAATTTGAGAGACCGAATCTGATGCGGCCGATTGTGGCTTACTTTCACGTGACGCGACTTGAGCGTACGATCTTGGACCAACAAGTGTGGATTCTAACTTTTGACTCCGGTGGGAACTAGGACCAGCGACGTTTTCTTGCGCATTTTGAATTTTGCCTTTAATCAAACCCTTACCCCTTGCCGACTTAGGGGTTTTTGGCTTATCTACTTTAGGTGGTTTTAGGCTTGGGCCCTTATTTTCACTATTTTTCTTCGGAGCTTCATGTCGTTTTTGCAACTCAATGGCAATTTCGCAACCTCGGTAGCTCGCTGGGTGACTTCCCCTGCAATTGGCGCAAACCGCGGGGGCCTGACTGCATTGCAATCCGTCGAGAGATGTTCGCCGGCGCATTTTACGCATCGCGGCTTTTTCTGTCAGTACGCTTGCGTATGTCGGAAACCTTGGCATCGCTTACATTGGGGAACTAGCCTGTTGCCCTTCCGCTTGGGCTCGATTTTTACCTTGATGTTAAGGATTGATTTAATTTTGTAGATTTCGTTAATATTTTCAGTTCTATCAAAAGAAAGCATAAAAATTTGCAGGCCGCGTCGGACAACAGCGGAATCTTTGCCTTCGTCCGTACGTTGCTTCTCTTTCTTTATTATGTTCACGGCGTCAAGAATTTTAAAGCCTTGGGCTTGAACATCTTGTATTATTTCATCCTTGGTACAGGATGGGTGTAGTCCCCTCGCGATAACCCGCAGCGGCTTTTCGAGGGGATTTTCATAAGTAAACCATTGGATTTTCTCTAAATTTAACTTTTGTGACAGTGACCGATAGGCATCAGAGTCATCGACATTAACTTTCCATACGTTGTTTCGAAGTGATGTTAAGTTATATTTCGTCCCAAGAGTATTTTTAAGGATGTTTCGCAACTTTCCGTAGTCCGCGATCCCAACGACATTTATTGCAGGTGGTCGGCGGTTTTTTTCTTGGGGTATTCTTGTCGCTTTGTTTGAAACGACTGGTGTTTCTTCTTTTTGCTGCACGGTTTCTACTTCGTGTGAAGAACCGGCCTTTCGTTTCTTGGTAAGCCTTTTCCTAAAGACCGGATTCGTTTCGCGTGCAAGTTCTTCCTCGTCCGTCTGGTATTCACATTGACGTTTCGGCATTTCCTCGCATTTTATAGTACCACGGGGGTTCCTTAAGGCTTCATTTTCTTTACGTAACGAATCTACTTCGCTAAGCTCATGGTAGAGACGTTCCATTTCATTAAGCTTAGCACGGAGTTCGTTGTTTTCCGCTTCAAAACATTTAATTTTCGCTGAGTCCTGATTAACCGGCGGACTTCCTTTCCCGGAGGCCTTCGATCCAGCTGGTGGAGATTGAGGCACCCTTGATTTTTTCAAAAAGGGATTTATAAGCAATAAATGGCACTCCCCAGAATCCGTAGAGCCTACCTCCGAAGAGGGTGGATTTGCCAGTGAAACTGGATTGCCACCTGGGGTAATAAAATCTTTTGTTTTGTCCATTGCATAGTTTGTATGCGCTACGCGCTCGGCATACGGAGGGTGGATTTTAGTCGCCTCTTACGACAGGCATGCCTTACCTCGGGTATATTCTAACCCCTACGTGAAAGGGGCAATAATTTGTTTGCTGAACATTTTTTTTTTTCGTGGGTAGGAAAAACCTTCATAGGCACTACGAGGATAGTGTGAGATTCTTACTCACTAAAAAACCTCTTTATTCTTAACCAATTTATGTGGTTTCATCTTATGCTGCTAGATCTAACGGTCTCATTCGTTGTAGTCGGCGCGTAAGATTTGTCTGATCCAAAGTGCGGATAATTTCATTGTTGCAGTGTCCGCGAAGACGAGTACTAAGTTTGCGAGCAAAGTTTGTTACCTCGTCAGACACGGTTGCGATTCCTAGATCTCGGTGTAGATCGCTATTTCTTATGTACCATGGAGCATTAACGATTGCTCTGAGTGTCTTATTTTGAAAAGTTTCTAAAATAGATATATTGCTTGGTTTAGTACAACCCCATAATTGTATACCGTACATCCAAGATGGTTTTAGCACTTGCTTTTACAAAAGCAGTTTGTTATATATGCTTAGTTTCGAAAATTTTCCGATAAGCCAATTCATTTCTCTTAACTTGATTTCGAGCTCGTCGCGTTTCTTTTTAACGTGCAGCTTCCATTATAGTTTTGCGTCTAGAGTCATTCCTAGATATTTCGCTTCATTTGAGTACGGGATTTGTACCGAGTTAATGAATAAAGGTTTGTTGTTTATCTTTTTATAAGTAAAGTTAACATGCGTTGACTTAGTCTCGTTAAGGACGACTCGCCAGCTCTTCAACCAGTCGCATATTTTGTCTAAAGTGCGCTGGAGTTTCCCTGTTGATAATTCAACTGTCGTATCAATAGCGAGAATAGCAGTGTCGTCTGCGAACGTAGCTAAAATTGTTCCCTCATTGTGGGGAATGTCTCTTGTATAAAGCAAAAATAATATTGGGCCGAGAACGCTTCCTTGCGGAACACCGGCTGAACATTTAGAAAAAAACATTCAAGCCTTGTTGGCAACGCCGACGATTTATTGTAGAAACCTTCCACCTCCGCACTCGTCCACTGGGCTACCGTAAGTAGCTCAGATTTTTCGAGAAGGCAACCGCCATTTTATTTGGGCCCATCCGGCATTTTTTTCTTTCCTTTTTTTGTACAAGCTGAGAATGACATCATCCTTTCACTGAGTCGTAATTTATAAATTGTCTACAGAATTAAAACTAGATACTAGTAAGCTGATTTAAAAAAAGAATAAAGAAGACTTAAATGTTGAAACATTGCCACGAGATCGAAGTCTTTTTTCATTTGATCCACGTGGACGTTCCCGACCAAAGTCCGACTGTTGGTACCGAATTGTACCAACAATTTTCAACATTTAAATCATTATTGCTTCGCATCAAGTGCAATCTACAATTTATACAACGATTATCAACGAATTTGCTGCCTGAAACGAGGAGATCATCGCCGCCGATATGCCGCCAAAGAAGCCCCAAACCACCAAAAGCAACAAGAAGCACCGCACACCGGAGGAGTTCAATTGCCGCCTATGCCACGATCCCGACTCCGCTGGTGATATGGTCCAGTGTGATAGATGCAACGGATGGACCCACTATGCGTGCGCAGGTGTAAGCAGCTTTGTGCAAGATGTGGAGTGGCAATGTGCCACATGTAAAACAGGTAAGAGACAGTCTTTTTCACCAGTATCTGTAGAAGTAGTTTTTGCGTCTGTTGACGAGAGCATAGCCAAAATAAAAGAACCAAATCCCAATGTCATATACACTGCCCCTACTGCTACGTTTAAACAAATTGTAAATCCCACCGAGTCGCTTCCAACGCCATGCACAGCCTCAAATACAACATGGATTCCAGCAAATCTCAATTCATCTGCTGCTACAACTAGTGCAGCATGCTTCGTTTCTGCAGCTCATACTGAGACTGCAGCTGCTGTTCCAAATGCTGCCACAACTGGTGCAGCACCTTTTGCAAAGGCCGCTAGTGGTACTGCGACTGATGGTGCCTTTACAACTGCTGCTGCCACAACTGGTGCAGCTACAAGTGGTGTAGGACGTTTTACATCTGCAGCTCATAGTGCGACTCCTGCCGCTTTCGCAAATGCTGCCACAACTGGTGCTACTTATTGTACTGCTACGCCCGGTGCTTCTACAACTGGTGCTGCTTCTACTTGTGCAGCTACAACTGGTGAAGCACGTTTTGCACCTGCAGCTCATATTGCGACTCCTGCCGCTGTCGTAGATGCTGCCACAACTGGTGCTACTTATTCTACTGCTACGCCTGGTGCTTCTACAACTGGTGCTGCTTCTACTTGTGCAGCTACAACTGGTGAAGCACGTTTGGCACCTGCAGCCCATATTGCGACTCCTGCCGCTGTCGTAAATGCTGCCACAACTGGTGCTACTTATTCTACTGCTACGCCTGGTGCTTCTACTACTGGTGCTGCTTCTACTTGTGCAGCTACAACTGGTGAAGCGCGTTTTGCACCTACAGCTCATATTGCGACTCCTGCCGTTGTCGTAAATGCTGCCATAACTGGTGCTACTTATGTTACTGCTACGCCTGGTGCTTCTACAACGGGTGCTGCTTCTACTAGTGCAGCTACAACTGGTGAAGCACGTTTCGCATCTGCCGCTCATACTGCGACTCCAACCGCTGTTGCAAATGCTGCCACAACTGGTGCAGCACGCGTTGCAAATACTAATGGTGCTTTCATAGCTGGTGCTGCTACAATTGGTGAAGCACGTTTCGCATCTGCAGCTCATATTGCGACTCCACCTGCTATCGCAAATGTACCACAACTTACCAATGGATCTGCGACATTGACATCTTTATGCACCAGGGGAATGGTGAGCGAATTTGGTAGCCTGGTCCCGGTGGCTAAAGCCGGTTTGCCAACGACCTCGACCCGACTAAATAACATCGGGAGTTCAGCTGCCAGCCATAGACGTAGGAGTTCAAAAGGATCAGTCGGCTCAAAGTCATCTAAAAGGTCCTTAGCAAAGCAATTTCAAATGGAACTCCGAATGTTAGAGGAGGAGCAGGAACTTAAGGCAAAGAGAGATAGCGAGTACCTCGAGAAGAAATACAGGATCCTGAGCCAGCTGGAGGATAACTCATCGGGAACTGAAGACAACGAAACGTCGTCATCAATCTCAAAGGTGAACAACTGGCTTGGCAACCAAGAAGCACACGGTGGTTTCGCATCGGCAATCAACGTTGTTCCCCCGATTCCTGAAGGCCTTGGTCCCATAGATGGAGGGATCGTCAGAGGAGAGGAACCAGCTTTGCGTCAGCCAACACAACCACCGGTTCTGAAGCGATTTGAGACAGTAGCGGCTCCAATACAACCACCGCTCACTTACGTCTCACACGAGCCGCCGCCATTGCATAGTCATCCGACCAGAATTCTCCAATCTCGAGTTGAAACGGCTCCTTCGTATGCAGCAGCTGAGCGACCTCAACGAGATATATTCTCCGTGCATGCGCAACCAACGCAGGCTATACCGCAACATCGTCAGTACCTCGAGCACCGTCCGACAATGAGAATGCCAGAGCCACATATGAACAGTTCATCTTATCAAGGCTTATCGAAAGCTAACTTAGCAGCCCGGCACTTGGTCTGTCGAGACTTACAATGCTTTGGTGGCAGCCCTGACGAATGGCCGTTATTCATCTCCAACTTCTATAGGAGTACCGAGCTTTGTGCGTTTACTGATGAAGAGAACCTGGTGAGACTACAAAAGGCCCTAAAGGGGAAAGCCTTGGAAGCGGTTCGAAGTCTTCTTGTACAACCGAACTGTGTGCATCGAGTCATCGCAACACTAAAAATGCTGTACGGAGATCCGGAGCATATCGTCCACACGCTCACCCAAAAGGTCTACTCCACGCCATCGCCAAAGGCCGAGAAACTTGAAACCTTGGTTAACTTTGCCCTCACCGTCCAAAACCTCTGTGCGACTATAGAAGCCTCGGGACTAGAAGCTCACCTTAATAATGCAACAATGTTGCACCGGCTAGGGAGTAAACTGCCCCCTGCCATTCGTCTTGACTGGGCTAAATACAAGCGTTCGCTGACGGAATGCAACCTCTCACATTTTAGTACATGGATTTACGAAATCGCCGAAGCTGCCAACAGTGTTATCGTTACCGAAACAACATCCGTGGCTCCAGAGTCCAAGTCTCAAGGAAGGATTGGGAAGGAGAGAGGATTCCTCAACGCACACTATACGCAGAGAGACGGGAACAACAATAACGTGGTGCCTTCGAGACCTAAATGCTGCATTTGTAAGGGTGACTGCAAATCGGTTGCAGAATGTAAACATTTTCAACAACTCAGCCGAACGTTAAAATGGGCTGCTCTGAGGGAACACAGGTTATGCCGCAGATGTCTGGAACAACATGGCCATCGCAACTGCCCTTCAACCGCAGAATGTGGGAAGAGTGGATGTACCTTTAAGCACCACCGACTTCTTCACAACGACGAAAAGGATCGTGAGGAGCAAAGCCCTACAGTTGGACAACTCGCCTTGCACACTCAAACGCAACGCAGCACTCGCAGTGAAATCTCTGAGGTGAACCTTTTTCGCATCGTACCGATAATATTGTACAACAAGGATATCCAACTTCAAACATTTGCATTCTTGGACGACGGATCGTCTCTATCACTGATGGACGAAGAAATTGCCCAGTCCCTCAACATTAAGGGATCACCACAACCGCTCTGTATCAAATGGACCGGTAATACGCACAGATATGAAGACGACTCCGAAACATTCTCCTTAGACATCTCGGGAACACCCCCAAAGGCGGAAAGGTTCAGGTTGTCGGACGTACACACAGTCAAAAGCTTACAGCTGCCCATCCAATCAGTCGATTATAATGACTTGCAGCAGAAGTACGAGCATCTTAAAGGGCTGCCCATTGAATCGTATGAGCGCGCCGTCCCGCGACTACTTATCGGCCTCAACAATTCGAAGCTTAGTCTCCCACTGCGATATAAAGAAGGAAAAGCAAGAGAACCAGTCGCTACCAAGACAAGACTAGGGTGGATCGTGCATGGAACTTGCGATGAACGATTGAACGGAGCTACCAACAACGACGACCAGTACAGTCTTCACCTGTGCGAGTGTCACTCCGACCTTCAACGGCTAGTGAAAGACTTCATAAGCAGTGACAGTTTTGGTACGTCATATCCTGGGAGCACCGTACTACCTACAGATGACAAGCGAGCGCTAGAGATGCTGAATGCCTACACACGGCGGAAGAAGGGACGCTTCGAGACTCCGCTCCTGTGGAAGAGTGACCAGATCCAGTTGCCCGACAGTCTACCCATGGCTAAAAGGAGATTAGCTTGTCTTCACCGCCGAATGAAACGAGAACCACTGCTAGCTGAGGCGCTTAAAAAGAAAATAGAGGAGTACACATCCAAGGGCTACGCCCGGAAGCTGACTGCTAAAGAAGTTGCCGAAGGAAGTCGTCGTTGTTGGTACCTCCCAATATTTCCGGTGCAGAACCCAAACAAACCTGGAAAGCTAAGGATCGTATGGGACGCTGCAGCTACTGTCCAAGGCGTTTCACTGAACTCCGTGCTCTTAAAAGGTCCTGATCAACTCACCTCACTAACATCCGTGATTTATAAGTTTAGAGAAAACCTGGTAGCCATTTGCGGGGACATTATGGAAATGTTCCACCAGGTCCAAATTCGAAAAGAAGATCGGAACTTCCAAAGATTCTTGTGGAGCACGGGTGATGACCAGGAGCCGGAGGTGTATGTGATGAATGTGATGACGTTCGGGGCAACGTGCTCGCCTTGTTGCGCTCAATTCATAAAAAACAAGAACACCGATGAGTTTGCTGACTCGTATCCAAGAGCCGTCCGATCTATAAAGGAAAATCACTACGTTGATGATTTAATGGATAGCGTTGCAACTGAAGAGGAAGCTATTCGTCTAGCCAAGGAGGTCCGTTACATTCATCAACAGGGAGGTTTCTTCATACGGAACTGGATCTCGAATTCACCGTTAGTGCTCAAGGCTCTGAGTTCCGAAGCCCCAGACAGCATGAATCTTAACGTCGATGTAGAACTGACCACTGAGAAAGTTTTAGGGATGTGGTGGTGTACTTCTAAAGACTGCTTCACATATAAGCTCTCAACCAACCCAAGCCAAGCCGAGATTCTTTTTGGTGGACGACGCCCCACGAAGTGTGAGGTTCTACGAGTACTCATGACCATCTTTGACCCACTGGGTCTGCTGGCACATTTTCTGATGTTCATCAAGGTACTGCTACAGGACATCTGGCGCTCAAAGATCGATTGGGACGAACAAATTCAGGACTGTGAGTACGAAAAGTGGCAAAAGTGGGTAAAATACTTACCGCTGATGGAAACTCTGGAAATCCCTCGTTGCTACATAGCTCTACAACCCAAAAACAACTCCGAGCGCCAGCTACATGTCTTCGTTGACGCCAGCGAGAACGGGTTTGCTGCAGTGGCTTATTTAAGAACAATCACCGATGACGTGGTGGAATGTGCGCTCATAGGTGCCAAAACTAGAGTGGCACCTCTAAAAAGCCTATCAATACCCAGACTCGAACTGCAAGCTGCGGTTCTGGGTGCCCGTTTTGCAAGGAACATCATGGAATCTCATACCGTTCAACTTTCCAAACGCTATTTCTGGTCAGACTCTAAGAACGTCTTGAGTTGGATTCGATCGGATCATCGGAGGTACCGACAGTTTGTTGCGTTTCGGGTCAGCGAGATCCTGGACCTTACGGAAATATCAGAGTGGCGTTGGGTACCTACGAAAGCGAATGTAGCGGACGAAGGTACAAAGTGGCAGAAGCTTCCAGAATTCAAATCTACGAGCCGGTGGTTTATGGGACCAGACTTCTTGAAACTCCATGCAGACGACTGGCCTCAGGAACCCCTAAACGAAGCCGTGACCGAAGAAGAACTTAAAACGCACTTCGTCAACGTACACAGCGCTACCCTTGAAAATGTTTTCCGATTTTATGAAAACTCGAGCTGGAATAGATTAATGAGAAGTACAGCGTGGGTTTACCGCCTTATTCACAATTGGGTACATTGCCGAAGACTTAAAATAGAGAGGATTTACGGGCCATTGTCTCAAGAAGAACTTCAGCGGTCGACAACATCAATCCTTAAAGAAGTGCAAGCCAGTGTATACGCCAAGGAATTAGCGTGCCTGCGATTCAACAGCCCTGTAGACACCTCCAGTGAACTTCATAACCTCTGTCCGTTCCTAGACGAAGAAGGTATTATCAGAGCAAACGGCCGAATTCACCATGCGAAAAACGTAAGCGAGAATGTTAAAACACCCATCATTCTCCCAAGATCGCATTGGGTGACCCATCTCATCGTCATGGACATGCACTGTCGTTATAGCCACCAAAATCATGAAACAGTTATTAACGAACTTCGACAAAGTTTTCACATATCGAGAATGAGAGCAACCCTCAATACAGTCAGGAGAACCTGCCAACAGTGCAAGAACAACAGGGTTAAACCATTACACCCCATTATGGCACAGCTTCCACCTGCGCGACTCGCATCGTTTTGTCGGCCGTTTTCGTTTGTCGGAGTCGATTACTTCGGCCCTATCAGGGTAACCATCCTGCGAAGAACCGTTAAACGGTGGGGCATATTGATCACCTGTCTGACCACGAGAGCGATCCATATTGAAGTCGCTCACTCACTATCGTCGGATTCCTGCATTATGGCATTTCGGAACTTTATAGGCCGTCGCGGCACTCCGATCGAAATATATAGTGACAACGGCACCAACTTCACCGGAGCTGAACGGGAATTAAGCGAAGCCTTTAAAAACGTTGATAAGGACAAACTTATAGAGACGTTCACAACCGCCAACACCAAATGGAAATTCATTCCTCCAGCGTCACCACACATGGGAGGAAGTTGGGAAAGGCTGGTGAGGTCTGTAAAGACTGTGCTGTACCAGATCATGCCGACCCACAACCCATCAGATGAACTTCTTAGAAGCATGCTCATCGAAGCTGAGAACGTAGTCAATTCACGTCCATTGACCTATATCCCTATCGATAGCGACACCGAAGAGGCATTGACTCCTAATCATTTCCTTTTGGGATCTTCAAGTGGTTCTAAACCACTAGCAGTGTTCGACGATGACATTGGGGTTGTTAGAAAAAATTGGTTAGCCTCTCAACAGTACGCGGAACGCTTCTGGCGGCGCTGGGTTAAAGAGTATCTCCCTACCATAACTCGCCGTACCAAATGGTTCAAACCTGTGAAGCCCATCGAAGTTGGGGACGTCGTCCTAATTGTAGACCCAAACAGCCCCAGGAACTGCTGGCCAAAAGGGCGGGTGGTACAAACCAGAGTGTCTAAGGACGGCCAGGTACGGAGCGCCTTCGTCGCAACACAGGCCGGAGTCTATGAAAGGCCCGCTACAAAATTGGCTATTTTAGACGTGAAGGCTCCAGAAGACGTTAAGCTGCGGAAGGTCCTACCGGCGGGGAGTGTTGGCAACGCCGACGATTTATTGTAGAAACCTTCCACCTCCGCACTCGTCCACTGGGCTACCGTAAGTAGCTCAGATTTTTCGAGAAGGCAACCGCCATTTTATTTGGGCCCATCCGGCATTTTTTCTTTCCTTTTTTTGTACAAGCTGAGAATGACATCATCCTTTCACTGAGTCATAATTTATAAATTGTCTACAGAATTAAAACTAGATACTAGTAAGCTGATTTAAAAAAAGAATAAAGAAGACTTAAATGTTGAAACATTGCCACGAGATCGAAGTCTTTTTTCATTTGATCCACGTGGACGTTCCCGACCAAAGTCCGACTGTTGGTACCGAATTGTACCAACAAGCCTTTCGACGGTCCGCCGTTGGCTGACGTTCAACACAAACACGCGGAACCTGATAGCTTTAGAATGAAAAAAGTTTCGTTAGTTAAACTCCGACAGACAATAACTTACTTACTTAAGGTGGCGCTACAGTCCGGGGTGGACCTGGGCCTCAGCCAACAAGCTTCGCCAGCCAGCTCTGTCTCTAGCTAGCCGTCTCCAGTTTCGCACGCGAAGTTGGCTGAGGTCCCCTTCCACTCAGGTGGCGTGCGCCACCTGAGTCTCGGTGCTCCTCTACCGCGCCGTCCCTGGGGTGTGGATTCGAAGATTTTTCGGGCCGGGGCGTTGGTGTCCATCCGCTCTAGATGACCCAGCCATCGTAAACGTTGTGTTTTGACTCTTTTGGCTAGGTCGGTATCGCTGTACAGCCCGTACAGTTCGATGTTATATCTCCTTCTCCACTCTCCATCTTTGCGAACGGGACCGTAAATCGTCCGAAGAATTTTCCTCTCGAAGCAGCCTTAAGTGTTTTCATCCGCCTTTGACAGGGTCCATGCTTCTGCACCGTAAAGCAGGACTGGGATGATAAGGGTCATATACATGGACACTTAAGTTGCTCGAGAGAGGGCTTCGCTACTCAATTGCCTTCTTAGCCCAAAGAAACAGCGATTCGCAAGAGTTATCCTTCGTTTGATTTCAGCGCTGGTGTCATTGTCTGAATTGATAGCGGAACCCAGGTAGACAAAGTTCCTAACTACCTCAAAGTTATAGCTGTCGATGGTGATGTTTTGTCCAAGACGTCGGTGTTAGGTGTCTTTGCTTGATGACAGCATATACTTGGTTTTGTCCTCATTGACTGCTAAACCCATATTCGCCGCTTCCATCCCAATACTCAAAAGGGCTTCACTGACATCACGCTTTGTTCTACCGATTATGTCAATGTCGTCTGCGTATGCGAGTAGTTGAACGGACTTTTGAAAGATTTTACCTCTGGTGTTGGCGCGAGAGTTCTGCACAATTCTCTCAATTATGATGTTAAAGAAGTCGCATGACAGCGCGTCGCCTTGTCTAAATCCTTTTTTGACATCAAAGGGGTCGGTGAGGTCTTTGCCGACCTTGACGGAACAGCGTGAGTTTTCCATCGTCATCCTGCACAGACTGACGAGTTTGGCAGGGATGCCAAAACTAGACATTGCGCTATATAGTTCGTCTCTATAGATGCTGTTATACGCGGCCTTGAAATCGATGAAGAGGTGGTGTGTATCGATTTGGAATTCCTGGGTTTTCTCCAAGATCTGCCGCAGTGTGAATATTTGATCGATGGTGGACTTTCCTGGCCAAAAGCCACACTGATATGTGCCCATCAGACTGATGACAAACGGCTTCAGGCGTTCACACAATACAGCAGAAAAGATCTTGTATGCGATGTTAAGAAGACTTATGCCTCTGTAGTTGGCACAACTCAGAGGGTCTCCTTTCTTCAGGATCGGGCAAACAATGCTGAGGTTCCATTCGTCGGGCATGCTTTCTTCCGACCATATCTTCCAGATGAGCTGGTGCATGCTCCTAACCAGCTCATCGCCAGCGGATTTAAAAAGTTCGGCAGCTAGGCCGTCTGACCCGGCTGCTTTGTTGCACTTGAGCTTAGACACAGCTACTTTCACCTCCTCCAGGTCGGGTGGCGGTATCGTTCGTATGCTTCGTCGGTAACGTCTTCGCCCGGGTTGAATGGTTCGTTCTGCCTGACAGCGGTATTTAGTTCGTCCTCGCCGTTATACAGTCTGCAGAAGTGGTCTTTCCAAATCCTCAGCACCGACTGCGATTCTACAACGATGTTCCGCTGATGGTCCTTACAGGCTTCAGTTCGAAGTTTATACCCTTGACAGGACCTTTTGATCCTTTGGTAAAACTTTCTAACTTCATTCCTTTTGTAACATCTCTCTATCTCTTCAACCGCGCGCTTCTCATGCTCTCTCTTTTTCCTTCGGAGAAGCCGGTGCTCCTCTCTCCTCCTCTGCTCGTAGAGCTCGCGAGCAGCTCTAATCCTTCTGTGCAGCGCCGCTTTGTATGCTTCCTGTTTAGCTGCATGTGCTTGCCGGCATTCATTGTCAAACCAGGGGTTTCGTTGTGGTGGCCGTGTGAAACCCAGCACTTCAGAGGCGGCGTCTCTGATGGCATTTTGGTAATGTGGGGGCATGTGCGCATATCAGGCTAATGTTGGCGAATTCAGCCTTGATGCGGATCGTCGCGAGGCGCTCGCTTACAGGGTTGAAGCTCAAGACTTTTTGCCTAAGTTTGCCTCCAACAACGAAACCACATCCAAATAGGCGCTGTCTTTGATGCCGATAGCAGTCGCCGAAGTAGATGTCGCAGTTTTTCATCCTTCTTTTGCCCGGCCCGTCCCACCGCATTTCATGGATGGCAGTCGTTAAGGGCCTCCGCTAGTTGCTCGGCTGCACGTGGTCTGTTAAGGGACCTAACATTCCACGTGCAGATCCGAAGCTCGTTGTCCTTTTCACGTTTGCATTGGTCGTCAACAGTAGATCCGTCCGAATCCGAGGCTTGTTTCTGCTTCGTGACTGGTGTTTCTTTACGTGGCCGGGAAGTCACCCCGACGGCATGACCCCCAACCTGGAGGACCAGGTCCTTTGCTTAGCTCTAAGTACGGAGAGCCGGGGAGCCCGCTCCTTATAGGCCTGAGCTCCGAATACGTCGTAGTAGCCCATATAAGGTGTTCACTAAGTAGTTCGGCCTGACTGGAACTATGGACGCCACCGTTGATTCCATCTGGGGAATTCCTCCGCTGCCGTCCGGATGCAAGGAGAAGTGCCTTAGTGGGAACACTCCTCCCCCCCCTCTCTCGCCTGCTACCCCCAACAACCTTCTCCAGTTGGGGTACTAGGCACCCGGTATTCACCACGGGGTGGTGAGAGTAGGAGTTGATAGACAGAGGTGGGTTTAGAAAAACCTGTGGATGCTTGTTTCCTTTTGAGTGCACATGTCTACCCTTTGACCACCCGACAGACAATGAGCAAACTTAAAAATAATAAGACCTGGCGAGATATTGAAAGAACTGCCAAAAAAGGCACTAGGCAAGCTACTTTACATAATAAACGCTTCTCTTAGACTTCTAAACGGTTCAAGGCAATGGAAAGTTGCAGAAGTCATTATGGTTCCAAAACCGGGGAAATTCGCAAATGATAAAAAGTCTTACAGGCCCATATCGCTTCTGCCGATAATATCGGTAGTATTCGAGTAACTTCTCACTGACGTGGTGAGTGCAGAACACCTAAGCTCTTCATCACTGAAGCTCCTTCTCATCTTTCTTCGAAAGACGGGTAAACTAAATACATTAATGTAAGGTGTCTGCATGGTAGTACAATGGACCAGTAGTTGTGTCTGAGTGCTCCATCGGATAGTAGGAGGAATTTTGGATCACCCTTCGCAAAATTCGAGAGGAGGATCCTCCCTCTACATTAAAAACTGCATAAAGCACTTCAAGAACACAGAAGTTGAGCTAGACTCTATGCAGATCAGTTCAGTTTCTGTAAAAATTGACTGCTTAGATTATAACATTGCATCTTGTTATTTCCCGCCAGGATATAGACTGGTGGAAGACGATCTTGATCGTATGTACATTGGGTCCAATTTTATCATGTGACTTTAACGCGAAGCATACTTTTTGGGGCTCACGATGCAATTCAACAAGAGGCAGATTACTGTACAAAAATAGTATGAAGCGTGGGGTGGACTTTTTCTCCACGGGTTAGCCAACATATTGGCCAACCGATAGGAATAAAAAGCCTGACCTTGTCGATTTTTTCATCGCTAAAGGGTACTCCAAATACCTTACGCGAATTGAAGAGTGTTACGATCTTTGCTCAGACCACTCAGGAGTTATCCAGTTAGACCACTCAAGATGGGTGGAAGACTGGCGAAAATAGAAAGAGCTCCTAGATTAGCTAGCAAAAACATGAACTGGGACGCTTTCAGCAAGGACTGTAAGGAGGGTGTTGGCTTGAATGTGCCATTGAAAACTCCTTTCAAGTTAGAAACCGCAGTTGACAAATTCATTGAAGCAATTCAGAGCGCTGCTTGGAACAACAATTCGTCCCAAAAGAACGCAGTTAGCACCGACGGGCATGTACGTAAAACATATCCGCCCGAAATCGAAGAATTGATTCGTGAAAAGAGAAGAGCGCGTAGGAGATGGCAAGGCACGAGGGCCCCCCAGACAAAACCCTATTGAACCACCTCTCTAACAAACTGAAAGGAATGTTGCAAGATCTTAAATATCGTGAGACCACTGAATAACTTGAAGGCTTGTCGGCGGATAGGAGCTCAAACTACTCGCTGTGGAAAGCAGTTAAGTCTATCAAGAAACCTATAATCCACTCGGCACCAATAAAAAAAGCTAACGGCGAATGATCAAGAGAAGACAAGGAGAAAGCGAATTTGTTTGCTGAACATTTAGAAGAAACATTCAAGCCTTTCGACGGTCCGCCGTTGGCTGACGTTCTAAAGAACAACGGGGAACCTGATAGCTTTAGAATGAAAAAGGTTGAGTTAGTTGAACTCCGACAGACAATTAGCAAACTTAAAAATAATAAGGCCCCGGGTTACGACCTGATCACTGGCGAAATATTAAAAGAGCTACCAAAAAAGGCATTAGTCAAGCTACTTTATATGATAAACGCTTCTCTTAGACTTCTTTACGTTCCAAGACAATGGAAAGTTGCTGAAGTCATTATGGTTCCAAACCGGGGAAATGCGCAAATGATAAAAAATCTTATAGGCCCATAAATCTTCTGCCGATAATATCGAAAGTATTCGAGAACCTTCTGCTGAAGCGATTACAACCAATAATTGCAGGAAAACGCTTGATCCCGGGTCATCAATTCGGTTTCAGACCTAACCATTCCACAATAGATCAAGTCTACAGAATAACGCATGAAATTGAAAAAGCCTTAGAAGGGAAAAAATATGTTCAAGTGCTTTGCATGACGTATTGCAAGCCTTCGACAAGGTATGACACGAAGGCTTGAAATATAAGCTACGGCAAAGCTTGCCGAAAGATATGCTTAAAATATTGAAAAACTATCTTGAACGAAGACTCTTTCGTGTTAGGTGTAGTAGTGAATACTCGAGCTTCAAGCAAATTCGGGCTGGCGTACCCCAGGGAAGCGTCCTCGGTCCGACCCTGTTCCTACATAAGAGACATACCTCTAGATGACGAGACAGTCGTGTCCACGTTTGCGGACGATACGGCCATCCCGGCAACAGGTGAATCGGTCATGTCATCAACGAGAAACTTCCAACGAGCATTGGACAGAATTTGTGTCTGGACGAAGACTTGGCGAATCGCTCTTAACGAGAACAGGTCTACTCCTGTGAGTATCATTACAGAAGAGTTAACAATTTACCTCTGTTCATAAATTCTGCACAAATACCTTATGCAAATGAAGCGAAATATCTAGGGATGACACTGGACGCTAAACTAAGGTGGAAACCACACGTAAAGGAAAAGCGTGACGAGCTCGAGATTAGGCTCAGAGAAATGTATTGGCTTATCGGAAGATTTTCGAAATTAAGCATATATAACAAACTGCTCTTGTACAAGCAGGTGTTAAAGCCGTCCTGGACATACGGTATACAACTTTGGGGTTGTACCAAGCCGAGCAACATGTCCATGCTGCAGACTTTCCAAAACAAGACACTAAGAGCAATTGTGAATGGTCCATGGTATATTAGGAATAGTGATATTCACAGAGATTTAGGAATAGCTACCGTGAGCGAAGAAGTAACAAGCTTTGCTCGAAAGCTAAATGCTCGCCTTCATGTTCATTGCAATAATGAAATGATCCGTACTCTTAACGAGACTCTTAACGATGTAAACAATGAGCGCCGACTACAAAGAACAAGACCCTTCGAACTAGCGACGTAGGGTAAAGCCGCACGAACGAACGGCTTAAGTAGGTGCATTCACTGGATAGCAACCTACCCAATGCGGTAAACTCTACGGAAGCGTAAACTACTTGTTAAGTTAACTTAGTTGTAGTCAAGAAGTATTATGAGAGAGTGAAAATTTACTACTATGAAGTGCGTTCTGGCAGTTTCATAGTGTCTCTCATAAATGGGTGGTTTTTTAGCACGTGGAAATCGGGCATAACCAATATCGGCTACTTCGGTATTATATACCTGCTAAAGAGGGCGTATTGGAATCTTTAAGAGTTTTTGAAGTCTTAGCCGCCGCCCACCCACAAAAAAAAATATTTCGCTCCTATCCCACGGTCAACCCGCTGATGGGGCGATTCACTCAAGATGTCAGGTGACATCAGGCAAATGCAACGAGCGCGAAAAGTGAACGTGTTAGGTACAGGATAGGAATATAGAACTAGAACGTAAAAGAAAATTTTTAGAATAGATCAGTCTTAATTTGATCGTCAAGAAATAAAGTTTATTTTCTTAAAACAATTGTGCAAGTAAAATATTAATTGGTGCCCGAGCTGGGACCAAGAGTGTTAAACAGTGACCAGTGCCCTAAATTAGTGCCCGAGTTTACTTCTGCCAGTGCCCTTAGATAGTGCCCGAGCTTGCCTTTACCAGTGCTCTTAGACAGTACCCGCGTAATAAAAGTGCCGAAAAACTAAAAACCTCTTTGTCCCATACGAACCCTAGTACAGCAGAAAAGAGGCCCCCGAGTAGCCTTTCGAAAGACAAAGTAAATCCAAGTGAATCATCTTAGTAAAGGAGGAAAAGGAAGTACGAGCCAGTACTACCCGCTACTGCAAGAGACGAATCAACTTTAGCCCTAAAGAAGTGCTGCGGTAACATGTCCAGACTCATCTTATTGTAAGTCTAGTTCTAAGAAATATTTAGAAAGAAATGCTAAATTTATAGCTTTTATTAAAGACTATTGACAAAAGACAAATTGAAATAAAAGTAGTAAATATAAATTTGAAAAACTTAAAATGATTCGAAAAGTGAATTTGGAAATAAAATACGCATATTAAATGGAATTTTGAAAGTAATTTGGTAGATACAAGTAGGAAAAACTACGCAAGGTAATCAATAAGAAAAAATAATAAGAACCTTAACTACCCGATAACACTGATAATAATCTAAATAATTATTACTTTATACAAGACCCATCATCATCATCATCATCATTTTCGGATGCCGCTTATCCTTTAAAAGGGTCGCGGAGCGAGGGTGGCTAAATGGTCCTTCCATCTTTCTCGATCCTCCGCCACCAACTCAAGAGACTCCAGCGCAATCCCCAGGTGGGACTCAGAGAAGTTCTTTACCTGATCCCACCACCTGTTCCTTGGCCTACCAGTGGGGCGACGCGCTCGCATCTCGGCTAGCATGACCTGTCTAGGAAGTCTGTCAGGGGGCATGCGAATAACGTGCCCAAACCATCGAAGAATCGATCGCTCCACTCGGAGAAGTAGCTGCTCAACATTAACATTCCCACGAATACTGACGTTTCTCACTCTATCCTTTAGAGTAACACCAGCAACGCACCTCAGGAATCTCATTTCGGCAGCTTGTACCCGCGATCTAATTCTTTCGCTCATTACCCAAATTTTATGACCATAGATGAGGGTCGGAGCGAACACTGAATTAAAAACTGAGATCTTTGCTTTCACTCCAAGCCCAGATTTCCTGATGACCGACCGGTGAAGTTCCTTTAGTATTGCCAGCTTGGCCAATTCTACTAATATATCTCTACCGAGATAGGGTCTAATCATAGCTATCATCGGATTCCATGATTGAAAAATTTCTTTTCATGATTTTGGACGTTTGAGCAAACAATGTTGGCTTTTATTGGTATCAAAATGAAGCTTGTGAGTTGCAGAATTTTTTCCGTAACAAAAATACATAAATTGCGTAAAAAATTTTACGTAAACTCGCTTTTACTATTTCACTTTACTATTTTACTATTTGAAGCGGAAAACAACGAACTCCGTGCTAAGCTTAATGAAATGGAACGTCTCTACCATGAGCTTAAAAGCGAAGTAGATTCGTTACGTAAAGAAAATGAAGCCTTAAGGAACCCCCGTGGTACTATAGTATGCGAGGAAACGCCGAAACGTCAATGTGAATACCAGACGGACGAGGAAGAACTTGCACGCGAAACGAATCCGGTCTTTAGGAAAAGGCTTACCAAGAAACGAAAGGCCGGTTCTTCACCCGAAGTAGAAACCGTGCAGCGGCAAATTTTTATGCTTTCTTTTGATAGAACTGAAAATATTAACGAAATCTACAAAATTAAATCAATCCTTAACATCAAGGTAAAAAGCGGAAGAGCAACAGGCTAGTTCCTAAATGTAAGCGATGCCAAGGTTTCCGACATACGCAAGCGTACTGCCAGAAAAAGCCGCGATGCGTAAAATGCGCCGGTGAACATCTCTCGACGGATTGCAATGTCAGCAGTCAGGCCCCCGCAGTTTGCGCCAATTGCAGGGGAAGTCACCCAGCGAGCTACCGAGGTTGCGAAATTGCCATGGAGTTGCAAAACGACATGAAGCTCCGAAGAAAAATAGTGAAAACAAGGGCCCAAGCCTAAAACCCCCATAAAAAAAACCCCTAATTCGACAAGGGATAAGGGTTTGATTAAAGGCAAAATTAAAAATGCGCAAGAAAACGTCGCTGATCCTAGTTCCGACCGGAGTCAAAAGGGAGAATCCACACTTGTTGGTCCAAGATCGTACGCTCAAGTCGCGTCACTTGAAAGTAAGCCACAATCGGCCGCATCAGATTCGGTCTCTCAAATTCTAGGCATGATTTTAGAAAAGTTTGAGCAACAGGCGAAACTTAATCAAGGAACATTCAACAAATTGAGCGAGCTCGAGTTTAAACCTCGAAAAGAATTTAATAAAAAATCATGAATATGGGAAAGTCAATCAAAATAATTACATGGAATGCAAACGGCCTTTTGCAAAAAATTGACGTACTAGAAGTATTCCTACGGAAGAATAATGTACACATATGCCTGATTTCGGAAACGCACTTTAAAAAGGGTTCAGCACGCAAAATAAAAGGTTACATTGACTATCACGCGCATCATCCTTCAGAAAATTTGAGAGGTGGATCCTCTCTCTACATTAAAGACTGCATTAAGCACTCCAAAAACGAAGAAATAGAACTTGACTCTATGCAAATAACCTCAGTCTCAGTAAAATTAAGTCACATAAATTACAACATCGCGACGAGCTATTTTCCTCCGCAGTATCGGCTGGCAGATGAAGATCTTGCTGTGCTCTTTGATTCACTTGGGTCAAACTTTATCATCGGCGGGGACTTTAACGCGAAAAATACTTTTTGGGGCTCACGGTGCAATTCAACAAGAGGCAGAGACCTCTTTAAAGCAAGTACAAAAAGCGGCGTGATCTTCTTATCGACGGGAAAGCCAACATATTGGCCAACCGACAGAAATAAAATACCTGATCTCGTCGACTTCTTTATCGCCAAGGGGTACCTCGTTACCTTACGAACGTAGAAGAACGCTTTGATCTCTGTTCAGATCACTCGGCAGTTCTTTTGAAAATCGGCGGAAGCCTAGCGAAAAAGAATAGAGCGCCTAGATTAACTAACAACAACACCAACTGGGACGGCTTTAGAAAATACTGCAAAGAAAACATAGCTTTAAATGTACCGCTCAAAACGCCACTTGAAATAGAAGACGAATTAGATAAACTCGTGAGAGTTATTCAGAGCGCTGCGTGGGACAACACTTCTTTTCGGAGATCCGAATTATTGAACAGCGGAACAATATATCCGCGAGAAATAGAAGAGCTAATATGCGAAAAGAGGAGAGCGCGCAAGAGATGGCAACGTTCGCGAGCACCCCCGGATAAGACCATATTCAACCACCTTTCTAACAAACTGAAGCACGAGCTTCAAGATTTAAAAAGTCGCGAGACTACTGCTTACCTCGAAAGTTTGACTGCCGATAAAGGTTCGAACTACTCTCTTTGGAAAGCAATCAAGTCCGTTAAGAAGCCTATAGCACACTCTTCGCCATCAAGAAAAGCCAAAGGCGAATGGGCAAGAGAAGACAAAGAAAAGGCGGATTTATTTGCAGATTACCTAGAAGAAACATTCAAACCGTTTGACGGGGAACCGTTGGTCGAGGAGCTCAATCCTTATGCGGTACAAGATAATTATAGAATAAAAACCGTGTCAATGGCTGAACTTCGTCAAACGATAATTAATCTGAAAAACAACAAAGCCCCTGGCTACGACTTAATTACTAGCGAAATTCTAAAAGAGCTACCGAAAAAAGCTTTGGTCAAGCTACTCTACATAATTAACGCTTCCATGAGAGTTTTATACGTTCCAAGGCAATGGAAAGTGGCCGAGGTCATAATGGTTCCGAAACCAGGAAAATGTCCAAACGACAAAAAGTCATAAAGACCTATGTCGCTACTGCCGATAATATCTAAGGTATTCGAGAAACTGTTGCTAAAAAAGGTTGCAACCAATCATTGAAGAAAGACGATTGATTCCGGATCACCAATTCGGATTTAGAAAAAACCATTCAACCATCGACCAGGTCTATCGAATAACAAACGAAATCGAAAAAGCTCTGGAAGCGAAAAAGATATGTTCTAGCGCTTTTCTCGACGTATCGCAAGCCTTCGACAAGGTGTGGCACGAAGGCCTGAAGTACAAGTTAAGGCTTAGCTTACCAGAAAAACTCTATAGAATCTAAGAGTCTTACCTTAAAGACAGAATCTTTCGCGTAAGGTACGAAAATGAGTACTCGGAATTCAAAGAGATAAATGCCGGTGTCCCGCAAGGAAGCAGAAATTTTAAATGATTGCAATGAATAACTTGTCAGAAAACCGAAGAAATTGTTCCATTGATCTGTTCCAATGATGCTATCCGATGATAACTATGTTTAGACCCATACTTAAACTTCTCCACCTGTTTTAATGGACTCCATTTATGTGCAGGTTACGCTACACAGGAGTTCGGGAAACAACCATTACTTCCGATTTGTTCACGTTTAATTTCATCCCAGCATCACCACAGACGACTGCAAACCTTTCCAGTGCTCGTTGAAGTTCCTTTTTGGATGATAGGATGGCCAAATCATCTGCGAAAAGCAGATGGCTCATCCTGATGCCAGCCAATTCGAAACATTGCTCGCCAAGACTGCGCTTCACCATCCAGTCCATATATGCTATGAAAAGGAGCGGCGACAGAACACAGCCCTGGCGAAGTCCAACGCGCACATCAAAAGGATGGGATTTGACGCCATTTATCCGTACACAGCTTCTGCAGTTTCCATACAATGACTGGATGGCTCTCAGAAGAGGCCCACTCAGCGCATAGTCCTGCAAAACTCTCCACAGTGTATCCCGAGGGACTCGGTCATACGCCTTTTCCAGATCTGCAAAACACGCATAGACCGCTTTGGCATATTCCTAGGCCTTCTCAAGAATAACCTTCAGAGTAAAAAGCTGGTCGGTTATGCCTCTGCCAGGCCGAAAGCCGCACTGTTCTTCCCGTAACAAAGGCTCGATTACAGCTCTGGAACGCGTTTTGTAGGAAACGTTTGTTAAAGCGGAAAAACTAAAGCTCTTCTTTGAGAAAATCTAAAACTATAAAATGCAAGGAAAAAAATAGATGAAGTAAATTTTCCCCATCTCTCAGCACTCTTAGTGCTGCAAAACTCTTAATTACCAAACCAGGAAAATACTGGTAGATTTTTTTGTCAGGCTTTAACTTCCCCTTCAAGGCGTGGCTTAAAATTTGCTGAGCATGATAACCCAAAAAAATAAAAAAACGCATACACCGTAAGTCTAAATGGAAAGTTTTGGGATATCGTTCGAGAAATTGGAAAAACCCAGATTTCAAGGACAACCAAGCTGAGCTATGGACAAGAGTTACTCACCAGCGTCAGTCAGTGGGAAGATCTCGAGGCAGCAAGGTCTGCTGCGCAAAGCGTCGGATATGGCTCGGTAGTGTGCGGTATTTTTTTTTAAGTTACTTTTAACCGGGGAAAGTTTTTCCAAGTAATTAAAGTCGGTTAAGAAGATCCAAAAATCTTCTAATTTTCTCGTTGCAACTCATTTCTCGCCTAGTAAGGCCACGAAATAAAAATCGTTAAGCCACGCTTACTAGGACTATCAGCTAATGAAAAAAAGATCGTTCCTAAAAAGTCTATAGACAAGACAGAAGTGCCAAGTGCATAGTAGCGCAAGGTGCATAAACGCAGTGATTATGCATTAAACCCAATATCCGCATCCCTGGGTTGATCGTCATAAGTGCTTTATTAATTAGACCTACCTCTGATAACCGACGTTTTTATTCGTCCGTCACCGTTGTTCAATCGTCACCACCGTACATGACGTCACGAAGTGCCGACCCGTCATAACCGCAGCATCAAACGTCATATCATCCACCAAAAGCTCTTCAAAACGTGAGCCCCGCTTAGAAAATCGACGAACGAGATCTAGCAGAGAGCGGAACTTTATTGGGCTTGGTGATAACGAACATCGATTCCCCATTCGAAGCATTCTCTCTTGCTTGCGTTTTTCTTTTGGCCACCTTCTCAAGCCGTACACCAAATCAGCTGTCGAGATCGATTTATCTTGCGGAATCCTATCGGCTTGATTCGTCGAGAGAGCGAATTATCAACGGAATTCCTCAACGGAATTGAGTTCCCTTCACAACATCCAAGAGCGAACCATCAAGATCAAACCTACAAGCATTGAACCATCGAGATCGCACTGTCCAGATCAAACCATCGAAGATCGAACCGTCAAGATCATACCATCAAACCTCGCCTGACTCCCGGCTTCATACTCCTGTCGAATAATCGAACCTGTCGCAGTCAAAGACTTCATCATCCATCAGCTAGTCCCCGCAGCATTTAAGCCACGTCTTCAGTTTTGTTTTAGTGCCAACAGGGCCTATCAAGAACACTAAGATTTATTATTTTGATACGTTTTCTTGGTGCTTAGCCGTGTAAATTGTTTTATTTGATTTAATCGGGTAATAGCTACTATTGTGAAGGTTCGTCGGTATGAAATAGTGACTTTAGTTTTGTGCATTGTAAAGAGGGTTGTTATACCCCAAAGCTAAACATAGCAAAGACATTTTAATTCTGTTCTAGCCACATCCCTATGCTATCCTGGACCATGCTGTGCACAGAATCGTCCCGGAGTCATCGCCACATCAAAAGGGGTAAGTGAGTGCAAAATCTTTAATTATTCTTTGCTGCATTGGAAAAATAAATAACGACGTTCCTCATAGTTAGGGTTTTGGTATCTTTTAGATTTGTTTACTACAGTACAGGATAATAATTACCAAGTAAATTTTTTTTTCATTTCGAATTTTTTAAAAGAAATTAAATGTAACTATTCAAGTTACGTTTTTTGGAGATCGTGTTTCTGCTTATTAGAAATTGTTTATTTCGATAGATTTTTTTTTGTTAATTTTTTTTTAATTTTTCATTGAAGGCTAAAAAAAGAAAAAATCCAAGAATAGTTTCATAAAGAAGTTAAGTAGATCGAATATTTGAATTTTTTTTTCTAGGGTAATGCTTAAATACATTTACGTTGTTAGATCGGTTGATAAAGCACCGCCTAGGATTTGCCACGAGTAAGTCATTAGTTTTCCTTTAGAGACCCATGAAGTCTGAGCATATTATGCCTAGCATTAAGCTTCTTAGTTCTTACATTTATAATTATCCTTATTATTTGTGCTTTTAAACAAATGAATATTTAATAAATTTATACTGACCATAGCGTGTTCTGGAAATTTAAATTTGTCTTTGCCTACCGCTTCTGAGCGGTCAAGTTTTTTTTTGAGATGGTTAAAAACTTCCAGGTGGACAACTTGATTTTGGATATGTCACCCTAAGAATTTATTGCGCAAGGGTGTGCGCATGTGAAAGCGGACTAGTATACGTTGTGATGAAGTAAGCAAGTTTTTTTTTTGGGTTATTTTTCCATTTTCATTTAGGGGTCATTACAGATACGAAGGCGTGATGACCATGGTGAATGCTACTGGTGGTATTCTGAGGGTGGGTTATCTCCAGGGCTATTCCATCTAAGTCCCCCTCTCTTGTTCCTGTCGCGTGGCGCTAAATCTTATATTTGTTCAACGGTTCGGGTTCCCATAAATCTTTCCCTTGTGGTCGGTTCACACCTACCCGACTAACTTTCGTAGTTTTTTTTTTTAAATCTAGGCCTGAAAAAAAAACGTAACCCCGGTATATTCCTAACAGCAAGATCCCACCCCATTACGACGAGCTAGTTTGAGCATAAGCAAGCAGGCCTACCGCTGTTTAAGGAATCGGACCCCCCTGTCGCATTACTACCTGGAAGGCCCCCTATTCCTGTGACCTCCGGTCCCAAAGGTAGAGTTTTGAGTGTGGTGGGGTACATTCTGCGATTATCTGGTCTCCTTCTGGGAGTTAGTGGATACAAGCAGGGTGATTTTCGTTACAGGTGGCGCCCAACGTGGGGCCGGTTCTTGCATGGTTGTCCGGAAGGATAGGACTTAGTCTCCAAACCTTCGTCTGTAGCACTGCACCCAATGTGTAGGAACGAGATCCGTCTGGATAAAGAATTTTTAACAGGGAAGATATTCGAAGGTTGTTAAGGCCGGTAGATTAGATCGATTTTCCTGATCTACGTCTGTAGCTTAGCACTTTTTTTTTTGGTTCTTCTCCATTGAGTAATTTACATTGGCGAATAGTAAATCGAAACCTTTGCTGTCCGGTGAAGCAGAGCATATGCTCATACTCATGTCTGTGCTGCATTGATTGAAGTTTAAATTGAAAGCCGCAAACGCCTCGTCAGGAAACAAGATCGTATAGATAGTATTTATTCTGTTTTTCTATTATAGCCACTACAAGCTTTCACACACCACACCCGCAATGTTTATGATAAAATATATTTTTTTGTTTCGATTAAGCCTATAGATCGTTTTTTTAGGACGTCCAAGATTGAGCTTTTCTTTTACATATTAAGTAGATTTTCGTTTTATTTATACTTTTTTTTTGTGTATAATGCCAAGAAGGCAAAGGGGGAAGCCTCAACTTACAAGTACTTATTTGTTGCGAAATCCAAAAAGACACTCTCATAAAAATTATTCCTTGTCAGGAAATATGTCTGCGTTGGAAGACACTGCGAATGTTAACCTTGCTCCAGGATCTTCGGGTTCCAGGGCGTCTCAGGTGGTCGAAGCTCAAGTTCATAGTGATGCACCGGCTAATAACAGCTCAAACAACCCTGATGACTCTCACGCCTCGAGTAAAGAGGAACGATTCGTATGTGAATGAAGTGGTTACGGCAGTAGTTGGTCTTAAACGAGCCGAAGATATGAAGATTATTCAAAAGGAGCTCGAGAAAAACTGTCAAACCATTCGTATGGAAATGGCCACAACAGTGCGAGAGTCTCTCTCTGTGCTAAGACCATCACCTAACAGCGTAGCCGCGAATGTCCGTGGGCTGTCTTCAATGACGACGCCTACACCTAATCCGATAGATGGTGGAGCCCATCGATCGTCCGTAAACACGGGCATACAGCAAAATCTTCCAACCCAAACCGATATTCAAAATGACCCCTTGTATCCGATCAATATGGCACGTGGATCAAATGTAGATAGTTTCTTGACTCAACTCAGCCAAATGAACTTAAACGATCCCTCACCTAGACTGGACTTTCAACCACAGATTCCATCTCCTTCTTCAAATTCAGCCACTAGATTTCCGAATTATCACAAGTGGGGTGTGAAATTCGACAACAAGAACCTCACTGTAGACGATTTCTTGTTCCGCCTCGAAAGGATGAAGTAGAGCTACAACGTCACTTGGGACGAAGTATTGCTTAACTTCCACCATTTCGTAGGAGGACAAGTAGAGGCCTGGTACTGGATGTATCTGAAAAGTAATCCAGCATCTACCTGGTCAACTCTCCGGTTAGCACTCATAGAGCAATATCGGAGCCTAGAAACTGACTCCGAACTGTCCAGGAAGATGGCTGAGAGGAAAAAGTTAGCACATGAAACCTTCGATGATTTCTTTTCGGACTTAATCCAAATTAACTTCAGGTTACGCGTACCCAAACCCAACCGAGAAATCATTGAAATTATAAAAGAAAATGTTAGACAACGCATTGGCGAACTCTTAATAACATTCTCTACTCATAGCCTATCGGAAATGGTTTACGTTTGTAGAACCGTAGAAAAGTTTCTACAGGGTCATGAAACATCCCGACCCAAAATTTCTCCTCCATTGCAACATTCCAACTGGCAACGACGCAATATAAGTGAACTGGCAGATCCAGAAAGTTAACGCCCAACGCAAGTTGAAGCAGTCGAGTTTCGACGGCGGGATCCAAACAACCTCAAGTGTTGGAACTGCAAGGTTACTGGCCACACTTTCTATGACTGCCCGAGTCCTCAACGTTCGTTATTTTGTTTTAAATGTGGGCGGGAAAATACAATGACACCAAATTGCGATCACTGTCAGGGAAACCGTCAGAAGAACAACACTCACTCCGGGGAGAGTTGTTCTAGTCGAAGGAACCCGGAAACAAGCGAGTAGAACCTGAAACTTCTGAACCTATTACCATTCTTCGTCGTCCTAATCAAGATTCTAACTCTGACATAACACCATCTAATTACCCGGCGAAGAAAACCCTTCATGATCGTCAAATGGCTTATTTTGAAGCCCCAGACCGACTTTTTGGGGCTCGTACTCCTTCTCCAAAAATAAAAAAATTGAGAAAAAAATTTCAAAATAAGAAGAAACAATATTGGGCTATAGCCGCTACCACCCTTATTGAATCGGATGATCCTCGGCCGTAAGTGTCTGTCAAAATGTTTAAAACGGATTGGCTTGGTCTACTCGATAGTGGTGCCTGTATCAGTTGCCTGGGCGAAGGAGGTCTGGAGTTTCTTAAGGAAAAAGGGATACCTTTTCGAAATTTATGCTCCTCCGTTTCAACCGCTGATGGTCAGGGTCAACGAATAGTAGGGAAAGTGGTTGCCAATATTGCTTACCGAAACCGAGAAGAGAGTCTGGATTTGTATGTAGTGCCTTCGCTGAAACAGAAACTATACCTTGGTGTGGATTTCTGGCGAGCTTTTCAACTAGCACCAGACGTCATTTCCGAGCTTTCTCATCGCCAAGATCCGCCTAAGAAGGAGAAGGAAGGATTTTTAAGGGATGCTCATAAATTAGCGTCAGATCAATCACAGAAATTGGAAGAAGTCGTTAAAGAGTTTCCTTCGTTTGCTGTTCTAGGACTAGGAAAGACATCCTTGATTGAACATGTCATTGATACTGGGGATGCGGCGCCAATAAAACAGCGTCATTATCCCATATCTCCGGCAATACAAGCTCTTGTGTATGCAGAAGTGGACCGCATGCTTGATTTGGGGATCATAGAAGAGAGTTCTAGCGCATGGAGATCGCCAATCGTGCTTGTGCGGAAACCGGGAAAAAACCGCTTATGCTTAGACTCTCGGAAAGTGAACCAGGTCTCCAAAAAGTGGGCGTATCCACTTGTGCATATTGATGCACTGCTAAGAGATCTTTCAGAGACGCACTATGTTTCTAGTGTGGACCTGAAGGATGCTTTTTGGCAGATACCGCTGGAGAAAAGTTCACGGGAGAAGACCGCTTTTACCATCCCTGGTAGACCTCTGTATCAATTCAAAGTGATGCCTTTCGGTCTGTGCAACGCGCCACAGTCTCTATCAAAACTCATGGACATAGTCATCCCACATGAACTAAGGAACCGAGTATTGGTGTACTTGGATGACTTGCTTATAGTCTCCAAAACTTTTGAAGAACATACAAAGATTCTTTCAGTTATTGCAAAACGATTGCGCGATGCTGGATTAACGATCAATGTCGAAAAATCTAAATTTTGTTACCGAGAGCTCAAATACTTAGGCTTCGTGGTGTCTGATAGTTGTCTTAAGACTGACCCCGCCAAGATTTCCGCCATCCTTGATTTTCCGGTACCGAAATCGGTTCGACATGTGAGACGATTTCTGGGAATGGCCGGTTGGTACAGGAGATTTGTCAAAGACTTTTCATCATTGAGTGCCCCAATTACGGATACCCTCCAGAAAGGAAAAAAGTTTAGATTTACCGAGGAAGCACTGAAGGCTCTCAATGAAATAAAGTTAAGATTGACATCAGCTCCCGTCCTAGTTAATCCAAATTTCGAAAAGGAATTCACTATTCTTTGCGATGCTTCAAACACAGGTATTGGATGCGTTCTGTGCCAGGAGGATGAGGACGGAGTTGAAAGACCCATCTATTATTACTCAAAAAAATTGAATTCAGCTCAGAGGAACTATACCGTTACCGAGCGCGAATGTTTAGCAGCAGTAAAAGGGATCTATAAGTTCCGACCGTATGTCGAAGGCCACCAGTTCAAAGTAATAACCGATCATGCCAGCCTTAAATGGCTGATGAGCCTTAAAGACCCAACGGGTAGATTAGCGCGCTGGAGCCTTAAACTGCAGGGATTCACCTTCGTTATCGAACACCGCAAAGGCAGCCAACACGTTGTCCCCGATGCTCTTTCGAGAGTGCATGAGGTAGACGAGTTGGTTGTAGGTAATTCGATATCGACTGATCCCACCGATGTTCTCCATATAGATCTTTCGGATCCGAGTTTTAATTCGGAAGAATACCGTAAGATCCGTGAGCACATCGAAGAGCATCAAAACCAGCTGCCTGACCTTCAAGTCTCGAACAATTTCGTGTACAAGAAGGTCAAACATAGCACAGGTAATCCGATCGAAGATGACATGACGTGAAAGATTTGGGTACCGAGCGCGCTGACTAACCGACTCATCCTTTTGGCTCATTGTCCGCCGAGAGCTGCGCATGGAGGTATCGCGAAAACTCTTTACCGGTTGCGTCAACACTGTGTCTGGCCAAACATGGCAACCCAGGTCAAAAACTTTGTTGTAAACGGTGAGACTTGCAAGACAACCAAGGCATCTAATACTGTTCTGCGTGCACCGATGGGAAAACCTTTTGTAGTTGACAGGCCATTTCAGCATGTGTACGTAGATTTTTTAGGTCCGTATCCTAGATCCAGGAAAGGAAATACATTTGTTATAATAGCACTTGATCAGTTGACGAAATTCGTACTACTCAAGCCTCTCAAGAAAGCTACTGCCGAAACCATAGTGAACTTCCTACAAGAAGATATCTTCTTTCTGTTCGGAGTACCCGAAAGTATTCTCTCCGATAACGGCAGCTAATTTATAAGCCGCGAAGTCGCTAAGATGATTGGAGCTTATGGGATAAAGCACTATAAAACAGCCATTTATTCGCCACAAGCAAACGCTAGTGAGCGAGTAAATAGGTCCATTTTATCCGCGATTCGTGCTTACATAGACGCTAAACAGAAGAATTGGGATGCCAATCTTTCATCTATTGGTTGTGCGCTCCGCACCGCTACCCATTCAGCTATTAGCATATCCCCTTTCGAAGCACTTTTCGGTCACCGTATGATAGAACACGGGCAAGATTATGAGCTTTTAAAGGTGCTTAATGGACTCAACCACTCCAAAATAGATTTTCTTAGCAACGCAGAGAAAATGAATATTGTAGGTTCCTATTTGAAAAACGCTCTGCAGCAATCTCACGAACAGTATGAGAAAACATACAACCTACGTAGTAGGATTGTCGACTACCAGGTTGGTGAAGAAATATTCAAAAGAAATTTTGTTTTGAGTAATGCCTCTAAGCATGTGAATGCAAAACTCTGCCCTAAGTTTTTAAATGTAAAGGTGATCCAAAGGATAGGCAACAATTTGTATAGGGTACTCGATGAAAAGGGAAATAAATCAGTTGTCCACTCGAAAGACCTTAAGCGTTAAAACAAGACATCCCTCAATAGAATTTCTAACACGTACTTTGGGCTAGCTCAGCGTGTGCATGAGACTCCAGTATTACTACTTAGAACGGATCCGTAAGTTCGTTTCTTTTCTTTTCAGTCTCACTAGTAGGACTGTGTAACACTGACAAGTTTTGTAGGAAACGTTTGTTAAAGCGGAAAAACTGAAGTTCTTCTTTGAGAAAATCTAAAACTATAAAATGCAAGGAAAAAAATAGATGAAGTAAATTTTCCCCATCTCTCAGCACTCTTAGTGCTGCAAAACTCTTAATTACCAAACCAGGAAAATACTGGTAAATTTTTTTGTCAGGCTTTAACTTCCCCTTCAAGGCGTGGCTTAAAATTTGCTGAGCATGATAACCCAAAAAAATAAAAAAAACGCATACACCGTAAGTCTAAATGGAAAGTTTTGGGATATCGTTCGAGAAATTGGAAAAACCCAGATTTCAAGGCCAGCCAAGCTGAGCTATGGACAAGAGTTACTCACCAGCGTCAGTCAGTGGGAAGATCTCGAGGTAGCAAGGTCTGCTGCGCAAAGCGTCGGATATGGCTCGGTAGTGTGCGGTATTTTCTTTTAAGTTACTTTTAACCGGGGAAAGTTTTTCCAAGTAATTAAAGTCGGTTAAGAAGATCCAAAAATCTTCTAATTTTCTCGTTGCAACTCATTTCTCGCCTAGTAAAGCCACGAAATAAAAATCGTTAAGCCACGCTTACTAGGACTATCAGCTAATGAAAAAAAGATTGTTCCTAAAAAGACTATAGACAAGACAGAAGTGCCAAGTGCATAGTAGCGCAAGGTGCATAAACGCAGTGATTGTGCATTAAACCCAATATCCGCATCCCTGGGTTGATCGTCATAAGTGCTTTATTAATTAGACCTACCTCTGATAACCGACGTTTTTATTCGTCCGTCACCGTTGTACAATCGTCACCACCGTACATGACGTCACGAAGTGCCGACCCGTCATAACCGCAGCATCAAACGTCATATCATCCACCAAAAGCTCTTCAAAACGTGAGCCCCGCTTAGAAAATCGACGAACGAGATCTAGCAGAGAGCGGAACTTTATTGGGCTTGGTGATAACGAACATCGATTCCCCATTCGAAGCATTCTCTCTTGCTTACGTTTTTGTTTTGGCCACCTTCTCAAGCCGTACACCAAATCAGCTGTCGAGATCGATTTATCTTGCGGAATCCTATCGGCTTGATTCGTCGAGAGAGCGAATTATCAACGGAATTCCTCAACGGAATTGAGTTCCCTTCACAACATCCAAGAGCGAACCATCAAGATCAAACCTACAAGCATTGAACCATCGAGATCGCACTGTCCAGATCAAACCATCGAAGATCGAACCGTCAAGATCATACCATCAAAACTCGCCTGACTCCCGGCTTCATACTCCTGTGAATCGAACCTGTCGCAGTCAAAGACCTCATCATCCATCAGCTAGTCCCCGCAGCATTTAAGCCACGTCTTCAGTTTTGTTTTAGTGCCAACAGGGCCTATCAAGAACACTTAGATTTATTATTTTGATACGTTTTCTTGGTGCTTAGCCGTGTAAATTGTTTTATTTGATTTAATCGGCTAATAGCTACTATTGTGAAGGTTCGTCGGTATGAAATAGTGACTTTAGTTTTGTGCATTGTAAAGAGGGTTGTTATACCCCAAAGCTAAACATAGCAAAAACATTTTAATTCTGTTCTAGCCACATCCCTATGCTATCCTGGACCATGCTGTGCACAGAATCGTCCCGGAGTCATCGCCACATCAAAAGGGGTAAGTGAGTGCAAAATCTTTAATTATTCTTTTGCTGCATTGGAAAAATAAATAACGACGTTCCTCATAGTTAGGGTTTTGGTATCTTTTAGATTTGTTTACTACAGTACAGGATAATAATTACCAAGTAAAAATTTTTTTTTTCATTTCGAATTTTTTAAAAGAAATTAAATGTAACTATTCAAGTAACGTTTTTTGGAGATATTAAAGAAATTATTTATTTCGATAGATTTTTTTTTGTTAATTTTTTTTTAATTTTTCATTGAAGGCTAAAAAAAGAAAAAATCCAAGAATAGTTTCATAAAGAAGTAAAGTAGATCGAATATTTGATTTTTTTTTCTAGGGTAATGCTTAAATACATTTACGTTTAGCTTTAGATCGGTTGATAAAGCACCGCCTAGGATTTGCCACGAGTAAAATCATTAGTTTTCCTTTAGAGACCCATGAAGTCTGAGCATATTGTGCCTAGCATTAAGCTTCTTAGTTCTTACATTTATAATTATCCTTATTATTTGTGCTTTTAAACAAATGAATATTTAATAAATTTATACTGACCATAGCGTGTTCTGGAAATTTAAATTTGTCTTTGCCTACCGCTTCTGAGCGGTCAAGTTTTTTTTTGAGATGGTTAAGGACTTCCAGGTGGACAACTTGATTTTGGATATGTCACCCTAAGAATTTATTGCGCAAGGGTGTGCGCATGTGAAAGCGGACTAGTATACGTTGTGATGAAGTAAGCAAGTTTTTTTTTGGGTTATTTTTCCATTTTCATTTAGGGGTCATTACAGATACGGAGGCGTGATGACCATGGTGAATACTACTGGTGGTATTCTGAGGGTGGGTTATCTCCAGGGCTATTCCATCTAAGTCCCCCTCTCTTGTTCCTGTCGCGTGGCGCTAAATCTTATATTTGTTCAACGGTTCGGGTTCCCATAAATCTTTCCCTTGTGGTCGGCTCACACCTACCCGACTAACTTTCGTAGTTTTTTTTTTTTAAATCTAGGCCTGAAAAAAAAACGTAACCCCGGTATATTCCTAACAGCAAGATCCCACCCCATTACGACGAGCTAGTTTGAGCATAAGCAAGCAGGCCTACCGCTGTTTAAGGAATCGGACCCCCCTGTCGCATTACTACCTGGAAGGCCCCCTGTTCCTGTGACCTCCGGTCCCAAAGGTAGAGTTTTGAGTGTGGTGGGGTACACTCTGCGAGTATCTGGTCTCCTTCTGGGAGTTAGTGGATACAAGCAGGGTGATTTTCGTTACAGTTTCCAACACCTTCGCGAATATTTTTCCCGGAAGAATCAAGAAAGATATGCCCCTATAGTTGGAGCAATCTTTCCTGTTCCCTTTTTTGCAAATGGGCACTATAACTTCCGTTTGCCAAACCCTATGTGCCTTCCCGCTATCCCAGGCCAACTAAATGACACGTGTTAGCCATTTAACACCCTCTTCACCCATTGCCTTGAACATTTCTGGCGGATTTCATCAACTCCAGCAGACTTTTAGCGATTTAATCGCCTTAGTGACTTCGTCAACTGTGGGACTATTCTCCGCCCTTATCTCGTTAGCAGTGGGTATGCCATCTTCAGTACCATGTTGGAGGTTGAGCAACTCCGAAAAGTGCTCTCTCCATCTGCGCAAGACTGACTGACTTAATACAAGATGGTCAACGAAAACCTGATTCGACCACCGGTACTCAACGTAGGCAATGAAAACCCTAATCCCCCGTGGCCGGATCAAGCAACCAATCCTAACCCAAATCCTAACCCGTTACCATACTCGACCCCAGAATTAAAAACTCTCATCACGTCAATAGTTACTAATGTGCTAGACACCGAGGGTAGAAACCTAATTCATTTTTCATAATTTCGCAAATTTCTGTTCTGGTGTTGACTAGACAATAGAAACCCAGTATAGACAAATAGGGGAGTACAGTTCCTAGAAGAAGAGCGTTGACAGGGTACTCCAAATATACAGCAATATAAAGGGCACACCTAAATATTACGGTGTATTGAGTATCATTCGTAATAAAATAATAGGCAGTGCAGACATGGCAATGGCATTAGAGTCATAAGATACACCGCTAAATTGGGAAAGCATTTCCCGCTGTCTCGCTCTGCACTATGCAGATAAGCGTGACATAGGCACGCTTGAATATCAGATGACATCACTGATACAAGGCAACAAGTCTGTGCAAGAATTCTTTTAAGAGGTCTACGCACATTTGTCGCTGATTTTAAGCAAGATATCCTTATACCCTTTTATCCCCAATTGATCCATTTCCCTCAGCCAGGTGCACACTCCAACCCACAACCTGCAATTAATTTTAACCAACGACCAGTCCCATTTAACCAATTTAACCACTTTCCAAATCAGCAGTACACACCAAGACCCTCTTACCAAGGATATAACCAGCCTCATAACTTCAGCCCTAGACCTCAACCCCCTAGGCCACACCCGCGACAAGACCCTATGGAAACTTCCACAATGAGCATTAATTATATGAGCAGACCGCAAAAAAATTGGACACAAGCTCCCAAAAGGCCTAAGAACTCCCAGCAAAATGTTAACCAAAATAAAATCCAGAGGAATTTTCATTTGAATACCATACCCTAGAAAGTGGAGCAATACAACACGACGATGAACGAAGCCGATCAAGAATACGAGCAAAGTCTTCCCGAATATATCGAAATGCAATTTCCCCAGGAAAACAATGAAGTCACTGAGAAAATGCCTGAGCTTAGCGACATTTTAAGACTAAATAGCTCTTCCTTGCCGTATTTCGAGGCCAAGACGGAGAGCGGTAAAGTCCTTAGATAACTAATAGATACCGGTTCAAACAAGAACTATAATATGCAACCCTCCTTAACAAAATCCTCTATACCAAACGAAAATTGCATCTACGCGGATTCCATATGAGGAAACGTGAAAGTAAGTCACCACACCTTCGTTAACCTATTTGGTCTTAAAGACACCAAAATTAAATTTTTCCTCATGCCACCCCTAAAGTCCTTCCACGCGAACCTCGGGAATGATAGCCTTAAAGAACTGTCAGCAGTCATTCACACCAAACAAAACTACATGGTGATCAAAGGTAAAATTAAAATTCGAATTAAACAATACATTGCACAATCAGTAAACTCCATCAATCTAAGAACAGAGCACATGACATACGAGCAAAAAGAGTTAAACAATACATTGCACAATCAGTAAACTCCATCAATCTAAGAACAGAGCACATGACATACGAGCAAAGAGAAACTATATACAATATTGTTAAGGAATTCCCCACGATTTTGACGAACCAGATGCCAAACTGCCATATAAATCCGTCGTATAGGGCGAAATTCGCACCACTTGCGACAATCCAGTCTATTCCAAACCCTACCCTTACCCTATGGCACTGAAAGATGAGGTGGAAAACCAAACTAAAAAACTTCTTACCGATGGCATAATAAGACCATCAAGATCTTCATATAACTCCCCAGTATGGATAGTGCCGAAAAAGCTAGATGCTTCTGGCGAGAAGAAATATCGATTCGTAATCCTGAACTTCCTGAACTCGAAATCGATTTCAGGAAGCTCAACACCATCACTATTCCTGCGCGATACCCTATGCAGGAGATAAACGAGGTCCTTGCTCAAAACGACTATTTCACAGTCCTATATCTTAAAAGTGGTTTTCACCAAATCTTATTAAAAGATTCCGATATGAAAAAGACGGCATTTTCCATTAACAATGGGAAATATGAAATTACAAGGCTACCATTCGGCCTCAAATATGCCCCTTAAATTTTCTAGAGAGCGCTGGACGATATCCTTAGGGAGCATATTGGGAATAAATGTTTCGTCTTTATGGACGACATCATTATTTTCAGTAAAGACGAGAAAACCCATATAGAAAACATTCGAAAAATATTCGAGACACTTCGCAAAGCAAACATGAAGGTACAACGCGGCAAATGCGAGTTTCTTAAAAAGTGGAATTTCTCGGTTTTCTTGTCACTACCGATGGCATTAAAACCAACCCCGCAAAGGTACCAGCTATACGCGATTTCCCATGTCCACATTCACTTAAAGACCTTCGATCCTTTTTAGGCTTGTCAGGTTACTATCGGCGTTTTATCAAAGACTACGCCAAGATAGCAAAACCCCTGACATCGCTTTTAAGAGGGGAAAACAGACGACTGTCCAAAAACCTCTCAGCAAAAAAAATTATCCATATAAGCGAAAGCGATATCGAAGCTTTCAATAAAATAAAAAATTCCCTAACCAAATACCATCCTCAAATACCCCGATTTCAAAAAAGAATTGCATCTAACAACCGATGCTTCGAATTGCGATATAGGTGCCATATTATAGAACCAGAAGGCAAACCAATAACTTTCATTTCCAGAACGCTAGACAAGACTGAAGAAAGTTATGCTACAAATGGAAAGGAAATGCTCGCCATCATCTTGGCACTTAATTTGTTTAAGAACTACTTATACGGTTCCGCTAAATTCCAAATTCAGACGGATCACCAACCCCTCACATATGCCCTCAGCAATAAAAACAATAATTACAAAATGAAGCGCTAGAAGGCCATACTCGAGGAGTACAACTACGAGTTAAAATATAAACCAGGCAAAAGCAATGTTTGTTGCCAACGCGCTTTCCAGACCACAGCAAAAAACTCAAGTTGATTCCCTCACAGCCTCCCAGCATAGCGATGAAAGCTCGTCTCATGAACTCATACAATCCGTAGAGACTCCAGTCAATGCATTTAAAAATCAGCTCCTCTTACTTATAGGCGACGAAACCCCGCAAAAACTCGAATGCCCTTTTCCAAAATTCCGAAGATGCACTTTTATCCAACCTTCTTACACCAAAGAGAACCTCATATCCATATTCGAAAGATTCCTTAACCCATTGGTCATAAATGGCCTTATGAAAAACGAAGGAACAATGGCAAAATTTCAGGAAATATATCGGCTATACTTCAAAGCCTACAGAGTAAGACACATCCAGACTTAAGTCGAAGATTTAGTAGACCCAACTGAGCAGACCAAACTAATCCTCAAAATCCATAGAAGAGCTCACAGAAATGCATTAAAAAACAAAGCTCGAATACTGCAAAAACACTATTGCGCTCAAATGAACGCCAAAATTAAGCAATTAGTCAAACAGTGCAAAATTTGCAAGGAACATAAATACTAACGACACCCTAATAAACCCTAACTAAAAGCTACTCCCATTCCCCAGTATCCAGGACATATCCTTCACCTTGACATCTGCTCAACAGAGAAAAACCTCGTTCTTACGGCCCTAGACATATTTTCAAAGTACGCTCAAATTAAAATTCTGAAATCAAGAGCAAAAGAGGACATAAAGGAACCCTTAAGAGAGTTGTTATTTTCGTTCGGTGTTCCCGAAGTAATAGTGATAGACAATAAAAAATCCTTGAATTCTGCGTCCATAAGCTTTATGGTGGAAGACCAATTAGGGATTGCAAATTTTTAAAACGCCTCCCTACATGAGCACAGTTAATGGCTAAGTGGAACGCTTCCACTCGACCTTATCCGAAATTATGCGCTGTCTTAAAACCGATCGCACCCATAGATCCTTCTCAGAACTCCTAGACAGATCCGTATACGAGTACAACTGCTCTATAACTCCACAACAGGCAAAAAACCGATTGAAATATTTTTCGGTAAGAACGTTAGTACAGACCCAGATCAATTCGAAAAGGGCAGACAAAAGAACATTGAAAAAATAAAAACAAACAAGAACATGACTAAGGTGGCCTGGGATAGCGGGAAGGCACACAGCGTTTGGCAAACGGGAGTTATAAAGCCCATTTTCAAAAAAGGGAACAGGAGAGATTGCGCCAACTATAGGGGAATATCTCTCTTGAGTCTTCCGGGAAAAGTATTCGCGAAGGTGTTGGAAACGCGTCTCAGAGCTGTAATCGAGCCTTTGTTACGGAAAGAACAGTGCGGCTTTCGGCCTGGCAGAGGCACAACCGACCAGCTTTTTACTCTGAAGGTTATTCTTTCTTATTAAAAGGCCTGGGAATGTGCCAAACCGGTCTATGCGTGTTTTGTAGATCTGGAAAAGGCGTATGACCGAGTCCCTCGGGATACACTGTGGAGAGTTTTGCAGGACTGTGGGCTGAGTGGGCCTCTTCTGAGAGCCATCCAGTCTTTGTATGAAAACTGCTGAAGCTGATAACGGATAAAGGCGTCAAATCCCGTCCTTTGGATGTGCGCGTTGGACTTCGCCAGGGCTGTGTTCTGTCGCCGCTCCTTTCCATAGCATATACGGACTGGATGCTGAAGCGCAGTCTTGGCGAGCAATGTTTCATCTGAGCCATCTGCTTTTCGCAGATGATTTGGCCATCCTTGCATCATCCAAAGAGCAACTTCAACGAGCACTGGATAGGTTTGCAGCCGTCTGTGGTGATGCTGGGATAAAAGTAAACGTGAGCAAATCGGAAGTGATGGTTGTTTCCCGAACTCCTGTGCAGTGTACCCTGCACATAAATGGAGTTCCATTATTACAGGTGGAGAAGTTTAAGTATCTCGGGGTCTTTTTCCCGAAAGATGGGAGAAGGGGTACTGAGTTGTCCTGTAGAATTGGCCAAGCTGGAGCAATAGTAAAGGAACTGCGCCGGCTATGGAAAGCTGAGCTTGGAGTGAAAGCAAAGATCTCAGTTTTTAATTCAGTGTTCAGTGTCCGACCCTCATCTATGGTCATGAAATTGGGTAATGACCGAAAGTATTAGATCGCGGGTAAAATCTGCTGAAATGAGATTCCTGAGGTGCGTTGCTGGTGTTACTCTAAAGGGATAGAGTGAGAAACGTCAGTATTCGTGGAAATCTTAATGTTGAGCAGCTACTTCTCCGAGTGGAGCGATCGATTCTTCAATGGTTTGGACACGTTGTTCGCATGCTCCTGACAGACTTCCTATACAGGTCATGCTAGCCGAGATGCGAGCGCGTCGCTCCCCTGGTAGGCCAAGAAACAGGTCGTGGGATCAGGTAAAGAACGTCTCTGAGTCCCGCCTGGGGATTGCGCCGGAGTCTCTTGAGTTGGTGGCGGAGGATCGAGAAAGATGGAAGGACCATTTAGCCACCCTCGCTCCGCGACCCTTTTAAAGTATAAGCGGCAACCGAAAATGATGATGATGATGAAGAACATGACTTAAGGAACCACAATAAAAACAGGCACACCATAAAAACCTATTCTGCTGGACATGCGATATTCATTAAGATTAATAAACGACTAGGATCGAAACTGTCACCTAGGCTTAGAAAATAAATAGTGAAGGAAAACAAAGAAACAACAGTCATAACAGAATCTGGAAAAATTGTCCATAAATCCAATATCCGAAATTGACAACATTCCCTTATCCCCACAGGTACATTCTGATCACGGCTGCCCACGCACAGGTCAGAATACTCGACAATTCCAGCTCTCAAATAATTGCACTTAGCAAAGGAACGGCTATAATACTAACCGGCAACCTTAAACTCATCCACGTAATAGAGTTGCCGCCATATCAAGAATTTTTATCCAAAACCTCCGCTCTTATGATCCAGCACATCTCAAGAAGCGATCCTTTCTACCCAATCCTAGACTACGAAATAAAACAATCAAGCAACCTTATCCAAAACATTAAAGTCCACAGATCACCAAAATCTAAAAGGTCACTCAATTTTATTGGGTCAACATGGAAGTGGATCGCGGGCAACCCCGACCACGACGACACACTTATGATAAATAAAATCAATAACGTAACAGAAAAGAATAATGATCAAATTCTAATAAACCAAGACAGACAGAATAAATAAACTTGCAAATGTTACCAAACAATTATTGAACATTATAAAAAAAGATAAATCTTTCGAAAATGAACTAGTTTTAAGCCTACTCTATATAAGTAAAATACTTAAAGGAGAAATTGTCAATGCCATATACGCCATTATACGCCAAACATTTATTTGTTAATTGCTTCAATCGAAATTGAAAGTTAAACTTTGTATGGTGATCGCGAAAAATGTTTGTTATTGCTCCAAATTCATTGGCCCGTTGGAGTTTCTCGCCTGGTAGAAGTGAAAAATATTCTGGAATTCTGGAGGAAGTGGGCAGGAGCTGGAGGAATCCATATCAAAGGTGAAGCATCTCATTTTTCGCTTTTACCAGGCAAGGAACTCCAAGGAATTCTGGAGGATGCTGCCAGGAGCTGTAGAAAGCCCTTATAAATGTGAAGCATATCATTTTTGGCTTCTGCCAGACACGGAACTCAAAGGAATTCTGGAGGAAGTGGGCGGGAGCTGGAGAAATCTCTTATAAAGGGGAAACATCTCATTTTTCGTTTCTACCAGCAAGGAACTTCAATGAAATGCTAAAGAAAGTGGACAGGAGCTGGATGAATCCCTTATAAAGGTGAAGCACATCATTATTTGATACTGTGCTCTATGTTTTTCAATATTAAAATTATACAATAACATTCATGCAAAATGACTTTTTTTTGATATTCGAACGATTCGCGACCCATTATATGAAGGGACGGAAGTAGAAGAAATCTTATCACTAGAACTAATGAAAGAACTCCATCTGAATAATACAAACCACATAAACCGTATTCAAGCTGAAAAAGAACTAAGCCAATGGACCAACTATGGACTCTTCTTCTAGTAAGATGGCTGAAATAACCGAAGACCATCGTTGCAAACATCAACGTAACATTACCAACCGAAAAAGAAACCCCCCAAAGATAGCCAGAATTAGCAACATCTAAAAGCCGATATACCATGGCAGCATCTTTAATCTTCCACACGTATGAAAATTCGAAGACGGATTCCACTAAGAGGGGAAGAGTTAACAACATCAAACATATTTTGCTCATACCCCACGGTTAACCCGCTGACACTGCGTCTGGCAGATATGATTTCATCTGGGAAAGGTATGCAGTGGCGATTCACTCAGGCGTCAGGTGCACATCAGGCAAATGCAACGAGCACGACAAGTGAACGTGTTAGGTATAGAATAGGAATATAGAACTAGAACGTAAGAGAAAATTGTTAGAATCAGTCTTAATTTGACCGCCAAGAAATGAAGCTTATTTTTTTAAAACAATTGTGCAAGTAAATATTAATTTATATAACTTTTCAAAGGGTTTTTTTTACAAAATGCACAGACATATTGTTAAAATTCAGAGCTGGCAAGTTATATGCATACCTACCTATTTTATAACCATAAACTTTTCTAGATCTTATCCATATCACTTACAACCTTTAAGATCTATTAGTCAAACAGACTCAAAGCATCCTCAAAGCATCCTCAAAAACAGACTCAAAGCATCATACACACTCTTAACTTCAATGCAAGCAAATCTATGGGTATCCACACATTTTAACACGAGGGCGAGACACTCTTGTATCTACGGTTAACTGTTATAGCGTATTCTTTTGAACGCCGAACTGCCACACCGAGCTGTCAAGTAAGTTCGCGACAATTCCAGAGTGGTGTACACTCGGTTTCAATTGGTACAGAACGACCAACCGAAGAATTGCTTTGATTTCGTTTTGTTTATTTTTTTTTTCATTTCGTAGCGCCAAAAAGAACCACGTTGCGTGAAATGTGCCGGAAAACACCTGTCAACAGAGTGCAAAGTTGACATAAAGGCTCCAGCAATTTGCGCCAATTGCCACGGAAACCACCCCGCGAACTATCGAGGATGTGAATTAGCCATAGAGCTGCAAAAGGGACGAGAACCTCTTAAGGAAAATACTAGAGGTCAGAATCAAAGCCTAGGACGCCCAAAACCTGCTGAAACTCCTAAGCCAAAGACTCCAAAGACGCCAAAGCCGATCAAAAGTGGAAGATTGGCAAAGGAGGCGTCGACAAAAGGCGTAAAAGCTCCACAAAAGAGCGGCACCAATTCAAGTGCAGCGGAGAAACCACCACTGGTCGGACCGAAATCATACGCACAGGTTGCGGCAAACGAAAACAAGGCAAGATCGCCCACAACAGATGCAGTGTCTCAGATCCTCGCTGTAATCTTGGAGAAACTTGAGGATCAGACTAAAATCAACAAAGTTATATTTGACAAACTGAGCAAGCTCGAGTTTAAGCCTAGAAAAAAATTACAAGAGAACATGAATATGAAACAGTTATTTAAAATACTAACATGGAATGCAAACGGCCTTCTGAATAAAATAGACGAACTAGAAGTATTTCTACGGAAAAACAATATTGATAATAGCATGATTACGGAAAGTCACCTTAAAAACGGGTCTACACCCAAACTTACATTACAATTCCCGCAAGGGCACTTCGCTTAGGTGAGGTGACAGGCTTGACGACCCCGCGGACCCTAGTTTGTTTTTCGGGGACAAATCCAAACCCCGGAATCAACCCTTTCCACGCATCCCTCTCATCTCTTTCTTCCTTCCCCTTCCATCCAACTGTTAGTGTACTCTAACCTACAGGAGAAGTAGTAAGAACTCACAAATCATAATGAATGGACAACCTTAAGGATGTTTCTACTCCAGGTGGTACCGGCGATAGCCAAAATCCACCCGCAGTCTTTTCGACTGCGGTCGGGGCACGGATTCTGGAGGCCCCAACATTCATTTTTTAAATACCCTCCGACTCTTGTAGCTCGGTATCCGACTCGCTCGGAAATCTGAGCATGCGTGAGGCTGCTACCCAGTGCACTGCTACTGACGCGACGACTCGGAATACCCTTGTGGTTGAACGGGCTCCGGAAGAGGCGGGCTCTGAGGTGCGCCAAACTAAGGGTCGGCGGAAGAGGAAAAGGAAGCGGCAGATCGATAAGTCGCGCAAAGAAGCTTTACGGGCTGAAGGCGCTGCTAGTCCGGTCGGCTCTTCGGCGATTTCCATGAAGCGGGACAGGTCGCTGGAAGTCTCACCAACTGAAGGAAATCAGTCCTCTACATCGGACATCGCCTCCTCTTCTGCTGAACCGAAAAGCAAGAAAAAACCCAAGCTCTTTACGAGTAATGCAACCCCTCAGGCCCTTGTGTCTGCTTGCGCCCGGTCTCCGAGTGAAGCCGATGCCTCGCCCATTGAAGGGTGCAGTGCTGGCGGATCGAAACCGGACGTCGCGAGCACTCCAACGGGCATGAGTCCAGGAAGCGCACAAACCGTCAGTGCTGGGAGATCAGAGGCGTTCTTATCGGAATGCTGCTGTCTCCTCCTTAGCAGTTCGAATTGGGAAAGCAGGTAATGACAACAGTTTGAGTGCTGCGGAGTGCGAACACTGCAAAACTCGACTGTTAGAACTTGCTGAGGCAACTAATGCTTGCATTCAGGTGGAGAGCTGTGGTTTGAAGGACGGAACCTTTTGGGTGAAGACCTCATCGCAGCAAACCTCTGAATGGCTATGCAGTATGGTGCCGAAAATCCCTCCCCTTGGGACCTCAACTTTTGAGGTCTACAAGCCACCCAAGCTAACGCGAGCCGTCTGCTGGATCCCTAAGAAACTGGGGAAAACGGCGGATGTGCTGAAGCGTTTGCGAGCCCAGAATCCTGGCCTCGACACAAAAGCCTGGATTGTCCGTTCGCATAGACCAAAAAAAAATCGTCTTAATGAAGATGGCAGTTGTTTGGTCGTGGGCATGGACATGGCTTCTGCCGAGGTCATTGAATCTAGGTACAACATGCGTCCCTATCTGCATTTTGGTAGGATTCACTTCCGTTTCAATGCCAAACAGCGCTAATAGTGTACGTAACCCTGAGTCTACATCCATAATGTTTACTCAGATTAACCTACAGCACTGCAAGGCCTCTACTGCTCTTCTAAGTAGCAGGCTTGCGGCATGTAGTACAAAAACATGCATAACATCCATCCAGGAACCATGGGTGTGGAAAGGTAACATCTGTGGTCTTGGTGGGTTGAGTGCTTCACACGATATTCTTTACGATAAGAAGTCCGAAAGACCTAGGACTTGTCTTATCGCATCCAAATCCTTAGAGGCCGTCACGATCGAAAGGTTTTGTGCCCAAGATCTGGTTGCTGCCTCTATTCCCTGCCATGCTAACGGCAAATGGGAAACCTTGGTCGTTGCCTCGGCCTACTTCCCCTAAGACTCTTTGATTCCTCCTCCACCAAAGGCAGTTGTTGAGCTTGTAGATTATTGTGAATCCAAAAGATTGGGTCTCGTCTTGTGCTGCGATGCTAGTGCTCAGTATACTGTCTGGGGCAGCAGCAAATGTAACGCAAGAGGAGATCGTCTTTTGGAATTCATCTTATCGTCTGACATTACCATCAATAATTTGGGTCACAGACCCACTTTTGTTACCGCCAGGAGACAGCAGGTAATTGACCTTACCCTATCCAACAAGTTTTCAAGGACTATCGCAAAATGGAGGGTATCGCCAGATAGCACCCTGTCAGATCACAGACAGGGTGCTATTACATCGAATTTCAAATTAATTGCGAAGTTCTACCTTTGCAAGAGAGGAGAAATCCGAGAAAAACGAATTGGTCACAGTTTAGAGAGGAGCTTGGCCACTCTGTTCAAGTTCCACTCAAACTGAGTTCACGACAAGGGGTAGAGATGTCTGCTCAAAATCTGAACAGCATCCTTACCCGTTGTTTTGAACTCGCGTGCCCAGTTACGAAAAACCTCCGTAGAAAATCGGTACCTTGGTGGAATGCCGAACTGCAGCGTATTCGCAAAGAGACCAGGAAGCTCTTGAATCGGTCCTTAAAAACCAATTTAGTAGAAGACTGGAATCTATATCGATCAAGGCAAAAGGATTTTAAGAGACTTATTCGCAAGTCGAAAAATGACTCTTATAAAAAATTTTGTGACGAGATCGAATCTCTAAGTGAAACTAGTAGGCTTGTGAAAGTTCTTCAGAGGAACAGGCCAAGCAGACTAGCTTCAATACTCAAACCTGATAGCACCTACACTGAGACCAAGGCGGAGACCTACAGTCTTCTCCTTGAGACTCACTTCCCGGGAAATCAGGTCACCACGTGCTCTTCAGTGGTACCGGCAACGGTGGCCACTGCAGAACCAGCGAACACAACGCGGCTTAACTGGTACATTGCATCTAGAGTGGTGACTGATGACGCTATCAAATATGCTATTGCATCTTTTGAGAGCTTTAAGTCACCTGGTCCAGATGGAATCTACCCGGTTATGCTGAAGCAAGTTTAGGTTAGCTGTTACCTACGTTGAAAAGAATTTTCACTGCGAGCCTTGCCTTGGTTTACATACCCACCCTTTGGCGTATGGTTAAAGTCGTTTTCATACCAAAACCTGGTAAGTCAGACTATAGCCTAGCCAAAAGCTTCAGACCCATAAGTCTGTCTTCCTTCCTGCTGAAAAGCTTAAAGAGACTGGTTGAGCTGCGCGTGCGCAAAGTTGCTCTTCGTTTGCACCCTCTTTCTGAGATGCAACACGCTTATCAGCGCGGAAAATCCCGCGAAACTGCGCTTCAAAACCTTGTTGGTAGGATTGAATGTGCTCTTGACCAGCAGAAGTACGTGCTGGGCGTTTTCGTCGATATTGAAGGTGCTTTTGATAACGCGACGTTTGATAGTATGTGCAACTCAGCCAGACAACATGGTGTAGATGAAACATTAGTTCAATGGATTAAAGGAATGCTAATGAACAGGACGCTGATAGCCGAAGCAGATTGTGGCAAGTGCGTCATAACTGGGGTAAACAAGGGCTGCCCGCAAGGTGGTGTTCTGTCTCCCCTTTTATGGTGCATGTATGTAGACTCTCTACTATCGGCTCTCAACCTTCCTGAAACCTACACACAAGCCTGCGCAGATGATGTCGCCGTTCTTTCTGTCGGCTCAAACCTAGGGACTGTGTGCTCTCAGGCGCAGAGATCCCTGGACTTGATCGATGATTGGTGCACTAGGAATGGGCTTTCAGTGAATCCTCTTAAAACTACGGTTGTTCTCTTTACGAGAAGGAGGAAGGTCACTGGTCTGACTCAACTAGTGCTTAAAGGTGTCACTATCCCGATATCCGATGAAGTCAAATATCTGGGAGTAATCCTTGATAGAAAACTTCTATGGTCTAAGCATGTTGAATCCAAAACCGAAAAAACATTGTCCACCTTCTGGCAGTGCAGAGGCGCTTTTGGGAAGACATGGGGCTTATCTCCGAAAAGGGTCCTCTGGATATATACTGCCATGGTTAGACCACTCCTCTCATACGCATCGGTTGTTTGGTGGAACAGGCTTTCGCGGAAACGTGTTACTGCCTCTTTTGCCAAACTCCAAAGAACGGCTTGTCTTGGCTGCACAGGGGCCTTCCCTAGCACGCCGGGCTCTGCTCTAGATGCTTTGATGAACCTCCCCTCCCCCCCTTGATATATTTATCATGGGGTGTACGCTGAAAACCATCTTTCGCTTAAAGAGAGGTGGTTTTTGGTACCACACGCATTGGAATTATGAAGAACTTGTTTAAAATTGTCCTTTGACCCCTGTCTTATGGACATGCCCTCTGACGCAATGACCCCAGAAATCCTTTTGCGACAAAATTACCAAGTCAACTTTCCTCAGGTAATGGAATGGCTTCGGCCAGACTCTGAGCCAGGGAAAGAATGCCATCGTATTTTCACGGATGGCTCCAAAACCGGACAGGGGTCTGGTGCTGGAGTCTTTGTGGAAAGCGAGAACATTAGACTCCACTACCCCTTAGGTAAATATGCGTCTGTCTTCCAAGCGGAGATTTTCGCTATCCTAATGGCTATGCGCTATATTGTGACTAACAGGTGGAGGGCAAGAAGCATATGCGTTTGCAGTGACAGCCAAGCCGCTCTAAATGCGTTGCTCAACCCTCTTACCTCGTCCAAGATAGTGCTCGAACTCAAGAATTCGTTGAACTTAGTCGGAAGGCTAAATGCAGTGAATCTTGTTTGGGTTCCAGGTCATACTGGTATCCAGGGAAAACTAATCTCTGATCAGCCCGCCAGACTTGGCTCAAAAGAGGTTTTCTCAGGACCCGAACCTGCTTTAGGCCTGCCTGTATCTGTTGTCACGTCTGCCATTGATACTTGGGTTTCTCGTGAGCACAGGGCTCGTTGGCGTGACTGCGATGGGTGCAGACAGATTAAACGACTACGCCCAGACATCTGCGAGGGGTCAGCGTCTTTTCTTCTATCTCTTAGGAGAATCGATTGCAGACTTCTTGTAGGCGTCCTAACCGGCCACCAAGCTTTTGCTAGACACTTGAATGTGTTAGGCTTAAGCGAAACCACCACCTGTCTTGCCTGTGGAGAGGACGACGATTCAGCGGAACACTTTCTCTGTAGTTGTCCCGCCTTTGCTCGCATCAGGTGGCGGTCTTTGGGGCTGACGTGGTGAGTGCAGAACACCTAAGCTCTTCATCACTGAAGCTCCTTCTCATCTTTCTTCGAAAGACGGGTAAACTAAATACATTAATGTAAGGTGTCTGCATGGTAGTACAATGGACCAGTAGTTGTGTCTGAGTGCTCCATCGGATAGTAGGAGGAATTTTGGATCACCCTTCGCAAAATTCGAGAGGAGGATCCTCCCTCTACATTAAAAACTGCATAAAGCACTTCAAGAACACAGAAGTTGAGCTAGACTCTATGCAGATCAGTTCAGTTTCTGTAAAAATTGACTGCTTAGATTATAACATTGCATCTTGTTATTTCCCGCCAGGATATAGACTGGTGGAAGACGATCTTGATCGTATGTACATTGGGTCCAATTTTATCATGTGACTTTAACGCGAAGCATACTTTTTGGGGCTCACGATTCAATTCAACAAGAGGCAGATTACTGTACAAAAATAGTATGAAGCGTGGGGTGGACTTTTTCTCCACGGGTTAGCCAACATATTGGCCAACCGATAGGAATAAAAAGCCTGACCTTGTCGATTTTTTCATCGCTAAAGGGTACTCCAAATACCTTACGCGAATTGAAGAGTGTTACGATCTTTGCTCAGACCACTCAGGAGTTATCCAGTTAGACCACTCAAGATGGGTGGAAGACTGGCGAAAATAGAAAGAGCTCCTAGATTAGCTAGCAAAAACATGAACTGGGACGCTTTCAGCAAGGACTGTAAGGAGGGTGTTGGCTTGAATGTGCCATTGAAAACTCCTTTCAAGTTAGAAACCGCAGTTGACAAATTCATTGAAGCAATTCAGAGCGCTGCTTGGAACAACAATTCGTCCCAAAAGAACGCAGTTAGCACCGACGGGCATGTACGTAAAACATATCCGCCCGAAATCGAAGAATTGATTCGTGAAAAGAGAAGAGCGCGTAGGAGATGGCAAGGCACGAGGGCCCCCCAGACAAAGCCCTATTGAACCACCTCTCTAACAAACTGAAAGGAATGTTGCAAGATCTTAAATATCGTGAGACCACTGAATAACTTGAAGGCTTGTCGGCGGATAGGAGCTCAAACTACTCGCTGTGGAAAGCAGTTAAGTCTATCAAGAAACCTATAATCCACTCGGCACCAATAAAAAAAGCTAACGGCGAATGATCAAGAGAAGACAAGGAGAAAGCGAATTTGTTTGCTGAACATTTAGAAGAAACATTCAAGCCTTTCGACGGTCCGCCGTTGGCTGACGTTCTAAAGAACAACGGGGAACCTGATAGCTTTAGAATGAAAAAGGTTGAGTTAGTTGAACTCCGACAGACAATTAGCAAACTTAAAAATAATAAGGCCCCGGGTTACGACCTGATCACTGGCGAAATATTAAAAGAGCTACCAAAAAAGGCATTAGTCAAGCTACTTTATATGATAAACGCTTCTCTTAGACTTCTTTACGTTCCAAGACAATGGAAAGTTGCTGAAGTCATTATGGTTCCAAACCGGGGAAATGCGCAAATGATAAAAAATCTTATAGGCCCATAAATCTTCTGCCGATAATATCGAAAGTATTCGAGAACCTTCTGCTGAAGCGATTACAACCAATAATTGCAGAAAGACGCTTGATCCCGGATGATCAATTCGGTTTCAGACCTAACCATTCCACAATATATCAAGTCTACAGAATAACGCATGAAATTGAAAAAGCCTTAGAAGGGAAAAAAATATGTTCAAGTGCTTTCCTCGACGTATCGCAAGCCTTCGACAAGGTATGGCACGAGGGCTTGAAATATAAGCTACGGCAAAACTTGCCGGAAGACATGTTTAAAATATTGGAAAATTATCTTGAAAGCAGACTCTTTCGTGTTAGGTGTAGTAGTGAATACTCGAGTTTCAAGCAAATTCGGGCTGGCGTACCCCAGGGAAGCGTCCTCAGTCCGACCCTGTTCCTGCTCTACACAAGAGACATACCTCTAGATGACGAGACAGCCGTGGCCACGTTTGCGGACGATACGGCCATCCTGGCAACAGGTGAATCAGTCGAGTCATCAACGAGAAACCTCCAACGAGCATTGGACAGAATTTGTGTCTGGACGAAGACTTGGTGAATCGCTCTTAACGAGAACAAGTCTACGCATGTGAATTTCACTTACAGAAGGGTTAACAATTTGCCTCTGTTCATAAATTCTGTACAAATACCTTATGCAAATGAAGCGAAGTATCTAGGGATGACACTGGACGCTAAACTAAGGTGGAAACCACACGTAAAGAAGAAGCGTGACGAGCTCGAGATTAGGCTCAGGGAAATGTATTGGCTTATCGGAAGATTTTCGAAATTAAGCACATATGACAAACTGCTCTTGTGCAGGCAGGTGTTAAAGCCGTCCTGGACATACGGTATACAACTTTGGGGTTGTACCAAGCCGAGCAACATGTCCATGTTGCAGACTTTCCAAAAACAAAACACTAAGCGCAATTGTGAATGCTCCATTGTATATTAGGAATAGCGATATTCACAGAGATTTAGGAATAGCTACCGTGGGCGAAAAAGTAACAAACTTCGCTCGAAAGCTAAATGCTCACCTTCATGTTCATTGCAACAATGAAATGATCCGTACTCTAAACGAGACTCTTAACGATGTTAGCAACGAGCGACGACTACAAAGAACAAGACCCTTCGATCTAGCGACGTAGGGTGAAGCCGCATGAATGAACGGCTTAGTAGGTGCATTCACTGGAAAGCAACCTATCCAATGCGATTAACACTATGGAAGCGTAAACTACTAGTTAAGTTAACTTAGTTGTAGTCAAGAAGTATTATGAGAGAGCGAAAATTTACTACTATGAAGTGCGTTCTGGCAGTTTCATAGTGTCTCTCATAAATGGGTGTTTTTTTAGCACGTGGAAATCGGGCATAACCAATATCGGCTACTTCGGTATTATGTACCTGCTATAGAGGGCGTATTGGTATCTTTGAAAGATTTTGGAGTTTTAGCCTCCGTCCATCCTAGTATTCAACAAAAAAAAAAAAAAAAAAAAATTTCGTAGCGTGATTTTGTTGGGCTCAGTTTTTGCACTTTTTAATTAAAATTAATTTCGAAAGCTCCAAATTTGAGTTTTTAACGATTTCATACAATTTCAGTCGTGTTGTAAATAATCACGAATGAAAATTGCGTTGAAACGTCACTTCACATACACAATTTAAAATTTCCAAAATCTTACCATTTGCATTAACTATTGCTAGTAAATGCGCATTTGTCGTTAGGAAATTTTAAATTTTTATGCTGGTCACGGCAGATAAATCCTGAACAAAATGTTCGAATTGAGCATTCGTGTAGGTCTTATAATAATTTACACTGCGTTTTTGCAGTGAAAGTTTTAAGTTTGGCTCGGCTTTTGCCGAAAAAGGGTCTGTTTTTCTCATACAGAGAAAAAAAAACAGTAATTTTAAGCTAAAATCTCTTGAAAAGTGGGCGTGGTCAACGAAAGGGCCAAACTTTTTCTGCTATCTCAAAGACAATTACAAGAGAATCTTACACGAAAAAGCGTGCGCTAGCACCATTATAACCCAACTAAAATTTAAAAAAAGTATTTTTTAATTTAGAGATGGTCGCGCATGCAGCCCTGTAGTTGGCGTATCTGTGGGCGGATTCAGCTAATTTTCAAACTTGATCTGAAAGACTGGACTTCCAGCCAACTCAACAACTTTCAGCTCTCTAGCTTAAAATTTAAGGCCTAAAAGTTCTTTACATACGGACGAACGGACGGACATGGTTAAAGAAATTCTCCTGTCGATTCCAATCATATCCCTAAAAGGTCTTAGGGTCTACGGTGTTTATTTTACTACGTTACAAACTATAGAATACACTTAATATCAATCAATCAATAGAGTGGCGCAACAGCTCGAGGTGAACTCGAGGGCCAACTTCTCAACAATGTATGCTGGTGTGTTAATTTTTTTTACATACAAGGGGACCGTGAAAAAGAACAAGTCTTTTTTTTTTAGGTGACGATTGCAGTATTCGAACCCAGACCTCCGGCGTCTGGGACTCGAGACTACGCCACGGTACCCCACAAACTTAATATACTTAACTTAATAGATAAAAGTAATTTCTAACTTTTTTGAATGTATAGTATATGCCTCCGCCCAATTTTGTGAGCGTAGCATTAAAAAACATGATTTTTTGATATAATAAAAGATTAAAAGGAAACACTCTTGTTCTTAGTTCCACAATATTTTACTTTATTGGAAAAAAGGATTTCCGACGCGTATTGCCTTATAAGGGCATCTTCAGGGTACTGACAGTCTATAACAATTAAAAAGCTTTTTGTGGCAAAAAAGTTAACAATTGGTATGACAATTGAATGTTGACAAAATTTTAAATTAAATGAAAACAAACAAAAATAAAAAAATTGATTTATTACAAAAAATGGCAAGGAAACAATTGAAACTGGCAAACAAAATGAAATATTTAATAAGGGACTGTTATTAGCCAAATCAATTTGGCAATTCAACAGGTTTAAGTTTTTTATTGGCATTTATTTCATATACTCCGTATTTGTCTAATATTTGTCCAGCGGGTAAGCAATGAATTAGTTCGATGTCGTCAATAGAACATTCGTGCGCGATGTGTTAGGAAAGGCCTGGCCTGACATAGGATCGGAGGTCAATATTTTTGTTCCAAATCGAAATATTTTTACTTGATATACTATGTAGAAAATACTTGATTTTTCATTAAGTTCATACACAGTTTTGCGCCACGCCCACATTTAGAGGCGGAATTGACGAAAAACCTTTAATTTTTAAGAAAAATGTGCATTTCGACTGCTTTTTAGCCTTAGTTAGTAAGAACAGCACACAGTGTTCATCGGACACTATTCTAGATTTTATTCGTACAAAGTTTTTGGCCACGCCCAATTTTAGGGGTCAATTTTACATAATTATTGAATTTTAACCAGAAATTTTATTTTTACGTGCATATACTTATCACTATGCTTTTATTGATTTTTGGTTGTAGGAGTTGGACATGCCACGCCCCTTCTAAAAAATAAGGTAAAAAAACTTAAAAGGAATAAAATATTTTTTTTATACACCATCCTAGGATAGGAGGTATATTAAATTTGTTACATAGTTTGTAACACGGTGAAATAATAGTGGTGGACCCCCAATACCTTAAGGACATATATGATCAAGACCGAATTCTGAATCGAATAAGCCAAGTCCGTCTGTCCGTCTGTATGTCACATGTTTTTAGGCCTTAAAAAAGAGCTAGGATGCTGAAATTTCGTACATAAGCTCTACGTCATGTGAAGCAGTTCAAGTGCAAAAATTGAAATCCGCCCAAGGACACGCCAAAATTGGTATAAATGTGCAAATACCTCCAGAGCTTTCAAAACTGTAATACGTCTATGTAAGAATGTAAGAAACAAAAAAGAAAAATTTAATTGGTAAACCTTCTGCAGTGGGCGTGGTATACATTTTAAGGCTGAATTTTCAAATGAATCGAATTCAATATTTTTGCTCCAAATTGAAAAAATGTTGCTTAATATTTTATGTAGAAAAAATTTAGTTCTTCATTTTGCTTGTACACGACTTTAGGCCACGTCTACAGTTGGAGGCAGAATTTAAGAAAAACATAAAATTTTCCAGAAAAACGTAATTTCGACTGGTTTTAAGCCTTATTTAGGAAAGGATGAAACAGAAAATTTAGCAGGTAAGGTGAGGTAAGATTTCATTCCAGATTTTGTTGATACCCCTTTTAGAGGTCGACTTTTCAAATAAATTGAATTTGAACCAAAAATACATGTTTGTTAATATTGATAGTTTGCAATAAGGGAATCCCGTTAGTATTTTACAATGTGGCATAGGATGGGGTATTCAACGGTCCGTATACGGACTGTAACTTCAGCGTACACACTGTTGCACTTACTCACTGGTTTTTAAATGCAATCGAAATTCACTTAAGCAAGAATACAGCTCATCAAATTTCTGCTTCCTACGACAATTTTGATTTTCATGCTTATAAGTAAAGTGGGCGTGTCAGTAAGCGGATTTCAAAATTTTTTACACATATGCTCCTTCGGGACCTGAAAAGAACATATGTATATCAAGTTTCTAGTTCCAAGCCCCAAATGGAAGGCCTACAAATAAAGATTAGCAGCCCAATGTTAATGTGATAATAATGAGGTAGTTTCGTAAATCAGTATGTGAATCAGTATGAGAAATGAGGTTGTATTCGCTAATATTTTGGGAAATTATCTAATTAGTTCAAGTGAAAAGTAGTACAACTTCATTAGAAGTGAAATTAAGCTTTTTTCGACAAACCCCAGGAAAATTCAATGAAAACTAATCCACTCATGTATTTTGTTTATAGAGGCTAAAAAAAGTAAGGCAGTTTAAATAGGATTGTGGCGTTTAAAAGTTCGTTTCATACAGAGGGCAACTTTCACATTATATGCACTGTTGCGCTGTTAATTATCTACTTGGCCAATATCAGTTGATCAAGTAGCTGGAATAATTAAAGGATATTTTTTGCAAGTTCCTGAATATCTGTTCTCAAAAAGGCTAAGCAATCCTTCTTTATTAGAGTTAAGTTAAGGGTACCTATCTATATGAACATGTAAACAAGCGTCAGCTTCTCTAATGCTTCTTTTACTGTTCGCTCTATACCTATATTAGTCATAAATTTTTTTTTGCAAATCTACCCTTCATAGCTCCTTCAACAACAAATTCAAATTTGGCGCTTATATTAAACCCACCCCAACAGGAACGATACTGAATTCCACACAAAGGACTTTCGAACTTCGTTATCTTTAACCATTTCAGGAAAAAAGGCACAATAATACAACCATATGAGCACTAGGCATGCGTCCTGCTCATTGGAATTCGAATAAGACTTTTTTTTCCCTTTTTGGGTAAATCCAATCTAGATGTAAATGGCTGCCTGTTTTGACAACTGTTCGGGAAACGTCCGCTAGTCCTAAAAACAGTGAAAAAGTGTGAAATTTGTGAAAATCTATAAAACGGGCAAACATTTTATTTATCTCAAAACAGGCATAAATTATAGTTTCGCTTAAATTTCTGACTTCGCGTTATCCCTCACGCCCGCCGTTTCGTTAAAAAAGTTTGGTAGCAGGTTTTTTCCAGCCTCAAATGGTAATTTTCGAGATTACTTTATTCGCAGTCTAGTTTTCCCACCTCTGTTTTTCAATCATGGATATATTGAAAAATGGCACAACAAGGAAAATTAAACTTCCAAAAAAGGATATGCCTACCTACGCAGCTGATATTGTAAAATAGAAATGGATTACAATTAAAACAAAACAAATCGATTACAAAAATGGAATATATAATGTATGTATCAACGACGGTTTTTCGTCACAAGGATGTGTTGAAATTCGATGAAAAACAAGAAATAAGAGAAAGGGGGCATTTGAAAATGCGAATCTATATTTCCAAGTGATAGGTATTTCCCTTTGCGAAAAGCTATGTACATTTGTTTGAGATTTATGGAAATTTTTCAGGAGTAAAATTTAATAAATTTGTGTTTGTGAAGAAATGAACATTGAAATTGAAATGGGGTTTGTTTAAGTGCATTTGCACTACACCCAAAAACTAATACACGCATATGAAGGAATAGATGTATTTATATCAGTTCCTAAAGCCAAGATCAAAGATGTGTTGGCAAAATAATTCTAAACCTACTCGTTGCTAAGGAGCTGCAAGTTGGGAGCCGTGCAATTTGTTATGCTTCTTTTACATAAAACTAAGGAATAAAAGTTCATAAAATTTGAAAAGGATTGTTCTTACTTACCCCATAGCTGGTTCGAGAACGCCCTCTCATCCTTAAACACGCACACCAAGTTGGGAAGGGGAGTTTACCATTCAGCGCCATCTCTTAGGAAAGTTTTTCGCGCTGCTTCCTTCGACATCCACCCAGTATAAAGACACACACACACACACGCACACGCAGTGCAAGAGACGAGAAAAACTTTCTTCCTTTACACACACACATCTACCCAGTTATATGGCACCTGGCCCCCCTAAAGCCCATTAAAAGAAGGAAAATATGTCATAAGCACGAAGACGATGTATCGCACGCAAGCATGCATCAACATTTTTCGTTGCTGTTTGTCTGCTGATGGATAAGTTCGTGTGTGTGTGTTCGGTTTTATGTTGTCCTTCGTACCGAGCCCCTTATGTCACCCACCCCACCGCCTTTCATTAACATCAAGTCACACAAAAATGGAGATTTCGAATTTCCTTCGGTAATCATGATTCTACAACAACCCCCATAATTCTCACTGGGTGTTATTGTTCGATGAGTGCGTAGTGCTTTCGCAATATTTCTGCACACTCATACGATGGAGGGATAAACATTATTTTTTAATTCAATTTTACCCACCGACCCCGGAAAATCCTACCGCCATGACCACCTTTATCCATACCATCCCGCCCGGTTACCCTTAACTCCCTGAATGGGGTGTGTAGTGTTGTATGAAGGTTTTGCGTTCGTTTTTGATTTACATCCGTTTGTGAGCTTATTCCGTTTGTGACAACACAGAGGCAACAAATTTTCGTGTGCCATACCTACGCGAAATATTTACCTTTAAATGTGTGTTTTGGAGTTTGTTAGAGGCTAAGGATAGGACCGAGCAGGGTGACTTCGCTTTTTCCGGTGTTTCTTTTTTTGCTCGTCAGGAAGGACTGTAACGACTACCAAAACTGAAACAAAAAACTTTTTGTTATATTTTTTTTTCGCTGGGTTCAGATTCGGAGGTTTCATTATGCTCTTTTTGGGCTTATTATGTTTTATAAAGGATATGTGACTGTGACAGACAAAACCTACCAGTCTCGAGTATGATAAGCTAAGAAGATAGTACCTACGTATCCATTTCTTTCTCTCGTTGCATCCACGCGAAGCCAGAGAAGGTCAGACTTTTAGGGAAACTTTATGTTTATATCCTACTCTAGGGTATGCTTGTTAAGTTTTGCTTTTGATGTGGAATTTGTACCACAGTGAAATAATAACCGTGGACCCCAAAATCTTTTAGACAGAGATATAATGGAGATAGGCAGGAAAAATGATCTAGCCTTGTTCGCCGCATCATCATCATCATCATCAGTTTCGGATGCCGCTTATCCTTTTAAAGGGTCGCGGAGCGAGGTTGGCTAAATGGTCCTTCCTTCTTTCTCGATCCTCCGTCACCAACTCAAGAGACTCCGGCGCAATCCCTAGGCGGAACTCAGAGAGGTTCTTTACCTGATCCCACCACCTGTTCCTTGGCCTACCAGGGGGGCGGCACGCTCGCATCTCGGCTTGCATGACCTGTCTAGGAAGTCTGTCAGGGGGCATGCGAACAACGTGTCCAAACCATCGAAGAATCGAACGCTCCACTCGAAGAAGTAGCTGCTCAACATTAAGATTCCCACGAATACTGACGTTTCTCACTCTATCCCTTAGAGTAACACCAGAAACGCACCTCAGGAATTTCATTTCGGTAGCTTGTACCCGCGATCTAATTCTTTCGGTCATTACCCAAATTTCATGACCATAGATGAGGGTCAGAACGAACACTGAATTAAAAACTGAGATCTTTGCTTTCACTCTTGCTCAGCTTTCCTGATGACCGGCTGGCGCAGTTCCTTTACTATTGCTCCAGCTTGGCCAATTCTGCAGGACAACTCAGTATCACTCCTCCCATCTTTCGTGAAAAAGACCCCGAGATACTTAAACTTACTTGGAGTTTTAATGGAACTCCATTTATGTGCAGGGTATACTGCACAGGAGTTCGGGAAACAACCATCACTTCCGATTTGTTCACTTTTACTTTCGTCACAGCATCACCACAGACGGCTGCAAACCTATCCAGTGCTCGCTGAAGTTCCTCTTTGGATGATGCAAGGATGGCCAAATCATCTGCGAAAAGCAGATGGCTCATCCTAATGCCAGCCAATTCGAAATATTGCTCGCCAAGACAGCGCTTCACCATCCAGTCCATATGGGCTATGAAAAGAAGCGGCGACAAAACACAGCCCTGGCGAAGTACAACGCGCACATCAAAAGGACGGGATTTGACGCCGTTTATCCGTACACAGCTTTTGCAGTTTCCATACAACGACTGGATGGCTCTCAGAAGAGTCCCACTTGGCGCATAGTCCTGCAAAACTCTCCACAGTGTATCCCGAGGGACTCGGTCATTCGCCTTTTCCAGATCTACAAAACGCGCATAGACCGGTTTGGCATATTCCCAGGCCTTCTCAAGAATAACCTTCAGAGTAAAAAGCTGGTAGGTTGTGCTTCTGCCAGGCCGAAAGCCGCACTGTTCTTCCCGTAACAAAGGCTCGATTGCAGCTCTGGAACGCGTTTCCAACACCTTCGCGAATACTTTTCCCGGAAGACTCAAGAGAGATATGCCCTATCTCTCCTGTTCCCTTTTCTGAAAATGGGCACTATAACTCCCGTTTGCCAATCGATAGGTGCCTTCCCGCTATCCCAGGCCACCTTAATAGCACGTGTTAGCCATTTAACACCCTCTTCACCCATTGCCTTGAGGATTTCTGGCCGGATTTCATCAACTCCAGCAGACTTGCCAACTTTTAGCGATTTAATCGCTTTAGTGACTTCGTCTACTGTGGGACTATTCTCCGTCCTTATCTCGTCAGCAGTGGGAATGCCATCTTCAGTGCCCTGTTGGGGGTTGAGCAACTCCGAAAAGTGTTCTCTCCATCTGCGCAAGACATCTTTCTCATTTGAAAGAAGTGTACCGTCCTTGGATTTAACTCCTTGAATGATAGTCTGGGTCTGCCAAATATCTTGTTTGCAGATCTGTAAGAGTGCTCCAACTTCTCGCCGAACTTTTTCCATGATTGTTCCTTGGCTGTTCTGACTGCCAGATTGGAAGTCCTTCGCGCCTCATTGTACCAGGCTCGAGAAGTTGAGTTTATTGGATCCACGCAATGTAGGCTCTCTTCTTCTTTCTTATGGCTTCTTGAACTCAAGGCTTTTTAAACCAAGCAGTTCTTTTCTCACCACCAGCCGCTATCCCAAGCCACTTCACTCCACAAACATTTCCTGCAGAGGCAATGACTGCTGATAAAAACAACTGCCATTCCTCCTCTACATTCAAAAGGTCAGTTGGAATTTGTTCAAACTTCTCCGAAACATGCTGTGCAAAGCGCTCTCTGAAATCAAAGTCAGCATCCTGCAACCTTTCCCACCGTATGCGGGTCACCAGTCTTGGTTTTCGCCTGGGTGGCAAAGAAATACAGTCACTGAAGAACAATTTACACATCACTTAGTGATCTGTTGACAACTCAGCTCCCCTGAAAACTCGAACATCACAAATCATTCCTTGAACACACGATGGTACAACAAAGAAATCAATCAGTGACTTCTGATTTAAACTGAGCTTGTATCATGTGTATTTGTGAATGTCTTTGTGTGGGAAAAAGGTGTTCAAGCAAAAGTCTAACAACTTCCCTCCGTTCCTGTTTTGATCCGGGTCACCGTGCCTCCCGATCACACTCCTCCAAGTACTGTCGTCCGTACCCACATGTGCATTGGGTGACTTCAATGCACATGTGGGTACCAATCAGGAGAAAGAAGTCAATTTCTGCCACTCTGTCCAGGGCAGCATCAAATTCGTTCAAAAAGGACTCTGACTTTCGATTTGGTGCATAAACCTGAACCAGAGCCAGAGTCGATCGTTCAAGCTTAAGCTTTAAGATCAGAATCCGTCCCCCTAACGGAATGACATCGAATACATTTTCTGACAACCGGGGGCTTGTGAGTATCTCCACACCCGCCTGTGCAGTCATGTGATTTGGGACGCCAGACCAGAAGAGCTTCCACCCATCATCGAAGTCTTTCGTTCCAGAACCGTTCCACTTAGTTGAGGAGATGCCAGTTGCATCGAGCTGATACTTTTTGGCCTCCTCAACCAGTTCAAGTTCCTTCCTCGTTAGCGACGAGACATTCCACGTGCCATTTTTAAGTTAGTGCCGTTGTCGATTTGTAGAGTTTCCACCTAAGCCCTCATTTTGAATTGGCGCTGTCCCCCTTCGCCCCCGTAATGGATAGCGGCACCATTGACGGGCTCCTCGTAACTTCTTCGGGTTAAACCCGGTCGGATGCCGAGCGGGTCCTTCCCACCACCAACCGCTCGCATGCTGACACCCCTCAGCATGCGATGGGCACCAAAGGGTGCCCTTGATTTCCAGGATAAGCAAATGTCCGGGGCTTTTTTCGTTTTCTTTTCATGGTTTGGGGGAGGGGTTTTTTTTTCCTTCCATTCCGATAAGTACACCATGAATCTCCTCTAGGTTCGTCAGACCACTGCGTCATATCAGCCGAGTTCTTATGGGTAGCCAACTCTAATAAGGAAATAACTCCTAAAAGAACAGTATAGCGGTACAAGAAAGCCAGCTCTGACCGCCTTAATACTTCTTCGGTCGCGTTTTAAAGTCTTTGTGCTTTCTTGATATGATAACAAACACAATTCTCCTTGGTGTGAAATCTATGAACTCGTTTTATGACTCTAGCTGTAAACAGGCGATTAGGTTGAAGGAGGTATGTTTTCGCATTGTATAATGCTCATTTTCATTGTGCTCATATTCATCGAATGTGTCAAATTCCAATGCGACTAAAAGCTGAGGCAGAAAATACCACATTGTCGCAAGGGTAGTAAAAACTTTTGGTCTGCCGTAAACTTTGTTAAAAACTGTAGCCCATATTCCATCCCTAAACTCGTTTACAATGATGTTCCAGCTGTATGATGCACCAAGCTTTCTTGTCGAAAATGCGAGCATTTGGAATCGATGAATCTCTTATTCAATGCATTAGTAATTACTTTTTCAGCCTTTTAATTCAGGTTGTTTTTTATGGCTTCAAGTCCGTAGTTTATAAAATAAACGCTGGGGTTCCCCAGTGGTCTGTTTTGTCTCCGACACTCTTCCTCATTTTTATTAATGATCTTCTGTCTGCTACTATCAATCCAATCCACTGCTTTGCTAATGACAGTAACCTCAGATTCACTCTCGGTTTCGAGACCCTGCTCTTCGGATATAGAATTGAAGCGACAGCGTATGTCAAACTTATTAAAATCTGAACTTAGCAGCATGGTATCATGGGGATCGAAAAATAGAGGAGAGTGTAATGCTTCTAGAACACATTGCTGTCTTCGGTCATTGAAGCCAAACCTAAACACCCATCCATTATCCAAGAATGACACTTACATCGACGAAACCGAAACGCTTTTCATTCTCGGTGTCAATAAAAACTTTAGTTGGAATGATCACATACACATTCGAAGCATTCACCAAGAATGCTGAAAATAGAAAATAGAAAAACAGAAAATGCTGAAAAATTTCCTTAAAAGATGCAAGAAATGTTTCACCCCTCTGATTTGACCATTTTATATACGGCCTACAGAATACAATTCCCATGTTTGGGCTAGTGCCTCAAGAGCAACATTGCACCTGCTAAACAGGATACATAAACGCACTATAAACTTCATTGGAGACAGAAATATTGCGAAGTCAATCGACTCATTGGAACGTCGACGTAATGTCTCTTGCTTATCACTGTTCTATCGCTTTTTTTACAAACAGTGTTCCATCGAAATAGCTTTTCTTCTAATCCGCTCGTGAGACGTGAATCAACATTAAACCAATCCCTTAATTCGGGGGTGAATTATAAAAAAAAGTCTTATTTTATTTTGGTAGATCTTAGATCAAGTTAATAATTAGATCAAAAATTATTCAAATTCGACTATAAATGCGCGAACTACAGCCCCATGAGCTTTGTAAATAGTGTTGCAAACCAAAAACCAATATTAGTGGTAAATGTACCTACTTAAACCATCAATACGTGCGGTTTCGCACGGGTCGAAGCGTCCTGTTATTTGTAGCCGGTCACTGTGGGCGGTCACTCGTGCTTTATCGCGCTATTATTAGTGGTGGAGATTCATTACTCCATTCCAATAGTACTTCCATTGTTGCGGCGGGACATGTTCGCATAGCCCCGATAATGCAAAGGCATGCCAAGCTTTGCACTCTATTGAGTGATTCCCTCGTTGTGCTTATAGACTGGTTCGTCTTGCTCATGCTCCTGCTCCATAAGTGATCATTGGTTTCACTATGGCTGTGTGCACACACATTATGATGTTTGGGCTGCATCCCTAAGACTTAGGGTCTAATCATATTAATCTTCGGATTGCATCATTGAAAAATTTGTTTTCGTGTTTTTAGACGTTTGAACAAACAATGTTGGCTGTTATTGGTGTCAAAATGAAGCTTATGAGTTGCAGAATTTTTTCCGTTACAAAAATACATAAATTGTGTTAAAACTTTTATGTAAACTTTTACTATTTGACTGACAAAAATCGATTCCAAGGAACAGCTGATTTTGATTTGTTTTTTTTTCCGTGGGTAGGTAAAAACCTTCATAGGCACTATGAGAATCGAACGCTTAAATACTTAAAAAACCTCCCAATCTATGTAAGACTACGACTAAGTTTCCTCAACAAGAAGTTCAAGCTTCTGTATAGTAATCCCGTTTGGCAGGCTACCTTCCAACGAAAGCACTTGCAATACCATCATTATGTGCGGTTTCCTCTTACGACGCTAGATCCAACGGTCTTGTTCGTTGTTGTCGGCGTGCAAGATTTGTCTGATCCAGAGTTCGGATTATTTCGTGGTTGCAATGGCCGTGAAGGCGAGTGTGAAGTTTGCGAGCAAAGTTTCTTACCTCGTCGGTCACGGTTGCGATGCCTAGATCTCGATGTAAATTGCTATTTCTTATAATCGCTATTTCTTAACGATTAGTTTCGAATAACGTCCGATAAGCTTATTCAGTTCTCGTAGCTTGATTTCTTAATATTTCGCCTCGTTTGCGTACGGAATTTGTACCGAGTTTATAAATAGAGGTAAGTTGATTAAACTCTTGTAAGCAAAATTTACATGCGTTGATTTTGTCTCATTTAGGACGATTCGCCAGGCCTTGGTTTATTCGCATATTTTGTTCAAAGCGCGTTGGAGTTTTCCCGTTGATTGTCTTATCCGTAACGAGGATAGCCGTGTCGTCAGCGAACGTCGCTACATTCGTTGTCTCTTCTTGAGGTACATCTCTTGTAAAACGTAAAAACACTGTTGGACCGAGGACGCTACCTTGTGGAACGCTGGCTTGTGTTTCTTTGAATTCTGAGTCTTCAAATATTCTAAGGCCTAAAATATAAGCTAAACTTTTCGTAGCTTATATTTTAGGCCTTCGTGCCAAACTTTATCAAAGGCTTGGGATACGTCAAGAAAAGCGGTAGAACATATCATTTTCGCTTCTAAGGCTTTCTCAATTTCATTAGTTATTCGATAGACCTGGTCAATTGTTGAATGTTTGAATTTTAAGCCGAATTGGTGATCCGGAATCAATCGTCTTTCTTCAATTATTGGTTGCAGTCGTTTGAGCACAAGTTTCTCGAAGACTTTAGATATAATCGGCAGAAGCGATTATATATGATTTTTTGTCGTTCGGGCATTTCCCTGGTTTCGGAACCAATATTACCTCTGCGACTTTCCATTGCCGTGGAACGTATGACATTCTCATTGATGGGCTTGTGATGTAGAGAAGCTTGACTAACGCTCTTTCAGTAGCTCCTTCAAAATTTCCCCAGTAATTTGGTCGTAGCCTGGAGCTTCGTTATTCTTCAAATTTCGGATTGTTTGACGAAGTTCAGACAGTGACACGGTTTTCATTTGATTTGCGTTTTTACGGCAAAATCGTTCCACTAAAAACCATTTCATTTTCCTCAACTGTGAGTTTTCCTTTCTCTGATCAACTCCAACCACTTTCTCTGATCAACTCCAAAGCCTTTAGCTGTTTGCTGACACTGACAGCAATTTCTAATGATTGCTATAAATGACTTGTCAGAAAACCGAAGACATTGTTCCACTGATTTGTACCAATGATGCTATCTGATGATAGCTATGATTAGTCCCTTACCCGCAAGGCTCCTGCATATCATAAGAGCACGAGTAGCCTTTTTGGAGATTCGTTCTGTATATATTTTCCAGATGAGTTTTCTGTCTTGAGTAACCCTAGATATTTAATCCGCTTAACTGGTATCAGTTTCATACCCGATAGTCATATTGCTTTCATTTTAATATTCCTTTTCCTGGTGAATTATACTATAGTTGTATTGGCCGGGCTTATATTGAGCCCAGTTGTATTGCACCACTCTTGGACTGCATAGGTTAGTTAATGTATCAGTTAGCTCATCAACAACTAGGCTCCACATAAGGAGTGACAATAACCCCCCCCCCCTCTTGCTGTATTGACTTTGAAAATTAATTTCCTGTGAAGTGTGCGTCTCCACTGATCTAGTCGACGACGTTGACGACACGCTATGGCCAGCGGGGCCAACGGCCCAACCGTTAATTGGGCGACAATTAAGTGTGTCATATAGAAAGTGTTATCAATTTTACAAATGTGAGTTCAGATGCACTGGGGTATTAGGGTGTTAGGGCTATTAGGGTGATTGGGGGCATTACCGTATGGGGGCATCTTCGATTGGAAAGTCTGTTTATAATGCGTATGTAATACAGTCCTGCGTATACGATGAGATTTTCTAGGCGGCCCGGTATCAGAGGGATTCCTTTAAAATATAGCCGGTACGCCCCTGGCTGCAAACCATCAAATATGCACGGTACGTTTATGACTGGGTCACAGGCGTAGCTTAGATCACCCTTCTCATTACCCTCCGTCAGGGCAACCTTTACCAGACGTTCTTGCAAGTGTACCAGACACTGGTGATGCTGTTCCATCCAGCAGGTAAGATAAGCTGGCTTAAGTCCTCACACCGGCGTTGGGGTTACCCAACAAACTCGTCAAGGTGTGCCCGTTGCGAGGGTTTGTCTCGGTAAGAGTATGGATTATTTTTCATTCTTCTTCTTCTTCTTTTTCTTTTAAATGCGAAGTTATGATCTGAAGTGATACCCTTTCACTCTTTTGCATTCCAAATGGTCTGCTTGTGGGGTACGCCGCTTTTGGATATCTTCGTCACTCAGGCCAAATAAATAATTCTTCAGGAATGTTTAGGCCTTCCTTTTCTTCGCATTCGCACTGGAATGTTACATTGCCTTTTTGACGGGGTTCGTAAAATCTCTCCTTTGAACATGGCAATACCAACTGAGCTCCATTTTCCTGGAGATAGGCTGTTTTACATGGAAGCTTCCTCGGATCGTCGTACTTCTAGTTCTATCTCGCTTTGTTACTCCAGCTGCGAAGCTTCTTCATCGCAGCTGCCGTTAATTTGCTCTAATACTTCTTATACGCTGTCCAATCAATATTGTAGACCATATTTGAACACCGGACGAACAATCGCGGTGTAGAGCCTTCCTTTCAGCCTAGGGGTCGTTTTTCGGTCACAGAAGATTGCGGAGTTTTCTAGCCACTTCATCCACGCAACGCTTACGCGATGATTAATGTCGTCATAACAGTTTGCTTTGCAATTGATCATAGATCCAAGGAACTTACACTTTTCACACTTGGGAAGCACATTTCCATTCAATTTAATGTCTGAAACTGGCTCGCTTGGGCCAGAGAATAGGCATCACAGGTACTGTGTCTTCTTTTGGCTAATACGACACCCATTCTCCTCCAAAACAAGCACCCATATATCAAGTGCTCGCTGCAGGGGTGTATGATCTTCACTTATAGTAGCCCCATCGTCAGTGAAGAATAACTGATGTACTTGCGGGTCCGGCAGTTTTCATTCAAACAGATAATCAAGGACTTAAATGAAAAGCAAAGGACCAAGGACGCTTCCCAGAAGTACACCAACTTTAATTGGGAACTCATCAGTGACTCCGGAAGGACACCTTACTCTTGTCTTTGCTTTATTATACATGTGCATGATCATCCTCACATAGGCTTCTGGAACTCCTTGCTTTCTAGCCCCTCCTATAAGATCTAGTGGTAGTCTATCGAAAGCTTTTTCAAAATCAACCAGCACCATTTTGCAAATCTTTAAGGGTATTACTATGTTTTTCTCTATGAATCTCTATGAATATATCACCATTCCTGATAGTATAGCAGTAGCATTCCAAATGGTCTGCTTGTGGGGTACGCCGATTTGACCTCAAAATATACCGGCATGCCACCCGCTTTTGGATATCTTCGTCACTCAGGCCAAATAAATGCTGTTGTTGTTGCATTTGTGTTCTTCAGGAATGTTTAGCCTTCCTTTTCTTCGCATTTGCACTGGAATGTTACAATGCCTTTTTGACGGGGTTCGTAAAATCTCTCCTTTGAACATGGAAATACCAACTGAGCTCAATTTTCCTGGAGATAGGCTGTTTTACATGGAAGCTTCCTCGGATCGTCGTACTTCTAGTTCTATCTCGCTTTGTTACTCCAGCTGCGAAGCTTCTTCATCGCAGCTGCCGTTAATTTGCTCTAATACTTCTTATACGCTGTCCAATCAATATTGTAGACCATATTTGAACACCGGACGAACAATCGCGGTGTAGAGCCTTCCTTTCAGCCTAGGGGTCGTTTTTCGGTCACAGAAGATTGCGGAGTTTTCTAGCCACTTCATCCACGCAACGCTTACGCGATGATTAATGTCGTCATAACAGTTTGCTTTGCAA